>OY856411.1:1002243010-1003443010 GCA_963693085.1 Alisma plantago-aquatica | reverse complement strand
GGGAGGCCATTGATAGTTGTCAACTCATTGATCTGGGGTCTACGAGGTGCATGTTCACTTGGCGGAGAGGCTTACAAGCTGACAATCTCATCATGGAATGGTTGGACAGGTTCATGGCTGACAGGGAGTGGTGTGATATCTTCAATGTGAGGAGGGTAAAGAATTTTCCTATTGGTAATTCAGATCATAGGAAGATTTATCTTTGGGCAGAGAAATCATGACAAGTGGAGGATAGGGGGAAGAGTTTCAGATTTTATACTCTTTGGCTATCGTCTCTAGAGTACAGGACGGTGGTGGAACAGACATGGAAGGAAAACCCAGAGGGAGGCCTGTTGTTGCAGACGAGGGTGTGTGCAGAAAGTCTGAGTCGTTGGGTAATGGAAAAATTTAGGAATATCAAGAAGAGGATCCGAAGAACAGAGAAAGATCTTACACGGGCATAGAACAAGCTACCTTCTCATGATATGGTACAAGAATGCACTTATCTGGCAAAAGAACTGGAGGAGTTATAGCAGTGAGAGGAGAGCTTCTGGCATGCTAGAGCACACACAAATGAGATGAGAGATGGCGACAAAAATATGAAGTACTTTCACCATAAAGCTAGCCAGAGGAAAAGAAGGAACACCATTGATGGCATTTTCAAGGAGGATGGCAGTTGGAAGATAGATCCTGAGGAGATTGAGGGGGTGATCACTTCTTTCTTCACCTCACTTTTTTTGACATCACATCCGCATGGCATGGAGGAATTCCTAGATGGGATCCATGGAGTGTTACAGGAGGAGGACATTGCACATATGGAGAAGACCCCTTCAGAAAGCGAGATATGGCAAGCTATTCAGAAAATGCACCCCAATAAAGCTCTGAGACCCGATGGCATGAAGGCGATTTTTTATCAAAAAATCTAGGGTACGGTAAAGAAGAGTGTGGTTGATTTTATAGGTGGATGGTGGAGAGGAGAGCGCAACTTAGAAGAAATCAATGAGACAGATACAGTGCTCATTCTTAAGACAGAGGCTCTGGTCCGCATTTCTGAGTATCGTCCCATTAGCCTGTGTAATGTCTCTTATAAAATAATCGCAAAAGTTAAGGCCAATAGAGTGAAGTTGTTGTTGAATAATATCATTTCTGAAAACCAAAGAACATTCATTGGGGGCAGGTTGATTACCGATAATGCTTTGGTGGCATATGAGCTTTTCCATACAATGAAACACAAAAAGAAGGGGAAAGAGGGGTTGCTGGCACTCAAGCTTGACATGAGAAAAGCTTATGACAGAGTGGAGTGGTCTTTTCTGGGGAGGGTGATGGAGAGGATGGGCTTTCTTGCAAGGTGGAGGTCTAAAGTATATGAGTGCATGTCTAACATTTCATACAGGTTCGTCATTAATGGAAAAAGGAGGGGATCTACAAGACCGACTAGAGGACTGCGCCAAGGTGACCATATCTCTCCCGATCTCTTTATTTTTTGTGCTGAAGCTCTCTTTTTATCCCTTATAAAAGTAGCTCAGGCAAAAAGGATTCATGGCATCAAGGCGTGTAGGATAGCACCACGTGTTTCTCACCTCTTCTTCGTCGATGATAGCATCGTGTTCACTAGTCCTACCTCAGAAGAATGCTCCACTTTAGTTGAGATTTTCAGCCAATATGAGAGGGCATTCGGGCAGAAAATTAATTATGACAAGATAGAGGTTTCTTTCAGTGGTTATGTGGAGGTGGGAAGAAGGGACACCATCAAGAATATGCTTGGGGTAAGAGAGGTGGACCCACTTGAGAACTATTTGGGTTTACCTACAGTTGTGGGGCGGTCTAAGAAGGTGGTCTTTGCTGCAATTAAAGACATGGTATGGAAAAAATTACAGGGATGGAAGGAACCATTGTTGGCCAAGCTAGGGAAGGAGGTACTTATCAAAGCTGTGATTCAGGTCATTCCTACCTATCTTATGAGCATTTTCAAGCTTTCGGAAGGACTCATTGATGAGATACACTCTATGACAGCATGCTTCTGGTGGGGAGTAAAAGATGGTGAAAGAAAATTTCATTGGCTCAGTTGGGAGAGACTTTACATACCAAAGGAGTATGGAGGGATGGGATTTCGGGATCTATCAGCATTTAACAATGTGTTACTGGCAAAGAAGGGGTGGCGTTTTGCCACTAAGGAGGGATTGTTGATTAGTCATATATTGAAAGAGAAATATTACCGACACACTATAGTCATTCATTCGGCGAGGAGAGGCGCACCTAGCTACACGTGGAGGAGCATCTAGGGGGGCTTGCAGCTGGCCAAACTGGGTTTTATATGGCAGGTGGGATCGGGGAGGAGATTGTCATATATAGTGATAAATGGATCCCATAGCTGGGGGGACAGTGCACCGTCATCTGGTACATGGACCGGTTACATATACTTCAGTTGCTGGTTTGATAGATGAGGAGACGGGACAGTTGGATGAGACTGCCTTGATAGACATGTTTCCTCCTCATATCTGATCCATGATTCGTGCTATACCTTTGAGTGGACGGGAGGACGCTGATACTCTATGCTGGGACAGTGACAGAAAGGGGAGTTTACAGTACACAGTGCATACACACTTATGCGCACAGGGGAGGATCTACTTGATGTTTTGGAAGAGGATGACTGTAGAAGAGTGTGGAAGCAACGCTGGCCTCCAAAGCTTAAATGCTTCATATGGCGAGTGCTCCGAGATATTTTACCAACAAAGGCAGCCCGGTGAAAGAGGCACGCAGCCCAAGATAATTTATGCCCACGATGTCTTTCACATACGGAGGATTCCACTCACGCCCTCTTGCTCTGTGCTTCAGCGGGACCTATTTGGGCGACGAGACAGTTAGTCTGGCCGCTCCATACGAGCATAGATGCTTGGGAGTTTACTAGGGAGCTGCTACGTGACAATGATCTGTGGAGGAGGGATGAAGGTGTGACACTGCTATGGACAGCTTGGACATCTAGGAACAAGTATATTTTTGACCCCCAGTAGTCGTATATTCCAGTACTTGCAGCCAGTTTCCTCACACTGATGGAAGAGTACGGGTGACACTCGTCGGAGGCACACAGAGAGGATCAGCGGGAGGATGGTATGGATGTCTCAGCTTGGAACCCTCCTCCATCGGGGTGTTTCAAGATGAATGCAGATGCCAGTGTCCGCAGCGGTGGCAGTGCGGGTATTAGAGTTGTCATCAGGGACAACCTAGGGGATATTAAGGCTACGTACCAAAGCCATCTGGACCATGTGTTCTCCGTGCTTAGTACAGAGGGAATGGCAGTCCTAAATGGGATTCGGCTAGCCCAAAGACTAGGCCAGAAGGATCTGATCGTCCAGACTGATAGCACCATGTTGGTTCACACAGTGAAGGCTGGCAGATGGGGACAGGGATACGAGGACAACATGGTTGCAGAGATCTTCCGTTTATCTTTAGATCTATCCTCCTTTCATTGTTTTTTTATTCGTAGGCAAGGTAATGGGGTTGCCCATGCTTTATCCGTTCATGCATGTTGCTTAGAAGATTCTCGAACTGTGCTCGAGGACTTTGATGCAAACATTGTAGCGATTTCTCGTTCTGACTTGAATAAATAAAAAGTGACAGGCACACTTTATCAAAAAAATCATGGATGACTAACTTGATAGGATGCATACCACACGCTACAGTGATCAACATGTATGGTAACAAAGAATCCAAACAAAAACCATAAAGTTATACCCTTAATCCTAACCTATTTAAGTATTTATATAAAGTGCTTGGTCACTGGATGTAAAATATTTATTACTACATGGTAAATCCATAAGTATACTAAATCTTGATGAATAACCCTAATTTTCCAGGATAAGGAGACATGTTATACCCTAAGAATGCTTGTGAACTTGATAAAACAAGTGAAATTAATAAAATAAAATAATAGTAATAACATTGATAATGAATATTATGGAGATATATGTTGAGGTTGTCTTACGTGGATTCGCTTGGTCTACCAACATAGTAGTGGTAGTTTGAATGATCCCAAGGTAAAACTACTTTTGCAAAATGGATCATTCATACTTAAATGATGGGAAACTAGGATTGGTAGTAGAACCTGAAGACCATGTGCAAGTAATCATAAACCACCATAACATTGCAAGTAATCATAATGTGAATAATAGGATTATGGTGATATTTTCCTTGCTAAACCTTCAATCGTAAGAAACAACATTGTTTCACTTTAAGAATGGACTACAAGGATGATATAAAATTTTAAACTACGATCATCTACATTCAGTGAATTTCAAATTTATACTTGGATTAGGAGATATGCCTTAGTAAATTAGACTATAGATGGGTGGATTTCGGGGACGAAATCCTCTTTAAGGGATGGAGTGTTGTAACATACTCAAATCTAGACTCATAACTTCATCTTTCCATTTTCCTGAACTCTTATTCAGTAATATTAGCTCTAAGTGTCTTACTTCATAAATTAGAATACATTAAGATTAATTAGAGTCAAATAATATCATGTAATAATAATTATCCCTTTATGTAAGTTTTAAATCACAATTGGGGTTAAACTTATAAGAACACCACTAAATAATTGTTCACTTTATTCTACACTCTAAAATAGTCTCATGATTCTATAATTAAAGGGATTAAATTAACTGAACATAGTGTCACAATTGACAAAATAGGAGTAGTAAATGTATTAAGTGAGTACTTAATATTAAAATAATGAATTGAAATGGCAAACTTCTCCAAAAGAGGAACCTAATATAAAAATTAGATTATACATATCTAAATGACCATACCTAGAAACTTTCATGTTAATCAGAAATGTGTGGCCCCTAATAAACTAGAAAAGAAAAATTATAAACTTAGGAAGTAATTGATTTTTTTTTTTGAAATCAACAGATCTAATATATTAGATGAGCAAATCTGCTTGAATGCAGTTCGTTACAACAGGAGGTAAAGAGCTACTATTAAGCAAAGAAAAA
Organism: Alisma plantago-aquatica; assembly: GCA_963693085.1. NCBI lineage: Eukaryota > Viridiplantae > Streptophyta > Magnoliopsida > Alismatales > Alismataceae > Alisma > Alisma plantago-aquatica. The sequence continues at coordinate 1,003,438,040 of OY856411.1, read as the reverse complement.
CTACTACTAGCAGCCAACCGGGCTAGCTGATGTGCTACCCCATTAGCCACTCTACGACAATAAACAAAAGAAATGCTAGTAAAGAAACTTTTAAGAAAGCCTATGTCCACAAGGATAGAACCCAGGAGGTCCGCTCTCTTAGTCCCATTCACAATGAGCTTGATCACCGCTTCGGCGTCCGATTCCACCATTAGCTGAGAGAGGTTCATATCTTTGGAAATGAGAAGTCCTTCTCTAATAGCAAGAGCTTCAGCGCATATAGGATCCTTGAGTGTCGGTTGTTGTTTTCCTTCTAGCTTTGTTGCTTCACCCGCAACTGTCCTCCACACCATCCCCAGACCGTCGTGTCCTTGGACGTTAACCGCAGCATCACAATTCAGCTTGAGAAAGCCCTCTGGCGGTCTACTCCATTGCACCCGTGCAGCCGCCGTGCTCGGGCTGTGTGCATTGCTGCTCGGCACCGGGCAGGTTCTGACTAGTGGTAGCAGTGCGTTCTTCATTAGGAGAGGATGACGTACCCTGTTCCCAAAGACGATGTCGTTCCTTCTACTCCATATAGCCCAAAGCGCAGCTGCCATGTCGTCATCTAGCTCTCCTTGTACCGGCCAAACCGCAGCCATGATAGCTGCCTTGACTGGCTTTGCGCCCAGCTCTACTATGCGGTGTTGCACCTCCCACGGGTAGTCCTTCCATAGCTCCCATGCCTGGTCACATTTGAAGAGCATGTGACCAATGTCTTCCTTCTCCCTCCTACATATGGTGCATATTCCATCCTCATGACAGTGCCTATCAAACAGCCTACCAACAGTGGCCAAGGAGCCGACGAAACAGCGCCATAGAAAGTGAGCCGCTTTCGGATTTAGACCCGTCTTCCATACCGCCCACCACACATCCTTTTCCGCCTGGTTGACCGGTTGCTCATTTCTTCTCGGATGTTGGGTTGCCAACCAATATGCCGACCTCACCGTGTAATCCCCGCTCTTGCTTGGTTTCCAGAAAATCCTGTCCTCCCTTGATGCGACTCCTAGAGGAATGGCTAGCACCATAGCAGCCATGTCTTGTGATAGCAGCTCATAGACCAGCCCGCAATTCCACTGTCCAGTCTCTTGATCAATTAGTTGATTGACTTTTTGCACCGTCGGTGATGATATACCCATCCTCCCTTCTATACTGCCATTTAAATTTGGAATCCAGCTGTCTGTCCATATATTTATGTACTTGCCGTCACCCACCCTCCATTGCATGCCTTCAAGCACAATGCTTTTGGAATTCCATATGCTTCTCCACGTAAAGCTTGGATTGTGACCCCTTCTGGCCTCAAGAACACTGCATGATGGAAAGTACTTGGCCTTTAGAACTTTGTAAGCCAGTGTGTCCCTCCTGTGAAAAAGCCGCCATACTTGCTTGGCAAGGAGAGCTTGATTAAAAGCGCTAATGTCTCGGAACCCCATACCTCCTTGGTTCTTCGGCGTACAGAGTTTTTCCCAACTGACCCAAGCTAGTTTCCTTTCTCCATCTTTTGCTCCCCACCAGAATCTAGCAATAGAACTGTTGATGGCGTCAAGAAGATACCCTGGTAACTGGAAAATACTCATCATGTATGACGGGATCGCTTGGGCCACTGCCTTGATAAGAACATCCTTTCCCGCCTTGGATAGCAGCTTTTCCTTCCAACCTTGCAATTTGTTCCATACTCTGTCCTGGATGTATGAGAAGGCTTGCTTTTTAGATCTGCCCACTGCGGCTGGTAGACCTAAGTACTTCCCGTGCCTCTCCACCTCTTTGACTTGGAGCACTTGACATATCCCGTCCTTCCTCTCTCGGCTGACTCCTTTGCTGAAGGCCACCTCGGTTTTGGATAGGTTAATTTTTTGTCCGGATGCCTGTTCGTACTGGCTGATAATCACAGCTAATTTCAGGCATTCCTCCTTGGTCGCCCTTGCAAAAAGAATAGAATCGTCTGCAAAGAAAAGGTGAGAAATACGGGGCCCATGTCGGCTGGCTCGTACTCCATGAATATCATTTTGTTGGGAAGCTAGATTTAAAGAAGAAGAGAAAGCTTCAGCACATAAAATAAAAAGATAAGGTAAGAGAGGGTCACCCTGACGCAGTCCTCTGGAAGGTTGAGATCTCCTGGTACGTTCCCCATTAATGGCAAAAGAATGAGACACTGTCGACATACAGTTCATGACTTTTTTCCTCCAGAGCTCTCCAAAACCCAGCTTCTTCTGGATATAATCAACAAAACCCCATTCTACCCTGTCATATGCTTTTGACATATCAAGCTTCAAAGCAATATGACCCTTCTTCTTCCCCGTCGCACCTTTCATTTTGTGGAACAGCTCATAAGCCACAAGGACATTGTCTGTGATCAGCCTTCCTGGTATAAAGGCACTTTGCTGCTCGGAAGTGATTTTATCCATCATAGGGCGGAGACGGTTGGCAAGGACTTTTGCTGCAATTTTATAGATCACGTTGCACAAACTAATGGGTCGGAACTCCCCCATCTCCTTCGGTGATTTCACTTTGGGAATGAGAACTACTAGAGTGGAATTTACATCAGCTATACTGCCTTTAGATTTCCACCACCCTTTTATGTAATTAGCTACATCATTTCCCACTATGTGCCAGTATTTTTGAAAGAACATGACTTTCATTCCATTGGGCCCGGGTGCTTTGTTAGGATGCATATTTTTCAGCGCTGTTTGGATTTCTTCCGTGGTGATATCCCTTTCCAGTTCTTCATTATCCGCACTCCCAATTTAGGAAGTAATTGATTATTTGTTTACTCACAATTATATATTTTCTAAAGTTACGTTTCTAATTTATTACTTCCACGTAACGTCTCCTCGTCATTTTTCTTTACACCCTAACCTTCCTTCTTCGTGTTCCGGTAAACTAGCTACCACCAACGGCGACGACCATTTTCCTTCAGTTCTCCTCTTCTTTCCTTCCGTTCTACCTCTCCTTCTCTGTCTTATTAATACCCTAGTTGGCACGCACATCTCCTCCCACCATCACCTTCTATTCCCTCTGTTGCTCCAATCTTTCACAGCCTGGAGCTCTGTCGTCACTATGCTCCATTACCTGGGCCGCCACCAGTCTGAGGTTGGTGATCGGTGATAGCAGAATGTCCCTATTGCAACTTCCTTTGTTGCTCTTTGCCCCTAAACCCTAACCGCCTGATCCTCCCTCATACTCGGCGCCCGTAGCCATGACAGCAGGGTGTCGCAGCAGCCTGGATCAGCGGTGGCCGCCGCGAAGCCACGATACCGCCTTGCGTCGTCTTCATCTTAACTACCTTGATGGACACTTCTACTGCCACTCTCGCCGGCTACCAAAGGCAACCGCAAATCTTTTTCCCCAGTGCTTCAGATCACTGTAATGAGGTTGCCGATGACCAACTACCTGTTTTGCACCATAGAACTGTTTCGAAGACCCTGTATTGATGAGTCGTACTGGCATAGACTTTTCTAAAAACCCCAGCAGCAAGTAAATACCCAAAGTGCACTGATTGTTTTTCCTGGACTTCTTGGTATCTTCTCTGTGTCCAACTTTCTCCGACGAGCGTCGTTTCCTTCTTTCTGATTTGCGAGAGAACCACCCCCCGGACGAGAGGTACCTATGACCCTTGGACGCAGGCGATGCTTTCTACCGCCGATCCGTCGCTAATTTCCGATGATAAGCCCGACCTTGTTTCTGACCAAAACTTAAACCCGTTCCTAACTGAGTATCCCTGTGGTTGATTTTGCTGGGCTGTCGAACGTCTCTACGTGCTTTAGTGTCTCATCGGTATCGCCTGCCACTTCCCCTTCTCTCTGCCAGTCGTGAATGTTGCTTCTACCGCACAGATGACTTCGATGAGCGTATGAAGTTTTTCCTAGTCCATATCGGATACGCAGAGCAAGGGAGATGATTACTCCTCGTGATGATGCGTGGTTGGAGAAATCCATTGCTACAGGAGTATAGCCCCAACAGAACCGCAATGATACGCGCTACAGGGATTAATCCATCGAGGACTTCTCTTCTCCATTCCCGTCTTTTTCATATTAACTTAATTCTGTATCGTTTTCTACCCTTCACCACAATAATTATCTAACTAATTAATGGAACGGGTACCAACGAGTTGACCAAATTTCTGGGTCACACTTAACTACGGAACGATGTGGTATAAAGGCAAATCAGACTTTCTCGGTTGTGTTTTCTTTTCTTTTTTATTTGCGAGAGAACCACCCCCGTGGGAGCGCCACTTTGTGACCCCCCCGGTTAGGCGTAAACTCTCGGGGACCCCTGGTGCCCATATCGGGGCCCCAACACAGTCGCATCGTTGGCCGGCCGACGCGTGGGCTAATTCACTTCCGAGACCACAGCCAGGAGTCGAACCTGTGACCTCTCACAGAGGTCGGTTGTGTTTTCATAACAATGTCTATAAGGAATCGATTTGTAAAAGGTCACCATTAAATATTAAATAGTCACGATAATTTATGTGTGTCTCTTTCTGGAATCAGAATATCGTGAGTGAGTTAACTGTGTGGTTTCATGACGAATTTTGCGAGTCATTTAGAGTTAGAGTGTTGATGGAATAATTAGTTATTAACCCAATACACACATATTGTGATTAGGTGGTGAAAGACTTTGAATCTGGTACGTTCTATGAAAATTGTTGAGTTTGTAAGACTAACTATTGACGTATTTATTTTTCTCAATTTTTAATTGGGCATTATATGACTAAATTTTCCCATAATGAGGCAGCCTTTGCAATACTTATTCTTATTCCATTTGTTGGACAAACTATATACTCTCAATTGGACTTATTGTTATTCTTCTGAAATTACTATTATCATGTTGGATTGGGCCAATGAAGACCCCACATGCTATTTTGTTTGGATTTGAAAATAAGATTGATGACTTATACCATCTTATGCCACTCTATTTATGCATGTTGTTATTTTAGTTAGATATTTATTATATGGTTCATGAGCACAACCATTAGAGTGCGCTATTTCCGCCCGGGGTGTACTATTTCCACCTCTCTTTATACAAGCGCACGCTATCTCTGCCCAGGGTGTTCTACTCCACCCATTTTTTTAGACTAAATATCCAGTGGTGTCATGATCGTACTTTATCTATTTAGTCTAATTATATTTGCATGTGAATGATTATAATTGTTGTGATATTGTGGATGTTAATGACAAGATGTATTCTCTTAATTGTTTAATGATATTGCCTCATTCTTTTGGTACATCTCATTGAAATCTACCTAGTTCTAATGGCCTCCTTTTTTATGGAAACATCTTACAATACTTTTGAAATAATTAATACCCTGGTTAATCATTTAATGTACATACTCTGCTTTTGCTTATTCATACCTTATTTTCTATTTTTCTGGGTGTTCCCTCCACCCAGGTGCAGGTACTTTGTAGGACAGAGACTCAAGATGATTGTGAGCTTGTTGCTGAATATAAGAACAACTTGAGATAGCCTTGTTATCCTCTGTTGATGGGCATATGTATATATAGATGTAACATTTTGATTTCATGTACCACCCATAGGGTTAGAAAGTTATGTACATGGATATATTTAGTAACTTAATAGTTATGTTTTCCGATGCTTGTTTATTTCATGGCTCATATGTATACCATTTAGTGGGCCCACTATCGGGTCCCACTCTTTACAGCTTCTAACGATGGATTGACTCTTATTCTTTTTTTTGTGGCACTCTTCTTGCTTCATAAGTAAGAATTTTCTACAACAACACTATGTGTCAACCCAAAATTAATTTTCTAGAAATGAAGAAAGTGTGTCAAGAAACTTTCTCTTTAAGGTTCTTTATAATGTATGTTAGAATAATAAGAATTTATTATTCCTTCTATTCATTATTCTTTATGTCCTTATATATTCCCTGTGTATATGGGATTAATCCCACATTGTGTAAATGGGTATTGGCCACCACCCATGTCCATATATATAGGTGTGCCCTACCAATACTTAATTTTTACATGGTATTAGAGCCATTGATACCCTATTTCTCTAGACAGAGTGTTCTGCATCAGCAGTAGACATCATCTCCATCAATGTTGACATCATCATCACCAGGATCCTCCGTTGTGACCATCTTTCCTTGTCCACTGGAACATCTACATCATGGAATTTCATCTCCTTCTCTGCCATGGAAGTCATCTCCACCGTGGAACCATTCTCATTCCATTTTGGATATCTCCTCCACCTTTCGAAACATTATTTTGGGAAATACGACCATCCAAATTGTCTCCATCTCCTTCCAAAAATCTTCACCACCATCATAGTGGTAGATAGATCTGTGTCTAGGAGGTTTTCTCACCAAGAAAATCCTTCCAAGGTGTGTTTTTTGGGGAAGAATACCTAAGATTTTTTAGCCGACGTCACAACACACAATGTGTTATCAACAACCATGATTCATCCAGTTCCTCGAAACACGTCGTGTGTTTTCCCATACATGTCATGAAAGGCACATGTCCGATCTCTGCCTTCTTCAAACACGCCATGTGTTATTCTACACACATTGTGTTAGGTATCTACTACCCTATTCTGCCTCCTATCTTCATCATGTCAAAAAAAAAGGAAGTGATGCATCCTCCCCTTATTCAAGATCAAGTCATCACTATAGGAATCTCAATGAAAAGAACTTTACTCAATCGAGTCAATTGACGAAAATCTAGTTCAAAAGGAAAGGAAAATACAAACACCTCACAGAAGATCCTCCTACTAATAACACTCTAGAATAGTGGGAGCAAGTTAATGTCAATCATCTCTCCATCTTGTGGAATTCTATAGAGCTACAAGTAGTTGATCACACCAGTCACTTTGAGAAAAGGGGATCACCTTAATCTCATGTACGAGTCAAACATCTCCCGCATGTACGATATGATTGTGGAGTTGTACAATCTTTAGCAAGATCAAAAGATCTGAATCAATATTTTGGGGAGGTAACTCACATCACTGATGATATCCATTCTCTTCTTCCACTAACAATGGACCTCATCATACTTCAAAAGTAGAGGGATCAAATGCTTGTCATTAAATTCTTGACTAGACTTTGACTGGAATACGAAGGAGTACGCAAGAAAATTCTTGTTGAGTCTGAGATTCCTAGATTGACAGAAGTATATCACCTTGCCTCACATGCCTTCATTAAACAAGCTCTACATTCTACCTTAGAAAAATGTGCCATGTTCTTGACAATGAAGGGTCACATCAACACTGGCCTTGCTACTCATGGACAAGGAAGAGAAGGACAATGAGGTCACGGAGATAGGACTACTGGAGGACGTGGACGCCTAGAATGCTTTCATTGGGTCAAGATGGGGCATTACAAAGAAACTTTCTATGAACTTCATGGATATCCTCCTAAAACCACATCTGTACATGTGGCATCCACTAATGACACTTCATGGAACACCCACTAATAGATTCAGGTGGCATATGAGGAGTACAATTAGTACTATCAGTACAAAATCTCAACAAGCCTCGTCCTCGATTGCTTCAATGGCTTCCTTTGTGCACCAGCCCGGTGGACCTACTGCATGCATATGTCCATCTTCTAATGTAGTTTCATCTTCTTGACTTTTTGATTTAGGTGAAACATATCACATTATAAGTAAAACACATCTTATGTCCAATCTATCCACTAGCATAAAAATTTTGTCACCTAGCACCATGGCTAATGGATCTAAAGTTCAAGTACATGGTATTGGGATTATCAAACCTATACCTACAGTCACCTTACAATCAACATTATTTTCTCATGTGTTTCCTATCAATTTACTATCCATTAGAAAATAACATCATCTCTTCAAGCCTCAGTTACATTTAACCTTGATGATTGTGGGATACAAGACCTCCAGACGCAGAAGGTGATTGGTAGTGGGTATGAACTTGCAAGTCTCTACTATCTTGGTATGGCATCCAGGGCGTGTGTGGAAGCTTCTCCTCTTCATATCCATAGTCATCTTGGACACATGTCTCTGGGTAAACTTCATGTTATCCACCCAATATATCTAGAATTAGCACACTCTATTGTGATCCATGGCAATTAGGAAAGCATCATCGATCCACCTTTCAATTAAGGGATCAGATGTTGCTTAGGTCAAGTTATGATATTATTCATTCTAATGTTTGGGGCCCATCTCAAGTTCCATCAAAACTTGGTCAAAAATGTTTTGTCACTTTCATGTTTACTTCTCTAGAGTCACTTGATTGTATTTCATGAAAAATTGTTCTGAGATTTTATCAGTAATAAAGAATTGTTTTGATGAGATTGAAACCCAATTCTCTTAGTATATTCATATTTTCCAGAAAGATAATGCCAAAGAAGATATAGGTAATTCTCTTACTCAATTCTTATCTTCCACAGGAGTTATACATTAGTCATCATGTCCTCATGCACCTCAACAAAATGGGGTAGGTGAGAGGAAAAATGGTCACATCCTTGAAACTATCCATACTCTTCTTTTACATATGAGCTTTCCAAAGGAATTTATAGGAGATGTTGTCCTTACTGTCACATATCTAATCAATTGCATGCCATCGTCCACCTTAAAAAAATACATCCCCTTTCAACTTTTATGTCATGTTCAGCCCATTTATATTGTTTCTCTTAAAGTATTTTGATGTATTTGTTTTTTTCATAATGTTGGGATGGGTTATTACAAACTAAGTCCAAAGTCTTCCATGTGTGTCTTCCTTGGTTATTCTAAGAATCAAAAGAGATATAGATGTTATTATTTGGTTGATCATTGCTTTTTGATTTCAGCTAATGTCACCTTCTTTTAAGGCATCCCATACTTTTGAGATCCCTAGTCAGTGAGGGATCTTGAACAAGCTCTTCCACATATGGTTGTCATTGAGATCTCTTCACCTGTACCTCTTGTCTAGGTAGTGCCTTCTCCATGTGTGTGACAAGGAGATATATCACATATCACTCATGCTTGCACATATCATGTGCAGACATAGTCCAAGATCAGGGATCAAGCAATGCAAGTGTCAACTCTCCTTCAATCATCACTCAGTTTGGAGCTCCAGGTAACAACTATAGATCCCTTGATCTACCAATTGCTATTTGGAAAGGAAAATGGTCATGCACTCTTTATCCCATTTCTAACTTAGTCTCCTTCATATAAATCCTTCTTATCATCCATACTAATATTTCAATTCCTAGTTTTGTATCTATTTTCATGAATCACCCAGGATGGCATCGTGTTATGGAAGATGAGATGAATGTTCTTTGTTAGAATCACACCTGGGTTCTAGTTCCTACTCTAATAGACAAGGAAGTTGTTGGGTGTCGATGAGTTTACTCAGTTAAATTCAAACCTACTGGTGCTATTAATCATCTAAAGTCTCATTTGGTAGACAAGGGTGCGCTCAAGTATATGGCAAGGACTATCTTGAGACCTTTTATCATGTTTCTAAAATGTCCCTTGTTTGTCTTTTTATCTCTCTAGAAACTCATTTTTCTTGGCCCTTGCTCCAACTTGATATCAAGAATGCTTTTATTCATAATGACCTATCTGAAGAAATCTATATGGAGCAACCCCCTAGGTTCGTTACTCTGAGGGAGTCATATCTAGTTTCTTGTCTTCATAAATCTCTATATGGGATCAAGCAGTCTTCAAGATCTTGTTCTAGAAATTTGATCAAGCTCTACTTGAAGAAGGCCTTCTATAGTTAGGTCACTACTACAGAATACACCTTTGGCGTCGGTTGTTTAACCCCCTTTGGCGACAGTTTTCAAGCGATGCCTATGTGGGCACCGCTAAAGGTCTAACTCTTCGGCGTCAGTTTTCTAACCGAAGCCTATATGATCTATAGGCGTCAGTTATATATAGTTGGCCGACGTCTATAGGGTTCGTGCCACAAAAAAGGGAACCACCTAGGACAATTTTTGCGTTGGTTAACAACTAAACAACCGACTCCATACTCCCAGACGAAACGGTCATGCTTCGCTGCATGACCGTGTTTAGTACTATAGGCGTCAGTTTTATACGAATAAGCGACCCCTTTTCCACCACGGCCGTGCTTTCCTGCACGGTCGGGTTGTTTGTCATATTAGGCGTCGGTTTTTATCTAATAACCGACGTTGTAGGCCTTTGATGACAGTGTTCTATAAATAACTGACGCCTATACTTTAATTTTTTTTTCTTATCAGTTTGCAGGCCTGCTGTGGCTGGTCAGCATGATGAGAACCTGTAGTTCAGTTTTCTGAACTGCAGGTTTACGACATCCATTAATATCAGCCTACAAACAGGCCACAAACCTGCAAAATCAACAAATATTTTTTCACACAAGTAGATACATTCATACATCAATTCAATTCTCACATTCACACATATAGAAATATTCAAATACATGTAGAAACATTCATACATGTAGAAACATTCAGAAATATTCATTTACAAAATGTCATTCAGCATCACTATCAGCATCCCAATTATATCTTACAATCGCCACTACTTGTATGGCTTTTGCCCATTCTTCTCTTACTTCATTTAATGCTTCCATCGTATATGGAGCATGTACATTTTTTAAGCGTTTACCTATAGTGTGGTCAGTTTTAAACACCTACAAAGAGAATGATGTATATATATAAGTAATAATATAAAAATAAGATTGATATATTTCATACTAACTAATGAGACTATATATAATACCTCATGTATGGCATTAATATCCAATGCGGCATGTCGGATAATCATCTGCATAAATCACATCACATAGTATGTGCATGCCCAGCCGTTGTCTTATGTAGCGCACTATAAATTGAAACATACAAAATATTAAAAATACAACTAAGCACAGTTCACATAAATAATATATACATTGGAGTCGGGAACTTACTTTTACGTTCTCCCAAATTATTGGCTGGTTCTTTCTCCTTGGGACATTTCCTCCTGCATTTTTGAATGCATCTAAACCCCTACATGTTAATGTAACACAGTAAATTACATAATTAAATAGTAATGTAATAACATATGTTAACGGATATAAAAATGAAATATTTCTCACCAGAATAATGGCATTCTCAATATGTGTTCGATTTTAGTGTTCAATGTACTTCCCGCAGGATCTAGATAATAAACAGTGAACGTCCCGGGGACAATAACTAGTAACTCCCAATGTCTACCTCTAGAGGTAAAAAAGTTAAAATTAATAACTCAAAATGCACAATAAAAATGGAATTTTCTTAAGTCCAAATTATATATACAATAAACTTACTTGACATTGAATGGAGCTATTATTATCGTCTTCTTTTGCTGACTGAAAATTGTAAAAGCATCTATACAGTATTGTTAAACACTATCAGGGTCTTTAGCTACCATACTAATCAATGATGGAATCAAAAAACCCACATGATCAAATGCAAATTGTTTGCATTGATCTTCGACTAAGTAGCTGCAAAACATGTATTACTTATGCATTAATATATAAGAAACCAGATCACCGGATCTTACACAAGGTATATGGATGTATAAACAAGATCTCACCTTATCCATGTCTCTATCATTGATGTATTCAGCCAATCATACATAAATAGCTCAATAATATCTTGTATAAATAAATAGCAATCGTATGATTGACCTGTATAATCTTCTTCTAAAGAAACAATTATAGGGCAATGTATATTATGTGCCCGTAGCCAACATGCCATTCCCCTACAAGCAGGACCTAACGGGTATTTTAGGTCAGTTGGAACCCAACTTGGTAATGCAGGAAGTGGAGGTGGAGGCCTAGGTGCTCTGAGTGTCTTCTTTTTAACATGTATATATAATTTCAGATCAGTTGACCTCATATATACACATTAACAATCTAAAGTAATGTAAATTTATCTTACAATTTCAGGTGTGTAGACGACATCTGCTTTGGGCCACAATAGCACCCCTCCTTCTGCCTCACCAAGTGTATCAATATCTGGGTGGGCATATGGCAATGCAGCTTCCCTCCAATCGGGTAATACACATATCAGGCTCACACAAACGTAGCCCTGCGTAATTTGAGTCCCATGAAACATTTACCCCAGGAAGGGACTGGTAAGCATGCGCCTCTACAACAACATAGTCATGCATTCTTAAGCGGCATGGATTTAATGCCTACAAATTTACGTAAAGAATGTTATACATATATACATATCATCATGAAAACATATCATCTTGAAAAGACTAGCTACAATGTCATAAACAATACTTACAGCAGACCTGTTAGGCGATGGGTCTCCAAGATTACTCACAGTCTGTGCATCAGGAGAAGAGTAGGTCGCCATAGGCTTATTGGAAGCCCGAGATGCCTGACACCGCACTATTTATTCCTTGACCTTCTCAGCAAATATACCATTGAACTTCTTAGCAACTATATCCTCGACTCTATTATTCTCCTATACATGGATAAAAGAAACATTAGCTTCTTATTATTGAATTCCCTTTTGCAATAACATTCTAAAAAAAGAATAGGTTACCACTTCTTGTGAAAGTCCTGATCTGGGTTTGCGCTGGGATGGCCCAAAGAATGCTTTGATGCCCACACCAGCGCTTGCACCCCTAACACGTCCAGGATGCTCTGGGTTACCCAGAGCAACTGTCAATTCATCCCTTGTGCCCTGAGGGATGAACGTGCCTTGTTTCCTCTGCTCGTGCAACTCCCGCTAATCACCACCAACAGAAATTGGTAAGTTAACACCACAAATAATCAATATTCAAACGATTTCTCTAAGAGTTGTATTTCACCATTTTCACAGCCGCCTCAACAGTTACGGGCTTCTTTATTTCACCGTTCTTGTTTTGCCTCCCAGCTAGCCAGATATCATGGTGAGGCATGGGTGTGGCAGACTCTTGAGTAGCAGCAGACTCCTGAGTAGCTGCAGACTCCGCCTGTAGTCTTTGACAAACACTTGCATAGACCTTTGGACCCATAGTGGGGTCATGCGCATTCAGTGCACGCCTTGCTTTTTGCGCGTCATTGAGGGCCTAATTAGTATGCACATTAATGATTTGGTTAGTAGCACTAAATTTTTATCTTGAATACGTGAATACAATGTATATTAATTAAATTGGGAGTGGCGCCTAATACCTTGAATTCTTCAGATTTTCTTAAAGAAACAAAATTTTCCCAATCTTCTTTGTCCAAGAAGTTCCACTGTTGAAGGGCTGACTTCTTCTTCTTATCACCATATTTTATGTATTCTCTGTTGAGATTTGTCCTATAGTTCCTAAGCATCTTTCCAGCGCGTTGCATCACGCTTTTACGATGCAACTTCTCATCCAATGCAAACAGATTCTGTAAAATAGAATTCTTATTAACTAGTATCCAAAAATAGAATTGCAAATAATATAATTTGTAATCTACAAAATAGAATTGCAAATAATAATAACTCACACATAAATCCTTCCATATCAAGTCTTTCTTCCCCTGAGGAACTTTATGCCAATTATCATACTTAACACCACAATGGCTTCGAGTGACACACCCAAGATAGTTTACAAAATTATTGCGGTTCACTCCAATTGCATTTCCTCCATTATCAAACTCCACAACCAATTTGGATCCACTACCACTTAGCGTTATTAACTTCTTCAACAGAGTGATGCCCCTTTTCTTGTTAAGTGTTTGGTGTTGCGTATCAAGTTGCTCCAGTGCTTCAGTGGGTACATGTGCATCATCAACCTAAAATTTGACAAAAATAAACCCACTGAATTAGCGCAATATAGAAATATGGGATATGTGACATAACTAGAAGATAATGAATTTTATAGAAATACAGGATATGTTTTTAGAACTTACATTGGTATCCTCTCCATGCTCGTCATGGACACCATGCTCATCATGGACTTCATGCTCATCATGGACATCATGCTCATCATGGTCAGCCATCTGAAAATGTCATTAAAAAGGCAAACATTTAGCATTTGTATTAACTAGAAAAAGGCAAACATTTAGCATTTGTATTAACTAGAAAAAGGCAAACATTTAGCATTTGTATTAACTATAAAAAGGCAAACATTTAGCATTTGTATTAACTAGAAAAAGGCAAACATTTAGCATTTGTATTAACTAGAAGATAATGTTATATTTTATAAACATACATGCCTCTAAAATTGTGATCTTTTATCAATTAACAATCCTTCATTGCGATCTCCGCACACATATAAGTCATCATTAGCTTCAATATTTTATGGAGTTGGAAACCCAACTGAGAATGGACTGGAGTCATCATACTTATCATAGTACTCTTCTTCATCTATAGGATCTTCAATGAACTGTCTTTTACAATGAAGAACAACCGACCATTTATCATTTACAGGATAATCGATATAGAATATTTGTTTCGCCTGTGATGCCAATATGAATGGTTCACCCTTCTCGCCAATCTTTTCAAAGTTCACCAAAGTGAAACCCAATTCATCCACTATAACGCCTTTGGTGTTATCAACCCAATTACATTTAAAGAGCGGAATTCTAAAATCTATGTAGTCAAACTCCCATATGTCTTCGATGACACCGTAATATGACATTTTAGCTTCACGTGGACTCTTATCCTTTGCACTTGTAAAATACATAGTTGACGCTTGAAGAGTGACCCCACTGTTTTGGACAACACTCTTATCATCTTGGCGCTTTGTGTAATATGTGAACCCATTAATGTCAAACCCTTCATAAGACATAACATTTGATTTTGGTTTAAAGGAGAGGCATTTGATAGTTTCTGTAATATCATTTGGTGTTTGAGATAGTTGATGTAAGACTTTAGCTTCAAACCACTTAGTAAAAGTCTTATTATGCTCTCTAGGAAGCCACATTGAACTTGCTCGAGGATGTTGTCTCTTGATGAAATTGGTATGTTCCTCGATATAAACACTCACTTCGTCCATGTTGTATAAAATATATAAGTGAGCTTGTTCCAACTGCTCACGGCTGATTACTTTCACCCGTGATCCCAAAATTCCTTTTCCCTCCTCAATATTCTTGTCATTAACAGGAGTGTTATTACCACTCAAAAAGTCATTGCAAAAATCCATAACCTCTCTCACCACATAACCTTCAATATACTCCCTTCAGGCCGATAACGGCTTCGAACATCACCTTTAAAAATGCTAATGTATCGTTCAAATGGATACATCCAATGCAAGAAAATTGGTACCAACACACACATGTGATGTCATTCTTATATATAATAAATGTGTACCACCTATCCCATCCTTGAACACCTAATCTCACTAGTAAGTGTATAATGTGTATTGGGTTTTCAAGAAAATTTCGGCAGCATTTCCCCACTTTTCTCTAAGTACATATGTACTTAGAGAACAAACGGGGAAATGCTATCGAAATTTTCTTGAAAACTCAATACACATTATACACTTACATCCTAAGTGAGATTAGGTGTTCAAGAACAGTCCCAAACCGGGGACTATCCAAGATTTACTCCTAATGAGTAAATCTTGGACGGGTTTCTAGGCCAACAAACACATGTGATGTCATTCTTATATATAATAAATGTGTACCACCTATCCCATCCTTGAACACCTAATCTCACTAGTAAGTGTATAATGTGTATTGGGTTTTCAAGAAAATTCCGGCACCATTTCCCCACTGTTCTCTAAGTACATATGTACTTAAAGAACAAACGGGGAAATGCTACTGGAATTTTCTCGAAAACCCAATACACATTATACACTTACATCCTAAGTGAGATTAGGTGTTCAAGAACAGTCCCAAACCGGGGACTATCCAAGATTTACTCCTAATGAGTAAATCTTGGACGGGTTTCTAGGCCAACAAACACAATAATAGATATGTACATGTTAGGGTTTCATCACAATTAATGTTAGCATTTCATCACAATTGATGTTAGGGTTTCATCAATGTTAAGTTTAATCAAATCAAATTAGGATGCTAGAATTGAAAAGTTTAAATCTTATTTCAACATGCATCAAAATTTACTGAATTAAGTCAAACATTAGGATTAGAAGCACAAATCACTACTACAGAAAATGCTTTTTACAACGGGAAAAACACAACAGTTCTGTTGGTTGTGTTGTAGTTAGCATATCTTTTACAACAAGTCTATTTATGTGTTGTGAATTATATATTTTATACAACACAAGTTATATACAACAGGCCAAACTCGTTGTAGTATATGTGATTACTGCAACATGTGCTAAATTGTTGTAATAGACTATAATATCACAACATACTCAAACCTGTTGTGAAAGACTATAATTACACAACATGCTCTAACCCGATGTAATAGTCACTTATGCTAACTTGTTGTAATAGATCATCATTACACAACATACTCTAAACCGTTGTAAAAGATCATAATTACACAACATGCTCTAACCCGTTGTAATAGTCCTATATGTTAACCCGTTGTAATAGACCATCATTACACAACATACTCTAACCCGTTGTAAAAGATCATAATTACACGACATGCTCTACCCGTTGTAATAGTCACATATGTTAACTCGTTGTAATAGACCATCATTACACAACATACTATAACCCGTTGTAGTATACTATAATTACACAACATGCTTTCACCTATTGTAATAGTTACCCGTTGTAATAGACCACAATCACACAATAGGTTTGCACTTTATTTGTTGTATATGTACAACAAAGAATGTATGTATTGCATAAAATGAAACTGGTTTAGCGGTTTGAGATGTGCCTTACTTTCAAGTGGTCTCAAGTTCGAAACTGTGTGTCTAGATGTATTTCCTTTTGTCTCAACATGTTATATAGAACACCCCTATTACAACAGGTGTGTTCAATGATCTACAACATGTATTAACTGTTGTATAAAATACATATATTACAACATGTGCAACACCTGTTATATAAAGAACCCCCCCCCCCATAAGACCACGTGATCTAATAGAACAGTTGACACCAGTTGTAAAATGGAAAAATGAACTGTTGTAAAAACCATTTTTTGTAGTAGTGAATATATGCAATCTAAAAATGTGTTCATATCCTAGGATTTACATAAAGCATTACATAAAAATTTGTTCATATCCTTACCAACAGCAAGCACGGTCGTGGTTGTGTTGGCCTACCACGGCCGTGGCTGTGTTGCCCTACCATAGCCGTGCTTTCCAGTATGGTTGTGGTAGGCCAACACAGCCATGGTCGTGCTTGCTGTTGTTAAATAGCTAGGGAGAAGGAAGCAAAGAGGTAGGGCTACCTAGAGCTAGCGTGGAAAGTGTGGCGGCGAGCGGCGGCAGCAGTGACGGCAGAAGAAGAGAGAGCAGAGCGGCGAGCGGTGAACAGCAGTGGCACTGGGAATGAGCAGAGTAGCGCGCGGCACACCAGCAGCAGCGGCGGCGGCGAGTAGAGGTGCACCAGCAGCAGTGGCGGCGGCGAGCGGAGAAGCACCAGCAGTAGCGGCGGCGAGCAGCAACGGGGTCGTCGGGCGATTTCAAGAGAGCGGCGGCAAGTAGTAGCACAGAAATATCATGATGAAACAGGAAGAAAGGGGGAAGAGTCAGGTGATCAGGTTTATTAAGTTGGTCAACGGCGTCGGTTATCTACAAAACTGACGCATATTATGATTTAACGTCGCTTGATAGTAAAACACTGACGCCCAACTAGACAACCTTTACCCTAAATTATTTGGCTGAACCATTATCTGCGTCGATTATCGAAGGATAACCGAAACTGAAAGTGGGACTTTTCACGCAAATTTGCATTTTAAATAGGCGTCGGTGAATAGTTAAAAAACCGACGTTGTAGGTGACCTAAAATGTTTTCGCTCAAAAATTGGATTTCGCAGGCAATTTTAGGCGTTGGTCTGTTATAACCAGCCGACGCTGAATACAAAGCGGTACCCGTGTCTGGCTGGTCCTCGAATATAGACGTCGGTTTGCATAAATAACCGACATCTAATATTATAGGCGTCGATTTTCCTAAATAACTGATGCCCAGAAAAGCGACACGGAATGTTTTTTCTGTAGTAGTGGGTCTTAATCATTTAGTCTTCCGTCAATTATCTTTTGGTTGTGTTGTTCTTATTGTCTATGTTGGTGATATTGTCATTACTAAAGACAATCAGAAAGGTATTTGCAACTTAAATAGTTTCTTCAAAATAAATTTAAAACTAAAAATTTAGGCCTCCTAAAAATATTTTATGGGTATTGGGGTTGCTAGATCTAATGATGGAATAGTCATCTCATAAAGGAAATATACTCTTGAACTCCTGGAAGAGATTGGTATGCTTAAAGCAAAACCTACAGATACTCTAATGGATCCCAAAGTCAAGTTTTACAAGGAGGAGGGGGAAGCACTTGAAGATGAATAGAGATATAGAAGACTGGTTAGAAAAATAAATTATCTTAGTGTCACTCATCCAAATATATCCATTGCTACTAGTGTGATTAATCAATTCATGGGCAAACCCTATAGTAGTCATACAGAGGTTGTCTATAAGATTCTTCACTATCTCAAGAAGAGTCCAGGAAAAGGTATACGATAGACCAATCATGGACTTCTCAAAGTATAGGGCTTCTCACGTGATAATTGGGTAGGATGACTCATAGGCCATAGATCAATTTTTGGATATTATGTCTTTTTGGGGGGCAAACTCATAATTTGGGAAAAGTAAAAAGCAAACATTGGTAGCTCAATCTAGTGTTGAATTTGAATATAGAGGAATGACTAATGCAACCAATGACCTCTGATAGACATAGAATATTCTAGAAGAAGTGGGACTCATTTAGTCTGAAACAATGGAACTCATGTTTGATAATTAAGTTGTTGTACACATTGCCTCTCACCCATTTTTTCATGAACGGACCAAACATATTGAAGTTGATTATCATTTCATTCAATAAAAGGTACAAGATCATTGAATTATACTTATTCCAATCCATTTAGTAGATCAAGTTGTTGATCTTTTCACAAAATCCCTCACTAAATTTTGAGTAAAATTTTTATGTAACAAGCTTGGTGTCTATGATATCTCTGCACCAACTTGACAGGGATCATTAGAATAATAAGCATTTGTTTTTCCCTTTATTCATTTTTCTTTATGTCCATGTATATTCCCTGTGTATATGGGATTAGTCTTAGATTGTGTATACAAGTATTGTCCACCACATGTATCCATATATATAGGCGTGCCCTATCAACATGAAAAGCATCTCATTCCACACTTTACTTTTCTTGTTCACAATTTCATAATAATTAAGTGGAACATAACGGTGTGCTAGTTCCTTACTTTTCTAATCAAGACAAATGATTTTTCCATCTCCAACATAACGTCCACCACAATTGAACAAGTATATCACCTTATTTGCAACATTGTCATCCTTTCTTTTATGTATATTAAATATGCTCTCAGTACCTTCCATATATCTAGAACATATGGTAATGGTCTCTTCTAAAATATAATCCTTTGTAATAGAGCCCTCATGTTGAGCTTTATTGCTCACATAGCCTTTTAATCAACCGAGATACCTATAATGAGTTGTAATAATTATCAATAATAAAACAAACCAATATGATTTAATAATTGAAGAAAAAATGATATATGAAATTGCATTGTAAATTCTTACCTCTCAACAGGATACATCTAAGAAAATTGAGTTGGTCCTCCTTGTTTTACATAGTTAACTAAATGAACCAAGAGATGAATAATAATGGTGAAAAAAGGAGGAAGAAATTCCATCTCTAGATGACAAAGTGTTTCCACAATATTTGTTTGTAGTTCATTAAGCTTTTCTAATTCAATACACTTAGAGCACAATGACTTAAAGATAGAACATAAATTTGATAGCACATCAACAACCTCAGTTGCTTTAGAAGCTTGTAAAGCTACATGAAGTATATCCTGCATGATGACATGATAGTCATGACTTTTCATATTGATTATCTTGCGTTGCTTCATATTCACACATCGAGAAAATTAGATACATACCCATGAAGTACTTTTAACTTAGTCAAGACATTAACAAAGCATTTACTTTATTTAGAAGACATATAGTAAAGAGCTGAGGGAATCAAAAATATTCCCTTACGCTGAGATTGGAGCCAAATATTTTGACTTATATTGTTTTTTTCAAGGAATTGTTGAGCATTTTCATCATCTTTACATTTCCCTGTCCATTCAAAAGTGTCACCAACACATTTTCAGACACATTTTTCTCTATGTGCATGACAAATAGGTTATGAAGAAGGTGGTTATATTCCTTATATGGAAAATCAAAAAATATACTTCTTTTCTTCCAAAGCCCCACATCTTTGTTAGTTTTATCATTCATAATGGTGCTCCTAGTGGAAAATCTCCTCATTTTCTTCCACTCTTGTTACTAAGTCGAGGTGGAGCATTTCCTTATTTGAAGCTAATTCTTTTTTGTCCTTATAATACATCAGTTCTAGATTTAGGAGTTGGGGGTGACAATACTCCTTGCCCTATCAAATAAACTAAACTGAGAATAAAAAAGTGGTTATCTGGTGGCCACCTACGATGACCACGATAACATATCTTTATCCCACATCGATACAAAGGAATTGATTTTGTACAACATGGACATGCATGATAACCTTTGGTGCTCTAACTTGATAGCATAGAATAACTAGGAAAGTCACTAATGGTTGACATTAAGGATGATTGCATATTAAAATTTTCTTTCACATAAGCATCATATGCATCAACACCTTATCATAACAACTTTAACTCATGCAATAATGGTTGCATATACACATCAATATCATTTATGGGGCTAGGTTTTCCAAGAATTGTTAGAGATAGAATTGGGGAGTATGGTTTCATATAACCATGGGGGCAAGTTAGTCACATTTAGAATAATTTTCCATGTACTATAATTAGTGTTTTGCATCCCATATGGATTGAACCCATCATTGAAAAGTCTAATCCTCACACTATGAGGGTCTGAAGCAAATTCTAGATACATCATATTGAAACATTTCCACACTTGTGCATCAGTTGGGTGTCTTATTTTTTCATCTTTTACCCTACCTTTCTCATGCCATATCATATCTTCTTCTATCTCTGAGTACATGTACATCCTTTTTTGTCTTGGAATTTACGGAAAATACTTCAAAACTTTAGTAGGTGGCCCTTTTAAGTTTGTGTTATTGTCTGTGCTACCATCACCAAAATTACTTGTTTGTGTTTTCCACCTAGAATTTTTACACACATTGCATCTACTCTTTTGTGAATTTTCACCCCAGTACATTACGCAATCATTTGGACATGCATAAATATTGTCATATCCAAGGCCTATCTCCTTAATCAATCTTTTAGCTTCATAATAGGATGATGGAAACATGCTCAGGTGTGCAAAAGCATCTTGTATAAGCTTCAACTATTGTGTGAATGTTAGTTTGGCCAACCAAACATACATTATACATTAAAATGTTGTAAGATGAATGAGTGTTGAGAAATTTTTATAGCCAGGATAAGGCTCTTCATTAGAGAGTTGTACTCATTTTTATATTTCTATAATCTTCAAAAATGTGAGGATAATTGGCATTTTGGTTGAATGAATTACTAGATATGGATTAACAGATGAGGTGATCCCTTCATTGGCTTCTCCAGTTGGTGTGTCTTCTTCATACGTATAATTCCCTCCCAATACATCTCTCAACAACCCTTCCATATCATCTTGACCTATGAAGCTATCTTCATGATTAGTAGGTTGTTCATTATTTTGAAGTTGTTAATTTGGAAAAACATTTTCCATTAGATCTTTGGACTATGGAAAATTCAATTTCTATAATCTCTAAAAAATCCATGAAACAGAATATGTCTTTCCACCTATTCAATGGGAAAATCTTTTTTCCTACCTACCTTGCATTTCTTACATGGACATACAATCTTTCCACATTCCATTCCAATCTTAGCATATTCAAGAAATCGACATCTTCCAGCAATATAAGCTTAGTAACCAATAGGCTTCTCAATACAACTGTTATCCATATTCATAATATTAAACACAATATAAAGGATAGAAAAATACTTTAATTTCAATAGAGAAAATCTATCTAAATACCTATCAGGTTAGGTGTTTAAAAATGAGGAAAGGAATCACATTCATCATGCTTTTATACACAAAAGTATTTTTTGATCAATCATACTATTAATTTCACTAAGATGCTAAACACAAGTTATCAACAACATGGATCTGCATTAACACATTTTATTTAAATTTCTCAAGAATGTCATATTCTAATTGTTAATAGAAATTTAATAAGAGTATGCTTAAAATTAAGTTATTTAACACATGTTGAAGTAATGATGGTATTTAACACATTATTTTTAGGTTGTTGGTCTAGAACAATGGATGCAATGTTGGATACAAAAGAATTGTCAAAAATGGTTTTACTTTGAAATCATGATGTACATGCAACTGACTAAAATAAATAGGTATTAGAGTTAATATACTTAAGTATTGGAAGTGTTACAAGTATTTTATATGAACTTTATCTATACATATATCTTTGGTATGACTAAGATGTATACATAATTTATATAATCTATACAAATTATATAGAAGCATTTGTTAGATGTGCAATTCATAAAAATGAAAAGAAACCAACTCTACACATTAGAAATAGAAAAAAAATCAAATTTTAGAAAGAAAAATGCAAACTCTACATATATAGTCTATGATTTTTTTCTATTAGAGAAAAATTGAGGTCCATTCAATAGATATTTAAAAATTACTATATACTAAAGCCTAGCACTAAGAGTGTTTCTCTAAGGTATAATTCAAAATTATTATACAGTGTCATTAATTAGTTGTTGGCTTTAACAGATTACTGCCTTTGACAAAATCCTATTAGTAAATTTCATCTTTGAATAAAATGTTGCTCTCCCCATTCCTCCAGCAAAACACAGCCTCCTCAAGCATTCAAGTCTCCATTATAGGATGTACAGTAAAGTCAATGGATATGGTGCTAAAAGTGATGTGCATGATTGGATCAAGACCCAAGTTTGGCTTAAGTTTCTAAATGACCATGATTAGCTAATCATGAGTGAATGGCCCTATCGAGGAAGGTGAGTCCCTCAGGCTTCTTGAGTTTGTGATGGAAACTAGGAGGTGTTGGCTCAATTGGACATTAGCATACCCTTTATTTTGATGATGACAAACATTTCATTCTTGTGGACCTAACGTGCTACTTGAGTATTTCAGGATTCAAAGGAATAAGGAAATCCTACCAAGTGGGAAGATGTAAGATAAATGCAAATTGAAGATCAAATGTGCTTGGTTGTATAAATGCCCATGATTGTACTCAAATGTAAACACTTGTACAAAAATATAATGTACAAGTACTTAGACATCATGTAAATCAAGTGTTAGGTCTTCCCTACCCATTTATGACCCTTAGATAGGTTTTCCCCCAAAGTTAAAGTCACCAACACACATTGAAACACACACTTAGTAGGTGATTCAAAAGTATAAAATAGGGACACCCTCAGTCGAAGAACTTGTCAACCGATACACTCTTAGTCGAAGTTCTTGTCAATCAAGAACCACCTCAGTCAAAATTGTGAGAACTGTTCAACAACTTACACAATTGTGCTCTAAATAAGCATTCGATCAAAAATAACCTCGACTGAGTAAGAAACGGTCTAAAGCTTGCGACTGTTAGACTGGGTGGTTGGTAGTTGGGAGTTGGAAATAGATGTTGCAACACTTTTTCTCCAAACCCCTCCTAGGTCAAAGATAAGTCCAATCAAGACACGTCTCGGTCGACAAGTTCCTCGACTGTGATAGCTTCTGGATTGTTCGTTTCATCTCAAAACAATTGCCCATTGCAAGTCAATTAATGGGTACCTAATGGCTAGTTAAGCATTAAAAACACTCTAGAAACCCTCTAGAATGTCCCTAAGTACTTGCAAACTATTCCTTTAAATAGGAGAGGCCTTATGACACCTAAAACATACAAATACACTTGAGAATACATTCTAGTGAACAACTAAGCACAAGCTACACTTGCCATCTTATTTTACTTGCTTTAATTTCATGTCCTATAGCTATAATCTCCTAGACACCACATATAGCCACGTTCATCTTAAGTGGATAGGAGATCTCTATGCTTCATATAGGATCAAAGTGTTGTACTCAATTGGATAAGTATTTTCTTTCTTCCAATCTTTTTCTTCTATATTGTATATTATTCTCCTTGACTACTCCTAGGTTTGTAGGTTGTTGAAAGGAGGTTTCTTGGAGCTACTTCTTGGTGGAGAAGGCTTCTTCAAGGTGTTCTTGAGATTAATTCAAGGAAGGCTACTTCAAGGGAGGTCGGAGCTACTTCTAAAGGAAGGCTATCTCAAGGTGGTAGAGTTACTTCAAGGAGGTGAAGGCTGCTCCAAGGACTTGAAGTTACTTCAAGAAGTCTACTTCAAGGAGGTTGAGGCTACTTCAAGGGTGTAGAAGGTGATTGTATTTTATGTAACATCCTTGTGTGTTAATAAAATAAATCACTTTCAAAATCCCAATTGGAAACAATTGGGTAGTTGACTGACTACCTTTAATTTCAAAGGTAGGAACCACTCAACATCCAATTGTCTTCCTTGTTTCTCCCTCCTTCTTTGGTTGAGTGCTTTACTGTTTCAATTATCTTTAAAAATTACAAAAATCTCTATTCACCCCCCCCCCTCTAGAGCTTTAGTAGGCTCCAATATAGCTTGTGGCATGTGACGTCCCTAGATTTTCTAAAACATAATCTATTGTGTGATGTCAAAATTGAAACCCTCACTTAGTGTGAGTCCCAATTCAAACTCACACACTAGGCCAAGAATAAGAAAATCATTGGAAGTCTGAAGGAAACAACAATATCACATGCATATGAACAATAAACAAACCACAATAACACAAGCTCACCATTCAACATATAATTATCAAATGAATTATCCTTATAAATTGATATTACAATTGAACAGTAAACTTATACACATCCATATACTACATCTAAAATAGGATCTTTAGACGATAGTTCCACTTGTAAATCCGCTCGCCACACAACTCCCAACTATCGAGCTCTTCAAGATCATAAGTCCACATCACCTAAATAAATGATTACATGTGGTACATGTGAGCATAATATTCTAAAATATTGTATTGAGTATGCCTACATATCTTTTTATATACCTCTCATTACTAAGACTTGGAAATAAGATAAAACTAGTACTTGGCAGTAACAAAAGATATATAATATAACATACTTGAACAAAGATATATTTATTAACAAAAGAGAACACATATTTTAGGCACATTTTCCATTATATCATCCATGCATTTACCATTGAAGGTTGAATGCTCTGAAGGCCTTATGATTGATTACCAAAGAGTTGGATCATTTCATAATGTGATCAGACTACCAAAGAGTTGGATCACTCTCATAAAATTCATGACTATTTATGACCTAAATTGTCACATATCTTTGTTACACTCCCTTAAGAGTTGGATCACTCTCATAAAATGTGCTTCCCACAAAGTTGCTAAGACAACATTGTTGAGGGTTCTTTGACAAAATCCTATTAGTAGAATTCAGCTTTGAATAAAACATTGCTCTCCCCATTCCTCCAGCAAAACAAAGCCTCCTCAATCATTCAAGTCTCCATTATAGTATGTACAATCAAGTCAATGGATATGGTGCTAAAAGTGATGTGCATTATTGGATCAAGATCTAGGTTTGGCTTAAGTTTCTAAATGACTATGATTAGCTAATCATGAGTCCATGACCCTATCGAGGAAGGTGAGGTCTTCATGCTTCTTGAGTTTGAGATAGAAACTAGGAGTCTTGATCCAATCAAAGACAACTTAATTGCATATATAAAGAGCTATCAAATCATGTCTACATTTTCCATAATGTTAAATCCACATATCATATTGAAGATTAGATCACATTCTAACATATACTTTATCATGGTTGTACTAAAGAAACTTAAATGAGTGGCTTGCCAAATATATAACAAAGTATTATGCAGTCCAATTACGGTTCTCCTGGCCCATTTCCTGAAGATAATTATATTCTCAGCCTCTCTAAGATTACTCATCTCTTTGTGCTTCTTACATGAATATACTATATCTTCCATCTTTGGTCTAGGGTTATCAGGTCTACCTCATTGCACTAGTCGTTATCGTCACAAGATTAAGCCACATAAACACTAATCATTACATGATATGATGTTATATTCACCGATTCTCTACCCATGATATATTCTTACACAACACTCTTATAAACAACATTAGAGTCACTACTACAGAAACAACATTCAGTGTCGCTTTTCTGGGCATTGGTTATTTAGGAAAACCGATGCCAATAATATTAGACGTCGGTTATTTATGCAAACCGACGTCTATATTCGAAGACCAGCCAGACACGGGTACCACTTTGTATTCAGTGTCGGCTGGTTATAACAGACTGACGCCTAAAATCACCCACGAAATCCAATTTTCGAGCGAAAACATTTTAGGTCACCTACAACGTCGGTTTTTTAACTATTCACCGACGCCTATTTAAAATGAAAATTTGCGCAAAAAGTCCCACTTTCAGTGTCGGTTATCCTTCGATAACCGACGCTGATAATGGTTCCCGCCAAATAATTTAGGGTAAAGGTTGTCTAGTTGGGCATCGGTGTTTTACTATCAACCGACGTTAAATCATAATAGGCGTCGGTTTTGTAGATAACCGACGCCGTTGACCAACTTAATAAACATGATCACTCGGCTCTTCCCCCTTTCTTCCTATTTCATTGCGATATTGATGAGCTGCTGCTCGCCGTCGCTCTACTAAAATTGCCTGACGACCCACTGCTGCTCGCCGCCGCTACTGCTAGTGCTTCTCTGCTCGCCGCCGCCATTGTTGCTGGTGCGCCTCTGCTACTGGTGCACCTCTACTTGCCACCTCCGCTACTGCTGGTGTGCCGCGCACTGCTCTGCTCATTCCCGGTGCCACTGTTGTTCACCGCCTGCCGCTCTACTCTCTCTTCTTCCGCCGCCACTGCTGCCGCCGCTCGCCTCTGCGCTTTCCACGCTAGCTCCAGGTAGCCCTACCTCTTTGCTTCCTTCTCCCTAGCTATTTACCAACAGCAAGCACGACCCTGGCTATGTTGGCCTACCACGGCGGTGCTGGACATCACGGTCGTGGTAGGCCAACACAGTCACGGCCGTGCTTGTTGTTGGTAAGGATATGAACAAATTTTTATGTAATGCTTTATGTAAATCCTAGGAAATGAACAAATTTTTTGCTTGCATATATTTGTGCTTCTAATCCTAAGTTTGACTTAATTCAGTAAATTTTGATGCATGTTGAAATAAGATTTAAACTTGTCAATTCTGGCATCCTAATTTGATTTGATTAAACTTAACATTGAAGAAACCCTAACATCAATTGTGATGAAACCCTAACATTAATTGTGATGAAACCCTAACATGTACATATCTATTATTGTGTTTGTTGGCCTAGAAACCCGTCCAAGATTTACTCATTAGGAGTAAATCTTGGATAGTCCGTGGTTTGGGACTGTTCTTGAACACCTAATTTCACTTAGGATGTAAGTGTATAATGTGTATTGGGTTTTTGAGAAAATTTCGGTAGCATTTCCCCGTTTGTTCTTTAAGTACATATGTACTTAGAGAACAGCGGGGAAATGCTGCCGAAATTTTCTTGAAATCCCAATACACATTATACACTTACTAGTGAGATTAGGTGTTCAAGGATGGGATAGGTGGTACACATTTATTATATATAAGAATGACATCACAAGTGTGTGTTGGCCTAGAAAGTGAACAATCATTGTTCTTTATATTACTTGTACATTGGTATAAATTAGAATGAACAATCACTAAATTATATATTGTTTGTATGGAGTTCGGCTTCATTGTAGATAATAGGAGTAAATCCTGGATAGGATGTAAGTGTATACCCTAATCTTGTCCTAATATATACTTGTTTTCTCTTTGATCATAGAATGGATAGATCATGGATGTCCATTCGCAATCGTTGCACCCCAGAGTTTATATCTGGTCTTGATTAGTTTATTAGATTTGCTGAGGAACATAGGAAAAAACCTACAGATGGGTTATGCTGTCCATGTAGGCATTGCGGTAACAACTTGAAAGTCAACACTGGTGAGGAAATCAAAAGTCATGTCATGTGCAACGGGATTGTACAAGGCTATACAGAATGACACTGGCATGGAGAGATTTCAAACTCGAAACCAGTATATGTCGATAGCAGTGCTTGGGTGGAAGAAGAAATTGTCTCCGATGACGTAGATGTGAACGAACCAGTTCCAGTAGACATCGTTGATGCGATGTTGGATAGTTGTAGGGTAGAGCACACCGATCCACCTCCTATCTTTAGAAACATTGTGCATGATGTTGAGATACCGTTATACATAGACTGTGCTAAGTTTACGAAGCTTAGCGCTGTGTTGAGATTGTATAAGTTGAAAGCTAACAATAGATGGAGCGACAAAAGCTTCACTTCATTGTTGACTTTGTTGAAAGAAATGCTTCCTGAAGGAAACGATCTGCCAATCTCAACATACCGAGTAAAGAAAATGTTGTGCCCAATGGGAATGGAGGCCAAGAAGATACATGCATGCCTGAATGATTGTGTAATATTTCAAATGGACTATGTAGATTTGAAAGATTGTCCAAAATGTGGTGCGTCACGGTATAAAT
Organism: Alisma plantago-aquatica; assembly: GCA_963693085.1. Classification (NCBI taxonomy): domain Eukaryota; kingdom Viridiplantae; phylum Streptophyta; class Magnoliopsida; order Alismatales; family Alismataceae; genus Alisma; species Alisma plantago-aquatica. The sequence continues at coordinate 1,003,409,349 of OY856411.1, read as the reverse complement.
TGACGACTTCGGGGGAGTCCAAAATTGGTTCTCGTGCCAAAGTGTTGTGGTATCTACCTATAATATCACATTTTCAACGCTTGTTTGCAAATCTGAAAGATGCGAAGAATTTGAGGTGGCATGCGGATGTTAAGAAAAATAATGATGGGATCCTACGACATGCGTCTGATTCCCCACAGTGGAAGAAGATTGATCGATTGTACCCCAAATTTGGTGAAGAAGATAGGAATCTAAGACTTGGGCTTTGTACAGATGGGATGAATCCATACGGGACATTGAGCAGCCAAAATAGCACCTGGCCAGTCATGCTTGTTATATACAATCTTCCTCCCTGGTTGTGTATGAAAAATAAGTGCGTTATGTTGTCGTTGTTGATATCGGGCCCTAAACAATCCGAAAATGATATCGATGTTTATCTTGAACCTCTGATTGATGACTTAAAGAAACTTTGGGCTGAAGGTGTGATGACCTATGATGCTTCAAGAAGAGAGACATTTCGTTTGCATGCTATGTTGTTTTGCACTATTAATGACTTTCCAGCATATGGGAATTTGTCTGGATATAGTGTCAAAGTAGCTAAAGCGTGTCCTATATGTGAAGAAAATACTGATTCAATAAGACTAAAACATGGTGGAAAGACTATATATCTTGGTCATCGAAGGTTTCTTTAAAAATTCCATCCGTATTGTAGGAAGCGCAAAGCATTCAATGGATGGAATGATGAACGGAGTGCACCTAAACATATACCAGGGGATGTTGTTTATGAAAGAGTAAAAGACATTGTCAATGAATTTGGTAAGAAATCACAATGTAGTATGGCCACACGGAGTGACAATTCTTCATTCAAGAAGAAGTCAATATTTTGGGATCTTCCTTATTGGAGTTCTTTGATAGTCAAGCATTGTATCGATGTAATGCACGTTGAGAAAAATGTCTGTGATAGCATCATTGGTACTCTGTTAAATATACCAGGTAAGACTAAAGATGGGATAAAATCTAGACTGGACCTACATGAAATGGGAATAAGGTCAGAATTAATAGAATTATGTGAAATGGGTAATAAAAGAACATACTTACCTCCCGCTTGTTACACGTTGTCTAGAAAGGAGAAGAAAGCTTTTGTGAATGCTTGGTAAATGTTAAGGTGCCACATGGTTACTCATCCAACATCCATAGATTGGTATCAATGAAAGATCTAAAGTTGATAGGTCTTAAATCTCATGATTGTCACACTCTAATTAAACAAATATTACCCGTGGCAATTCAATCTATATTGCCGAAGCATGAAAGGTTTGCAATCACCAGACTTTGTTTCTTTTTCAACAGTTTATGCAGCAAAGTTATTGACCCTGATACTCTCGATAATTTGCAAAGAGAAGTGGTTGTTACCCTATGTCAGCTTGAGATGTATTTCCCTCCTTCGTTCTTTGATATCATGGTACATCTTACTGTCCACTTGACTAGGGAAGTGAAAATGCTGGGACCAGTTTTCTTGCATTGGATGTATCCCTTGAATGATACATGAGCATTTTTAAAGGTGATGTTTGAAACCGTTATTGGCCTGAAGGGAGTATTATTGAAGGTTATGTGGCGAGAGAGGTTATGGATTTTTGCAATGGCTTTCTGAGTGGTAATAACACTCCTGTTAGTGACAAGAATATTGAGGAGGGCAAAGGAATTTTGGGATCACGGGTGAAAGTAATCAGCCGTGAGCAGTTGGAACAAGCTCACTTGTATATTTTACACAACATGGACGAAGTGAGTGTTTATATCGAGGAACATACCAATTTCATCAAGAGACAACATCCTCAAGCAAGTTCAATGTGGCTTGCTAGAGAGCATAATAAGACTTTTACTAAGTGGTTTGAAGATAAAATCTTACATCAACTATCTCAAACAGCAAATGATATTACAGAAACTATCAAATGCCTCGCCTTTAAACCAAAATCGAATGTTATGTCTTATTAAGGGTTTGACATTAATGCGTTCACATATTACACAAAGCGCCAAGATGATAAGAGTGTCGTCCAAAATAGTGGGGTCACTCTTCAAGCGTCGACTATGTATTTTGCAAGTGAAAAGCATAAGAGTCCACATGAAGACATATGGGAGTTTGACTACATAGATTTTAGAATTTCTCTTTTTAAATGTAATTGGGTTGATAACACCAAAGGAGTTATAGTGGATGAATTGGGTTTCACTTTGGTGAACTTTGAAAAGATTGGCGAGAAGGGTGAACCATTCATATTGGCATCACAGGAGAAACAAATATTCTATATCAATGATCCTGCAAATGATAAATGGTCGGTTGTTCTTCATGGTAAAAGACAGTTCATTGAAGATCCTATAGATGAAGAAGAGTACTATGATAAGAATGATGACTCCAGTCCATTCTTAGTTGGGTTGCCAACTCCACAAAATATTGAAGCTAATGATGACTTATATGTGCGCGGAGATCACAATGAAGGATTGTTAATTGATAAAAGATCACAATTTTAGAGGCATGTATGTTTATAAAAGATCACATTATCTTCTAGTTAATACAAATGTTAAATGTTTTCCTTTTTCTAGTTAATACAAATGCTAAATGTTTGCCTTTTTCTAGTTAATACAAATGCTAAATGTTTTCCTTTTTCTAGTTAATACAAATCCTAAATGTTTGCCTTTTTATAGTTAATACAAATGCTAAATGTTTGCCTTTTTAATGACATTTTCAGATGGCTGACCATGATGAGCATGATGTCCATGATGAGCATGAAGTCCATGATGAGCATGCTATCCATGACGAGCATGGCGAGGATACCAATATAAGTTCTAAAAACATATCCTGTATTTCTATAAAATTCATTATCTTCTAGTTATGTCATATATCCCATATTTCTATATTGCGCTAATTCAGTGGGTTTATTTTTGTCAAATTTTTGGTTGATGATGCACATGCACCTACTGAAGCACTGGAGCAACTTGATGCGCAACACCAAACACTTAACAAGAAAAGGGGCATCACTCTGTTGAAGAAGTTAATAGCGCTAAGTGGTAGTGGATCCAAATTGGTTGTGGAGTTTGATAATGGAGGAAATGTAATTGAAGTGAACCACAATGATTTTGTAAACTATCTTGGGTGTGTCACTCGAAGCCATTGTGGTGTTAAGTATGATAATTGGCATAAAGGTCCTCAGGGGAAGAAAGACTTATTATGGAAGGATTTATGCGTGAGTTATTATTATTTGCAATTCTATTTTGTAGATTACAAATTATATTATTTGCAATTCTATTTTTGGATACTAGTTAATAAGAATTATATTTTACAGAATCTGTTTGCATTGGATGAGAAGCTGCTTCGTAAAAGTGTGATGTAACGTGCTGGAAAGATGCTTAGGAACTATAGGACAAATCTTAATAGAGAATACATAAAAGATGGTGATAAGAAGAAGAAGTCATCCCTTGAACAGTGGAACTTCTTGGATAAAGAAGATTGGGACAATTTTGTTGCTTCATGAAAATCTGAAGAATTCAAGGTATTAGGCGTCACTCCCAATTTAATTAATATATGTTGTATTCACCTATTCAAGATTAACATTTAGTGCTACTAACCAAATCATTAATGTGCATACTAACTAGGCCCTCAGTGATGCACAAAAAGTAAGGTGTGCACTGAATGTGCATGACCACACTATGGGTCCAAAGGGCTATGCAAGTATTCGCCAAAGACTACAGGCGGAGTCTGCGGCTACTCAGGAGTCTACTGCTACTCAGGAGTCTGCCACACCCATTCCTCGCCATGATATATGAATAGCTGGGAGGCAAAACAAGAAGGGTGAAATAAAGAAGCCCGTAACTACTGAGGCGGCTGCAAAAATGGTAAAATACAACTCTTAGAGCAATCGTTTGAATATTGATTATTTGTGGTGTTAACTTACCAATTTCTATTGATGGTGATTAGCGGGAGCTGCACGAGTAGAGGAAACAAGGCACGTTCATCCCTCAGGGCACAAGGGATGAATTGACAGTTGCTCTGGGTAACCCAGAGCATCCTGGACGTGTTAGGGGTGCAGGCGCTGGTGTGGGCATCAAAGCATTCTTTGGACCATCCCAGCGCAAACCCAGAATGGAACTTTCACAAGAAGAGGTAACCTATTCTTTTTTTAGAATATTACTGCAAAAGGGAATTCAATAATAAGAAGCTAATGTTTCTTTTATCCATGTATAGGAGAATAAGAGAATCGATGATATAGTTGCTAAGAAGGTTAATGATATAGTTGCTGAGAAGGTCAAGGAAGAAATAGTGCGGTGGCAGGCATCTCAGGCTTCCAATCACCCTATGGAGACCCAATCTTCTCCTGATGCACAGACTGCGAGTAATCCTGGAGACCCATCGCCTAACACGTTTGTTGTAAGTATTGTTTATGACATTGTAGCTAGTCTTTTCAAGATGATATGTTTTCAAGATGATATGTATATATGTATAACATTCTTTACGTAAATTTGTAGGCATTGAAACCATGCCGCTTAAGAATGCAAGACTATGTTGTTGGAGAGGCGTAGGCTTACCAGTCCCTTCCTAGGGAAACGTTTCATGGGACTCAAATGCCGCAGGGCTACGTTTGTGTGAGCCTGATATGTGTATTACCCGATTGGAGGGAAGTTGCATTGCAATATGCCCACCCAGATATTGATACACTTGGTGAGGCAGAAGGCGGGGTGATATTGTGGCCCAAAGCAGATGTCTTCGACACTACTGAAATTGTAAGATAAATTTACATTACTTTAGATTGTTAATGTGTATATATGAGGTCAACTGATCTGAAATTATATATACAGGTTAAAAAGAAGACACCCGGAGCACCTAGGCCTCCACCTCCACTTCCTACATTACCAAGTTGGGTTCCAACTGACCTAAAATACCCGTTAGGTCCTGCTTGTAGGGGAATGGCATGTTGGCTACGGGCACATAATATACATTGCCCTATAATTGTTTCTTTAGAAGTAGATTATACAGGTCAATCATACGATAGCTCTTTATTTATACAAGATATTATTGAGTTGTTTATGTATGATTTTCTGAATACATCAATGATAGAGACATGGATAAGGTGAGATCTTATTTATACATCCATATACCTTGTGTAAGATCCAGTGATCTGGTTTCTTATATATTAATGCATACATAATACATGTTTTGCAACTACTTATTCGAAGATCAATGCAAACAATTTGCATTTGATCATGTGGGTTTTTTGATTCCATCATTGATTAGTTTGGTAGCTAAAGACCCTGATAGTGTTCAACAATACTGTATAGATGCTATTACAATTTTCAGTCAGCAAAAGAAGATGATAATAATAGCTCCATTCAATGTCAAGTAAGTTTACTTTATATATAATTTGGACTTAAGAAAATTCCACTTTTATTGTGCATTTTGAGTTATTAATTTTTAACTTTTTTACCTCTAGCAGTAGACATTGGGAGTTACTAGTTATTGACCCCGGGACGTTCACTGTTTATTATCTAGATCTTGTGGGAAGTACATTGAACACTAAAATTGGACACATATTGAGAATGCCATTATTCTGGTGAGAAATATTTCATTTTTATATCCGTTAACATATGTTATTACATTACTATTTAATTATGCAATTTATTGTGTTACATTAACATGTAGGGGTTTAGATGCATTAAAAAATGCTGGGGAAATGTCCCAAGGAGAAAGAACCAGCCAATAATTTGGGAGAACGTAAAAGTAAGTTCTCGCTCCAATGTATATATTATTTATGTGAACTGTGCTTAGTTGTATTTTTTTATATTTTATATGTTTCAATTTATAGTGCGCTACACAAGACAACGGCTAGGCATGCACATACTATGTGATGCGATTTATCCAGATGATTATCCGACATGCCGCATTGGATATTAATACCATACATGAGGTATTATATATAGTCTCATTAGTTAGTATGAAATATATCAATCTTATTTTTATATTATTACTTATATATATACATCATTCTCTTTCAGGTGTTTAAAACTGACCACACTATAGGTAAACACTTAAGAAATGTACATGCTCCATATATGATAGAAGCATTAAATGAAGTAAGAGAAGAATGGGCAAAAGCCGTACAAGCAGTGGCGATTGTAAGATATAATTGGGATGCTGATAGCGATGCTGAATGATATTTTGTAAATGAATATTTCTGAATGTTTATACATGTCTGAATGTTTCTACATGTATTTGAATGTTTCTACATGTGTGAATGTGAGAATTGAATTGATGTCTGAATGTATCTACTTGTGTGAAAAAATATTTGTTGATTTTGCAGGTTTGTGGCATGTTTCTAGGCTGATATCAATGGATGTCGTAAACCTGCAGTTCAGAAAACTGAACTACAGGTTCTCATCCTGCGGACCAGCCACAGCAGGCCTGCAAACTGATAAGAAAAAAAAATATTAAAGTATAGGCGTCGGTTATTTATAGAACACCATCATCAAAGGCCTTCATCGTCAGTTATTAGATAAAAATCGACGCCTAATATGACAAACAACCCGACCGTGCAGGAAAGCAAGGCCGTGGTGGAAAAGGCATCGCTTATTCATATAAAACCGACGCCTATAGTACTAAACATGGCCGTGCAGCGAAGCACGGCCGTGTCGTCTGGCAGTATGGCATCGTTTGTTCAGTTGTTAACTGACGCAGAAAGTGTCCTAGGTGGTGCCCTTTTTTGTGGCGCGAACCCTATAGACGTCGGCCAACTATATATAACCGACACCTATAGATCATATAGGCGTCGGTTAGAAAACCAACACCGAAGAGTTCGACCTTTAGCGGCACCCACATAGGCGTCGCTTGAAAACCATCGCCAAAGAGGGTTAAACAACCGACGCCAAAGGCGTATTCTGTAGTAGTGAGTCCTATGAGGAACCATCAACTTGAGCATGAGGCTTTACAGAAACTAACATAGTTACCTCCTCCAAGTTCTTAGGTATCTCTCCCTCACTAGATCGTAGGTTCTAATATTCATTATCATATGTGCACAAAAAAGCCTCTCTCAATTATAGGGTTTTGTCTTCCAAAGGATATCTAGGTCCAAGAAATCTATATGAATCATGCATAAAGAAACTCAACTCAGTCACTCAGAAGTAGTCTAGTTTAGGACATATCATAACACATAATTCTCATATCTTTGAGGTTAGGTTATCTGACCTTATCCCTTACGGTCTCACTCTCTCTAGAGTTAACCCTAAAACTGGACCTAACACTAGAGGTCCTCCTTCAGAAAAGCATTTAACGCTTTTTTGATTCACATCTTATCTTAACTTATCTTATCTTATCTCATAAAATCCTAAATACTTGCATCATCAAATCCTATCCCAAATCCTCAAAACTAAACTCAAATTCTCACATCAAACTTTGATCATCATAAGCATCTTCTCACATTATATAAAGCTTAGATCATATTATCTAAGCTTATTTCATCCATTCCATCTATCACGTATTCCAACAAGGCTTTAGAAATCTAATCTAGAACTACTCTCTCTTCTAGACCAATATCACTCTCTTTCACTTAGGTTGCATGACCACCACCTACTCGTACATGTGCTGGGAGACATTTTTGTAATACTTACATATATTGTAATATATAATATCTAGTTTTTCTCAGATAAAACAAATGTTAGGAAAAACTATTGAGGTTTGATCTGATTGGAATCAAAAACCAAATTCACAAAACAAGTGTCCCGCACATAGTAGAGAGTCTAGTGTCATGTCACCTAACGAAAGGGCCAAGAAGAAGGTGTGCACTAGTGTAGATACCCTAGACAAAGAGTGTCATATGCCTAGGATTTCTCTTCCCTCAATGTGCATCATCTCCAAATATTGTAATGTCCCATACTGCTACATTATCAAGGATGATTGAATTTTAGGTCTTGTTATACAACAAGCACTACTCTAGACCTAGTTCTTAGACATCTAGCTTCTAACCTAGAAGCTAGGTCAAATATAGTCTATAAAAATGGGTAATCTAACCCTAAGGGTTTTTAAAGTTCAAGGTTTTTTAGTTTTATGTTGCATAGAGAGTAAATGTAAAACTTTGGTATTCAACATGCTCTGATACCACCTGTGATGTCCCCAAATTTTCTAAAACTTAATCTATTATGTGACGTCCAAATTGAAACCCTCACCTATGTGAGACTCACACACTAGGCCAAGAAGAAGAAAATATATAAGAGGAAGTCAGAAGGAAACAACAATAGCAAATGCACATGAACAATAAACAAACCAAAACAACACAAGCTCACCATCCAACATATAATTACACAATGAATTATCCTTGCAAATTGATATTACACATCGAACAGTAAACTTATACACATGCACATACTACATCCAAAATAGGATCTATACACAATAGGTCCACCTGTACATCTACTCGCCACACAACTCCCAACTATCAAGCTCTTCAAGATTATAAGTCAACATTGCCTAAATAAAAGATTGCATGTGGTACACATCAGCACAATATTCTTAAATATTGTATTGAGTACACCTACATGTCTTTTTATATACCTCTAATTACTAAGACTTGGAAATAAGATAAAACTTGTACTTGGTAGTAACGAAAGAAATATAATATAATATACTTGAACAAAGATATCTTTATTAACAAAAGAGAGTACATATTTTAGGCACATTTTCCTTTATATCATCAATGTATTGACCTCTGAAGGTTGAATTCAATGAATGCTTTATGATTGACTACCAAAGAGTTGGATCATTTCATAATGTGATCATATTACCAAATAATTGGATCACTCTCAAGTACTTGACTACCAAAGAGTTAAAGTACTTTATTTATAAGCACTTAACTACCAAAGAGTTCAAGTTCTTAGATATATTGGAACAAATATATTATATTTAATGTGTTCATAGCCATAAGTATGGAAAATAAAGCAAGATATCATACAAGAACAATCATTTCATCCAATATCATATGCCAAGTATTTTACTACACATAAAACAAGCATATTGTATAATAAGCCAAGTAAGGGGTAAAGCGTACCTTCTAAAGAGATATACAAATCATCACATATTCCTCAATTCAACTATATCCTTAGTCAATCCTGATTATGACAAGATCACATATCACCATTAGGTTCTCATAATATTAACCCTAGTTATGTCCATTAGGGTTTTGTGTAGTCATTAGTATATTCCCATCATTACATGGCTTATCTTATAGTTACTGGTCTTAATTTGCAATTATGTTCCATATTACTATAGATCATCTGAATATTATGTTTTATATAAATGAATTCACATATTAATCATGGGTTACTTTCATTAATCCAATTAGGGTTTAAAAGAATATATTAGGACACAATATTACCATAACATGAATTATGTGCATAAGACGTATATCTTAGTTCCATATCATGTTCAAAATATTTTTATTTCATGTTCTACAAAAATCCACGATCTTTTGGGCATATTTGTATGTATTTCACATTAATTAGGGTTATTAGTCCTAGTTAACTATATGGAGAAAATTACGTCAAATTATGTTGAAATATCATTATATCAGGCATCTAATGGATTACACACATGTTGTTTGTTATTTATTGTACATGATATGAGTATAATTCATATTACTGACAACATTGTATTTTATACATAAAAACTCTGATATGATGATAGAATCAGGTTCTACTCTTTTTCTTATAATTTTGATATATTGTATGCATTTTTTAGATAAATGTGCTAATATATGTGAATTGTGCAAGATCATGTCATTTACTTGAGTTTTCACATTTCCATCCTATCTGATGATGCCAAGTTGCCACTATGAAGGGACACAATGCATGGTTGCAGTCTGGTTCCTGGATCTGGATCTGGTCTACATCTATTTCACTAGTTAACCACTTAGTCTAGTCTACTGGTTGAAACCTGAGCCGCATTGGCTCTCCCTTATTTTCCTCTACACGATCTGGCTTCTCCCAGATCTACACGTGAGTTTGGCATGACTCAATTCTCCACTCAATGTGGTGTGACCAGAACCAATGTTTTGGGTGTCGTTATGCATGACAAGCCTAGTGAGAGACCAAGCATTGTCACCTCCTCTATGAAGAGACATGGAAGCAGGTATTTGGATCCTTATCGGGATCCATCATGACCATGGGCATTGAGTGCTCTTCCTTTGTGTCTTCACCATAGGCTGGTCTCTAGTGAGAGATCATCCATGATCTCTCCTCCTCGCCATCGACCTCTTAGATTATTTGGAGTTTGATGCTTTCCTTTGGTTCTATGTGGTTGCATGCGTCAACGTTGGTTCCTCATTTGTGAGAGGATTTTTCTTGTCTCGTCGGCACTACCATGGAATCCATGCTCTGCTGAGAAGATGATGGCATATTAGACATATGTTCAATCTTTTGTATCCACCATTGTCTTCTTCTATTCCTCTTATTCACCATTAACATGGAGTTTCAATATGGCAGTTACTCTTTGGGACTGTAGGGCTCGCTGCTACCAAAGACTGATGCAACAAAGTAGGAAGGGAAAACACATATGCTCTATGTGTCCCCCAGATGACTCCTCCTGTATTAGTGTATGAACTCCAGGAACTCAACTACTTCTTGCAACTTTGTGGGAAGAGCCCTCAACAATGTTGACGAGAGGGAGACTGAGAATTTGTTTACCCTACTTTAGTCACCTATAGGTGACAGTGGAGAATCCTTGGGATGGTGTGGTGTCAACCTCTCTCATCTTCCCTTGGATTAACTAGGTGAGGGTCAGTCTGTAGATCTCTGAAGGTCTAAGAAAACCACCCATTCACCTTTCTTCCTCACACTACGATCACGTTGTGTAATGGTGGGGAGGCCACAATGCCAATATGATTTGCTACCTTGTCTAACTAGCAGGTAGGATACGACATATTAACTCTCAGATCTGACCATCCAAGGGATACTAAGGTTCCACATTCCCAATTTGTGGACTCTTCTTTCTTAAGGGTGTGTAACAAAGATATGTCACAATTAAGGTCATATATAGTCATGCATATTGGTCCAATCTTACATAATTCATAAACAAACTAGGTAACTTCAAACCTACATAACTTATTTTTGGATTGTGTGAACATCATCAAATTTTGATCATAGTTTAACAACCCATTGATGCACCTTCTACTCAAAATTGGTTTCGATAATAAATCAAAAGATTTGTTAATAAATTACTTCAAAAAGTTCATATATCTAGGAACATCAAATGTAATGTTAATCATTTGATTTTCATACTTTGCCAAAAACACTTGGACCTACTAGGAGTTTAAAGGTTTCAAAAGTTTAATACATTGCATGGCATCTCTAGCCTAAAGGTATTACTGTGGTTATTCATTATTGTCTTAACTCGTGTAATCCTTAATGTGTTGTTCATTATGGTAAATGTTGTCAATCCTAGTGAATATGGTTATTTGTTTATCTATATTTTCTTCAAAAGATGGTTTACTGGCTGTCCCAAGCCTTAACCAACTTCTGGATGAGAAAATGGTGGTTGCTTCTTAGAATCAAATTTTGGTTATGCAAAACAATTATATGTGTCGAATTTCACTCTCTCTACTGATATCTTTTCTTCATGGATGTTTCCATACTTGTATATGGATATAGTGGGAGTTCTTCTTAGACATGGGCAACTTCTACCGTTGTAACTCTACATGATTCCATTGTGAACTGGATGCCTAGTATGATCTATGTGTCTATGAGTTCTATAGAATAAAGACTAGGACACAAGAACTCATATGTCTACTCATGTAAATTTTATGCATGGAAGTTCATCTTAATAGTCTATCTATTTAGTTAATAATGGTTAAGATTTGATATATTTTCAACATCTTGAGCAACATGAGACATGCTGAATTAAACATTTTTCATGGTGTTGTATTATTAAAATTCTTTGTTATTTACGTCCGTTCGAGATTCATTCAGAATGGGGTTTCAGAATTTCTGATGCATGGTCTTCGTTGTCAGGCAAAAGACAACATGATAGTGTACCTTTTTTATGCTTCCTAGGGACACCAAATTAGGACATGGATGATAGGTTATGTAAAACTGTTAAACTCTTATCCATATTCATAAGCTTCAACACACTATAAAGGAAAAAAAAATACTTTAACTACACTTGAGAAAATCTATTTAAATACCTATCTGGTTAGGTGTTGAAAAATGAGGAAAGAAATCATATTCATCATTCTATTATATACAAAATTATTTTTTTGATCAATAATACAAGTAATTTCATTAAGATGATAAACGTCAATGATCAATAACATGGATCTACACTAAGACATTATATTCACATTTCTCAAGAATTCCATCCTTTAATTGATAATTAAAATTTGATAAGGCTATGCTTAAAAAAATTATGATTAGTTTTAGATGTACTAAATGCACACAAGGAATTAAAAAACCAAAGAAGTATAGTATGCAAAGTAAAATTTAAATTTGAATAAAAATTAATTATATAGTGTGTGTTGAATTAATGATGTTATTTAACATGTTTAGGAAATTATAATGCAAGAAGGAAATCAAATGCATGTGGTCCAAGAATATATATATATATACAAGTTTGTCATTTAATGCAAGAAGAAAGTCTATTTTTATTTTAGAATAGCAATGGATTCAAAAAAAACAACCACACACTTAACACACCTACATGAGCTCCAATTCAAGTACATGGATGTAATATTGGATAAAAAGGCATTGTGAAAAGTCATTTCATTTCAAAATCATGATGCATAGGGAGATTGGCTAAAACAAATAGTTATTAGAGTGTTTAACATTTAAGTATTGGAAGTGTTACAAGTATTTTGTTAGCAAAGTCAGGATGTATTCTTATTCATCTTGCCCTCCTTGTGAAAGCAAACTAGGTTGTGTGTTACAATCACTAATCAAGTTTCTAGAGTTAAACATGAATGTACTACTACCATTACATTTCTCGTTGGTTATCACATCTAAAATTTTGTTAGGGGTCTTATAAAATTAAACTCATATTTAGGGTTTTTTATATGGAACTTGGTGGGAGTATCAGCTACCTTGTTGCTTTCCCTTTTCTTAAGATGATCCTATTACTGTCACCAATGGACTATTGGATTAATGTCTTCTAGTAGGCAAAATTTGGGAAGTTATTAGTAATCCTTCTTCATCATATCTACTACCACTTTGCATTTCGATTCAATTATTGCATTATTGAGATCCTTTTTCTTCACATATTGGATAGCATGACCAATGGTATATGAAGTATGTATAAGATCATCCGAACCTCTGGTTCATCTAACCTCATGGTCTCTAGACACTATGGCTATAGAAACTAAGTCCTTTCCAAAATCTGCATCAACATTGACTTTGGTATAGTCTTCTTTGGGTGGATTCCATACAGTTCTAGTTCACTCCTCTTTTCTAAGTCATATCTCCATGCCCTTAGATTTGCACCCACTTGATAACATCCAATTGTTTGGATATTATATGCCTTACCTTACCTCATATTTTCTCTAGTTATGTGAATTCCCACTCACTTCCCACCATTTTGCACATAAATATTTTTTCTACCCCTACTTGAGGATAACAAGAATATTTCATGCAAATGATCAAGGAAGTAGAGCATTTCACAATGGAGAGAGACCTCCATCTATTCTCACAACCTATGGATGCCTTGGAGCAATCTGCATCACAACCATCATTTCCACAACTAATGAGCACCATGGACAGTCTGTGCAACCATCAACTTTCATTAGAAAACCAACACAGCCATCGGGTGTTTCCATCGCACCTCACCCAATGGTCAAATAGATCCATCAGGCGATGGTCACATAGACCCCTCAAGTGATGGTTGTGGAGGCCCATGAGTTGATGACCCTAAACTGATGTTCAGCCTAGGGCACTAGTCGATGGTTTTAAAGCCCTAGGAACCAATGGCTGCCCAGGCAGTGTCACCTAAAGGTACAACTCACCAGCCACAACCCAGTGACCCAAGGACCGATTTTAGCACTACCTGGTTGGTCATTCGAGACTAGTAAACATGTGACCCAAGGTGGGATAACTGAGTACTTGGGGCGCAAGTAAAGGAACGCCCTGACAGCTCTGAGCATTATACCAGATGCCTATAGATATGAGACCCCCATGAATGAGAAAGGGGATCAAACAATGCAACGGATAGTGAATTTCTACCCGAGATGAATCTCTCCATCGAATTCCACCTCCAACATCAGATGGTATACAAGAAGGGCAAAAGTTTGACAAGTAGGTTGTTGACCCTCCTTCTCTTTCCTTGTTCGAAGTTCTCCCTTGAAGGATGGAGGACGGAGGGTAGGTATTCATCACTGTCACATAGGATTCAGTAGGGAGGATAGACCATTGATTGGGTCCATTCCTTGATCATCATCAGTGTATCTTCATACTCCACTTCTCTTAAGCTATCCATCAGTTCCATTCCACTTTGTACTTTTCTATACAATGCTCCATGTCCATGAGTATTTGTAGATTTGTAATGTTGCTCATTACCACAAGTGGCTAATCATCTTGCTTGGGTCGGGAGTAGCCACTAGGGATCTCCCAACAAGTAAATAGGTACATCCATTTGAATATATATGCTCCTAGACATGGTTATCTCCATACTCTTGTTCTTATTTCTTCACTTCATGACTAGCTACCATCTTGTGATGTTTGATTATTAGTACCTCAAAAGAGTAGTACTAATCTTATATAAGTATTATGGAGTTACGTGAATGCATGATAATGTGGGAATTCTTAACCTAATGATCATATGGTTATATTTTTGATTGTTTGTTTACCATCTCGAGAGAGAGACAACCTTATGATATAGATTTGTCCTAAGCTCCAGAGAGGAGGGAATTGACATATATGATTATTGGTTGTAATATTCCTAAGGGTATACTATGGGTGTGAATATTGCATGTTGGTGAGAGATATTAGTTGGTGAAACCCGATCAAAGTTCCCTTACATACTCATTTTATCACTATTTGTTTCTACTAGTTCTTTTGTTGCTTTCCTTCTTTGTTTTACTTATTTTTTGTTTCAACATTGTTCCGTAAGGAACTAAAAAAACTTATCCCATTCTATAGTTGGTGTAACTAATCCAAGGTTCTACATTTTTAGCAGTCACCACCCTTTTCCCTATAGATTGACCCCTATTACTTCATCAGACCCCGTATAATAGTTGTTCGAGCCGAAGTGTCAGGTTATAAATTTAGGAGTCCAACTACACTAGATCCACTCCTTTTTGGATGTGCGATTATGCCCGTCAATGTTTTGGTGTCATTGTCGGGGACAAGGAAACTGATACTTCTAAGAACCTGAATCTACTCACTATACCCATGTGCCTCAAGTTTAGCAATAAACTTGATTGCAACACTTTTAATCCACTATATCTAAATGCGTTGAATACTTCATTTCACACATCCAATTTTCTAACTCAACTATGCAAATTGTTTAGGTAGCTTGGAGAGAAGTAGACTGTTAACACTACCTTCCACTCACATCATCATGCCTCCTCATAGGGGAGGACATATTGCAAGTGATCAAAATGCAAGGGTTGAGCAAGCTCGACCTCCACCAGAGACTGAATTGGAACATGAGGAGCACAACTCTGATGAAGGGAAACATAATAGCATACCTTATGAAATACCCATAGAACCCCATGATGAGGAACATGAGGAATGATGTCGCAAAGAAGGATGTTGTTCTCTTGCAAGAAGGAATAGGAGAAACAACTATGAGAACAAAGACAATAACAACAACAATGAAGATGATGATGATGGTGGAGGCCCTTCTCTTTGTGAGTTGGCCACTATTAGGGCGAATGAGTTAATATGTCACATAATAATCCCAAGGTTTGATGCGCCAAACCTTGATCTTCAACGTGATTCAAAATAAATCTTTTGGAGGAACTTCTAGAAATGAGAACCCTTGCCATCATCTAGACACATACAAAAACATCTATGACCTTGTCAAGATGAGGGGAATACCACAAGAGGTAATATACTGCAAGGGGTTTAATTTCTCTTTGAGAGACAAGGCCTTGTCATGGTACCTTGTTTTTCCTAGCAAGAAGATTAATGGATAGGGATCCTTGACTGACACTTTTGTCACCAAGTTCTACCATGTAGAGAGAACCCTAAGGAAAAGACACAAAATTACTATGTTTACTCAGAGACCTGGGGAGAACCTTTATGAAGCTTGGGAAATATTTCAAGAGTACCAAAGATATTTTCAACACCATATTATGACAAAGGATTCCTAGTGACTACTTTTTATGATGGCCTTACTCCTCCCAAAAGAAATTCATAAATGCATATGTACGGAGTGATTTATTAGCAATAATACAAAGAAGAAGATGGTCATCATCGATAATATGGATGCACTTCAAGTGGGTTACGATTGAGGAGAGAGAGGTCTGATAAAGAAGGCAACTTTTGAAAGATATACTACCGAATCCAAAGCCCTAGAAAAAACAACTGCCCAAATCACAAAGATAGCCACAGATGTCAAGCAACTAAAGGATCACATAAGCAAAGGTAAGAAACGTGTAGAGAGAGTCATGAAATGTGTAACTTGTGGTGAAGGAGGCCATGGAGTTTTTCAATTCCATCTATGCTCAGCTAGAGGAAGAAAGCGAAGAGGAAAAGATTAAGAATGGTTCTTATCTTAATTTTATAAGACTAGATCACCCTAGTTTCAATTATGGAAACAAATATGTTGCCAAAAATTCTCATTAGCCAAGCTGTTCATCTAGAATGCCACCAAGATTTAGAAGAGGAGGAAGACAGACTTCCCTCACCCGAATCACAAATTACTAGTAGAGTAGAAACAACTATCAAGGTCAAGGACAAGGTCAAAGTCAAAACAAAAATTCAATCAGACAAAGCCAAGATCAAGGTCAGAATAAGAGCAGCAACCAACCTAACATGATGGTTGAGCTCTTTGATTTAGCAAAGAGGCAGGCAATAGTGAATGAGCAATTAACCTAGAGTGCTATCACCAATATAGGTGTTTTAAGAACAATACTGACTCAAATGGTCAATATGCAGACACACCAAAGTTAAATTGATCAACAACTAGAACAATTGCCTAAACTAATCAAGAATCCTCAGGGAAAGATTCTATCTAATAGTAAGACTGCAAAGATCGATACTCTTTGCTCGAGAAATCTCTAGAAAATCATTATGAAAAAATTTTCTCTAAATAAAGAACAAGTGTTGAGCCACAATTTGAACCAAGGATAATTGAGGAAGTGTCTGATGAGGAGGAGTCTTCTAAGAAGGATAAGGTTAAAGGAAAGGGCAAGGGAAAGAAAACCACAAAAGAAAAGAATTTTGACCCACCTGAGCAAGTTTTCACAAATTCAGACTTGTTTCTGCTAAGAGTTCCTTTCCCCTATAAATTAGTCAAAACTCACTTGAAGCAAAGGTATTAAAAGTTCATGGAATCTGTCAAGTAGATGTAACTAGATGTTCTGTTCTTGGATGTTGGCAAAGAAATACCCAGCTATGGCAAGTTATTCAAGGAACTAATCATGAAATGGGAAGAGGAAACCATGTTGAGATAGTGCAACTAGCCAAAATGTCTATTGCCTTTATTTAGGCTAAAATTCCAATGAAAAATAAGGACCCTGGGGCATTCACTATCCCTTTCAACATCTGAGATAATGAAGTAAGGCAAGGACTTGTAGACCTAGGAGCAAGTATTAGATTCATGCCCCTGACTCTAGATCAAAGGCTTGGACTCACCAACATGGTAAAAATTAGGATGAGAATTCAGTTGGTTGATCATACTTTCATAGATGTCCTGACTTGAGTAGGACGGTTCTTTGTTCCTTGTGACATTGTTGTAATTGACACTATAGAGGATCCAACTTGTCCTATGATTTTTTGGAGACCCTTCCTCTCAACTGGAAGAGCTTTGATTGATGTAGAAGTAGGAATCATTACTCTTTGGGTAGGAAATGATCACATCAACTTTCATGTCTAAGATGCCATGAGGGGTCCCTCTCTATTCGATTCAGTCTACTTCATGGATAGCTACATCCAATTTTGTGTAGAAGTACAAGAGGATAATTGAAACGACTATCATCAAACCGATATCCAAATGATTACTAATTATGCTAAATCATCATAAATAGTGGATTAACAAAAATCAATAAAATTTATAACAATTTTGCAAAGAGATGCACCTCCAGGAAACTCTTACTAAAAGATCCAAAGATCATACATATCATGATTCATATTGTACATACATTGTTTCATTTTATCTTAAGGACAATATATAATAGTTTCTCTATCAAAACACATACTGGAGCAACATAAAACCTCGACGTTTACAAGCCAAAACCTCATATCATTCATGAAACATTTATGAACTGACTCCAAGGACCTGAGAGTACAAAGATGACACATAGGACTTCTATCTACGAGACATGACAGATAGTACACTCAACCTGTGTTGTTACTGCTACCTTAGCTATTATTCCTCCTCTATAGAAAGGTCTCCACCGCCTCATGCGCATCCACCTAAAAATTGTGGTTCCCATGGGGTGAGACAATTGTCCCAACGAGAGATATAACTCTCCGCCAACTATATTATTATTGTAGATAAACATTATAAAACTAAGCAGGGGTTCTTTTATATGAACAGGCAGGATTATTCATTGTATGAACAGGATAAAGTATCTCTTTACTTAAGAAAAATGATGCATCTACCCATGGTAGAATAATAAACCATCTATCTACTTTAAAAGGAATGTAAAGGAATATAAACAACATCTATCAAGCTAAGATGTATAACTGAATTACACATCAAACAATGTTTTCTGTATTCGATCCTTAATCAAATATGCTACACGACTGAACATATTTTACAATCAAACTTATGCTCTGAGGTCTGTGTGTGTGCTTCACACCATATCGGGCAAAGAGGTGTGTGTATGCTTCACACTATATCAAGCAAAGAGGCATGTGTGTGATTCACACCATATCAGGTAAAGAGGTGTGTCTGTGCTTCATACCATATCGGGTAAAGAGGCGTGTGTGTGTGCTTCACACCATATCGGGCAAAGAGGTGTGTGTGCTTCACACCATATCGGGAAAAGAGTTGTGTGTGTGCTTCACACCATATCGGGCAAAGAGGTGTGTGTGTACTTCACACCATATCGGGTTAGAGGTGCTTGCTTATGTGCCTGATCCTGATATCACTTTATAAGGTGATACCATCATCTTCAAGATCTAGGCCTTCATTCTACTTGTTCTAGTACAAGGATAACAGGTCTAAGAAACTACTAGAACTCATAGATATATCAAGTATTCAAGAAAATTTTGGAATTGAAAGTAGATCATCAATATAGAAAGAAAGATGGTAAATAATAACATGTTTGGGTTCAAGTTATATAACCTGCCTCAAGAACAACTTCAAAGCTCCAAGCTCCAAATCTTCATGTTCCTAAGGTTGAAGATGAATTATCAAAAGTCCAAGGCTTGTTCACAACTCCTTCACATACAAGGAATCATCATAGTTAAGAACTTGGTGAAGAAGAAAACAAAGGAAGATCATAACCCTAGATCCATGCTTCAATCCAAGGTTGAAGATGATCATGGCCTTACCTTAGGGTTAATATTTGAGCTCCTTCTTGCTCCTTAGAACCATGAATGATACCTCACTAATAATTCACGATATGCCCTCACTTGTGGCCGATATCCCTTTCACGTGTGGCCAATATCACTTCACTTGGTCGATATCAACATGCTATGGTCGATATCAACATGCTATGGTCGATACCCAAGCCCTATGCATGATACCACATCACCTATACATGATACCAAGGCTCTATGCAAGATATCTAAGAGAAAGGAGGTGGAAGGATTCGAAAAAATTCACTAAGGGGTGAAAGGAAGGGTATATATACTTGAGGTTCATGGGAGAGAGTGTAAGAGGTGTCATCACCTTACTTCTAGTAGGTGCCACATGGCCATGCAAGGATTTACACGTGTACTTTCATGCAATCAATCTTTATATTTCCATGCAAAATAGAAACTTGAGGATAATGCAAGGGATAAGGGTCGGCCCCCTTTGGTTATCTTCTAGGACAATCCACTTCCACTCACATTATTATTATATTCACAATTCAATGCAACCTTTCCCAAGGAAAGTTGCAAGCTGATATCCATTGCTTTATTGAGGTTCTTAGCTCGTTTTTACAAATTCAAATAGTTAACAACACGATATTGGGGTCTACTCTTTGGCTCCTTGGCCGATAGGGACTTCCCATTTAACACTACAACTCGATACACTCAATACAACCTCAAATTAGGGTTTCCATTCAACCCCTCTCTTGGTCTTTTCATCACCAAGAATACTACCACTCATAAATGATTCAAACATGGTGTATAATTCATTCTCTGTCCTATAAATGATACATATATTAAGTAGGAATACTCTAGAGGTGGTAATTTGCATTTCTACCTAATATTTTGGGTAAATTGTAATTTGTACCAAAATTTGTGCACAAGGTACTAGCATTATTCAAACAAGTTCAAACTTGGCATTTAGGCTTTACACAAGCCACCACTTAGCATCATACTCTCTCTTATTATACTAAAACACTTAGAACACATTAAACATGTGACATTTTTCAATGTAACCCCTCATCTTGGGTAAATTGCACATTTCACTCAGACTATCAATGAATGCACAAATAGTTTGCAATTAATCTCAAACTTGACAATAAACTTCACAAGAATCCTTAATTACTTTTCAAATGGTTAGAATCAGTTTTTAAGTAACTTACTTAATCAAAAATCCTAGGGTTAAGCCATAACCTAGGTCAGGGGTATTACAATAATTTCATTGTTGATCTGCTCATGTGAGATATTAACAATCCCAATCCCAACATCAAGGACCAAGAAGTAGTAGAGATTCTTGATTATATAAACTAGCCAGAGGAATACAATAGTGATGAGGAGGGTATTATAGAAACTATAAATTATGCCTCGCTAGACCAAACACAGGAAGAAAAAGAGGCACCCAAGACCAAGTCAGAATTGAGTAAACTGTGGAAGGTCTAAAGTATGAATTTTAGATTATGAGGAAAGAAATCATGTGATCATAAATCCCACTTTGATGGAGGATCAAGAGGAGAAGCTAATAAATGAGCTTAAACAATGTAGAAATGTGATAGGGTACTCAGTGGAAGAAATCAAAGGTTGGAGCACGGCTCTATTCATGCATGGGATAAACTTAGAAGAAACGGCCAAGCCCTTAGCCCAACCACAATGGAAGTTAAATCAAATGCTCAAGCAGTTAGTCAAGAAGGAAGTAATAAAGTTGTACGGTGCACGAATCATATGTCCCATAGAGATAGAAAGTGGGTTAGACCTATACATTTTGTGTCTAGGAAAGGAGGTATGACAGTTGTCAAGGGAGAAAATGGAGATGAGGTCGCAAGCCAAATTGTAATAGGGTGGTGCATGTGCATTGATTATAGGAAACTTAATGCCTCCACTAATAAGGAACATTTCCCTTTGTCATTAATAGATCAAGTATTTCGAATGTTAAGCTCATCATTCATACTTATGTTTCGTAGATGGATACTCGGGATTCTATCAAGTCCCAATTCACCCAAATGATCAGGAAAAGATGACTTTCACTTGTGTCTATAGTACTTATGCCTTCAGAAGAATGCCTTTTGGTGAATTTGTAATGTACCAACAACATTTCAAAGGTGCATGATCTCCATTTTTTCATAATTCCTAGAGGATATCATGGAAGTCCTCATGGATGATTTTTCCATCAATGGAGATGATTTTGAAAGATGCTTGAAGAAGTTATGTAGAGTATTGGAGGGTTGTGAAGAAAAGCAACTAGACCTGAGCTGGGAGAAATGCCATTTTATGGTTCAAGAGGGGATAGTTTTGGGTAATAAGGTTTCTGATAAGGGGTTTGAATTAGACATGAGAAAAGTGGAATCCATATCAAAACTTCCACCTCCTATGTCCGTGACATGAGTGGAAACTTCCTTGGTCATGTGGAATACTATAGGAGGTTTATAAAAGATTTTCCAAGATGGTGAAGCCTCTATCTATTTTACTTGTGAAGGATGTAGTTTTTGAATTATCAGATGATTGTCAAAAAGCTTTTAAAACCTTAAGGAATTCCCTCACAATGACACCTATACTCCAAGCTTAGAATGGGGATTACCATTCAAAATAATGTGTGATGCCAATGATTTCACCATTGGGGCTTGCTGGGACAAAAGAACGACAATAAAAATCATGTGATCTACTACACCAGCAAAGCTCTAGTTGAAGCACAAGTGAACTACATGATGACAAAAAAGGAAATGTGAGTGATAGTATTTTCCTTTGACAAATTCACATCCTACCTAGTAGGGTAAAAATTTAAGGTATATATGGACCATGGATAAATAAAGTATCTAATGCAAAAGAAAGACACAAAACCCAGGCTCTTGTGGTGGGGCCTAATACTTTAAGAATTTGATCATGAAATAAAAGACAAGAAAGGAACTGAAAATGTAGTAGTCGATCATCTATCAAGGATTCTTGTAGACAATGAGGAGAACCTTCCTATCAATAATAACTAACCTAATGAAGCACTTATGATAACCAAGGTTGTGGAACCCAAGGTTCTATGGTTTTCTGACATATGCAATTACCTGGCTTGCCGCCAATAACCACCCAATATCACATATAATGAAAAGAATAAGTTATTCACGTATCTTAAGTTTTTACTAGGACGACCGCCTCTTATTCAATAGATGTACCAACAATTTGTATCAATGTTGCATACTAGAGGAAGAAATGCAACAGATTCTTAAGGAATGTCATTCTTCACCCTATGGGGGACACTTAGGTGGAGACAAAACTGAGCTAAAACCTATAGTCTAGTTTCTACTGGCCGACTCTCTTTGAGGATGCCCAAGCCCTTGTGAAAATTTCACAGGAATGCCGACTCACAAGGAACATTTCAAGAATAAATGAGAGGCCAATATCTGATAGCATAGAAGTAGAAATATTTGACATATGAGGGATACACTACATGGGGCCATTTCCATCTTCTAGAGGTCACCAATATATTCTAATGGCTATTTACTAAGTATTAAAATGGATGGAAGTGATAGCTACCCTGTCATGTGATGTGAAACCTATAATCAAGATGTTTAAAAATATCATCCTCCCAAGATTTGGAATCCCACACACTGTCATCAGTGACGAGTGACCCCATTTCTCTAAAAGACAGTTTGCATCCCTACTCAAGAAATATGGAGTGATGCACAAGTTCTCTACCCCCTACCAAACTCAGACATCTGGTCAATTCAAGGTTTCCAACAGATAAATAAAGAAAATTTTAGAGAAGGCAGTCAGGCAGACTAAAATGGATTGGTACATGAAGTTGGACGATGCCATATAGGAATGTCACATAGCTTAAAAGACCTCAATATGAACCACTCATCATGTTGATACACATAAAAACAAATTCACCTACTTATTGAACTAGAACACAAGGCATTCGGGGAAATCAGGTTTTTAAACATGGATCTAGAGTTAGCATGGAAGAGAAGGTTTTTGTAGCTACAAGAAATGGAGGAGCTTTGACTCCATGCATATGAAAATGTAAGCATCCACAAACAAAGGATGAAGGTGTGGCATGATGCCCACCTACAGAGGAAAGATGTTTCCAAGGGGATAAGGTTCTCCTCTTTAATGCAAGAGTAAAACTCTTCCCAGTGAAGATCAGATTAAGGTGTTCTGGCCCCTTCATCATATAGAAGATATATCCTTTGGGGATGATGGAGATCAATGGTGATAAGACTGGAACATTCAAGCTGATCGGTCACAGGGTGAAAAGGTTCTATGAAGATGAAGTTTTTATCTGAATATCCAAACTCCAACTGGAAGAACCTTAGCACGCACCATCAAGAGAAGTCTAAAGTCATAAGTAAGAGGAGTCAAGCTAAGGACTACAAATTAGTGCTTCTTGGGAGACAACCCAAGGATTACCTAGCTTTCTTTATCTTTCAAGTTGTCTTCTTTTATTATTGGATACTTGATAATCTCTAATTTCTAGCACTAGATAGAGTTTACTCAGACATTAAGTAATTAGAATTTATAAATCTTGTTTCAATTTCAATCTTAGCCTTTAGAAATTTTTTATTTCTCTTGTAATTTTTAGTGTACATATTGTAAATTTCAAAATATCTAGAATTTCATCTTTCATTTCAGGAGTTGTCTACAACAACCAATGATCCCTTGAAGGAAACCATCAAATTGATTTACCATTGAGTGCCAAAAACCATACAAGCCATTAGAACATGTGTATCTAACTAATCCATCAAGTGTTGAAAAGACTGCCCAACCACCGGATGATATAGCTAGACGAGCCATCAAATCTACTGAACCACCGAGTGTTGGTTGAAGAAACAAGACCACTGTATCTTGATAGATAGATGATCTATCAGATCACCTACACTCAGTGTCACCTTCGAGTGTTGAACACAATCCAACCATCACTTGATGGAACCATTGGGTGTTTATTAAGTAGAAACGCATTGGATGAGAACACCTGATGACCACCCAAGAATCATCCACCCTATAAAAGGATAAGGGGGTAGACCATTGGATCCAATTTCCTAAAACCCTAGCCCCACCATTCAAAGGAGAGAAGAACCATCGGAAGATGTTGTCTTCAAGCTCCAACCACTTCCTAGTTCCACCGCTCGATCACGAAGCAACTTGGATGAGTTCTCTGATGACCAAGTGATTCATCACCAAGCAGTCTCGAACCACATAGAGGAACTACATCCGAGTGAGCATTCTACTCCTCCCCAACCCCACGGTGGAGAGAGGAGTAGTAGTGAGTGGAAGTGAAAACTCAATTGCAACAAAGAGGATTGGTAATAGCTATTTCTCACTCTCTTTTTCTGAGTTTCAACAATTTTTCTGACCTACATCGCTTTCACAGACCTTCGTCTTCCTCCAATCCATGATCCATCACCTCACGACGACCATCAACATGTTCCATCCATCGATTATCATTGATATGTTCTCTATCCAATCCTTCAGTTTATGCCTCCACTACCAGAATCATCGGTTGTCGCTCAATCATCGATTGAGGTTGACCAACAGTTTTGTCTACTTCCCTAACCATCGACCCATACCTTTAGTACTCCCTGAGTATATCTTTATCACACCATCAATTGTTTCCTCTCCATGGAAAAACCATTATATTCAGAACCATCAGATCACAAGCACCTACCTAGCCATCGGTTGGCAACCACCGCTACACTGAACTATCGATCTCGACTACCAGTTGTTAACTCTCAGTCTTTACCATTGTTTGTCCACCCCACACCACAAACATCGGTTGCTGACTTGGTTCTCAGGATCATTAATTTTTTACCACTAGACAAGCATTGACTGACATCCATTGATTGTCAGTTTCTTACATAAACCATCAGTTGAGGTTGCCATACTTTGTTTTGTTTCTTAACATTTGAAACCATAGAGTGTTGGGTATCCCATGTTGATTATCATTCTACTAAAAGTCTATCCTTGTGTATCTAATTAATCCTGGTAGAGATACTTAAGTATCTACAAAGTGAAAGATGACAGGAAACCAGATAGGAACCAAGAAATCCAAGAGTCTAAATGTATACAGAAACTCAAAGCTTCAATGACTTTGGAGGAAACTGAGAGTATTGAAAATTTAAAAGAAGATGGAGTGGCATAAATGAAGATACATGGGGAAGCCACCAAGAAAGGCATCAAATAACACTTAGAGGATGACATGCTTAAAATGCTAGCTAAGAATATACCTAAGGAGTGAACAAGTGATCCAGAATAGATAGGGACAAAAGTCTCTGAGTATACACCATCAAAGGAGGTTTAGAATCTAAAGAAAAGGGTTGCTCCTAGCACTGATCAAGGTAGGACTCGAAAAGAACCAAGGCATATGTAGAGGGCATAGACGTAGAAGAAACCATATCCCAGTAAATGGTGATTGCAAGCATTGCCCAGAAAACATCATAGGCAATCACAGGGAACAGTCTGGCAATCATTTTTTCGAAAGGGATGAGGAACATGGAAAAACCTAGTGGATGTTCCATAAGAAAAAGTTTAGGGCCACCCGGATTGGTCATCTAGAGACCTTACAAAAATTGGGAATAAATGTCTGGGTGAAACAGATCTTGGAGTAGTTAGAAATCTATAAAATCTATTTCAATAGGCATACTTCTTATGACGATCTCACCTTAAAATTTATGTCATCAACAAGGAAGTTGCCAGTAACAAAAAAAGAAATGGATGAGTGTAGGGGATAATATAAATTACAAGTCCACATCATCAAAAATGATTACATCATAATCGAGTCAATCTTCACTAACTCCATCGAACAAGAGGAACAAGCCAACAAGGAACACAAAGACAGGGATGCAAGAGGTTACCTAACAGATTGATGCAGTTCTATTTTAGGGCTTATCTTGTGTCATATTGCATTTCAATTATCTAACATCCCAGACTTGGGTTATGTGTTAATACTAGATGTTTTGCTTAATAAAGTTAATTATATGCTTGATCTTATCTTTTGGAAAGTAATCAAGGCTCAAGAGGAACTTATATTTCAATTTTAGTCCTCTTTGAATAATGTTGAAACATTGTTTTGTTAGTTTTGGACTAAAGTGCAAATTACCCAAGTAGAGGTGTTAACTTACAAATTGTACATGAGAAAATGTTCCTCAGATGTTGAAGCATCATAGGAATTATTGTGATGCAGTGGTATGGCTTCCACAAGCTTGAGCACCAAGATAGAGCTTGCTGAGCAATCTTTGTGCATTAAAACCTAGTTTTTGGTGTAATGTGCAATTTACCCAAAACCTAGTGTTCAATATGAAAAATACCACTTTAATAGGGTTCCTCATGATTCTTGGCATCATGTATATAAAATAATTTGAGAGGGGCGCCTCATTTGAATCATTTTGGAAGAAAGAGAATATTGATATTAAAATAATCAAGATTTAAGCATAAATGGAACTTTACTTCAAATTAATGTAAAAATAAATATGTTAATTGAAGCAACCTTAAATCAAAAATGATATGGTTGAAATTAGATAAGAGTGGACGTCCTTATGCCTTAAAAAGGCCAAGAAAATATCTAAGTGAGTGGAGAGCTCACTCACATTAGTTAATTAAAAGTAATATCCACTAAAATTGGGATACTAGTATTATATGAATTAAGGTGCTTAATTTGTTTTCCTTTAATTCATGGATAATGAAGAGGAATTAAAGGTAAATAAAGTTGTCTTCGTATACAAGGGAGTGAGGGGAGTATGTGGCACAATTTGGGGAGTTGAAGGATTTCTTTTCAACTTTCTCTCTCCTTGAAATTCCTTTATAAACACTTCATTTCCCATTCACCCAAAGCCTTTTTTCATATTTTCTTTCTTCCTTGCTTTGGACGAGCACAAGGGAACTTAGGAGCAGCAAGGGAACGAACTCCAACCTGTAGGTAAGCTCCTTGATCATCTTCAACCTCGAATTCATGGTGGAATCACAAATCAATGCTTGATTTCTTCTTTTCTCCAATCAATCTTCAATCCTAGCCAATCTTTTTCACTCAAAGAGTTGAGAACGAGATTGAGAAAGTTGAGAAAGCTTCTTCCACCATTAAAGACGTGGAGTTGGAGCTTTGAAGCATTCTTGAAGGCGGGTTATATAACTTGAACAAATTTACATCATTATTCAATTCCAATTTTTACAAGTTATGTTGATTTCTCCTTCTTCTTGATTAATTACTTGTTGTAATGGATGGTTCTATGAAATCAGTAGTAACGTGAACCTTAGAAACAAAGGTAGATGACGATGACATCATCTTGGACACTTTTCCCAAAATTGCAACTCCAATCGGTTTCCAATAAAATTGGTCAATCAGTTTCACCAAATTGTTTGGTGACCAAATGATTTGCAAATCGTTTGAGGAATTGGGTTCAAAACCATTTGGGATAGTTGACCATTTGGATTGAGTTGACCATTTGGATTTGAGTTTATTTTTTGGAAAGAAATGGTTCCTAAACCGTTTGATGATTAACGATCTTCAAGATCATTTGGTGTTTAAGGTTTCCAAAACCGATTGAATGGAAACAATTTTCAAAACCGTTTGAGGTCGAGACCAAGACCGTTTGGAGGTCTAATGGTCTCAACCCGTTTGGGCATGTTTGATCAAACTGTTTGGACATGTTTGGTCAAAATCATTTGGGCATGTTTGATCAAAACCGTCTGGGCATGATTGTTCAAAACCGTTTGGACATGATTGTTCAAAACCGTTTGGGTATGTTTGATCAAAACCGTTTGGAGATCCAACTTAAGCAAAATTGTTTGAAAGTTTAATTTGGACAAAACTCTTTGATGGTTCAATTTGATCAAGCCCAATTAATGGATTAAATGATTTCTAATCATTTTAAGGTTCAATTAACTCCAAAACTAATTGAGTACTTATAAAGTACCTCAATGATGGTTACAGTGGAAGTATATTTAATGTACTTTGATTATTTATACATTTTCTACCTAGGAAGGTCATAAGCTCATTACCCAATGATTACCAAAGGTAAGTACAAAGGTTGAATCCATAATGTACTTAATTGATTGGTAACCTTGGAAGGGTTAACCTTTGATATTTATGGAAGCAACAACTCAATACACAAAGCTAACCTTAAATGCATGTTTTTGAATACAGGATTAACTCAATCTAATCAAGATTGGAGTAATGAACGTCCTAGAGAGGATGAGAGAGAGAAATTCTTACATGTATAATAATCATGTAGCAATCCAGCCTCAACACATTCAATATAAATGCCATATGTAATTAGGGTATGATCCTTGTTAGAGAGATCATGAAACCATAATTGAGAAGGGAGATGAGCCCCAACCCTAATTATTGGTAATTGAATGTAGACACCCTAATTGAGATGAATAGTAAACCCTAATTATGGGTAATGGAATGTGGAACCCTGATACAGGGTAATGTGATATGATACCCCAATCCAGGGTGATGCTATGTATTGTGGAACCCTTATTTAAAAATCTAGCCTTAATTTTGCAAAGGGGATGAGTAACCCTGATTGACATGAAATGGGAAAACCTAACCCTAATAAGAATATAAGTGGTGTTACTTTGAATTGCATGATGTTGAAATGTAATTGATATAGATGTTATCAAGTGTACTAACTATGCACGTACCATGAGATTATGAGCATAGCCAGGTATGAGCTATGATGTTTCATTTATTATTGTTAATGGGCCTTGTGAGCCATAACATGCTTTGTTGCCTAGTGAGAGGTAACAAGAAATGAAA
The DNA here is from genome assembly GCA_963693085.1 of Alisma plantago-aquatica. Classification (NCBI taxonomy): domain Eukaryota; kingdom Viridiplantae; phylum Streptophyta; class Magnoliopsida; order Alismatales; family Alismataceae; genus Alisma; species Alisma plantago-aquatica. The sequence continues at coordinate 1,003,379,939 of OY856411.1, read as the reverse complement.
TGGGCTTTGAAAGCCATGTGAGATGCTTGTGTAACAAGTATCATGTTTGCCTTGGTCAGATGACCTAAAGGTGTTTTAGTTACCTGATAAGTGGTGACAAGTGTTCTTTGATGAACTGAGGGTTTGATTACCCATTTTCTATAATCATGATGATGAGTTTGTGAAAAGAAGAGAATGCTCCTGATGAGACGAGGGAGTGAGATCCCAATGCCTTAATAAAGATTTGAACAATACTTGATGAAAGTATTACACATTCTTTATAACAATTGTTAAATTAATTGATGTTTGGAAACTTGATTGATGCTAAAAGAATATGTTAATACACTTAATTAATCAAGTGATATCATATAATGTAGTTTCCCTAACCACAGATCCATCAACATCAGAAATTGTTGAATGGTGAAACGAGTTAAACTCAGAACACATATTTTTGAGTATGTGGGGGTAAATGGGCAATTATATCCTTATGCCCCATAGGAATGGTTGTGGGCTATATCCTATACACGGGATTGGTTACGGACATACCCCAGTATGAGTATGGCTACGGGCCATGACTCCATGATATGATACCAGGCACTGGCTTCGGGCCATAACCCTGAAGAGAGTATATGTTGTGGGCTATAACTCTATAGTGAAGATGCCAATATACCCTGGCAAGCTGATTGTGTTTGACACGTGATGTCTCTGCCATATAATCTCGTACTGACCGAGAAGGTTTAGGTCTTGGAGTCCGGCTCTTCCATTGACCTTGTGTGTTACCGATGCTTAACGTAATCATGGTCGGTTGGAGCATGAATGGTATACTTCATCTCTTCAGGACATTAAGTTTGATTGTAAAATATAATCAACCGTGTAGCATAATTGCTTAAGGTTAAAATACGAGAATCACTGGTTGATGTTATCTTGCATAATATAGAGAATAAATGTTATACATGTTCTTCATATTCCTTATTGGATAAGTGACATGCTGCTTTATCAGGTTATAGCTGAAATGCTTTAAATAAGATTAATGTTCTAACCTGTTAGACAATGAATTAAATTCTGTTAAACAATTATGATTCCTCCGTTCATATTTATCTTATTAAACTGCAATAATAATGTTTCTGGCGGGGAGTTATATCTCTCGCAGGGGCAATTTCAAATTGTCTCACCCCTGTGGGATCCAACTTTTTAGGTAGACGCGGAGGAAGAGGCAGAAACCCCACAGTAGGGGAAGAGCAGCAGTAGCTGCTGGGATAGTAGTGATTTCTTAGGTGAAGACACTGGTTGTCATGTCTTGTATATGTGTACATAGACTCCTATGTGTCGTCTCTGTACTCTCAGGTCCTCGGAGTCAATAGTCAATTTAATGAAATGATATGAGATTTTGGCTTGATGCCTCAATGTTTTTATACTGCCTGTTTATAGTTTTAACAGGGCAGTTGATGCTTGTAACCTTGAGAAGGAATGGTACAAGAGATGTACTTGTGAACTAGAATGTAATTGAATTACTTTGGTTCTTTTTGAAAGAGTTTTCCAATGTATGGATCTCTTTGTAAAAAGTTTTAATTTTTAGTGAATTTCATTAATTCTGCTACTAATAAGCGTTTTCACTTAGTTAATGGTGTTTTTAGGAGTTGGATGCCACAAGTTTAGTGGTATCAGAGCTCTAGGTTCGCTGAGTCTACAGAGACATAGGATTAAGGTTTTTGAGTCTGTTGTAAGTGTCTTCCAGTTTATCTGATAGTATCTTTTGCTCATATGGGCGATGAAGAACTTGAAGATCTCTGGATCACATGAAGAACATGATGTTGAGAGCAGCATTGCTGCACCAGGAGGAGGTGCAAGGGATCAAGCTAGGGAGGAGCCAGTACCTGAACATCCCCAGTTTGACCCAGCTATGATAGAGAATCCAGCCTTCCATACCCTATTCGGCCTGTTTATGGTGACTATGACACACATGGTTGATAGGATGCCACCACCTGCACCTAGGGCACCAGCCCACCATGATGGACATGGAGCCATAAAGACTTTTGAGAGTCTTCGCCGGGTTGGAGCCATAGATTATGTTGGTACATATGATCCATCAGATGTTGATTTGTGGCTGACGAAGCTGGAAAAGGCTTTCAAGATCCTTGATATTCCTGAAGCTGAGAAGGTAAGACATGTTGTATACCTTCTAAAGGGGAGTGTTGGCCATTGGTGGACGATTGAAGAGGGCAAGAGGCCAGGTGAAGAAGTTGGATGGGAGGTATTCCAATGAGAATTTGTTAGTGGATAATTCCCTAAGACGTATCTAGATGAGAAGATCTCTCAATTTGAGAAGATCAAACAAGGACAGATGAGCGTTAGCAAGTATGAAGCTAAGTTCATGCAGCTTTTCTAGTTTTGTCTTCATATGGCAGCTAATGATGAGGAACAAATCTAGCATTTTGAGAAGGGGTTAAACGATGAATTAACCACTCATGTGTCTGCTCTGGAGAATAGGGAGAGGTTTGCCATGTTTGTGGAGTGCGTTAGACGGATAGAGAGGTCTGTGATCAAGAATCGACAGACCAGTGGTAAGAAGGTGTACACCCAATTCAAAGTACAAAGGTCTGAAGGCTTTAAGAATCCAAGGTTTTCTGCACCGGAAGCACCATCAAGATTCAATACCCAGACGCAATGGATGTCAAGTAGGGGTAGGGGTCGCAGTTTTGTTCTGAATAGAGCCCCCAGTATAGCATCAACATAGGTGACTGGACCTCCTAGACCCTATCTTGAGACCAAGATCTATCACCAGTGCAGACAAGTGGGACATCTGGCAATGGATTGTCCAGCCGGGAACATAATGATACTCAATCTCATAGGCAGAGTCAACAAGGATCCCAGAGGAGACAGTTTTCTAGTGGCACTCGAGGACATGGACAAGCGTCACAAGCTGGTTTGTTGGCACCCAATAATCGAGCATCAGGTCAACAAAAAGCAACTGTGAGGTTCTATGTGATGAATCAACCCGATGCAGTAGTTAACCCTCGGGTTGTGACAGGTCAGATGGAACTATTTTATTCTGATATGTCTACATCATACTTTATATATATTTTATTTGATCTGGGTGCTACACATTCTTTCATTACTAGAGAAGTGATTCTTGACTGTAATATGACAGTTGGTCATAGGGTAGAGAGTTTGTTGTTGCAAACTCCTTTGTTGGGATCTACAGTGTTGTTGGAGGTGTGTTCTCCCTGCATTCTTTCTTTTTCTAAAAATTGTATTCATGTGGATCTCATACCACTTGAGATGCATGAGTTCGATATAATTCTTGGGATGGACACCCTAGAAAGGTATAAGGTTGTCTTGGATTGTGCGTCTAAGCAAGCTGTGTTCACAGATGATAGTGACACATGGATCTCTTAGGGAGATAGAAAGATTCTTCTAACCTACCTTGTGTTAGCTATGGTAGCTAAGAAGCTGATGAGGCAAGGATGCTTTGCATTCTTAGCACATGTGGTAGACACCACAATGGAGAGTTCTAATCCTTATGAAGTTATGACAGTTAGGGATTTCGAAGATGTGTTTCTTGAGGAACTTCTAGGTCTACCTCCACCCCGAGAAATTGATTTTGAAATTAATCTAATCCCGAGCACACAACCAATAGCACAAACACCATATAGAATGGCACCTACTGAGATGGCAGAGCTCAAGAAACAGTTGCAGGAGTTGCTTGAGAAGGGTTTTATCCGACCGAGTACTTCACCATGGGGTGCTTTGGTTCTCTTTATTAAAAAGAAGGATGGGTCGATGCGGTTATGCATTGACTACAAATAGTTGAATAAAGTAACCATACAGAACAAGTATCCTCTGCCAAGGATAGATGACATGGTTGATCAGTTGCGTGGTGCAACTATATTTTCTAAGATAGATTTGAGATCAGGATACCATCAGTTACGTATCAAGGAGAGTGACATACCTAAGTTTGCGTTTAGGACAAGGTATGGTCACTATGAGTTCATAGTTATGTCGTTTGGACTAACTAATGCACCAGCTGCATTCCTGGAACTCATGAATAGAATCTTTCAACCTTTTCGTGATCAGTTCATAGTAGTTTTCATAGATGACATCATGATCTATAGTAGAGATGCTCAACAGCATGAGCAGCACCTCCGTCAAGCTTTAACTTTGCTAAGAGAGCATAAGGTGTATGCTAACTTTAGCAAATGTGAGTTCTGGCTACCAGAAGTTTCTTTTCTAGGACACGTAATATCTGCCTCAGGCATCTGTGTTGATCCTAAGAAGGTAGAATATGTCCTGTAATGGGAACAGCCAAAGACACTAATAGAAATACATAGTTTCCTAGGATTGGCATGCTATTACAGGAGGTTCATTAAGAACTTCAGTTCTATATCTTTACCCCTAACTAAGTTGACTAGGAAGGAGGTTCCTTTTATCTAGAATGACAAGTGTCTACATTCTTTCTAGTTGTTGAAAGAAAGGTTGAAAAGTGCACATGTGTTGGTGTTACCTGAGCAAGGGAAGGGGTACATAGTTTTCTGTGATGCATCTAAGAATGGACTAGGATGTGTGTTGATTTTGGATAATCAAGTGATTTCTTTTGCTTCTCGAAAACTTAATAAACACGAGGATAATTATCCAACACATGATCTAGAGCTAGATACTGTGGTCCATGCTTTGAAGATCTAGAGACATTATCTCTATGGAGAGACATTCCAGATTTTCACAGACCATAAGAATCTAAAGTATATCTTCTCTCAACATGAGTTGAATATGAGACAACGCTGTTGGATGAAGTTAATCAAGGACTACGATTGTACAATTGATTATCATCCAGGGAAGGCCAATGTAGTGGCTGATGCATTAAGTAGGAAGTCATCAACACCAGCCTTAGATAAAGCACAGTTGAACTCCTTAGTGTTCTCTAAGAGAGATATGCTTATCTCCTAGAGGCAAAACAATGTACAGCTTAAAGTATTGTTGTTAGCAGAGTTGTTAGTTGAGATGGACATAAAACCTACTCTAAGACAGCAGATTAAAGAAGCACATCAGGTTGATGTTGTGATTCAGCAGATCAGGTCAGAGTATGGTGGTGAGAAACGGGATGGCTTCCATGAGTCAAAGGATCAGGTAGTCTGTTAACATGGTAGGGTGGTGGTACCTGATGCCAATGACCTAAGAAAGTTAGTTTTGGAGGAAGCTCATTCTTCAATGTATGCAATGCATCCAGGAAGCACCAAAATGTATTATAATTTGAAGGATATGTATTGGTGGTCAGGATTGACGAAGGATGTAGCTAAGTTTGTTATGCGGTGTCCAGTGTGTCAGCAGGTTGAAGCTGAACATCAAAAGCATGCAGGAACAATGCAACTATTACCTACACCACAGTGGAAATGGGACCAAGTAACTATGGACTTTGTGGTTGGTTTGTCCAGAATAACCAAAAGTCATGATTCCATTTGGGTGGTAGTTGATAGGTTGACTAAGTCAGCACATTTCATTCCTATCAAAACAACCTATACTGTTGAGAAGCTTGCACAAATCTATGTAGATGAGATAGTGCAGCTGAACGGGGTTCCAGCTACTATTGTTTCTGATAGAGGTCCCCAGTTCACAAGTCATTTTTGGTAACGACTACATAATGCTTTGGGTACGCAGTTAAGGTTTAGTACTGCCTTTCACCCACAGACAGATGGACAATCTGAGAGAACCATACAAACCTTGGAGGATTTTCTTAGGACATGTGTCCTTCAGTTTGTAGGAAGTTGGGATCTACACCTGAGCTTGATAGAATTTTCTTACAATAATAGCTATCAGCACAGTATTGATATGACACCATATGAAGCATTATATGGCAAAAGTTGTAGATCTCCATTATGTTGGTATGAAATAGGAGAATATCAACTTCTGGGTCCTGAGTTAGTGCAGCAGACAACTGAGAAGATTAAAGTAATCCAACAACAGTTAAAGGCTGCACAGGATAGATAGAAGTCGTATGCCGATAGACGGCGAAGACCCTTAGAATTCCAAGTTGGAGATAGAGTATATCTCAAGGTCTTACCTTGGAAAGGTGTCCTTAGATTCGGAAGGAAAGGAAAGTTAGCTCCTAGATTTATGGGACCTTATCCAATCATTGAACATATTGGAAAGGTAGCCTATAAGCTGGAGTTGCCACCTGAGTTGCATAAGTTGCATCCAGTGTTCCATATCTCCATGCTGAGAAAGTGTAATCCTGACATAGAGTCAGTTCTGCAACCTGTGGAGATAGAACTAAATGATGTTGTGACATATGTTGGACCTGTAATGATCCTTGACAAAAGAATTAAAAAGCTGAAAAAGAAAGACTTATGTCTTGTAAAAGTTATCTGGCATCATCGTGGTGTTGAAGAAGCTACATGGGAACTAGAGGAAGAGATGAGGAGGAAGTACCCTTCTCTTTTCTCTTAATGTTTTCGTTGCTGATTTCGGGGATGAAATCCCTATTAGAGGTGGATAATTTGTAACATCCTTGACCTGGGTTATGTGTTAACCCTATATGTTTTGCTTAATAAAGTTAATTATATGATTTCTCTTATCTTTTGGAAAGTAATCAAGGCTCAAGAGGAACTTATATTTCAATTTTAGTCCTCTTTGAATAATGTTGAAACAATGTTTTGTTAGTTTTGGACTAAAGTGCAAAATGTTCCTCAGATGTTGAAGCATCATAGGAATGAGTATGATGTAGTGGTATGGCTTCCACAAGCTTGAGCACTTAAATAGAGCTTGTTGAGCAATCTTTCTACATTAAAACCTAGTTTTTGGTGTAATGTGCAATTTACCCACAACCTAGGGTTCAATATGCAAAATACCACTTTAAGAGGGTTCCTCACGATTCTTGGCATCATGTAGAGAAAATAATTTGAGAGTGGCGCCTCATTTGAATCATTTTGGAAGAGAGAGAATCTTGATATTAAATAATCAAGATTTAAGCATAAATGGAACTTTACTTCAAATTAATGCAAAAATAAATATGTTAATTGAAGTGCCCTTCAACCAAAAATGAGATGGTTGAAATTAGATAAGTGTGGACGTACTTATGCCTTGAAAAGATCATGAAAATATCTAAGTGAGTGGAGACCCACTCACATTAGTTAATTAAAAGTAATATCCACTAAAATTGGGATATTAGTATTATATGAATTAAGGTGCTTAATTTGTTTTCCTTTAATTCTTGGATAATGAAGAGGAATTAAAGGAAAAGAAAGGTACCTTCGTATACAAGGGAGTGAGGGGAGTATGTGGCACAATTTGGGGAGTTGAAGGATTTCTTTTCAACTTTCTCTCTCCTTGAAATTCATATATAAACACTTCATTTCCCATTCAACCAAAGACTTTTTATTGGATTTTCTCTCTTCCTTGCTTTGGACGAGCACAACAGAACTTAGGAGAAGCAGGGGAACAAACTCCAACCTGTAGTTAAGCTCCTTGATCATCTTCAACCTCTAATTCATGGTGGAAATCACAAATCAATGCTTGATTTCTTCTTTTCTCCTATCAATCTTCAATCCTAGCCAATCTTTTTCACTCAAAGAGTTGAGCATGAGCTTGGGATAGTTGAGAAATCCCTACTCAAGAAATATGGAGTGATTCACAAGTTCTCTACCCCCTACCACACTCAGACATTTGGTCAATTCAAGGTTTCCAATAGATAGATAAAGAAACTTTTAGAGAAGTCATTAAGGCAGACTAAAATGGATTGGTACATGAAGTTGGACGATGGCATATGGGCATATCACACAGCTTAAAAGACCTCAATAGGAACCACTCAGTACATGTTGATACACATAAAAAAATTTCACCTACGTATTGAACTAGAACACAAGGCATTCAGGGAAATCATGTTTTTAAACATGGATCCAGAGTTAGTATGGAAGAGAAGGTTTTTGTAGCTACAAGAAATGGAGGAGCTTTGACTTCATGCATATGAAAATGCAAGTATCCACAAACAAAGTATGAAGGTGTGGCTTGATGCCCACCTATAGAGGAAAGATGTTTCCAAGGGGATAAGGTTCTCCTCTTTAATGCAAGAGTAAAACTCTTCCCAGTGAAGATCAGATCAAGGTGTTCTGGCCCCTTCATCATATAGAAGATATATCCTTTGGGTATGATGGAGATCAACAGTGATAAGACTAGAACATTCAAGATGAACGGTCACAGGGTGAAAAGGTACTATGAAGATGAAGTTTTTATCTGAATATCCAAACTCCAACTAGAAGAACCTTAGCATGCACCATCAGGAGAAGTCTAAAGTCATAAGCAAGAGAGTCAAGCTAAGGACTACAAATTAGCACTTCTTGGGAGACAACCCAAGGATTACCTAGTTTTCTTTATCTTTCAAGTTGTTTTCTTTTATTATTGGATACTTGATAATCTCTAATTTCTAGCCCTAGATAGAGTTTACTCAGACATTCAATAATTAGAATTTATAAATCTTGTTTCAATTTCAATCTTAGCCTTTGGAAATTTTTTATTTCTCTTGTAATTTTTAGTGTACATAGAGTAAATTTCAAAATATCTAGAATTTCATCTTTCATTTCAGGAGTTGTCTATGACAACCATTGATCCCTTGAAGGAAACCATCAAATTGCTTCACCATTGAGTGCCAAAAACCATACAAGCCATTAGAACATGTGTATCTAACTAATCCATCAAGTGTTGAAAAGACTGCCCAACCACCGGATGATATAGCTAGACGAGCCATCAAATCTACTGAACCACCGGGTGTTGGTTGAAGAAACAAGACCACTATATCTTGATAGATAGATGATCCATCGGATCACCTACACTCAGTGTCACCTTTGAGTGTTGAACACAGTCCAACCATCGCTTAATGGAACCATTGGGTGTTTATTAAGTAGAAATACATTGGATGAGAACACCTGATGACCACCCAAGCATCAGCCACCCTATAAAAGGATAAGGTGGTAGACCATTGGATCCAATTTCCTAAAACCCTAGCCCCACCATTCAAAGGAGAGAAGAACCATCAGAAGATGTCGTCTTCAAGCTCCAAACACTTCCTAGCCCACTCGATCACGAAGCAACTTGGATGAGTTCTCTGATGACCAAGTGATTCATCACCAAGCAGTCTTGAACCACATAGAGGAACTACATTCGAGTGAGCATTCTACTCCTCCCCAACCCTACAGTGGAGAGAGGAATAGTAGTGAGTGGAAGTGAAAACTCAATTGCAACAAGGAGGGTTGGTAATAGTTATTTCACACTCTCTTTTTCTGAGTTTCAGCAATTTTTTTGACCTACATCGCTTTCACAGACCTTTGTCTTCCTCCAACCCATGATCCATCACCTCATAACGGCCATCAACATATGCCATCCATCGATTATCATTTATCTGTTCTCTATCCAATCCTTTAGTTGATGCCTCTACTACCAGAATCATCGGTTGTCGCTCAATCATCGATTGAGGTTGATGAACAGTTTTGTCTGCTTCCCTAACCATCGACACATACCTTTAGTACTCCCTGAGTATTTCTTTATCACACCATCAATTGTTTCCTCTCCATGGAAAAACCATTATATTTGGAACCATCGGATCACAAGCACCTACCTAGCCATCGATTGTCAACCACTGCTACCTTGAACTATCGATCTCAACTATCAGTTGTTAACTCTCAGTCTTTACCATTGTTTGTCCACCCCACACCACAACCATCGGTTGCTGACCTGGTTCTCAGGATCATTAATTTTTTACCCCTAGACAAGCATTGAATGATATCCATTGATTGTCAGTTTCTTACATAAACCATCAGTTGAGGTTGTCATACTTTGTTTTGTTTCATAACATTTGAAACCATAGAGTGTTGGGTATCCCATGTTGATTATCATTCTACTAAAACTCCATCCTTGTCTATCTAATTAATCCTGGTAGAGATACTTAAGTGTCTACAAAGTGAAAGATGACAGGAAATCAGATAGGAACCAAGCAATCCAAGAGTCTAAATGCATACAAAAACTCGAAGCTTCAATGACTTTGGAGTAAATTGAGAGTATTGAAAAATTAAAAGAAGGAGTGGCATACATGAAGATACATTGGGAAGCCACCACGAAAGGCATCAAATAAAACTTAGAGGTTGACATGCTTAAAATTCTAGCTAAGAATATACCTAAGGAGTGAACAAGTGATCCATAATAGATAGGGACCAAAGTCTTTGAGTATACACCATCAAAGGAGGTTCAGAATCTAAAGAAAAGGGTTGTTCCTAGCACTGACCAAGGTAGGCCTCGAAAAGTAGCCAAGGCATATGTAGAGGGCATAGACGTAGAAGAAACCATATCCCAGTAAATGGTGATTGCAAGCATTGCCCAGCAAACATCATAGGCAATCACAGGGAATAGTCTGGAAATCATTTTTTCGAAAGGGATGAGGAACATGGAAAACCCTAGAGGATGTTCCATAAGAAAAAGTTTAGGGCCACCAGGATTGGTAATCTGGAGACCTTGCAAAAATTGGGAATATACGATTGGGTGAAATAGAGCTTCGAGTAGTTGGGATTCTATAAAATCTATTTCAATAGGCATACTTCTTATGACGATCTCACCTTAAAATTTATGTCATCAACAAGGAAGTTGCCAGTAACAAAATAAGAAATGGATGAGTGTAGGGGATAATATAAATTACTAGTCCACATCATCCAAAATGATTACATCCTAACCGAGTCAATCTTCACTAACTCCATCGATAAAGAGGAATGAGCCAATAAGGCATGCAGAGATAGGGATGCAAGAGGTTACCTAACAGATTGATGCAGTCCTATTCCAGGGCTTATCTTGTGTCATATGGCATTTCAATCATGTAACATCCCTGACATGGGTTATGTGTTAACCCTAGATGTTTTGCTTAATAAAGTTAATTATATGCTTGCTCTTATCTTTTGGAAAGTAATCAAGGCTCAAGAGGAACTTATATTTCAATTTTAGTCCTCTTTGAATAATGTTGAAATAATGTTTTGTTAGTTTTGGACTAAAGTGCAAATTACCCAAGTAGAGGGGTTAACTTGAAAATTGTACATGATAAAATGTTACTCAATGTTTAAGCATCATAGGAATGAGTATGATGCATTGGTATGGCTTCCACAAGCTTGAGCACCAAGATAGAGCTTGTTGAGCAATCTTTGTCCATTAAAACCTAGTTTTTGGTGTAATGTGCAATTTACCCAAAACCTAGGGTTCAATATGCAAAATACCACTTTAAGAGGGTTCCTCATGATTCTTTTCATCATGTAGAGAGAATAATTTGAGATCTCATTTGAATCATTTTGGAAGAGAGAAAATCTTGATATTAAAATAATCTAGATTTAAGCATAAATGGAACTTTACTTATAATTAATTCAAAAATAAATATGTTAATTGAAGTGCCCTTCAACCAAAAATGATATGGTTGAAATTAGATAATTGTGGACGTCCTTATGCCTTGCAAAGGTCACGAAAATATCAAAGTGAATGGAGAGCCCACTCACATTAGTTTATTAAAAGTAATATCCACTAAAATTGGGATATTAGTATTATATGAATTAAGGTGCTTAATTTGTTTTCCTTTAATTCCTGGATAATGAAGAGGAATTAAAGGAAAAGAAAGGTGCCTTCGTATACAAGGGAGTGAGGGGAGTATGTGGCACAATTTGGGGAGTTGAAGGATTTCTTTTCAACTTTCTCTCTCCTTGAAATGCCTTTATAAACACTTTATTTCCCATTCAACCAAAGGCTTTGTTTCGGATTTTCTTTCTTCCTTGCTTTGTACAAGAACAAAGGAACTTAGGAGAAGCAGGGGAACGAACTTAAACCTATAGGTAATCTCATTGATCATCTTCAACCTCGAATTCATGGTGGAAATCACAAATCAATGCTTGATTTCTTCTTTTCTCCAATCGATCTTCAATCCTAGCCAATCTTTTTCTCTCAAAGAGTTGAGCAGGAGCTTGGGATAGTTGAGAAATCTTCTTCCACCATTAAATACATGGATTTGGAGCTTTGAAGCATTCTTGAAGCCGGGTTATATAACTTGAACCCATTTATATCATTATTTAATTTCCAATTTTTACAAGTTATGTTGATTCTCCTTCTTCTTGACTAATTGCTTGTTGTAATGGATGATTCTATGAAATTAGTAGTAATGTGAACCTTAGAAATTAAGGTAGATGATGATGACATCATCTTGGACACTTTTCCCAAAATTGCAACTCCAAACGGTTTCCAATAAAATCGGTCAATCAGTTTCACCAAACTGTTTGGTGACCAAACGGTTTGCAAACCGTTTGAGGAATTGGGTTCAAAACCATTTGGGACAGTTGACCATTTGGATTGAGTTGACTGTTTAGATTGAGTTGACCATTTGTATTTGAGTTGACCATTTGGAAAGAAACGGTTTCTAAACCATTTTATGATTAACGATCTTCAAGATCGTTTGGTGTTTTGAGTTTCCAAAACCGATTGAATGGAAGCAGTTTTCAAAACTATTTGAGGTTGAGACCAAGACCATTTGGAGGTCTAAACGGTCTCAAACCGTTTGGGAATGTTTGATCAAACCATTTGGACATGTTTGGTCAAAACCATTTGGGCATGTTTGATCAAAACCATTTGGCCATGATTGTTCAAAACTGTTTGGACATGATTGTTCAAAACCGTTTGGGTATCTTTGATCAAAACCGTTCGGAGATCCAACTTAAACAAAATCATTTGAAAGTTTAATTTGGAAAAAAACCTTTGATGGTTCAATTCGATCAATCCCAATTAATGGATTAAATGATTTCTAATCATTTGAAGGTTCAATTAACTCCAAAACTAATTAAGTACTTCTAAAGTACCTCAATGATGATTACAGTGGAAGTATATTTGATGTACTTAGATGATTTATACATTTTCTACCTAGGAAGGTAATAAGCTCATTACCTAATGATTACCAAAGGTAAGTACAAAGGTTGAATCCATAATGTACTTAATTGATTGGTAACCTTGGTAGGGTTAACCTTTGATATTTATGGAAGCAACAACTCAACACACAAAGCTAACCTTAAATGTATGTTTTTTAATATAGGATTAACTCAATCTAATCAAGATTGGATAAATGAACGTCCTAGAAAGGATGAGAGAGAGAAATTCTTACATGTATAATAATCATGTAGCAATCTAGCCTCAACACATTAAATATAAATGCCATATGTAATTAGGGTATGATCCTTGTTAGAGAGATCATGAAACCCTAATTGAGAAGGGAGATGAGCCCTAACCCTAATTATGGGTAATTGAATGTAGACACCCTAATTGAGATGAATAGTAAACCCTAATTATGGGTAATGGAATGTGGAACCCTGATATAGGGTAATGTGATATGATACCCTAATCCAGGGTGATGCTATGTATTGTGGAACCCTAATTTCAAAATCTAGCATTAATTGTGCAAAGGGGATGAGTAACCCTGATTGACATGAAATGGGAAACCCTGACCCTAATAAGAATATAAGTGGTGTTACTTTGAATTTCATGATGTTGAAATGTAATTGATATAGTTGTTATCAAGTGTACTAACTATGCTGGTACAATGAGATGATGAGCATAGCCAGGTAGGAGCTATGATATTTCATTTATTATTGTTAATGGGCCTTGTGAGCCATAACATGCTTTGTTTCCTAGTGAGAGGTAACAAGAAATGAAATGGGCTTTGAAAGCCATGTGAGATTCTTGTGTAACAAGTATCATGTTTACCTTGGTCAGATGACCTAAAGGTGTTTTAGTTACCTGATAAGTGGTGACAAGTGTTCTTTTATGAACTAAGGGTTTGTATACTCATTTTCTATAATCATGATGATGAGTTTATGAAAAGAACAGAATGCTCCTGATGAGATGAGGGAGTGAGATCCCAATTCCTTATTAAAGATTTGACCTTATGAGATGAGGGAGTGAGATCCCAATGCCTTAATAAAGATTTGAATAGTATTTGATGAAAGTATTACACATTCTTTATAGAAATTGTTAAAATAATTGATGTTTGGAAACTTGATTGATGCTAAAAGAATATGGTAATACACTTAATTAATCAAGTGATATCATATAATGTAGTTGCCTTGACCACAGATCCATCAACGTCAGAAATTGTTGAATGGTGAAATGACTTAAACTCGGAACACATATTTTTGAATATGTGGGGGGTAAATGGGAAATTATATCGTTATGCCCCATAGGAATGGCTACGGGCTATATCCTATGCACGGGATTGGTTACGGACCATACCCCAGTATGAGTACGGCTACGGGCCATGACTCCATGATATGATACCAGGCATTGGCTTCGGGCCATAACCCTGAAGAGAGTATATGTTGTGGGCTATAACTCTATAGAAAAGATGTCAATATACCCTGGCAAGCTAATTGTATTTTGACACGTGATGTCTCTTCCATATAATCTCGTACTAACCAAGAATGTTGAGATCTTGGAGTCCGGCTCTTCCATTAACCTTGTGTAGTACTAATGTTTAACATAATCATGGTCAGTTGGAGCATGAACGTTATACTTCATCTCTTCAGGGCATTAAGTTTGATTGTAAAATATAATCAGTCATGAAGCATAATTGCTTAAGGTTGAAATACGAGAATCACTGATTGATGTTATCTTGCATAATATAGCGAATAAATGTTATACATGTTCTTCATATTCCTTATTGGATAAGTGGCATGCTACTCTATCAGGTTATAGTTGAAATGCTTTAAATAAGATTAATGTTCTAACCTATTAGACAATGAATTAACTATTGTTAACCAATTATGATTCCTCTATTCAGATTTATCTTATTAAACTGCAATAAAAATGTTTCTGGCAGAGAGTTATATCTCTCGCTGGGGAAATTTCAAATTATCTCACCCCCGTGGGATCCAACTTTTTAAGTAGACACGGAGGAAGAGGCAGAAACTCCAAAGTAGGGGAAGTGCAGCAGCAGCATCTGGGACAGTAGTGATTTCTTAGGTGAAGACACTGGCTGTCATGTCTTGTATATGTGTACATAGAGTCCTATGTGTCGTCTCTGTACTCTCAGGTCCTCAGAGTCAGTAGTTAGTTTAATGAAATGATCTGAGATTTTGGCTTGATGCCTCAATGTTTTTATACTGTCTGTTTATAGTTTTAACAGGGCAGTTGATGCTTGTAACCTCGAGAAGGAATGGTACAAGAGATGTACTTGTGAACTAGAATGTAATTGAATTACTTTGGTACTTTTTGAAAGAGTTTTCCAATGTATGGATCTCTTTGTAAAAAGCTTTAATTTTTAGTGATTTTTTGTAATTCCACTGGTAATAAATGCTTCCGCTTAGTTAATGGTGTTTTCTTGAGTTGGATGCCACAAATCACATCTGTACCAATTAGATTACATGTTATTTCCCCTAATATGCATATTTGTGTAAAACTCAGTTATGGACATTATTTGCATATTTTTTAGTCACTTGGACCACGCTTGGATGGAAGAGAGAGAGAATGAGTGATCCTAGGGTTTTTCAACCCTTAGAGAGGCCTAAAGTGAAGTCTGAGTCCCCCTCAACCTACCCCTAATAACCAAAGATCCATTGAAGAAAAGATGTCTAAGAAAACACCAAGTCTCAACTCAATGTGTTGATCTAGAGACCAGCATGGCCGTGATACCTAAGAACGATCGTGCTAGCTCACTCTAAAGTCAACAGAGTCAACATTGAAGCAATGCAAGAATCACCACGATCGTGCCACTCATAATGGCTATGGTAGATTGACCCAGAACGGTCGTGCTACCTTGCACGGCCATGTAGAAGCTGAGCTAGAATGACCATACTATCAGAGAACAGGCAGCTTCCTCCAAGCCACCACGGTTGTGCCACCTTGCATGGTGGTGTATAAGTTGAGCCAGAATGACCATATTGTCAAAGAACAGGCGGCTTCCTCCAAGACACCATGGTTGTGACACCCTTGCCCCACCACGACCGTGGTAACCACCATGTTCGTGCCACTTTTAGTTCAAAACCACCCAGGTTACTGTGATTTTCCCCATTTTTTACCACGGTCATTCCACTCCACCATGACCATTCTAACCCCTTCCCACCATATTTTTGGTACCCATCGCGGTCATGCTACTCACAAAAACCTAGCTACTTTTCCACTACATTCCCCACTTTACCCCCACTTGACCTATTGCTTCCTCCCCACCTATATATATGGGGGTTGTAGATAGAGGTTGAGTTAAGCTACCTTCTACCACCTCCTAGGTCCCCATTTTCACATTCCACCTATTCCACTCCATTTCCACCTCCATTCCACTCCATTTCACCATTCCCAGCACCAAAACCAAAGTTTCCTAGTGTTTTGACCTATTCCACCATCATCACATGCCCTTGCACCTTGGAAGAAGGAGGAGGACGTCACGCAGCAGCTAAAGAGGAGGATTGCTCCATCTACACTAATATCCATGGCTTCTTCTACCTCTTTCTCCTTTCTTTTTGTATTTTGCATTTCCATGAGTAGCTAGGCCCCTTGGGTGGGCTGTTTGGGGTGAAAAATGTTACTTTGATACCATGTTGGGGGGGATGATATGTAAACATTGTAATTTCTTTTGATAATGATTATGTTCTATTTCCATCCCATTCTTCATGAAACCATCTAGGAATGTAGGGAAATTGCATATATGTGTGAATTTTGTGATTTACTCCTAGGTCTAATTCATGGATCCCTCGCTAGCCACCCATCTTTCTACATGCTAATCAAATCTCCTATCCCTAGTTGAGAGATCTAAGTAGCTAGTTTAGATGAATTTAGTGTGATTATCTTAGAGCTTTCTCAAGGCTAGAATGTGGGTGATGGGAGGCCTAAAACCTCACTTCCACTCCCTTTACTAACCTCATCCCCTAATCACCCTAAGATCCTCTAAACTATAAAATTAGTTTTGTTTAGACTCTAATTGAATTGCACCTAAACCCTAACCCAATTGAGCCTCATAACGGTAGTAGGAGGTGTTGGGAACTAGTTCCTCTATACACAGTCTATCCTATCCATGGCAAGTTAGTATTCTAGGGAAAGTCATTAAACTCTAACTTGTTGTTTAGTTTGGTAATCTAATTGAAAGAATAATGTTCACATCTCACACCCAACCTAGTTGATAAGTGCATCCCCCAAACAGCCCACACATCCCTTTATTGCTTTAAAACCTTAATTGCCTTCTTACATATCTAGTGTTAGCTTAATTAGTTCTTTAGTTGCTTAGTTAGCTTCTTTCCTTGTTCTTGTTTTTCTCTTTCTTGTTTAGGTCTTTAATTGCTCTTTTGCCATATTTTATAGCTTAGTGTAGTGTAAACCTCTTCTTTCCTGCCTTCGCATAGCTTTCTCTTTTCCTGCCATTCCTGCCTACCTTGTCTTTTCTTGCTCAGTAGAATTAACTATCTCGGGTAATTTAGGTTTGGTTAACTTAGGTTTTGATTCTTTCTTGTCCTCCTTTACTTGCTTGCTTGTTCACCCTTAGTGCAATCATCAAAACAACCTTCCAAGCCTTCAACCCTAGACTCTATAGTAGGAACCTAGCCCAAAAACTAACCTAGCTCTAGGGCCCCCTTTTCTCCTTGTGGATCAACCCTATACTTACCACCCTACTATACTACGACACGACCATGTGCGCTTGCAGGTGTAGTGTTTTAGTAGAAGTAGGTGTGTAGGTTTAGGTCCTTATAAATTTTGAAAGTTATTCCACTGTGTGTCCTGATCTCGTGGGGTGGATCTAGTCAAATCCTAATTGATTAGTGTGTGCACCTCTAACGGGACACATCAAGATTTATAGCATTGTTGTTGGGGATCGAACCGGGTCACCCACATGACAGGCAGGAATACTCACCACTATAATACAAGTAGAGATATCATTTCACTATACTACAATTGGTAGGGAGTTATGACCTCTTTCTCATTTCACTCAGTTTGCATTTCACCTGCCATTTAGTTTTGTTTTCTTGCTTTATTTTCTTTCTCTTGCTATCTAGGTTAGATTTTACCTGTCTTGCATACCTAAATGTCATGAGTTTAATTTTTATCAATTTTGGCATAATTCTCAAAAAAATTACTCTTTTTTTCATGCATTACATATCATGTAGATTTTTGTAATTTTTGCATGTTTTAACTAGGATTCGCTTATTTCCTACTTTATTTTTCCATAATGAAGGCTTAGATGTGATTGAAGGTGATTTAGCACCATTTTGGCCAATTTTTCCCAAATTTAGAATTTCTTGTCTAAAAGTGTGTTTTTACCTGATCTCTACTTGTTGGATTGAAAATGATGACCTTAGACAAATCCAAGTGAATTATCATGGTTTATTTCTAGATGGCCTCAATCTTAACTTTTACATGTGAACCACCTCTCTCATGCTTGTGAACTATTTGGTTGAATGGTGATTGAAGAAATTCACAAATGCTTAGAGTTTTGTAGAATCTCATGATAGAAATGTGGTTATAATATTCCTCATTCATATGGTGTTTCATTGCTTGATGAAATTGTTCAAGTAATTTTCATGCAGGAGAAATCATGTTGATATCCACATTAGTAATCCCTCTTTGACTCACTCTTCTTATACCATCTTCTTGCCTCTCCACCTCATGAAAGGATGCAAGAGTGCACACATTCATCCTTGACCACCTCCAAAAGTTTGGGGTGGCCATATTCATACCCCCCCACTTCTCCCTCATCATCATATGCCCTATCTACACTAAGGACAATGAAAAAGAATGAAAATGCAAAAAGGAAATAAAAGATGCTCCTATTTAAGAGCATCTAAATAAAGAACAGATAAGTGTATAAAATCATTCCAAAATCTTATTGCAACCCTTTCATCCTTTTGCATGCCCGTGGAGCTAGGAAACATCAAACCTAGCTCATTTTGCTCTTTTTAGCAGCCACATGGGTTACTTACTATGGATGGACATATGAGATTCAATGCATGAGTGTAAAATAGAAAAATTTGTCATTTTTCATGCACTCCACCATGACCATTCTCACCCCTTCTCACCATGGCCATGGCACCGACCACGGCCATGCTACTCATAAAAACCTATCTACTTTTACACTACATTTTCCACTTTACCCATACATGACCTATTTGCTTCCTCCCCACCTATATATATGGGGGTGGCGGCTAGAGGTCAAGGTTAGGTACCTTCTACCACCTCCTAGGTCCCAACTTTTGCATTCCACTCATTCCACTCCATTTCACCATTCCCATCGCCAAAACCCTAGTTTCCTAATTTTTGACCTTATTCCACCACCATCCCATGCCCTTGCATCTTTGAAGAAGGATAAGGATGTCTTACATTATCTAAAGAGGAGTATTACTCCATCTACACCTAACTCCATGTCTTCTTCTACCTCTTTATCCTTTCCTTTTGTATTTTGCATTTTCATGAGCAGTTAGGCCCCTTGGGTGGCCTATTTGGGGTCAAAAATATTACTTTGATACCATGTTGGGAGAAAATGATATGTAAACATTATAATTTAGTTTGATGATGAGTGTGTTCTATTTCCATCCCACTCTTAATAAATTGCTTGTTGTTTTATGCTTGAAATCACTTAGGAATTTAGGGAAATTATTTATATGTGTGAACTTTGGGATTAGCTCTTAAGTCCAATTGATGGATCCCTAGCTAGCCACCCATCTTCCTACATGCTAATCAATTCTCCTAGCCCTAGTTGAGATATCTAAGTAGCTAGTTTAGATGAATTTAGTGTGATTATCTTAGAACTTTCTCAAGGCTAGAATGCGGGTGATGGGAGGCCTAAAACCTCTCTTCCACTTCCATTGCTAACCTCAGCCGCTAATCAGCCTAAGATCCTCTATACTTAGAAACTAGGCTTGTTTAGACTCTAATTGAATTGCACCTAAACCCTAAAGCAATTGAGCCTTGTAAGGGTAGTAGGGGGTGTTAGGGACTAGTTCCCCTAAACACAACCTATCATATCCATGGCCAGTTAGTAGTCTAGGGAAATTCATTAGACTTTAACTTGTTGTTTGGTTTGGTAATCTAAATGAAAGCATAATGTTCACATGTCACCCCCAAACAAGTTGATAAGTGCATCTCCCAAATATCCCACACATCCCTTTATTGCTTTAAAACCTTAATTGCCTTCTTTCTTAGCTAGTGTTAGCTTGATTCGTGCTTTACTTGCTTAGTTAGATTCTTGCCTTGTTCTTGTTTTTCTCTTGCTATTTTAGGTCCTTAATTGCTCTTCTTCCCTCTTTTCTAGCTTAGTGTAGTGTAGACCTCTTCTTTCCTGTCTTAGCATAGCTTGTTGTTTTCCTGCCTTTCCTACTTTCCTTGTCTTTTCTTTCTAATAGAATTAACTGTTTAGGGTAATTTATTTTTGGTTAAGTTAGGTTTTGATTCTTTCTTGTCCTCCTTTACTTGCTTGCTTGTTCACCCTCAGCATAATCATCAAAGTAAACATCAAGAACTTCAACCCTAGACTCTGAAGTGGGAACCGAGCCCAAAAACTAACCTATCTCTAGTGCCCCCTTTTCTCCATGTGGATCGACCCTATACTTGCCACCCTCCTATACTTCTACATGACCTGGTGTGCTTGTGGGTGTAGTGTTTTAGTACAAGCAGGTGTGTAGGTTTAGATCCTTATAAATTTTGAAATTTATCCCACTATGTATCCTAATCTCCCGGGGTGTATCTAGTCATTTTCCAATTGATTAGTGTGTCCACCTCTCACTGGACGCGTCGCAGATAAAACTTGGGAGAAACTTTTAGGAGACTGTGATTAAAATCTAGGTCAATCCAAGATCACTATGATGCACTCCTGCTTCGTGAGGATGGTGCATTAGATCTTCACCAATGCATTAACCTTCATATCATACATGAGCAATGTGACCATACCGGATCTCCACATGTTGTGGAGTATGATGAAAGTAAGGTCATAAATATATAGAAGATTCTAGTTAATAATTTGGCAGTGGAAGTGGGTCCTCAGTGCCCTCGTGATTTCTATATGGTAGGCCTAGTCACTTACATTGCGGACCAACTAGGGTAATGCAAAAGTCTAGAATATTTCCTAAGGTCAGAGGGAGATGTCCTAGTGGATACCAAATACCTAACCACTGCCAATGTTTTACCAATGTCAAAATAGAAGTACTCCTACAGATTCTGTAGGACAAAACATTATTTGTCTCTCCTAGAGTTAAGAGGCAACGATAGAGACATGCTTATATTTAAGGAGGAGGAGATCATGAAGATGATATCTCAACAAAATACAAGTACAAGTAAACCGATTGAACAAAGAAATAAGCAGCTGAAAGAGGTTTCCATAAAGATAACAACAAGGAAGAGGGTAATCCTACGGCTCACCAAAAGGATGACCATCTAACCACAGACAAAGAAACCCCCTACACCTAAAGTTAGACCTAGAAGAAATAGAAAGAGAAATTCTAAAGACTCCTACCATAACCACCACACTAGAGACCATGGTGTCAGAATCTAAAACAGTCATCTACGATGATGCAGTAGTGAAAGTAGCCATCCTAGAAAAGGAAGAATGGACAAAGATAAGTACAACCTTGCACCATGAAGAACATGAGGAGGCAGAAGTTGGAAACAGAGCTAATGAATCCTTGAACATATCAGTAGGAAGGAAGTTGTAAGAAGAAACCCCAGAAAGGGATTAAACACAACCAGAGCACAGCAATCGCCCGATGGGAGAACACAGAGAATCCACCAAAGTATTTGAGGTGGGTCATGAACTGAGCTCCGCTAGTAGACCAAAGTAACAACGACAGGCACCTACTGCAAACAAATTTCATGGAGATAGGGTAGGAGATTGACGACCTCAGTGAGATTGTCTTGTCCTTCACTCTAAATATATCTAAACTAACTACAAACATGTCTGCATTAACCTCATAGGTATATGAGATAGTAGTTGATATCCAACCAATACTCAGCCTACCTCAACAAAAGTAGTAGTTGGCCACAAACCAAATGCAGGTTATGCAAGCATTGGCAGGAATGATGAATGAGTTCACCATTCTACGTAAAGCATCAGACAATCTAAGCCAAGAAAACCTACAAATATGAGAAGAAGTGGCAAAGAGGAAGGAAATTTTCACTAGTAGCAGTGGGACATACCCAAAAACACAACACACAGTCACCATTGAACCATCATCTATAGCTCTAGTGGATATAGACGTGCACCTCATGGCTAATATGTTAGTGTTCATCATGCAAATAGGTTGAGGGGTAACCCTAGAAGAAGAAGATAATTTTGAACACACCCTTCCATTGGAAGAAGAGGAATCAAGAGGGAGAAAGGGAGTTCCCATTGGGAATGAAAATCCTTCCACTTCCCCAGTCTCACTAGAGAATTTTACAAACAATCACAAAGAAAAGGGACCGAGGGGACTAGCAAATTAGGGTACCTTATAGTCAATAGAATTTGCAACTCGCGTTGAAAACAATGAAAAATTGGGTGAGAATGATGTCAAGATGAAATCATATGAATCAAGGGGAGAAATAACATAAAATATTAAATATGTGATGGACGGGCTAGATCCACTCTTCAATTACAAGGCTACACCACTTTCAACTAACTATGAGAGCTTTATGAATGAGCTGGTATGAGATGAGCCCATCTCCACTACTTTCGACTGACTATGAGAGCTTTATGAATGAGCTTCTATGAGATGAGCCCATCATAGGAGAAGAACTCCTCATTTCATTTGAATCAGAAATACAACAAATGACATCAGAGGACTATGAAGGAAACTTGGATCATATGTTTATTGGCACACCTCTAAAACAAGCAAACCAATATTTCTTGACCCGCCTGCAAATTTTAACTGTAGAGACTGCTTGGGTCTGACATCTCTACCTTATGTACCATGTAATATGGTAGATATGGACATGACATTGGTATTAGGAATGTTGGTCATGGTGTACAAATTCTAGATAACATCCTAGATGATGAGAAGTCAGGACAAGACGTCATCTGTAGCAACTAATACAATCTAATGAGGAAAGGCTTGTATTCATCTTTTAAATAGAAGGCATTAAGCCAGGTCTTCTCAAGATCTTGTGTGGGACCATAATAGAAAAGTTTATGTACAAATATAAAATTGGTCCAATTTTCAACGCAACCTTGAACCTAGTAGCCCAACTGTATAAGGAAACAAGTGAAGTGACATCAGTCAAAGAACTTGAGGATACTCTGGAAAGAACTAAAGCCTTAAAGTTCATTACTCTAGCATTCAAGATTTACAATCATTGGCTACTAATCATTGATGACCTTACAAAAAGAAAATTCACCACATAACTTCAGTGTGAAAGACCTACCCTGTCGAAGGATGGTCTTCAAAAACTAAAGCACAAGATGTTTCAAGAAGTCCCAACCTATCTAAAGAAGTTACTACAAGGATTCAGCGGGTGGTATCGTCCAAAATGGAAAGAAATCTACATTGACTATACCAAGCCCCCAAAAAAGAACAATCGGGGGACAGTACTTTCATTGCACTTAGAATGATAGAATCCATCAATAGAGGAATTCCACTTGAGAAAATTGTCAATGAAGATTTCCATGAACTAAGAGGAAATATTTCATGGAAATAATAGATGATAG
This sequence comes from Alisma plantago-aquatica, assembly GCA_963693085.1. Classification (NCBI taxonomy): domain Eukaryota; kingdom Viridiplantae; phylum Streptophyta; class Magnoliopsida; order Alismatales; family Alismataceae; genus Alisma; species Alisma plantago-aquatica. The sequence goes on along the minus strand of OY856411.1, from coordinate 1,003,356,325 downwards.
GAAATTCTTCTATGATGCACAGATGGAAGATATACCAAGGATGATGTATTCCCTTATTCCCTTACTTATAAAACCACCTTGGAGAGAATGTTGGGGAAACTTAAAGAAGTGGAGGAAACCTCAGCATATTAAGAAAAAATGGCAAGCCTAGTAGTCCCACCCTCTTCCCCACTACCTCCCTCTACTAAATTCATAAAAAATATTCTTTCCCCTCTTCACCCTAAAACTTCTCCAGTTGTTCCTGCGCCTAAATAGAGAATAATAACATAGAAAATTGAAACAACAACAGCAAAGCTTCCAGAGGAAGAACTCCATGTCCCATCTGCGAATCACCAAACAAGAAGACAATATTCTAGATATAAAATCTAACCAAGAGGGAGCAGCGCACACTGAAGAAGCTGAAACTGATAATCAGCCGACAGATGGGCTAGAACCTACAGACATGATCATGCCCATTTTTGAAAATTTTGAATAACTCGCATGTTATGGGTTTTCAGTTAAAGAAGTTACCTTTCTTTTAAATGAACTACAACTACAGGTGGACAACTTCATTACTATATTTGAGTGGGAAAACATCCAAATACTATTGCCAAACCTCCAAGGTATTCAGAAAACTGGAGATTACATGGTTGTGAATGTCATGGTAGCATGTCAATTCTTCTAACTGGAGAGCTACTTGATGTGTACATGGCCTCCTACGAAATAGTGGGAAACATCATCCTTAAGAAAGAGTCAGGTGAACTGGAATTATTAATTGATCACCTACAATACAATGTCCCATTGTGGATATTTGTGCCAATTCTACATGATGGGGATTGAGAACTACTGTCAATTGATACTATGAACAAAACAACAATTTTGTACAACAGTTCTGAAGACATTTTTATCATGAAATGCACAACATACCACAAAACTACTAACAGCATCATAGAGAAAAAAGCTACCCAAGTGTCCATAAAGATCGTGGATCTAATAAAATGTACAGACGTGGCATACCAGATAGAAAGTTTGAGAAGCCATAGTTCTATCATAGGAGCCCACAACAAGAACCTCTTTCTAATGACTGTGTATTCTAAATACACTTATGGATGCACATGCTAGACACATCAGACCAGAAAGTGGAACACTACTAAGATGATGACTATCACCATTTTTTAGGACAATAAGTCATGAAGATCTTATCCTCTAAATGGACACTACTAAAAGACCAACTCTAACTTGTTAGTTCTAGATCAAACTTTCTCATTGACACCCTGATGATAGGGTGAATGATAAGTTTATGGGATCTGAATAGGTGAATGTTGTATGTCTTAACACTTAACATTCTAATCACATTTCAAATCTTCTTGCATAGTTTTATCTTACTTCACCCTTGTTTCTCAAAAGAATTTTGACCAAACATTTTACAAATTTGACTGCCTAAATGGACAATTTTGACTAAAATTTTGCACATGTCTATATTCCCTTCTTTTAGAGAATTTTTTTATGCACTAGAAGTTTCAAAAGGCAAATTTTGGTTTCAATTATCCTTAAAATAGTCATAACCTCCATTCTTAGGCATACTTGCCTTCAGGCTAATTCTTCGTATAATTATCTCAAGAATGAAAGATCTAGGCTATTTAGTCCACCTAAAATTTTTAGCATGATAATGTCTTTTCGTCAGCCTTACCTCAAGATATGAAGACTGCACAAGGATGTGTGTTCCTCAAAATGAACCCTCAAAGTAAGGAGGACTCAGTCTAATATACTCCTACTTGATCACCATTTCTCAAGCATATGTAGGAAAGAACATAACCATGGCACAGAGGAAACAAAAACCCCATCTAGTGCAAAATCCCCACTTTAGGATCAAAAGAGGTTTAGTAGCCCAAAACTTCCCTAATTCCTATCATCCCAAAACCATGTGAGAAAAAACAAAAGTCAAGAGGAATAAAATTATAATATTTGTATCTGAGAAGATGTTGAAGGACTTCAATTGGACATTATATCACTCCATTCGAAAATACAAATATGGCGTGCTCGGTAGTGGAGTCCAGAAGCCAAACTTTTACACACTTGCCTTTCAAAGGGAACCTCGTGCAACCATTTGACATTTCATAAGGGCTCAATCAGAAAACACTATCTTTACAACAGTATACATGGTTGAGTGAACCTGATAAAGGTAGAAAACATTACAACTTTAACCCACCCCAGCACAATACCTAGGATATCCAAAAAATTAAAAGTTGGGTGTGAAAGCTACCTCAGCCAGAACATTGTCTAATTATGGCCTGGAAAAGGATCACCGGTTCATCACAATGGAGAAATCCTTCTGATAAAGAAGGTCATAGTAGGAAATATGAGCGTTGCAAATCCAATCTAAGAGAGAAAGTCTTGAGATCGACAACCCCTAGTCATGATGCATATGTTTTCACTTAAGGTTGACATTATCACATTTTTCACACTCACAAAAATAATAACCAAATAAATCTCTTTGAAGTTGTTCGATGTTTTAATTCTATTTATTGGCTTGAGGAAAGGATAGACTCAAAGTTTTGGGGGTTGATAACATCCAATTTTGTGGATATTATATACGTTAAATTATGTCTTATTTTCTATTATTATGTGAATTTCTACTCATTTCCCACCATTTTGCACATAAATACATTTTCTACCCCTACAGGAGGATAACAAGAACATTTCATGCAGATGATCAAGGAAGCAGAGCATTTCTCCAAGGATCAGGACCTCTATCGATTCCCACAACTGATGAACGCCTTGGAGTAATCTACAGTAGAACCATTAGTTCCCATAGTCGATGGACACCATAGACAGTCTGTGCAACCATCATTCGACACTCGATGGTAAACTACCACGGCCATTGGGTGTCGCCATCATACCTCAGGAAATGGTCACACAAACCCCTCAGGTGATGGTCACACATATCCCTCAAGTGATGGTTGCATAGGCCCACCAGCAAATGACCCTCAACCAATGGTCAGCATAGGTCACCAATCGATGGTTGTAAAGCCCTAGGAATAAATGACTGCCCAGGTAGTGTCACTTGAAGGCACAACTCACCATCCATAATCTGGTGACCCAAGGATTGATGGAAGCACTATCTAATTTTTCATTCAAGATTTTTAAGCATGTGACCTGAGGTGGGATATTTTGAGTACTTGGGGTGCAAGTAAAGGATCGCTATGATAGCTCTAAGCAGTGGACTAGATGCCTATAAATATGAAACCCCCATGAACCAAAAAGGGGATCACACAATGCAAGGGACACTAATGTTCTACCTGAGACAAAGCCCATGATTGATTGCCACCTCCACCATTAGTTGGCAGACAAGAAGGATGAAAGTCCAATGAATCTACTACTAATCCCTCCTATTGTCCCCCTATTCGAAGTTCTCCCTCAAAGGAAGGAGGGTGAAGGGTAGGTCTTCATCACCACTGCACAAGATTCAGAAGGCAGGAAGGACATTCCATCAACTATGGATATTCCTTTGTCATCATGAATGTTTCTTCCAACTCCCCTTCTCTGAATCTATCCATTTTCTCCCCTTCATTTCATTGTTTCCTCCACAGTGCTCCATGTCCAAGAGTACTTGTAAATTTGTAATGTTGCTCATTACCATGAATGGATAAACATCTTTCTTGGGTTGGGAGTAGCCACGAAATCTCTCCCAAGATCTAAATACTTACATCCATTTGAATATAAATATGCTCCTAGTGATGGTTATCTCCATACTCTTGTTTTTATTTCTTCACTTGCATGACTAGCTACATCTTGTGATGTTTGATTGTTAGTACCTCAAAAGAGTAGTACTAATGTTATCTTAATGTTATGGAGTTTCATGAATGCATGAGAATGTGGGAATGCTTAAGTGAATGATCATATGGTTATAATTGTTATTTTTTGTTTCCCATATTGAGAGAGAGAGAGGCAACCTTATAATCTAGATCTATCCTAATCTTGAGAGAGGAGGGAATAGACATATATGATGATTGCTTGTAATTTTGGGCATGAGTATTGCATGTTGGTGAGAGATCTTAGTTGGTGAAACTTGATCCAAGTTCCCTTCCATACTTGTTATATCACTCTTTGTTTCTACTTGTTCTTTTGTTGTTTTCCTTCTTTGTTTTACCTTTTTTTGTTTCATTGTTGGTCATAGTAACATCGTTCCATAAGGAACACAAAAATTATCCCACTCTTTGTTTGGTGTAAATGAGCCAAGGTTTTATGTTCTTAGCACTTACCACCCTTGTCCATGTGGATCAACCCTCATTACTACATCGGACCCCGTATAATAGTTGTGTGGGCCTATGTGTCAAGTTATAAATTTAAGAGTCTGCATACTCTAGATCCACTCCTTTTTGGATGTGTGATTTAGGACGATCAACTTTTTGGTCCCTTGTAATGAAAAGAACATGATGTTCTATAGTGATCATCATATTGTCCATCACCTGCTTGTTCATGCATGTCCTAATATACCAGCTCCCTACTAGAAGTTGAATACTAGTATTGCCTCCCAGATTTATGTTGTCAGTCAACCACTTTGTGAAGCTTTTGCAACTAAAGAATTTCTTATACTTAATTCAAGGTATGAGCTTTTGTCATACCTCCTTCATATGGATACAGTCCCTGAGCATGTGTGTTGTTGTTTCGACACATTGATTGTTATTGGTATGACTAGGGTATACAGACAATTTATATAATCTATACCAATGATAGAGAAGCACATGTCAGGTACACATTTAATCAAAATGAAAATAAACCAATTACAATGTGTGACGTATAATTTCATTATTAAAATCTTACTCATTATTCAACTATACAAAATAGAAATAAAAAAATGATATTTTAGAAGGAAAAAAAACTCTACATATATTATCTATGACTATTTTCCTTTTTAGAGAAAATTTAATACCAGTGAAAAGAAATTTGAAAAATTACCTATATACTAAAGCTAAGCACTAAGAGTGTTCCTCTAAGTTATAATTTGAAATTATCTAAATTAGTTGTTTATTAAAATAAATTACTATCTTTGACAAAAATTCTATCAGCAATATCAACAATGAAGGAAAAACATTGTGCTCCCTCACCCCACCACCCAACAAAACATAGCATCATCAAGCTTTTACGTCTCCATTTTAGGATGTAAAATCAAATCAATTGGTATGGTGTTGAAAGTGATGTGAATGATTGGATCAAGGACCCAGGTTTGGTGCAAGTTTATAAATAACTAGAATTACCTAATCATGATAGAATAACCTTCTCAAGGAGGGTGAGGTTAGAACCCTTCTTGAGTTTAAGAGAGAAACTAGGAGGCTCTAAAATATCTTGTGGTATGTCCTATTTAGAGGCATTACTATGGGTATTCATTCTTTTCTTGACTCATGTTGTTCGTAATGTCTTTCTCATTATGGCATTGTCTATGCTAGTGAATACGGTTATTTTTTTCTATTTTTTATCCAAAAATGATATATTCACTCTCTCGAACCTCATTCAACTTTTGATTTGAAAATGGTAGTTTCTTTTTAGAAATGAATTATAATTATATAAAACAATCAGATGCTCTAATACCATTCACTCTAGTGGCATCCTTTTTGCATGGAGGTTTGTATACTTGTGTAGGGATCTATATAATTTCTACTATAATGGGAGTTCTTCCTAAACTCACGTCACGTTTGCCATTGTAACTCTACATGATTGAATTGTAAATTGGGTTCCTAGTACAGTCAGTGTGTCTATACTGTTTTCTACATAATGAAGACAAGGACACAAGAATTCATATGTCTACACGTTATTTGAACACATGGAAGTACATCTTAATGATTGATCTGCCTGGTGCATAATGATTAAGCTTTTGTATATTTCCAATAACTTTCACAATATGATAATTACTAGATTAAACAATTTTTTTGGTGTTGCTATCAAAAACTCAAAATATGTGAACCACAGAAGATACTAGAGTGTGAATGTAGAAGCACAACCATAAATGAACAATAAACTCGATGCATACACCATGAATTCTCAACATTGAATATGTATATGTTACAAAATGAATTATTATAAAGAGAATTACAATTGCATATTAAAAGAAGATTTACAAATATATGAACATGTATGCTAACATGGATATTAAACAATGGGTACAACCTATACAGCTACTCACTTCCCGTCGTTTCTCCCATTCTAGCTCTGAACCTACAACATATGTGAAACAACAAACCAGCATGCAAGGTGTTGTGTACATGGGAAAAACTATACATATATTTATGGTTTTCATATGTTTGAAAAGTTTGTGGAAATAAAGAAGATCGTAGAAAATAGTTCTTTTATAAGTGAAATATGCCAATTTTAATCATCTTTCTAGATGATTTTCATCATCAAGGTGGACTAGTACCAAAACATATATGTTGGGTTGTATCCTGTGTACCAAGTACTCTAGGGAACTCTCTAAACACCATGTGATCTAGGCAAATGTACTAGTCATCATTAATCTATTCCCTGATATTGGGGATAATGAACACCTTAATAACTACAAAACACCTACTCATAATTTATGTTTCTAAGATAAAAAACATTGAATACTTATAGTAATACTACATCTAATATTTGCAAATAGTAGAGAATACATAGATATCATGATTCAACTAAGAAAACAATAGTCATATAATTCAATAGATCCCATGTATCTGAGTTTAGATATCCCTCATCACCTTGGATTGTCTACATCTTTGGTCATTACTTGATTAATAACAATTATTCATCATTAATATATTGGTCATCCTTGTTCTTAATATTTTGGGTCCAAATTAGGGTTTATCAAATCCTAGGTTTAAATTGATTTTGATCTTATTTCTTATATTCCTATACTAATGGGGAAGTAATTACTAAGGTTTGGTCATTTTTTGTAATTTCTTGATGCTTTGTCTATTCTCTAGAATTAAAATGACTAAAAAAGACCTAATATTTTGACATAATAATTAGATCAAAGTCTAGTTATGGGGTTAACCATCAATAGGGATCTACAAGAATTTTCTCAAAATTAATGGTAAGGGGATACTGTTTATTAGATTTAATGAACCATGAATAGGACTATTAACATATAAATTAAGTAGTACCAATAAAGATATTTGATCTTGTGGTCCAGTAATAAGGAGAATAATTTTTTTCATCTAATGATATTTTTGGGAAATTTTTAGGCCAAGGGAGCTATTTTTATGTCTTTTTCAAGATAAACACCAATTTTAGAATTAGGGCATTCATTTACCTTTATGAGAATTACATTGGCCATCATATTTCTAGCCTAGGGTCCAGATGACCGTCACATTAATCTACAATTTAGATACAAATGGTATGGTATGGCATGAGGGATCCATGGATCGATGAATCCAGATGGCCGTCACCCTCTTCTTCTACTCCACCTGAGTCCTAATTGCGTGGAATTGATTGTGTGGAACTGTGATCTATTTCCCATGTGTGTGTTGTCATGAGGGATGGGTTCTAGCACACTAAAGTTGTGGTGTTGTGGCCTCTCCATCGAGAACTAAGGGATTGATAAGATCCTCCTCCTTCACAGGAACCCCATCCCCAACAAGGGGTAAATGGGGACGGTACCATATGTCGCTCGATGCTTCTCTATTTTATTTTAAACACCATCATGGAGCTAGGTCATGGAGAGGAATGGCAACACTCCTAGGTGCAAGAAGACATTTCCTTTGGATTTGATAGCTCTTAGCAGGAGGTAACAGAAGGACTAGTATCCTGCCAAATTTGTCCTCATTGTCGGAGAACTAGAGTTGGATGGTCTTGGGAACCACCTCCTAGCAATGAGTTTGCACTCACCCTAGATCAATTTGCTCTTGGTGAAGCTTCCATAACCATCTCCATGCTCTATTGGCTAGAATTTATTGATCAGCAAGGTGCAGGCCAGTGGAGATGCCATCCATCTGATTGGCGGCCACTACTTTGAAGAGGAAAAGGGGAAAAACATCCCCTAAAGCCCTTACAAATAGTCTAATTGTGAGTTACATAAAGTTAACCCCGTCGTTGCTAAGGGATGGGGTAGGTCCAAGATCCATCTCATTCATGCCATCATATCATGTCTTAGTGGGTTGCTTAGGAGTAAGAAGTGGGATGTGAATCTCTCCTAGTACTACACAAGACAACTCCAACAAGGGTTTGTTAGAGAGATGCAAGCATAGAGGAGGTAATGGTTCACTCTAGGTCTCGATCTGTCTCCAATCAACTAGGATATGTGGTAGCAATAGACTTGGTCTCGCATGTACCACCTTCTATGTGAGAAATGGAGGTAGAAAATAGGTCTGCATCCATTAGATTTGGCCATCTCAAGGCTTATGTGGGGCCACACCTCCCAGATATCTACCTCACCTAACTAAAGTCACACCTCCCTTATTTGAGACAAAATGTGATTCAACTGCCTAAAGTTTTAAGCCTCAATTAAAAAAATGATTCAGTATTTTAGAACTTGAACAACATTGCATGGAAATCACAATTAAACTTGGCATTTCAAAGTAAGTTCAAAATAATATAATCAAACTTTCATCCAAGTGTAAGACTAATACTCCAATATATGAACTGAAAAATAATTTTGTGAAAATCATTTCCCAATAATAGTACTCTGGTCAAAATATGATTATCATTTATCCTACAAATGAAACTAAGCAACACCAATTATATAGCATGATTATAATGCATCATGGGATTATTATGCAACCATTATTCATTTATATCTCTCAATCGATGTTTGACTCCATAAATACCTAATTTAGTTAACAAAATATATTCCTCACAATTGAACTTAATTCAGCATCATAAATAACCAATAAAATATTTAGCCAGACTATCATCAACAAAATTACTCTATGAAGTCACACTTCAAACTCCATCATTAAGTTGTTTGGACCCATATAAGCCACTGATTGAAAGCCTAACTTTGTAATTACTCAAATGTTCATTATCAAGTCATATTGATCATCCCTATAAGTATTGTCAATCTTAGTCAATTACAAAATCTTATACTAGACCTTCCATCTTATTTCTCATATACAACTAGATCAATTTTTTATGGTATAACTTATCTAAAGCATATTCATGAACATCACATTCCATATCAAGTATTGAAACCCTAAAATTATGGGTTATCACATTCACCCCACCTTATAATGAATTTCGTACTCGAAATTTAATCACAATTAAACTTGTCATTTCAAAGTAAGTTCAAAATAATATAATCAAACTTTCATCCAAGTGTAAGACTAATACTCCAATATATGAACTGAAAAATAATTTTGTGAAAATCATTTCCCAATAATAGTACTCTGGTCAAAATATGATTATCATTTATCCTACAAATGAAACTAAGCAACACCAATTATATAGTATGATCATAATGCATCATGGGATTATTATGCAACCATTATTCATTTATATCTCTCAATCTATGTTTGACTCCATAAATACCTAATTTAGTTAACAAAATATATTCCTCACAATTGAATTTAATTCAGCATCATAAATAACCAATCAAATCTTTAGCCAGACTATTATCAACAAAATTACTCTATGAAGTCACACTTCAAACTCCATCATTAAGTTGTTTGGACCCATATAAGCCACTGATTGAAAGCCTAACTTTGTAAGTACTCAAATGTTCATTATCAAGTCATATTGATCATCCCTATAAGTATTGTCAATCTTAGTCAATTACATAATCTTATACTAGACCTTCCATCTTATTTCTCATATACAAGTAGATCAATTTTTTATGGTATAACTTATCTAAAGCATATTCATGAACATCACGTTCCATATCAAGTATTGAAACCCTAAAATTATGGGTTATCACATTCACCCCACCTTATAATGAATTTCGTACTCAAAATTTAGCCAATACCTTACAGAAGGTGATATCATAGAATTTCTATTACTTTCTTTCCACCACTTCTAGGTGTCAAAAGTATCATATTCTTAGGAAAACCCTAATTTCTCATGAGAGGATTTTACAGTATCATAGGGTGTATCAATCCCAGCTTATATAAGTCAAAGTGGCATGTATTGGCTCAATCATACATGACATTCATTTAATTTAATACTAGTATATGCACGTGCAAGGCACGAGAACTATATACCAAGTGTATAAATATTGTTGTAGTCATTACTTATATAAATATATGAAATTTGTAGTTCTTATGGTTTATAGCAATACATTTAATGTCATATATGTTGTACATTGGTAATAAAATGGAAAAAATGCTATCACGACAGAACTCCTTGAAGTAAGTTATATTGTAGCTTAAATTTAATCTTTGTGCAAAGAAGTAAAAAATGTGAATAAGCCTTATGAACTGTTATTTGTAACACAAATCCTCACATGTATGACATTCAATACTTGGTTGCCTTGAGTATGCAACTTTTCTCACACTTACACATACATTTGAATTTCATTGCATCAACTTCAACGATGAACCTCTGCCTCATACATGTTTTTAACTTTAGGATTTTAATATGAATAATCTCATGAATTATATTTCATGTTTATTAAAATTTCATAATATATTTTGGTAAAAAATATATATATTACCACTTGACGTTACATGTACCTTTTGTTCATCTTTTATCTCATATTTTACTTAATTTCCCCACCAATTTTTGTTGTTTACATCCTTTATCTAAACTTAACATTATATTCTAATGTTTGTTGAAATAAAATTCATTCAATTATATAAAGAGATTAATTCATCTCATGTGTAGTTGTAATTAAAATTTAACCCACATCTCTTCAAATTAGAAAAATGTCAAGTTGCATTAGAAACAAACATACATAACACAAAAAAAGTTGATATCATTATAATCTAATATACTAATAAATTAATAGCATCTTATCATTTCCTTAGTTAGTTTTGTAACCTTGATCCTCCATTGTAAAAATTTAGATGAGTTGTACTGTCATTTCGACTACTAACATGGGATACATGACCATGTATGATTTGGATATTGCCTTTTGATCATAATAGTTTCACTTCAAATTATAATCGGAACTTCTTCTTAATATCTGTAATGAATTCCACAGAAATATAGTTACTCTCAGATAATGTTTTATCTATGGCACCATCATGTCATAGAATTAGTTACACACATTATAGAATCAAGATTCCAACAAAAAACTGTGAATTTTTTTAACTACAAGACAAGGAGATTAATATATCTGCAATTTTCATGAATCAAATATGAATTACTTTATATAATTACAATACTTAGTTAAATGCCTATTTTGAGTGGACAAATAGTGTTGTGATGGTATTTTCTAATATACAATAAAGATAATTGCAACTAATTGTTAAATGTGTGTTCCAATAAAACATTTTTGTAAGAAATGTAGTCCCAGAATATTGTTTTAAGTAGATAGTTGTACCATAAGAGTTTCAATCTTAAAATCAATGAAAAAAAATTAGTTTTCTTATAATTGTTTTTACCATTCCTCGATTAAAATCATTTTATCCACACCCAATTACATGGGGTTTCAAGCATCTCCCTGATTGAAAGGTAGACCACGATACATCACCTTTATATTCATCTTACATTGCATCCTCATGTATCATTTCATTTCAAATAACTTGGTCCATTCATCATTTGATAGTGAATATGTGTCTTTATAGCAACCACATATGGATCATGTACCTAGCCTTGTCACCACATGTAAGGAGACTACGATCATGGACTATCTTCAAACTTGTGTCTCTCCTCCACATGTATATATGTCATCCCTAAATTTATAATATTTTGGAGGTGGTGGAATGAATATCATCCCCGTTTTGAAAAATACCAATTTACACATAAAATAGAACCAGGAGTAAATAAATTTCATGTACAAAATATTCCTCTTGGGGTGTAAATATAATATGCCAACAATAAATCAATATTACTCTACAATTATTTGCAATTTAGAGTTAAATGTCTCTTGAAAAGCTAGCTTTTGGAATAAAAAACACTTTATAAAGTCCTAAAAGATGAAAATAGGCGGTGTCACAACATTATTAGCACTTGTAATAGGTGAATATATAGTATGCCATCAATATGCTCTCCATTTGATATATTGCATTTAAAGATGTTGTTAATGAAATTATGAACACTAAAATATTGTTTTCATATAATAGTATCATTTTATTTGGTTTGTATGATGACATCCTTCACACTGTTAAGAGACAAATATGATATGTGGAAATATTTTTTACATTTTGCTTAACTGTCATGTAGGAAGTCCAAATCTACCTAAAGGATGCAATCATGATACTATTGGAGATAATGAAAGATTAAGAGGATTCTTAGTGAGATATTAGAAAGTGACAAAAATAAATGATAATCATGTGTAATGACAAAAAAAGAGTCTAATCATGTATTATTAATCTAGTTTTGATTTGGTCCAAGATCCACCTTACTTCTTTGTGCATATGTTTTGGTTAAAATACCCATATTTACAAAATAAAATACCATATAACTAAAATTCTCAAGAATTCATCCATTTGCAAACCTAAATAAAAAAAAACACATTAATGCTAACATTCAAGGTAGAAGGTCTGATTTTGTGTCTTAGTAAGAATCTACATACATTTATTGTTAATAGTACACATTCTATAATTACATTCCTAAAAAATGAACATGTATGATCATTGATGCTAAATGTTAAAATAATCTTAAAAACTTGAATAGTGAAATCATAAGAGATATTAATGCTAAAAGGAAGTTCTAAAGTATATTCAAAGAAAAAATAGTTTAAGTAATTCTCAGCTTAAATAAAGCAACAACTTCATAAGCTATTAATGTCAGTCATGTAAATTATTAGTCATCCCTAATATATGGTAATTGGAATACAAATACTACATTAAGCTCATAGGATAAGTTAACTAAGAATCCCATAACTCTCATTCAAAGTGAACCTTTTCTAACAAAGGTAGCACATAACATGTTGACATCATTTAAAATGAGAGATTATTTAGGTTTGGTAATTGAAGTAGAAGTTTACATTATTAACCTATTATGTTTGACCATTATTCTTGGTCATCGAATCATCCTTTCAATTCTTGATGCATCACATGATAATAAGACACAAGCCAAACACACTATAAACTTAATGATAAATTCTTTATTTTATATATATTCATTTCCTACTATAAATAATATCAATGTATCCAATAATGAAATATAGTTACTTCAGCTGTAAACTTCTTCTTTGATATCTTGTGGAAACTACCAATATTACATGGTATTCACACCATACACAATACCTTTGTTTTATATTTAACGTGACTGCATTACATATGTTCCTATATGTAAAGAAATTATCTTTTCTTCACAGGTGAAGATATGTTTTTCTACTTGGTAAGTCCTAACAAAATAATTTGGCTAGTCTTGATATTTTAAATTTTATTTATAATTTCAAGAAATTTGATAATGAAAAAAATTATCTTTAGTAATATCACAAGAAGATAAAAGAGTTGATTTTGATTGAGATGTTTCGACTGGATATATGGAAAGAAAGAAATCTAACAGTTATCGTTTTGAGTTTGGAAATGAAGTGGCCGCTCATTTTCTATTAGAAACCTCAAATATGGATCAAAATAAATGGGTATGAGCATCTAACAAATCCAGAATAAAATATACAAACAATGTGAATGAGAAATTAAATAATTTAGATAATATCACAACTAAAAACTTTTAGTTACATAATAAATTTTATAGAAAAAATTGTTTGTTCTACATGTATTTATTAATGACTCCTATACTAAGTCTATAAACCAAACTACAACAAAATCTTATTGCATGATATCATGAAAAATCTCCTACATATTTTGATAAAACTACATATACCCAATAGTCCCCATAAATGGAAATATGAGGATCTCTTCTTTGAGAAATAAAGAAAAAATTATATACACCATTACCATATGTTAATCCTTAATGTCAAAAAGTTATGCTTTCTATAAGGGCTTGTATGATACCTAGTGAATAGAAGGGAGGGGAGGGGAGGGAAAATGTTTGAGCTATTTGGTTGGACAAAGTGATGGGGACTGGAGGGAAACAAATAAAGTGTAATTTTATCAATTTTTCTTCCATTCTCTCCCCACAATCAGAGTGGAGACAAGGGAAATGGGAAGGATTTGGTCGTAAAATATGAAAAAAAAGATCCAAAGAAAAGTAAAATTTGAGAAAAAATAATATAATCAGAAAAAATAATATAGGCCACATATAATTTGAATAGGGAGGGACAGTCAAATTTTAGAAAAGTATATGCAAGTTTTGGAGGAATTTTTTTGGAAAAATAAAAATAACATAAAAAAGAAACTTTTTTTAAAACATAATTTAGAAGGAGACTTAAGTTTATATTTTTATTAAGAAAGTTAAAATTTTTGATATTAGTATACAAACATAAAAAATAAGAAAAGAAGATAATAGAAAAATGATTGTGGATTATGGTGGAAAGTACTAAAATACATGGAGGTTTTTTTTGTTGTAAATATAAAAATATGAAGGAAAGAACTTCATAACCACTCTGAATGCATAAAAACTCATATTCTCATTTTTTATAAAAAAGTTCTTATGTCAAACTTCTAACACATAACAAATAGAATTGTTTTATGCTTTTGTGTATATTTTTATTTTATGTTTGAATTTATAGGCATTATCATTTAGAAAGTGTTGATAGTCTTGTTTGTTGTCTATACTTATGTAAAGGTATTTTTCTATAATATTGTAAGTGAATATAGATAATTTATATACAAAAAAATTATGTCACCAATGTTTCACATTATTACAATTTTTTCTATATTATTATTATTTTTATGTATTTTTACTTTTTGCTTTCGTGTTAGCCAAACACACTGATATAAGTGTCTCCTTTACTCCCCTTCCTTCTCTTCACTGCATACCACACATATTGTCAAAGGAGGGTTCTAATGCCTTTGCAACCATAAGGGAAGGTACAATCCACGCGAAGTTAGTGGCAAATAAAATTTCTCGTCATTCGTTACAAAAGGATGTAACACAAATTAACTTGTTACCTCAAAGATGGCATATTCACAGAGCAAAAAAAGATGACATACTCTACCAATAAGCTTAAATAATAGTATACATTATACTTAGCACTTTGTTTGGTAGAATAAACAAACATGCATTTAGTGTGTATGCAAGACCATTTCTTTATCTGACTTTACAACGCTAATAAAAAATTGCAATCTAAATTCGGTATAAAAAATGAATGTGTACAACTTATTATTTTAAAGTAGAATCTATAGGACAAATCAGAAAGTAGGAGAATTATACCTAATAATGACAGTATGGTGTGCGCAGTAATAGGACCCATTATTGTCAAACACATATAGAATTCCCATGTCGATGTCAGACAGCAAATAGTGCGGAGAGAGTCAATATGAGGAGTAGTGGTGGCAAGACACCATTACCAGAAGCAAGGATAATGCAAATCACAGAACTTCCACTGCTAACTACTTCATCCTTCTAGGTTTATTTAGTACGTAAACGGTGGCCTCACAATAGTCCCCACCAACACTTAGTTAACTCTAGGAAACTTGTATCTCTGATTGCTTCTAGTCAAGCTTCGTATCTGTTTCTTTCTCCTGATGACAACTTGAACCTGATCATTGTCCTCGATCTCGCCTGATACGTCTATCTCCTTCCTCAATACTGAGTTGGACTCGACATTCGATGAATTAGAGGATACCACAACATCAGAGCCAGAGCCATAAAAACGACGAGGATGATAGGAAGGTTAAAGAAAAAAAGTTGAGGTATCAGGGGCACACCTCTGTACCTTGTGACGCTCAAAATTTCTGCACAGAGTACCGCCCAGTCTGGCTCCAACATAACAATATAGATTTGGACGCATCCACCAGCAAATGTGATTCTATTATTTGGCTGCAGAGAGATCATACTGGGATTGGTATGGTATCCTGGATAATGCATGCACTGGGTAGCCGTTCATCATCGTCGTCAACCTCAACAGCCGCATGTCCGAGTTATATTTTCGATCAGTAGTCCCATGAAAGGAAGATAATCCTAATACATCTCGTGAGGTAAAGGATCAATATATCATGTGCAAAGGAAGACTACTCGCTACTTTCCTTTACAATGACGAGTTTGAATGCAATTACGCAATACTTAAATAATGGCTGATAATGACAAAAAACACAAAGCTAAATGGAGTCCATCTTTCTCACGCGTCGTCTTTCTTCTTTAAATGCAATTACCCGATACTTAAAAAATGGCTGATAATGACGACAACGTCAATCACGGCTAATTATGACGAGAAAGACTAAGCTAAACGAGTCCAGCTTTCTCACGGTGACGGTTTTATCCTTAAGGAAATAGACCACGATTACAACAAAGGAGTCCAATCAACGGAGGGAAGGGTCTTGGACGGAAACGAGTAGTGACGTTTAGTATGGTAGAATAGTAGATAGTAGATTTACATATCCTATCTCCTTAAGAAATAGGGTTTTGTTCATAAATATGAACTTGAGAAGGTATTATTCTAGGTTTAATTTTTCTCCCTACTCACCTATGTAAGGTCATATCAAGACTTCATGTCATGAATTACTAGAATCGTCATAGTTAAGATCATTAGTGTGTGTTATGATCAACAGCATACTAGGATTCCATTATGAGAGAAAGGGTGGTTTCACATGCTTCAAGATTAGGGTTTCACCATAATGTCTGAGTTATCCTCAAGCTAGAAGCTTAGATTTGGAAAGATTGGGGTTAATAACTATATTTTTATCATGTAATCTATGATTCAAGGATATATTTATTTCAATATCATGATTGCAAACTTATATCTTTTATGTATGAAGGGAAGAGAATATACTAAATCAATTTTATCATGATTTCAAACATGGATATCAAATGTCTGATATAGGATGGGATTATAGAAAATACTAGGCCAAACTTATCTGAGTGACTTTTCATAAATAAATCATCTTTATATCTCAAGTGAAGTTTCTAGAATCATATATTAGGAAAGAGAGGAAGGAGGGATAACATGTGTGAGTATCTTATGCACAAGGTGTTTTACTCCAAGAACTAGATTTCCATATATCACCTCACTTTCAGCTAATGATGAGCTTCACGAATTTACACTCAAGCTAGAAATAAAATTCATCAAAGGATTGAATTTCACATCATGTGTTTTCTACACACAACATTCGTTTATCCAACATTCACGTCTAAGACTTAAATTAACATCAAGGCAACTCATCTATTCCGGAGTAATCTAGTGTAGTACACATCATTTTAAGCATATTTCATATTTCTCAAATATTGGAGGCTAGGTCCTATGACCTTGTCCCCATGGGTCTCACTCGCTCTAGAGTTCACCACATATCTCATCCTACCACTAGGGGTCCTCCTTTGAAAAAGAGCTTGAGGCTCATGCATATTCAACCTTGTCGTAACTTAGCTTAGTTTATGAAAGAAAAACTTACATACTTTCATCATCAAGACTTAGCTCATAATTTCAAATTGAATTCAAACATCATATATAACTTGAATTTTTATAAAGCAAATTATATCATCAGATATAGAACTCATATAAGATCATACTTGCTCATATCATTTTTCAATCTATCATCTACTATAACTATCACATATCTAATAATGCTCTAAGAATTTAATCGAGATCTACTCTCTCTTCTAGACTAATGTCACTCTGTCTCACTTAGATTGCATGAACACCTCCTACTATCCTATGCTAGGGACGCATTTTCATATTTACATAAATATATATAATGAAATATTACATAGTTTTCTTTCCAAGAAAGAAGACGTCCAAGAAAACTGTCAAGACTTAAATTAATTGGAAAAAAAATCAAATCAGTAAAAATTAGTGTCCCACATACAATAGAAAGCCCAGTGCCATGTCACCTAGTGAGAATTGTGAGAACAAGTTGTATACTAGTTCATAAACATTATACATATGAGCTTTATATGGATAGGGTTTCACACACTTGTCTAAACCTAGTTCTCAAACATCTAGGTTTTAACCTAGAGGCTAAGTCAAACCTAAACCTTATTCAATAATTTACTAAGTTTCTAGGGTTTTCAATGAGAGGTGAATTTAATTTTATGTTTCATGTTTATGAATTGTCAAGTGTATCTATTATTTATGCTCTAATACCAACCATCACAGACTTTATATTTTTGAACTATAGAAGATCACAAAGTGCAAAAGAAGAAGCACAAGAATAAATGAACAATAAACTAAATGCATACACCATGCATTCTCAACATTCAACATGTATATGTTATATAATGAATTATTACAGCATGAATTACAATTACATATTAAAAGGAGATTTACAAATCTATAAACATATATTCTATCTAGGATCTTACACAATAGGTACAACCTGTACAATTACTCACTTGCCATCATTTCTCCCATGCTAGCTCTGAACTAAAAACATACATGAAACAGCGAATCAACACACAAGATGTTTTGTACATGGGCAAAAAGATACATATATTTATGGTTTTGATAACTTGAAAATATTTGCAGAAATAAAGAAGATCATAGAAAATAGTTCTTCCATAATTCAAATATGCCAATTTAATCATTTTTTAGATTATTTGCTTTATTAAGGTGGACTATTATCAAAACATATATGTTGGGACCTATCCCGTGTACTGAGTACTCTAGGGAACTCCCCATACACCATGTGCTCGAGGGAGGTGTACTAGTCAACATTAATCGATTCCATTGTAAGGGAAATAATGAACACCTTAATAACTACATAACACCTGCTCATAATTTATGTTTCCAAGTGACAAAACATCAAGTACTTATAGAAATACAAAATCCAATATTTGAAAATAATAGAGCACACATAGATATCATGATTCATCCAAGAAAACCATAGTTACATAACTAAATAAATCCCACTTACTTGAGTTTAGAGATCCCTATTCACCTTGGACCATCTACATCTCTGGTCATTACCTAATTAATAAGAATTAATCATCATTAATATATTGGTCATACGTGTTCTTAACACTTTGGTTCCAAATTAGGGTTTATCAAATCCAAGGTTTAAATTGATATTGATCTTGTTTCTTGTATTGTTATACCAATCAGGAAGTAATTATTAAAATTTGGCCATATTTTTGTAATTTTCTGATGCTTTATTTATTTTGTAGAATAAAAATGACTTAAAAAGCATCTAATAGTCTTTGACAGAGGAAAGCGCTTATATTTTTACATAATAAAAGTTCAAAGTTTAGTTATAAGTCTTAATAAATATTAGGGCTCTATAAGAATTTTCTCAAAATTAATAGTAATAGGATACTATTTATTTCAAATAATGAACCCTAAATAGGACTATTAATATATAAAGTAAATAGAATCAATAAGAAAGGCCCAAGAGTATGATCTAGGGGTCCAATAATAAGTAGGATACTTTTTTGGATCTGAAGATATTTTTGGGAAAATTTTAGGCTAGGGGAGATATTTTCTTCTGTCATTTCTAAGAAAAACACCATTTCTAGAATTAGGGCATTGATTTACCTTTATGAGAATTATATTGGCCGTCAGATTTCTTGGCAAGGGTCCAGATGACCATCACATAAATCTGCACTTTATATACATAAGTAGTACTGGATGGCGTGAGGGACCCATGGACCGATGGATCCGGATGGTCGCCGACCTCTTCTTCTGCTCCTTGTAAGTCTCGATTGTGTGGAGTTGATTATGTGGAACTTTGATCTCTTACCCCTATGTGAGCCTCCATGAGTGATGGGTTATGGCACACTGAGGTTGTAGTCTTGTGGCCTCTCCATCAAGTACCAAGGGTTGGAGAAGATCCTCCTCCTTTGATGGCACCCCATCCCAGTAAGGAGTGAATGGGGACGGTACTAGAGGTTGATCGATGCTTCTCTGTTCGATTGTGAGCACCATCATAGAGTTGGGTCACATAGAGGAATCGTGACATTCCTAGCCACAAGAAGATGTTTCCCTTGGCTTTAGTAGCTCTTACTAGGTTGTGATAGAAGGATTGATATTCTTCCAGACTTCATGCTCATTACTAGGAAATTCGAGTTGGGTGGTCTTAGCAACCACCTCCTAGCAACAAGTTTGCACTCACCCTAGATCCATTTTTTCTTAGTGAAGCTTCTCTGACTATCTTCATGCTCTCTTGGCCAATGTTCCTCACTTGGAAATGCAAAGGCCAGTGGATCCACCAGCGGTCCAGTTGGTGTTTGCCTCTGTGAAGAGGTAAAGGTGAAAAACATCCCCTAAGCCCTTACAAATAGTCAGTCTAATTGCAAGTTATATATAGAAAGTTAACACTGTCATTGCTAGGGAATGGGGATGATCCAAGATCTATCTCATTCCTCCCATCCTATCCTATGTCAGTGGGTTGATAAGGAGGAAGAAGTGGGACGTGGATCTCTCAATACTCCACAAAACAGCTCCAATGAGGGTTTGTCAGAGATATGCGAGTCTGGCGAAGGTAATGGTTTGCTCTAGGTCTCGATCTCGCTCTTATCAACCCAGATGTGTGGCAGTAATAGACTTGGTTTTGTAGATACAACCTTCTCTATTATAAATGAAGGTATAATATAGGTCCTTGCCCATTACATTTGGCCATCTAAAGGCTCATGTGGGGCCACACCTCCCAACTATCTTCCTCACCTAACTAAAGTCACGTCTCCCCAATTTGAGAGGGTGTGTGAAAAAATATGATTCATCTACCTAAAGTTCTCATTCTCAATTGATAAAATGATTCCATATTTTAGAACTTGAACAACTTATCATAGGAATCCCAATTGAACTTGAATTTCAAATAATAAGTACATAATAATATAATAAAGTTTTCGTCCAATTTTAAGCCTAAAAATCCAATATATGAACTAACAAATAATTTTGTGAAAATCACTTCTCAATAAGAGTATTCTGGTCAAAATATGATTACCATTTATTCCTCAATTGAAACCAAACAACACTAATGATATAGCATGATCATAATGCATCCTAGGGATTATTATGCAATCATCCATATTCATTTATATCTCTCAATGGATGTCTAACTCCATAGATACCTAATTTGGTTAACAAAATCTCTTCATCAAAATTGAATTCAATTTAGTATCATAAATCACCAATCATATTTTTAGTCACACTATTATTAACAAAATTACTCTATGAAGTCACACTTCCAACTCCATCATTAAGTTGTTTGGACTCATATATGCCACTGATTGAAAGTCCAACTTTGCAAGTACTCAAATGTTCATTATTAAGTCATATCGATCATCACTATAAGTATTTGTCAATCTTAATCAATTCCATAATCTTGTACTAGACCTTCCACCTTATTGCTCAGATGTAAGTAAACTATTTTTTGTGGGATAAATCATCTAAAGCATATTCATGAACATCGCATACCATATCATGTATTGAAACCCTAAAATTTTGGGTTATCACGGTTGCATTATTATAATGCCTTAGTATTCATCTAGGATTCATTCATAATGAGGTTTTAGAATTCTTGATCACTAGAATAGTGTTGAGACCACGTTCACTCCATGATGACTGGAAGATCCATGATCTCAAAGTAGGTAAAGCTTCAATTACGAGTAGCTTGTACATTATGCATTCTCTTAAGGTTATTATTTTATTGAGCACACTAACTATGTGAACCATATGTTTTCTCATGATACCATCACATAGCCATCTACATGGGTGTTTTAAATCAAGTTTTGGATTGGACAACAATCTGGCTCAAACAAAATTGTCCAATCTAAAATTGACACAAAACTAATATTTTTAGAGGTGGAATACCTAGAATCACATCCAATGTTATTATATCAGATATGAACTTAGATTGTCTATTTTTGTTAATTACTAATGATGGATAAAAATGTATGCCTAGTTTTTTATTTGAGAAAGGGTGTCCGCCATTTTATTAAGAAATTAGATCATTTGTAGCAAGTACAAGGATCCGGTCCTCAAAACCCTCACCCACAAGGTGGGGGTTAACAAAATGATAGGCTGACATGGCTAAGACATGAGCTACTTTATTGCCTTGCCTTCTAATAAAACAGAAATTAAAGTAAAGAAAACTATGGAAAAGATCAATAATACCACGGATGATGATGTCTTCATAGCCATGTCCATTGCAACCCTTCTTCACAGCCTCCACCAACAGCAAACAATCTGTCTCCACAACTATGTCCATGTATCCTTCCCTAAGAGCCAGATGCATGCCATGAAGGACAGCCATACCCTCCGCACTAAGCACTGAGTATGGCTGTTCTAGCTGGCATTGGAAGGTCCACAAGAGCTTCCCACGCTCATCCCAGATGGCTGCCCCACAACTATTCTCCTCTATTGATATGAGTGATGTGTTAGTGTTGATCTTTATGCTATAAGCAGGTGTGTATTCTCTAAGTTTTTAAATGCATATTTGATTCAAATTGAAAAAACAACCACCACCTAAAACCAACTCCATAATTCATACTTTAATGCCCACTAGAAACCAAGCTAGATTGATATAATCCAAAACTCATATTGATTTTTTTTCAGACAAAACTAGATTGATAGGCTCAAATGGAATTTTAATCCACAAGCAGATGCATGTATGTTCAATATTTGGGATATCCTTAAGACTAGTGATCTTATATGAAAGTTACTATGTATTGAAATAGAGGAAGAACACAGTATGGTTAGTGAATTGCTACATCTAAATCTAGAGAAGAAGTGGAAAATATTCTACATCTTCTCAGACAACATAGACAAATATCAATTACACCTAGTTTAGATCCACATGAGAACTGGCATGCACATTTCTAACATCAAGAGTGGAGATTGGGTAGATGTTCTCTGTTGGTTAGCATGCCATTTGAACACCCAATTTGTCATTTAGCTCTATGAAATCTAGATTAATTACCTATGATAATTCAACTAGCTGGAAAAATCCAGTTGATCAATCATCATTCATAGATCTTGGGTGGAATTCTATAGATTTAAGATAGTCGTGTTGGTCATTATTTCTTGACCTCACATTACAAAACTTAGACATTACATTTTTCCTACAAAATTGGATGAGGCACAGACCTTAGGTGGCAGAAATGTGGCTCTTCCATAACCATGATGCCTGGGTTTGGTTTCTAAACAAAAGGCAACATGATGGCAGACTTGATCTCAATTTTCTTCTACTTTTTAGGGATGTCAAATAAGGAATCAGGTGATTAGTTCTGTAAAATTGTTAACACTATTTTGTATTTTATTATTTTTATCACATGTTTAAACATTCCTTAAACTCTATATCTCACTCATGCTATTACCAAACATGAGAGATGAATATGAATTTCAATATAAATGTAGAAAACAAAAGCTAAATTGAGAAGATACAAAATCTAACAAGCTGGTTCTGTTGTTTCCTTCTAGAAACGATAGCTTAAACAATCTACCCCTAGAAATAAAGTTTTCCGCTCTAGAGATTCTTGAAAATGTTGTAGGAGCCTTCTTTTAGATCTGTCCACCCACATGTATTCCTTCCCCATCAACAAAACACATGTTAGGGATTGCAATGAGGGTTAACAAAGAAGGAGAGGATCACCACAATGTTGAATCATTTGGAATCTGGCACCACCATCCTTAGCCTTCCCGCTAGTAACTACGATTACCATGGTGTTGGATTAAGGAGCATTGTGCGGTTATGTTTATAATCTAGGAGAGGTGTGAAGTGACAATGATGGGGAAGATAGAGACGAGAAAAAGGCACATATGTTGCGGCCTTGAAGAGATTAGGGAAATTGTAAGGGAGTCAAGGGAGATGCTTGTGCTTGCTTGCCGAGAGTTTGCATGGGAAAATTTGGGGGTGGGAGGCAGATTTCCTATAGGTAGTGGCTTTATGTTTTCCTTCTTTAGAATTAAATAAAAGTAAGAAAAAATATACATGTTTAGTAAATGGTAGAAAGAAAAGTGTGGCTTTTTATCCAAACATGCAGTAGCAAGTTTCATTTGTTGATATTTGTGAACAACTATATTAGAAGAATATACACAAACACAAAGAATATTTTATATAATGGACGATAATTTGCATTGTGTACATGCTCTCAAGGTATATTCATGAACATCAACCCTTCAAAGAAGGGGTTACAACAACATGATCATTTGGCAGGTAAGACAAATTATGTTGAAACGTGATAACATAAGAAAATCCCCAGTAAGACTTCATCAACCCATAAAAATTGCTGTGGTTCCTAGTGATCTTATTTGTCTTATATCAATCTTTTAGTTTTCCCACTACTCTGGTAAGTCCTCCAACTCATATGAATCAATATAGAAAATGATTAACAATTGCAGTATAGGAAGTCTGATGGTATTCTTTATAATACTATGCAGAAACTAGTTAACAAATAACCATAATAAATAACTTCAAGTAGTTGTAGTGTGCAATTACTTTTGCATGATTACATATAAATCATATATTTGCTTAGGATTAAATGTGCATGTGGAGTCACTAACAAAATATGTTGTTGTGCAAGATGATGCAATAAAAACACATAGGAAACCACAACATATCCAGCAGCCAATCAAGATATATAAGTGGCATTCCCATAGGCAAACACACAGTTGAGATATACTGAAGCACTACATACTAACATGCACAAAGAAATGCAAGAAATAGGATCAGAACCAACTCATATACCTAGGATGTTGAACCAAATTCCATACCTCATGAACATTAGATAAGAAGATAGTACTGAAGCACAACTGAAGGTGGAAGTAAGGGAAATTGTACTTAATGAACAAAAACTAATAAAAGAGAAAATATTTTAATGGGAAGCAACAAGGAAAAACTGCACAAGCTAAATAGGCACCTTTGGCAAAAAGTACAAGACCACACTGCAAGAAGTGCATTGCAAGAACATATAGGAAAATGTTAGAAAGGAAAGTTCAAATGCTACACATATAAAAAATTGAAAAATGTCCCAATAAAAAAAACCAACATGTGGTTTTAGACCCTATAAATGATGAAATCAACTAGACCAACCAACAACTATCAAGCAGAGTGAAAATTTGGTAATGCTTCCCACAAATGAGAAAATGGCAAACAAGTACAAAATAGTTAACAGTACAAGTATACATCTGAGAAAAAAACATATTTAGTTTGAGACCAAATGAAAGAGAAGGAGGCACACACTATAAGTTAGTGTACAAGGAAGTGTTGCTATAATCAAAAGGAGAACAATCAAATAGTGAGCAATCCTCATTGAAGATTGTAGCTAGGAACATAAAGGGAATCTACAACTCCAAAAACAAATATTTCTAAAAGATGTGGTGGTTAGATGCATGACTAACATTTCGGTGATTCTAGAACCTTGAATTGGTGGAGATAGAGCCACTACCATCATCAAAAGGCTTTCTTTCATACATAGATTGCATACAATAGAGGTATGAAAAAATTTGGTGGAGTTGGGATACTTTATGTGCCATTATTGTATAGTAAAGGTATGTTCCAATGACATGTAGTTTGTCCAATGTAAAAACAATAATAATCATTAACGAACATGCATTTATGCCAATACATGCAAATACCCTTAAGTGCAATCACACCAGCAAAACTTGCATTCAGCAACACCAACGCATGTGGTTGGTGACTTCAACATTTCCTTCTTCCCATATGAGAAATTGGAGGAATTCAAGGACTCATCAAGTAGGGGATCCTGTGACGTCCTTGAATATAGTAATCTATAGGATGTGGGTAATGTAGTACCCAATTTGACCTATAAGAATGGCATGCACCTACAAAAGGCTAGAGATAGTAATAGCCAATGTTGAGTGATGTGAAAAATTCCCTAATTACATAATTGAAGCACTAACGTATGAGGGTTTCTACCACTCCCCCAAATGCACCGAGGACATGTTGAGGAAGAAACCCAAACAAGAACTCTTTAAAACTAAGAGATGGTTGATTTCAACATACTCCTAAGCAAATGCTAACATTCATCGGCGGCCCTAACATTCATGTAAGCCACATCCGTATGGAAAAATCATGTTAGCAGAACCATCACAAGAGAAAAAACAAGCTATTGAAATTAATGTCAAGGCAAGAGTTTAATGAATTGAGAGGTGATAACAATATCACCATGTAGTGGGAAAAAATATGAGAAAAGTCTAAGCAAAGAGGAGCTTTAAAGTAAACAACATGCCTATTGTAAATGGCAAAAACTAGGACATGCTAACAACATTTCTACCATGATATAATCAAGCATAGAAAGAGAATAATGATCACTACCAAACTCAAAAATGGTAAAGGAGAAGAGATGATACAAAGAGCTCATAAAAGAGAAGAGAAAGAGATGAAAATAAGAGTCTAGAGAAAGATAAGGAATTTTTTTGTCTCTTGAATCTTTCTTTTATATCTTACTTCTCTCTTATAAACTTTGTTTCTTCCTTTCTCATACTTTCTGGAGACCAAAGATAGCCTTAAGAAATAGGTACAATTTGAAAAGTTAACAATGAAGAGACTTAGAGTTTCGAACCATGGAGGTGGTGTGTGACTTGATGGATATGATGTGTCCCACTTTGTCTGGAGTTCTCAGCAACTGACACAATGTGTCTTACATATAACACATCGTGTGGGAATCATTTTAGTGTCTATGATTTCAAACACATCGAGTGACTCAGATAGCATGGCGTGCTCAATTCTGCCAGTGTAGAATAAAATCCTAGAAGGGACATTGAGTTGGACAATGGCATGGCATGCTCATTACTACCAAGGTAGGAGAATCTCTGAAAGAACCAGAGTGTGCAAATTGGATAACACTTCATGTCATTAGGAATTTGATATTGTTGTTGAAGAACAACTCTTTGTTTCTATTGACTGACACAATGGTTTGCCTATCACTAGAGTGTGAAGATTGTTATGTGATTCCCATCTGAGCGGTGACATGGTGTATTGGTTGACTTACACACCTTGTCACATTTTTCAATAAAATGATTTTTCAATAAAATGATGGTTGGTGTAAGATCTTAATCATGGCGGTGACACATCATATGGTTTGAGTGACACATCATGTCATTATCCATAAAATCATGGTGGATGCAACTGGATGATTCTTTTGGGCCAAGAAAAGGGGTGACACCTTCGTCCTTGACTTGCCAACCTAATGAGGACCACATGGTTGGACTTCTTGGCACCAAAGTTTGTATCTTGACTTGTCAATGTGGGGTAACCTAGGAAGAAACTCAACACTTCTGGCTTGATTCGTGACTTTTTGGGGGGTGTCATGACAGGATATGGTCATGTAGCAATGGAGGACATTGATACTAAGGAACAAAATGATGGAGAAGCCTTAGTCACTTGGACTAGTAGAACAAGATGTGCACCAAGGTTCTTATAAGTTGCAAAGTGCATGAGAAGATAATATAGACATGGTGGCTACAATGAAAATGAAGTTTATTAGGTCATGGGATAATAGATATGACGATAGATAAGACAATGGACAACAAACTAAGAAGGGGCAACTACAAGAAAACTAGGATCTTCTTACTTTCTCTCACGGTCTAGGGTCCCTTGAGGGATTTCTCTAATACCATGTAATCATCTGGAAAGAATATGGAAACAATATGAAAAGTATATTTATATATGTTTGATACAAGAGAAACCCTCCCCTTTATATAGGAGAGATGGACAATATCCCTAATTTAGACAAACCCTATTAGACCTACTGATTTACTGGACTCTGAATTGATTGAGTGTATAAATACATGTAAATAGTACATGTGACATAACATCTCCTTTTACTAGCTCAGTTTAATCATATCCTTTGGAAACAACAATATTCTATGAATTACAAGTGATTGGATTCTTTTTAACTAACAAAAGAAGGTGGATTGAAGGAACCATTGTCACATTATATTTATCTAATGTGTATTGAAGACCTAAGCCAACTTATTGAAGATGAGGTTTCCAAAGGACATTGGAGGCATATATGTTATGGAAAAATGTTTTTCAAACATACGGTTGTTTATAGATCTCTTATCTAGAAAACAATACACATATGTCACATAACTATCCTCCAACAGATTATGTGGGATCATGAATGGAGAGACGGTGAATGTATGTAGGTCTTGACCGCTAGCTTTTTTATGAAAGTGTTCTTATAGACCAAATAACTTGAGTGATCTTTGCTCACTTCTTGATTTCAAAGTGAGCTATGTCCAAATGCAACAAGGAATATGACATGTTTTTTCTATGGATTGGTGTGACTCCTTCCTATGTTAAATCTAGGTTGTGTATCCATTGTCTAGATGAAGTCAACAAAGTGTGGGGCAAGGACCTTTTAGGTGGAGGCTCCTTCGTTGTAATAGCATTGTTGATTTTCAACACATAGTGATGATGGAAAGGAGGCCTTCTACACCTAGGTACCACATATACATGAATATTGAAACCAGCATGTCCCACAGGAATTCATCCTAACTAAATCAACATTGATATGACTTTAATACAAAACTAATTGGATAAATACACATTCAAAATCTATAGATTTTTTGTTAAGAGATAAAATTATACCGTTAAAATGTTTATGAATACACTTATGAATGGTTAACATCTATAATTTTCATATCATTTACCTAATAAGTTAAAAGTTCATGCTAACCAAATGCAATGCAAAAGAAATAGTAAGTTTAACACTAGTTAACTCTAAGGTATTCACAAAAAAAAACAAAAATGGCAAAGAACACATTGATAAAGACATCTATATTTCTATGTTATAAGAAATAAACAATGGTGTAATAATGAAAACATTTTTGTATGATACTAATGCATGTCAGTCTAAAAGATAGCATTCCTACTAATATGCATACGCGTTCCCAAGTACATGGAATAGAAAACTCAAGTCTAGATCAATACCTTAGGTGAAAAATAAGTACCAAAATAAGTGTACATATTTTTTCCATCCTTCTAGACTCAAGTCGCAAATAAGGTAGATATAGGAGTTTTTGATGAATTAGCAACAGAGGTGGCCACAATAGCAAGCAGAAAAACTCTTAAATCCATCTATTGGATGCCAAAAACTAAGCATATAATATCTTTAAGTAGTATTTGGTTGCAAGTTACCAACTTACATCACCAAAACACATGATTATAGAGCGGGACATGGCAGCACTTGACAAGTTGAACTAGCACAACTAGTAGGATTTCACTCACAATAATGCAAGTAAATGATCACTGCAATCGTCCATTAGTTTCTCAATCTACCAGAAAGATTTCCTGATGTCCTTTTGAATGGGCAATAAGACTAGTAGAACAAAGACACAAAACAAGACGAGATGGGCATTTTAGTAAATTAATGTAAGGTGACAGATTTAATGATGAGGTATTAATTTCATTAGTTTCCATATAATTATATGTGAAGTTCAAAGTACATACTAACCAAATGCAATGCAAAAGAAACACCTTATTAAGAAAATTCCTTATGGTATTTGTCTTAACCACACAAAATTACAAGGAACACGTATTGATCATAGCATATCTATATTTCTAGATTTTTTTCTAACTAAAAATGTTTGAATTATCAATATAGTTATATTGAATATTGGGTCATGCTATTCAAAAATATAATAATTCTAGTCATCCATATAGTTTCTACGTACATGGAATAGAAAATCCAAGTATATCTCAATACCTTAGTTTAAAAATAGGCATCAACAAAGTTGTTTGTGGGTCTCCATCCTTGTAGCCTCAATGTTGCAAGAAAACATATTGTATTAGATCATAATGAATTAGGAGCAAAATATGACTACAAAACAAGTAGATAAACTCTAAAATAATCCCATTGGCACAACAAAGAAAATCAACCTATTCTCAACTAGTAAACTAGACAAATAACATTTTATTTGAAGAAAAATCAGTACTTGGTAGCAAGTTATCAACTTGTATAACCCAAAGACATGATCTTAGACCTAAAATGGCCAAATTAAACTACTAAAACAAACATGATTAGTATGGAAACACTCACAACAATGCACAAAGTGAGTGAACACCACAATTGGTCATCGGTTCCCCAATATTCTAAATGAATTAGCATCAGTATGCATTTTCCCAATATTCTTTTCAATGGAAATAATAATGCTAGAACAAACCACCCAGATATATAGATAGATTCTTAGAATTGACAATGTTAGAATTAAGAAAAATGCTATAAAATATTTGATGCATTATATTATGAACTAGAACTATTCTAGTGATAGCATACATTAAGGAGAGAATCCAAGTCCATGTCAATATCATAGGTAAAAGTATGCATCATAAAAGTACATGTAGATCTACCATCCTAGTAGCATCAATGTTGTGGAAAAAAGTTTTTTTTTAATGTTTTGAAGAATTAGGATCAGGGATGCCTACAAAATTAGGTCAATTAACTATAAATTCATCCCATGTTGACCAAAAAACTAGACAAACAACATCTTGTCATATAAAAAATAGTACTTAGCAAGTTATCAACTTGCGTCACCAAAGACTTAGAGCATGCATAGTGACGTGGTATTTTTGAACGCACTAACAAACTCACTCGGGGTTGAAATCCCTGAGCTTTTACCAAAACCAAAGTGCAATAATATCACCTGCAAGCAGACGAGTCTTATCACAGTATAGTTAAGGATCGAACCGAAAGGACAACCTTTTTAAGAATCCTTGTCAGTCGAATCTAGCTCAAGTAAAACTAATATTTAGAACAATTGGTTGATTTGAGGTTACTTGAACTAATTGCACGAAAGTAAAAGATGAATAAAAGATGGGTTTAGATCAATGATATGGAATCGCTGGGATGGTACCGGGTTTCACCACCGCTACACGGGAAAACACATTCAATTGCAAACAAACCAGGAAAGTTATATTAATCCAAATAGAGCTGTTGCAGAACCCCCCGTGAGGGCGTTAGGTTCACGTAAGCATCACCTTAGGCATCAGATGTCTCGTCACCATCCGGATCACTTACTTACGGCTCTGAAGAAATCTCATTCTATTTCTAGTTTGGGAGTCAACCGCATTAATCGATAAGCGAGCAGGAAATTAAGATACGAGCAAACATCGACGATTAACAAAAAGATACAAAATCCAACTAAGGTTGTAAACCCCCTGTAAAGGTGTTAGTCACACAGAAGCGTCACCGAAGGCTAGATGGCTCGTCCCCTCGCGGATCATACACTTACGACCTCAAGGAATCCTTTGAGAAGTTCTCGTCAAGGAGTCAACTTGTTAAATGACATTCTATCCTACATATAGATGTTCTCGCAATATAGGTAGAACAGAGATGAAAGCTAGCAATTAATCAAACTACAAGCATAACGGTTAACCATGAGATGAAGAGTTATATACATTGCCATGGAAAGTTTAACAAAAGAACATGGTTTGCATGGGCAGCGGGGCTAGTTCCCGCACCCCCAGCGAAAAGGTACTACTCGCTCATGATGTGAGAAACAAGAAGAATGAGAAAGAGAGAGAAATCTGCCATGAACTCGGTGCAGAAGGTAGTCGCAGCTTGGTGAAGAAGATACGGCCTCCTATGTCGTGTCGGAGCAGATCTGGATGCGAACGGGAGTTGCCAAGACAGACCGGACAGTCTCTCTCGCTCTGTCTTCCTTCTCTCCTCAGCCTCCTTGGTTGCAGCACAGGCAATAGGTGAAATGGAACTGGCGTAAACTGGACTGGATTTGGATCAGAACTGTGTTCAGGCAGCCTGGCGGCGTCTGGATCCGCCATGAAATAAGGACCCTTGGGGTCCTGTTTATAGGCACAGATCTGTCCATCATTCTATTGGTGTGATTTTAGTCCGAAAATATCTAGACCATTCGGTTTGCATGCTTAAACGGTTTTCCACCTGATTTGATGCGCAAATGGTTTCCGTACTTAATCCATTCGGTCTTCACGCTGGAAAAGCAAACTGTCTTATAGCACTTCTAGCATGCGACTGAAGAGACCAAACGGTCTTGACGGATGAGGCCATACGGTCTTAGAGTGATAGGCAAACGGTCTACGCATGTATTGCATTGTTCAGTCTTGGTGAGATGTGCATCCGGTCTGCTAGCATTCGGTCTTCACGCTGGAAAAGCAAACGGTCTGGACTATGACCTCTCCAAAAGGTTTTTGAGGTGTGCCTTCAATCGGTCTCTGTTGGCCTATGCGCTCAAACGGTCTTGAGACCGAATGCGCTCAAACAATTTTGAGACCGCATGGGCTCAAACGGTCTTGAGACCGTATGGGCTCAAACGGTCTTGAGACTGCATGGGCTCAAACGGTCTTGTGACCGCATGGGCTCAAACGGTCTTGAGACTGAATGCGCTCAAACGGTCTTGTTCAGCTTTGTCAAAACCTACATTAAATGAACAATATTTAGTTAAAACCTTGATAATCGAATCAACTAAGTAGTTTTGCACATTATGATTCATATTGAGTGAAAAAGTATGTATATAGTTGAATTGGTCCCGAAGTGATAATTGAATTTCATGATGAATATGCATTCATCACATAGTAACAAAAGTCTCCAAATTTTACTAAAAATCAGTGATTTTTTTGCCTTATAAGGCTGCCAAATGTACACCACAATTAATACGTCGGTCACTAATTTTTCATGACGTTTCACAATTTTTTTGCTCTTTTTCACAATTTATATGATTTTTCATAATTCTTCATGACTTTTAATTTTTTTCTTGATTTTTCTCTTTTATGTCATTTGCGGGTTTTTTTGCCAAACCACATACGGAGAACTCTTGATATACTTTAAACCTCAACCCCCCCACTCTCCCGACAATCAATTGTTAATATTTAACTATTCTTTAATTATTTTCTTACTTTTCTCACTCAATAAGATTGTAAAACAAGTGACCTTAGTAGTTACATTTGTATGTGATACATATGCATATATATACATACATACATACATACATATATATGAGTGTGTGTGTTTGCATATATATATATACATATATATATGTGTGTATATAAGCGTATATATGTATATATAGTCGGTTTATTCTCGATTATTTCTGAATAGTTGACCAAATTATGATCGAAATATATCAATGTTTTCAAAACAAATCCATTTTTTTCTGAATTCCGACTTTTTGTGGCCAATCAAAAAGTTGTTGAATCCTAAATTTGTCACTATAAGAGCTGGACATGGCTGAACTAGAACAGTGAAACTAAAATTACTTGTAGGAAAACACTCACATAATACAATATTTCACATATCAACACCAACATTCGTTGGTTTCCCAATCTACCAAACTGATTATGTCACTGTAAAATAACCCAATGTTCTTATCAATGGGATATAAAATTTATATAACAAAACACCATAAACTATACAACAAGGGAATCATTTGAAAAAAATTCACTAGCTTGGTGTGGTGTGATAGATATAATTAAGAATGAGTAAAATCTATGATTGTCACATCATTTATGTACTAAGTTTTAAGCACGCTCTAACAAAATGCAACTCAAAATAATCACCACGTTTTACACACATTTATTAAAAGGTACTACTAATAAACAAACAAAAACTATTCAAACACACACATTGAAACATTTATATAATTCTTGATTTTTTTCACTTGGCTATTTTTTGAATTAGTAACATAGTTGTATTGGATATAAATGCACCTATTCTAAGATATAAAATTTCTTATAATCTCAATGTTAGTTCTCAAGTACATGGAGGAGAAAATCCATGCTTAGATCAGTACCTAAGTTAAAAAATTAGAATAGTTTCATGTGAGGTCTCGATCCTTCTAATCTCGCAATCACAAATAAGCCTGTTGTAGGAAAACTAATAAGTTTAGACCAAGGATGACTGTAAAACAAGTACATAAACTCTTAATTCAACCCATTAGCCACTAGAAAACCAAGTCAATATTCTTTTATCAAA
This sequence comes from Alisma plantago-aquatica, assembly GCA_963693085.1. Lineage (NCBI taxonomy): Eukaryota > Viridiplantae > Streptophyta > Magnoliopsida > Alismatales > Alismataceae > Alisma > Alisma plantago-aquatica. Next base: position 1,003,322,365 of record OY856411.1, on the reverse strand, counting down.
AAACAAAGAAGTACTTGGAAGCAAGTTAAGAGGTTTTGATGAGGTAAGACCTCAGGTGAGTACAAAAACAATAAACTCTTAAATTAGCCCATGGGTCACCTGAAAGCTAGAAAATATAACATTTTCATTAGAAACTTGCTGGCATTAATAAGTTAGGACCATTGGTGATTACAAAACAAGTAGATAACTCTTAAAATTTTCAATTGCCAACCAATAATCTAGGAAAATAACACATTTCTTTAAAAAAATTACTACTTGGTAGAAAATTGTCAACTTACATCATCAAAAGATATGATTCTAAAACAGGGCATGGCTGCATTAGACTAATGAAAGAAACAAAATGTGTCAAAAAACACTTACAACAAGAACCGGATGATAAACAACAATGGTCATTGGTTCCCTAATCTATAAGACATGGAATTCTCAATACACAAGAATTAAAAAAGCAATTAATGGACAATAAGACTATACAGAAAAACTATGGAAACCAAAAGGAATAAAAGGAAACAATGATTTTGTTTTGTCCATGTACTACATTAAGGTTATTGGAAACTTAAATAAATAAACTTTTTTTTTCAAAAAAATATTGATATAGCATGACCATCCTATGGACAATGCATATGGAATGGGATATCTTATACTACCATGGGACACAAATGGTGAGGATGGCAACTTCGTACCTGACACTAGAATTTCCTCTAATGCCTCATCCAATGAAATCTCCATGTTTTATGACCACTTCTTTTAGCCTGGTGAACCACAGTAGGTCAGTGACTCTGAGCTACACCATAAATAGAGGTAATATAAGATGTGTGTGGAGGGTATATGGATAGAAGCAAAGGTGGAAACGTGAGGGAAGGAAACAGAGATAGATTCCAAGCACTAATGAACACGGACCCTGGGATGTGAAGGACGGCGGTGGAGATGGGCGTCTGGGAGGGAGGGATGGTGACGGAGGCAGAGGCATGGGCATGAAGTATAGTGTGGAGACAGATGTTGAGGCACCATGAAGTGCAATGGATATGGACGTGATGAGGGGAGAAGTATGGAAGCCATAGGAGTGAGGGTGATGAGGAGGAAGAGGATAAATATGAAGGTTTCTACTAGGGCATGAGTGTGGGATCAATTAGGTGATTAGCGGTATGAGGTGTGTGTCGTAGAGGGTTGAGTTTGCCTTTTAGTTCTTTTTTGTATATTTATCACATTTATTGAAGTGTGGATATAAAATCATGATAAGGTTTTTGTAAAATTTAAATAAGGAGGATTGTATTCATCTCTATTCATTAGTCGAGCCGCCATCAGCAAAAGAGTGTGAAGGGTCACCTACAAAAAAAATCACAATATATCATCCCTCATGTATGATGTCCTAGGTATACTCTATATTATAACATATATATTGTCAATCTGTCTCTCCTTGTACACATTCTACCCCTCTCTTGTTCATCTCACATGGTTCCTTAACCATGTCTGGTATCCCCTCCATTCTATCAGCAACAAAAATATTCCCATGGGTGCTTCCCCATCTCGCCATCTCCCCCGCTGCTATGTTGCCCACTTTAGGGGAAAAAAGAAGGGAGATAGAATTGTTATCCAGTATATCCATTAGTTGATGAGCCTTCCTCATAATATTACAAGGTATCTTATATTTCCTTCTCCAAATCCCAATCAATCTGTGTGACTCGCATTCAATACTAGAGATCATAGTGTCCATGCTCAATGTTGTGTTGATCACAATCAAGGTTGCACTAGCATATCTACATGTGTCGTCTCCTCCACGGATAGGGTAGGTCATGATCATCCTAGAGTTACCTAATTCATCTCTTACTAAGGCTCCTATAAAATCCTTCTTCTCCTCACATGTCTCATGAGTCACCAAAATGGCCACATTGATCTTCATGTGATCACCATCTGGGGGGTGCCCCTTGTTATGCTTGGGTATCTTGTGGCATCATTTATAGATGGTGAATCATGCCTCCACCAATCGCACCATGTACTCATCTGGTGTGCTTTTAGTGAAAACCTTCTCCCCCACCATGGTAGTCATAAATAACCTTCATAGATTGTCCTCAAATTTAATAGACTGGAAGTGTCTTCCCATTATATCTCCTAGAGCATCGTTCTCTCCATAGAAACCAACACATCAACTATGGAAGGGTTCCTCTCACCCAATCAACAAGAGATCAATTACCTTCTCTGTCCCAACACCTATGAAGCATCCCTTCAATCATCTCCTCACTTCCCCTATCGACCCCCCATCATGGAAAAGGTCTTTCTCCATAGATTCTATGTTGCCTCACTGATCAGGAACAAGTGGTCATAATCTTCATTTTGGGGCTCAGTACATCATTCACATCTCAATGGGAGAGAAATTATACAATACTTGACCCTTCCATCTTCTAGTATAGCCTGAGATACCACCTTCCAAGAATTAACTTTTGAAGGGATGTCCTTGTTACATATCCAACGCACATACACATTGTTGTTCCTCCTCTCTAGTACAAAACTTTTTCCACTCCTCATAGTGAACACTTCATCATAGCTCGACTCCCATATCAGATCATCCACTATTGTTGTACCTTTTTATTTAGATTTCCTAACATGTCTCAAACCTTTCTTCATCATCCAAATTCACATATTGTTCCAATCCCAATCACAATGCTAATCATACATATATCATATCTTAGTGCAAGGATCCAGTCTCAACCATTCTCTGATGAAATCAACCATCTTCTTATCACACCACCTGGTATGCTAGAATGGAAGCTCTCCCCTATCAATGATACATCTAGTATGACTAAGAGCAAATGGTATCATCTTCCATACTACTTTCTAGTAAAGAGATGTTTAGGATCTTTTCTTAAGACCCAAAGGGTGTTGAGCATCCTACTAACCTACGAGTTGTTGATATTTATCCCTACAAAAGTTGGACCAGATGGAGTCATTCATAAAAACCTTCCATGATTCTTTGACGTTTGCTACCCTCTGGATCAAGCCAGGCTATCCACTCCCACTCCCACTCCCACTCCCCCTTCCTCCTCAGATCACGCAATCCTATCCCAATGCACCCAGTGATGCTTGTTCGTGTTCTCAAAGGATCCGCATAAAAAATTGGCAATATATGATTCAATCCTCTTCACATCTTCCTGGGTATCTATGTAGCCATGAACATGTACATGGGGATGGAATTCAGAATGTGTTTCACCAAGGTGATTCTTCCTACTAAAGAAAATAGTTTGCCACTCCATGTGTTGATCCTCTTCTCAATCTTTCACACCAGATGATCAAAGTGCCCTTGTTTGCCTCTTCCTTTAGCCAGTAGTTCCACCAAGTAGATCATCGGGCCCTCCTGCAAATCAATGCCAAGGGCCTGCTTCACTTCTAGATCTTGATTGACATGGGAATCATGTATCATGAAGTTGGACTTCAATATGTTGATAGATTGCCATATTTCCTTCTCTTACAACATCATAAGGCCGCCAAGTTTTGTACCGACTGTCCCTCCAAACATGTGAAAAACATTGCATCATCTGTGTACAGCATATGAGACAATGCCTGACCACCTACCTTGGTGTGAAAAGTGTGAATACATCCCCTGTGCCCCTATGCATTAACAACCCTACTTAACATTTCTTCTAAGATGATAAACATGTAGGGTGATAAAGGGTTGCCTTGTTTGAGTCCGCCATGGACCTGAAAAAATACCCCTCTCCATCCTTGGAACTCAATCGTCATCCAAGTATCCATGAAGGGTCTCACAAATATCTATGTTGCCACCCTTGAGAACCCAAATTCCTGCATCACTCTCATAAGGACCTCACATATGACCCTGTAATATGCCTTATCCATACCTAAAATTGTGGTAAGCTAACCTAAAATGTGTTAGTGCATTCGCCATCATTGGGACCAAGTTTCCCGTGCCTACCTTTTGTGTCCTCTTTTGTACCCACTATATCTGATCTATTTGGCTTGTGGGGCTCACAGAGGAGTATACACCTAGGAATTGATAGGAACTTGCATGGTGAGCCCGTCATCATCGCCCCACTACTCTTCTGAGGTCTGGCCCACCTACTAATCATGGTCATGCTGAGTTAGCTGAGCTAAGTGGTCAACTACATTTAGGGATAGAACAACCCCCCTCCAAAATATATATATATATATACATATATATAAATAAATATATATCTTTATATATAATGTTAATAATATATAATATCTATAATGCAAAAAATACTCATATGCATACTTGCCTAGTGTTTGTCTATATATGTTATTAATATATGATAATTATATGCATATTAGACACAACCACGAATTTGGTATAGTGGTTGTTCCAGCAATCTTATTTCAAAGGTTCCAGCTTTGATTCATAGTTTAGACGTTATACATTCTTTTGTAATATATATGTGCATATACTATGCCCATAACATTATATTATTTACATCACAAACTAGTTACAAGCAATATATTGATGTAGTGGCTCACAGTAAAAATCTTGCATTTATGGTATGAGGTTTGAAACCTTGATTTAGATGTTATATATTATTTATAATACATATGTTTATATTTTAAGTATTCATATAGGATATTTATAAATTATACTAGTCATAATCATGTAATTGGTTTGTGCCTTCTAGTTGAAAATTTTTGTGTCGGAGGTGTCAGGTTTAATTCTTGATTTAGACATTATATAATTTTTACAATACATACAATTACTATATGTATGTGTTTTAATGCAACAAGACACCAAGTCAAAGCAAGTGTAGCAATTTAGATGTTTGTTTTTTTCAATCTAGTCATAAGGTTAAATGTTATATTTAAGCATTTAAAATTGTTTGTGCCCCCCAATAACCAAGTCCGAGTTCCACGAATCATTAGAGTGATGGACAACATTTGACTTTCCATCATAGTGATGAGATAACAAAGAACAAACCACAACTTAAGCAACTGATTACCCATGTTCATGTTAGATGACATTGTATAATGCAGATGATTCCATTTACTTCATCCCTACTTGAATCATGACTGCATCGACCAACATTTTTCCCATTACCAACATTTTTCCCCATTACCAAACTACCATGTTTTCTAAGAAACCACACTAAAAATTTGAGAATCAGTCGACCAGTGGAGTACTCTATTAGCTTTATTAGTTATATACTGACTAGGGCTAGTAAAGGATAAGTTTAAATTTTGTGGGGCTTGTACTTTTGAGCATGATATGAAGTGATTTTTTGGTTGTGTGAATAAGAGAATAGTTTAGTCCCACATTACCTAGTTCTTTATTTTAGTACTACATTTTATGTAAGAAGTTCATATGACACTTCTATCTAAAAAAGTTAGACAATGGTACGCTCACCCTTGTGGTGAGTATAGTGAACACAATTCACAAACACATCCACCTCCGTAATGTTTGGTCAGGTCAGCTCGGGAAAATGACTTGTGGGTTGTAGACATTGTCTTCTCTCTTGTTTTTATATAAAAAGATAACTATTTACTTAATTATTCAACAAATTACTTTTCTAAAAGTTTTTAAAATCAAGTAACAAAGTGACTCTTCATGTATAGGAGCAAATGTTTGTTTGTGTCCTACTAGATAAGTGTTAGCCAAATGTAACATTTTCAAATTCTATAAAGAAGTCTTGGGTGTTAAGGATTAAACAAACACTCAGAATAATAACTCTCATGTTAGCCCTAGTTATCACCCGCTTCTTGTGTCTACCATTGTCATTCATGCATGAGTTTCTACTTGTGGAGATATCCCTCTCTGGTGCGAGCGCCAAAACTCCTCTATCGCTCAACTGTCTTTACAAAGGCATGAGCTGCTAGGTGGTGGACCTAACGTTCTCTAAACACACCAATAGAGCTTCTCGACGTCGCCCTTCCGTGCACTAAAATTGAATGTATGAAAGTTTCATGACTTAAACATCTAGAAAAACATCATGCTTCCTATAAGTAACAGAGTATGATTTCTCTAAGTGTCAAATGCATCTTTCAACAATGGATGATCTAGTTTTCTTAATTTAACTCAGTTTATTGTTATACTACTTTGATTGTTCTTTTTTATCTAATATGGATATGCTAATATGCCTGTAAAACCTTTCCAATTAACTTATTATTTCTATTATTGTTTATAATGATGAATTAATTCTAACAGTACTAGAAAAATCATTATTTCTGGCAATATATCAGAATGGTTGGTCATGGTTCAGTTCACCCTAAATTTGGCATGTTTGTTGTGTTAGATAAATTTAATGATGTCAACATAAAATGATGGAAGAGTCATATGGAAATTTTGACTTACTACGATATAGTTAGTTGAGTGTGTTGAAAAGGATTTCTGTGTACCGGATGCAATTGACCCTAAGAGTGTTGAAAAAATCATTGACTTCAAGGAGACAGATTGTTATATTAGAGGAGTTATCCTCCTTGGATTGTCTAACATCATGTATGACATACCCAATAAACCTCCCTTCAGACACTGAGATCGTGATCATGTTATATAGAATGAAAAAATAGGGTATGAAAAAGTATCTTGTATATAAATTCCTTAAGTATCATATGGTAGAAGGTAAAACTATTTCTAAACAAATATACAAACTTCAACTTTTGTGTGATTCCCTTCTGGAATTTGGTATTCATTACTTGATAAATTTATTATAAATTCTATCATTAAAAAGTTTCCCAAGTCTTGAGAGGCCTTTGTCCTGAATCTCAAGCATAACAAGGGAGGCATAACCCTACATGAACTTATAATTGATGTCACGATAGATAGAGAAGTACTTCAGCTAGCATGCAAATATTTAGTTGATGTCAACCTTAAACCTTAAGACTATCAAAAAACATCATGAATACCAGAAGCATAAAACTTTTGAAAAACCTAAATACATTAAGAAAAAAATCAAAGAATAAACCTTATTGGAGTTATGGACAAGTTGGCCACTAGAACAAGAATTGTCGTATGAAAAAACCAAGAAATTTGTCATGTCTACAATTAAGTAGGAAGTAATCACCATGATGACTACATCCTTGCACCTCAGTGATGGGTATGTATCTATAAACCATGAAATCATTCCTATTTTTAACTTCTTTGTTTGATTATAGACATTGTGGTTAATGTATATATTTTTGTTGGTAAGTTCTTTTATGTGTCCTACCAGGACTCTCAAAGCACATATGTCAATTTGGGAAACTGAAGATCTATAGAGGTAAAAGTCAAAATATGGGTGGACCTAAAACTTCCTTTAGGAAATGTTCTGAGGCTTCACATGGTCAGACATGTCCTATTCATTCAACACAATTTTATTTGTAGAGATATTTAAATTAGGGATGGTTTAATAATAGATTGCAAATGTAATAAATCTATAATATCTCATTTTAGTGATGGATTATTCTTTGAAATGGATTACTTATGTTTTTTTTAGAATCTTTCAACATTCATGTAGAACTAGTTTCAAATTCTATTCTTAATTTGAATGAAAGTTCCTTCTTCTTGAATCTTGTTTCATATGATGTATAGCATGCACGCTTGGTTTGTGTAAATGTTTTGTCAATGAAATGTCTTACGAATCTATCATTAATCCATGAATTTGTCATTAATAAAAGTACATGTCAAATATGTGTGCAAGATAAATTGCCTAGAAAGTCTTTCTATCTTTTGGATAGGAATTTTGAAATTTTAAATTTACTTTATATGAATATATGTGAGTTTAATGGGATGGAAAATAGGGATCATAATTGTTGATTTTTGTTGTATTCACTTATGGAGTTTATGTGTAATTTTAAGTTCATCTAATAAAAAGTAAAGATGAGGCATTAGAAAAATTCAAAATATATAAGAAAGAAGCATATACAACTAGTAACTATTGACCTAACAGTTATACATTGTCCATTTCTTGATGATGACTTAACTATTTTATGCATGTGTTATCTAACATGTATACTTGATATTAATTCCAGTTATTAGGTACAATATGTATGAAATTAGAAAATCCTTGTTTTCCAAAGAACAAGTCAAATTCAACACTAATTCAAGATTTGAATAATAATTTTTCTATTGAAATTATGTTGTAAGTCATTCACGTTAAACGTATGACTTGTATCCAAGATTAAAGAATAATTAGAGCCATTTAAATTGAATGTGTATACACTTTTAAGGTATTTTCATATGCCAAATTAGGGAAGTTTGTTGGTCGAGTTTTCTCCTAGGGTAACTCAGTCGGCAGCCAATTTTGGGCTTTGGAAGAAACCTTTTGGGGCCGAGAATGCCCCTAGGGTAAATCAACCAACATCCAACACTAGTTTGACAAGAGCATCTATCGATAAAGTTTATTATTAGTTAAAAACTAGACTGAAAAGAGGAATTGACTTTATATTTAGCATTGTCATCTAAGTTTCCCAAAAGATAACTCGACCGACAACACTATATTGTAAAGTTCTAGTATGTGTATTTATCCATTTGGAGGAGTGAAAAATTCATAAATGTATCCTTTGGAATTACAAAAAATTGCCATAATATTAACCTAAGTGTCTCTACAGGCTAGTAGACTATATCAACTATAAAAGGGGACCCTTTGACTACATTCCAAGTTTGCCTTATATGTCCCTATGCTATTGAGAGGTTGATTTTCTTAGGTAGATGGGAACTCCTACAGTTTAACTTATTTGAAGAGATTATTAGTGTGCTATATATATGTTTCAATTTTGGTGGCCCTTGCCGTATATGGGTGAACAGGGTTTTCTTCTTCTAGTATGGTGACGATGAGGTATTTTGTTGATTTTTTTATGTGAGGAGGGAGGGATGAAAGAAATCTTCTCAGTCAACTAAAAAATTGCTCCTATTCTATAGTTAAGTGTTTTTTCCTACAAGATATTCTAATATCCCTCATGTTTGATTACTTATTTACATCTATTTGAGTGGGTTAGGATATCCATATAAGAGCTAGAATCATTGTTGTGATGACCCGATTACAAATCAAGTCATCACCAGTAAAAATGTAGAATTATCATAAACAATAGAATTAAAAAAACCACTAAAAGAATTAAAACCATTTTGCACATAGGTCCATCTTCCATAAAACTTTCACACAAAGAACCAAGGCCTCATATACACATCGTTCACATTAAATATTTAGAATTATATCTCTTCTCGAAGATAACAGACTTGTTGCTTTACTTTAATACACATAGAAGCAACATAAAAACCTCGAGATAAGCAAACCAAAATCTCAAGTTGTTCATGAAAACAAAAGTTTTAAGAACATGTTATAATGGTGATAGGCGGAAGAGGGCAAGGGAGGGGAAGGATCCCTAGAGGCAATGATAGCACGATGGCGGCAAGGACCTCCTCAACTGAATCAATTCCAATTCTTCCGAGGAGCTTAGGTGAGGCTGTTGGAAAGATAAGGAGCTCCTCATCTAACGATGGCCAAATCCCTCAAGAGAATCCAACTCTATCCAACCCTTCATCCTCGACTTCCTCAACTCTGCAGCCGCCGATGGGAGAACAGAGATCATCTTTGTCAAGCGCCACGGTCGATTGGTTGTCGTCCAATCGTACTGGATGGCAGTGTGAAGAATTCTCTATGATAGATTTCATTGAGCCTGAGGTCAGGAACGTCGTTAGGTGTTTCTCGATCTCGAGCGATGATGAAGCCATCCTGTCATGGGAAGAGTACATATCCATAAGATTCACGGCAAGGAAGCCTTATCAGAGCCAGCTCCAAAGTTGGATCCACCGCCAATGGCACCCCATCGACCCTTTCGAGATCATCATAGAGGAAGTAGAGGGATTTGTTGTCAAGCTCCCGATAGCTACGGAAAGGGAGAGGATCTTAGAGGAACCAATGTGTATGATGGATGGTTCACTCATCATCATACAAGCGTGGAAGTCGGGTCCCCCCTCCCCCGTTGTCCTTTCCAAAACTACTTGTCTGGGTTGTTCTTGAGAATCTAGGTTTTCACTGGACTTCAAGAAGGCTAGGTGGGGTGGCAAGCCTGGTTGGGAAGCCTCTGGACATTAAAGACACTTGTCTCTCGGTGGACTGCCTTAAAGATGCGTTGGTATGTGTTGAGATGGAATCTAGCTCTATTTTCTCGAAGGAGGTGACAATCTTATTTGATGTAGTTCCCAAGTTGTTGAAGATTGGTTATGTCGCAAAGCCCAAGATCTACTCCCATTACAATAAATTTGGACATAGATTGCCATCTTGTCTATTAACGGCAAGGAGCAAGCCGTTACCCAGCCAACGAAAACTTAGAGCATGGAAAATGGGGGAAGGCAAGGTGTTCGTTGGAAGGTTGAAGAGAATTCAAGTCAGGCGATGCACGCACCAGCTATTGGAGTGAGATGACCCAACCACAAAACTGTTATTGATTAATGCGGAAGAAAACATAAGTAGCAGATTAAAAAAATCACTAAAAATTAAAACCATTTACAAAGAGATCCATTTCTAGGAAACTCTTATAACAAGAACCAAAATATTATATACACATTCTAGTCCACAAAGTACATACCATGTACCTTCTCTTCTCAAGGATTACATACAACAGTTGCTCTGTTAAATCTACACATAAGCAACATAAAACCCTGAGGCATTCAATGTCAAAATATTAGATCAATTATAAAAACACTAACTAATAACTCCTAGGACCTGAGAGTACAGAGACGACTCATAGGACTCATATTTACAAGACACGACAGTACGTATCTCCACCTGAGATGTTACTACTGTCCTTGATGCTACTGTACTTCCCCTGCTATAGGGTTTCTACCTCCTCGTCCTCGTCCACCTAAACATGTTGGATCCCACGGGGTGAGACAATTGAAATTGTCCCAGCGAGAGATATAACTCTCCGCCAGAAACATTATTATTGCAGGTAAACCATAATAAACTGAGCAGAGTAATCTCTATAGAACAGCAAGATTTAAATCATTATCAAGTAGAATAGAGAAATATCGTCTATTCATTTTAATAAGTAATATGAAGAACATGTACAATATTTGTCCACTTTAGGATACAATAAGCAATGTAAGATCAACCAATGATTTCTGTAATTCATCCTTAAGCAAATATGCTACATGGTTGATTACATTTTACAATCACACTTATGCCCTGAGGAGTTGAGGTATACCGCTCATACTCCAACCGACCACGACGGCGTAAAGTATCAGTTCCATACCTAGGTCAATGGAAGAGCCGGACTCCATGACCTCATCTGTCTCGGTTAGTGCGAGACCACATGCAGGACATCTAGTGTCTCTGCGAAATAGCTTTCCAGGGTATACTGGCAACTTCGCTATATAGGCGTAAGGATATATTCGCCCATTACCCCCACATATTCAAAAATATGCATTCCAGGAGTTCCCATAGGAAAACCTATTTCACCATCACCAACTACTAACGATGATGTATCTATGGCCAGGGCTCTACATGATAATATTCCACTTGATTAGTTAAGTACATTACCATATTCTTTTAACATCAATCAAGATTTCAAATAGGAATTATTATAACAAATGCTACAAAGAAACATGTAATGCTTTTATCAAGTGCTTGTCAAATCTTCATAGAACATGGGGATCTCAATCCCTGATCTCATTATTGGGAATTCACATACCTCCACAATGTCATCATCACGTTTACTAGATCTGGGTATTCAAACCCTTAGTTCATCACTGAACATGATTACCACTATCAGGTAACTATTACCTCCAAGTTATCTGACCAAGGTATTCAGGATACTTGTTACACAAGCATTTCACATAGTTCACCAGGTATATTCAACTTCTTGTCACCTGTCACTAGGAAACAAATAAAGTAATGGCTCACAAGGCCCATTACCATCATATTTCATACATGTTTATGCTCATCATCTCATGATACTTGCATGGTTAGTATACTTGATAACAACCATATCAATTTCATTTCAACATCATGAAATACAAAGATAACATCACTATTCCCTCATTAGGGTTAGAGTTCCCCATCTTTATCAATTAGGGTTTCACATAATATCTCCCTGAACTAGGGTTTCACATAATATTTCCTTGTATTAGGGTTTCACATAATATCTCCCTAAACTAGGGTTTCACATAATATTACCATGTATTAGGGTTTCACATAACATTATTCTATGTTAAGGTTTCACATAACATCACCCTATATTAGGGTTTCACATAACATCACCCTGTATTAGGGTTTTACATAACATTATTCTATGTTAGGGTTTCAAATAACATCACCATGTATTAGGGTTTCACATAACATTACCCTGTATTAGGGTTTCACATAACATTATTCTATGTTAAGGTTTCACATAACATCACCCTGTATTAGGGTTTCACATAACATCACCCTATATTAGGGTTTGGGTTTCTCATTCTCTAATGATTAGGGTTTTATGATTACCTCATTAATCCAAACCCTAAATCAGTGCTTCCACATATCTTGGAACACATAGCATTATTTAAGAATTAAATCATACGTATCAATGTTCCATGTACTAGGAACACACATCACCATCATAGCTTATTAGGCTGACTCAACCTTTCACTAAGGACATACAACCATGCATATCATAGTGTATTGAATTATTACCTTCATAAGCATCAAATGATAATCACTCTAATTATGCTAATCACCTAAATACTTTAAAAGTTCTTCCATTGAAATCATCCTTAAGATACCCTCCAACCACTTATGGGGTTATTAGTAATTACATGGTTTGAACCAATTAGTCCTTCAAATGGTCTTGGACCAATTGACCCTTCAAACGGTCTTGAGGTCACTTGACCTTCAAATGGTCTTGAGGTCACTTGACCTTCAAACGGTCTTGAAGACCGTTAGACCTTAAACGGTCTTGGTTCAATTGAATATCCAAACAGTCTTGAACCTTTTGTACCTCCAAACGGTCTTGAGGTGCTTGACCTCCAAACGTTCTTGAAGTCATTGACCTTCAAACGGTCTAAGACGTCATTCCTTCAATCAGTTTTGAAACTGTTTGATCAAGTTAACCTTGAAAATGTTTTAACCCTAAATGGTTTGAGACCATTTGACTTGAATATTATTTAACCCCAAATGGTTTGAGACCGTTTAGTCCTCAAATGGTCTAAGACCATTTGGTCATTTCAGCTTGAAACCGTTTAACCCTAAATTAGGGTTATGATCTCAATTGATTTAGGGCTTTGAACCCAATTGAGCTAGGGTTCTGAAATTAATTGAATTTGATTTGTTTGAAGTTATTAGGTCATGATACCATTCAATCCCTGAACCTATTGAAACCATTTAGTCTCTAACGGTTTGAAAATATTTTCCCTCTAATCAGTTTTGAAACTGTTTGGTCACCAAACGGTTTGAAACTGTTTGGTCTAAAACGGTTTGAAATCGATTGACCAAAACAAAGTGAAACTGTTTGCTCATGATATTTCTTGAGGTGTGTGCTAAGATGATTTCATCATCATCAAGCTTCAAACCTCTGAAATATACTACCCTTTATATGATTAATTTAGTAATTATTTTAGAAGAAAATAACGATCAACATATGATGAGAAATTGAAATCAATAACAACATTAATGGGTTCAAGTTATATAACCCACCTTCAAAGTAGCTTCAAAGCTTCAAGATTCACATATCTAATGGTGAATGAAGCTCCTTCAACTATTCAAGGCCCGTTTCCAACTCTTTGGATGCAAAGGAATGGCCAAGGTTGAGCATTGGTTGGAAAAGAGAAGAAAATCAATGTTGAAATCCAATTTCAACCATCAATTCAAGGTTGAAGATGATCATGGAGCCTGCCTTCAGATTGGGGAACGTTTTCCTCCTGCTCCTAAGCTCCTTGGTCATCGGACAAAGCAAATAAAGAAAGTGGTTTGCAAAATGGCCTTTCAAGTAAGGAGAAAATTGAATATATGTAATTGATTTTCTAAGAGAGAGAAAGTAGAAGGAATTTCATCCATTTTCTTTGCCACATGCCCCCTCCCTTCCTTGCCTCCGAAGACAACTCCCTTCATCCTCAATATCCTCTTGTTTATCCTTGAAGTAAAAGAAACCACTTTAAGCACCTTAATTAATATAATATTATTATCCATTTTTAGTGGACATTACTTTTTAATTAACAAATGTGAGTGGGTTTCTTCACATACTTAGGATATTTCGGTGCACCTCAAGGCATTTGGACGTCCTTGCACAATAGGATTTCAACCAAAGCCTTTTTATTTGATGGTCACTTCAATTAATATATTTATTTTTGCTACAAATTAAATTAGGGTTTCAATTATGCTTAAATCTTCATTATTTTATTATCAAGATTATCTCTCCTCAAAAGTAATTCAAACAAGATGTCCCTTTATTTTTATTTTCTCTAAATAATACCAAGAAATATTAGGGACATTCTTGAAGTGGTATTTTACATATTCAACCCTAGATTTTGGGTAAATTGCAAATTACACCACAACTAGTCATTTAATGCACAAACATTATTCAAACAAGCTACTTCTTGGAACTTAGGCTTGTGGAACCATACCTAAGCACCATTCTCATTCTTATGATGCTCCAACACTTGAGGAACATTTATCATGTAAAATTTGCAAGGTAACCCTTCAAATTGGGTAAATTGCACTTAGTCCAAAATAGGTAAAGCATTGCTTCAACATTATTCAAATAGGACCAAAATTGAAACACAAGCTCTCCTTTACCCTTAATTAATTTTCAAAAGATAAAGACAAGAATATAAATGACTTAATTAAGCAAAAATTCTAGGGTTAAACCTTAACCCAGGTCAGGGATGTTACATGGAGCATCCATTGAAGCCAATTCCAATGAGGGTGGAAGGGGCCCTTGTGCGACTCAGGAGCCGGACGTGCATTGCTACTCACTGGAGGGGGGATATGAGTCACTTAACCTCGATTGGGAGCTCCTCCTATCAAGACTAAGTGCTACTCCTCAATACGTGAAGCAGCTTGCAATTCACACCAGATTAGCTTTGGAGTACCAGCAAAAAATTGTTTGGAACTCGGATGAAGCCTCCTTGGTCAGTTCCTGTGACATTGACCCGAAGGTGCTTGATGATTTTAGTGTTAAAAAAGTCATCAAGATTAAAAAAAATCATAAAGAAGCTGGAAGCAAGGAGTCCCTCCCTGCTGATCAGCTTCTCTAAAGCTTTGACAGTCCAGAACAGGTTCTAAAATGTGATACTTTGATTCACTTGCAGGTGTTAGACTCTGGGTTTGTGTGGTTGATTGGATCTTACTGTATTAACTATATTTGTGGGTGTGCTAATTGCAACAGCTCTGAGGTTCGATCCTTATCAGCTACAGTTATCCAAAAGAAGACCTTTGTTAGTGTTCTCTGGTATGGTGTTTGGAATCTTGAGTTTTGGTCTGTTTGGATGAAGTTTAGGACCAGTGACAGTGTTTCTACTCTTCAAGGAAGAAGGTTGGATTGGCAAGCTTACCTTCTTCAGTTGGTTTTTTTCAGTGATTCAGCTAAGTTCTGACCGGGAGATGTGATCAGGGAGGTCTTAGCTTGCTTGTTTTGGATGTTGAGCTAGTGTTTCTAAAGTCTTTTTTGTGAATGTGCGTTATTGAGTCTGTATGATTCCCTTTCTCCTCTCCTAAATGTGTGTTTCTTAGTCTGATCTGTCTTCAACTGTTGTCCGACTTGGTTTGTGATATCTTTCAAAGCCTCTTTTTCCTTATGAGCGCTAGTCTCGCTGCTTTTCTTCTTCCAGACCTTCACGGGTCTTCTCCCAATGTTCTCTATATGTTGTTGTTGGCTTCCTTCTCCATGTGTTTGCTGTACTAGCTCAACGTCATTGTTCAGTTCATCTAGTAGGGTCTCATATCTATTGCTGACGGTGTGTGATGTAGCTCCCACAGAAGTTCTATTTACTTGTCTATTCTCTGCTCCTCCCCTCCTCCTTTGGCTTCCCCTTCTTCTTTGTGTTTGCTAGATGGATTGTTGATTAGTCTATTCTTCGGACTGATATTCCTCCTGCATGTTAATAGTTGGCGGATCGCTGCTGGTACCCCCCTCCCTCAGCGGGCAGCTCTTTGACATATGTCCTTCTTCCCCGCATAGTGCACATGCACATGGGAGACCTTCGTACTCGACTTTGTATTCAACGTCGTTTATCCAGATGGAAGATGCTAGGGGCTTGGTTGTGTCTAGTTCCAGAGCAAGTCTAGTGAATTTGCTTCTAGTCTGGCTCTTAGTGTGAATGTCCACTTTAATAAGCATGCCCAAAGCGATGCCAATATATTCGAATATGGTATGCACATATAGGTGAAGCGGGAGATTGATAATTCTCACCCATGAGACCAACAACTCTGGATACTTTTCTTTAGGTTTGAACGTTGGGTACCATTCCCAGACTACCAGGATTCGCCTGAATAGTTTCCATGGCCCTCCAGTCAGCATTGTGTCATAGTCCCTTGAGCATGATAGTTGGACGATGAAATGTCCTAGGTTTAGCTCATACATGTTAAATGTTCCTGTAATCCTCCATAGAAGCTTCAGTCTATCCTTCAGGGTCATATAGCCTACATTTGCACCCACCATCCTCACCACTACTTCATATTTCTAGGGTTTGATGACTTCTTAGTTTGGAGTCTGCTCTTATATTTTTTGATCCCTACTTTTGTTCCCCTACGTGGGGACAATTAGGGATGTAGTTCTCCCCCCCGGGCACTGTTTTACCCAAATTTTTGGTTTTCTAGTAACAAGATTTTTGAGCGACCAAAAAAAAGTCATTTGTGAAAACCACTAAGACTATCTCCCAAGGACCTGAGAGTACAGAGATGACATATAGACTTCTATCTACAATACCCTGACAGACAGTGTACTTGACTTGAAATACTATTGTTGTTCTTGCTGAAATGATCCTTCTTCTGCAGTCTGGTTCCTAGTTCCTCGTCCACATTCACCTAAAAATTGTGGATCCCACGGGGTGAGACTATTGTCCCAGCGAGAGATATAACTCTCTGTCAACAATATTATTATCACAGAATATATATATAACTGAACTACAGGTATCTTATTATTTAACAGATATATCTTTAAGTGCAAAGCATAGATATTGATAATAGATCTATGAGTCATCTTTTACTTGAAAAGGAATATGAAGAACATGTATAACATATATCTACTCAGATGTATAAAAGTAATAAGGTATCAACCAATGTTTTCGTATTTGATCCTTAAACAAATACACCACACGGCTGATTACATGTTCACATTCACAATTATGCCCATAAGAGATGAGATATACTGCTCATACTTCAACCGACCACTAGTAAGTCAAAATCGATACCATACAAGGTCAATGGCAGAGCCAGCTGTCAAGACCTCACCTTTCTTGGTCATTACGAGAACACTTAGGTAACACTTAGGTTTAGCATGACATCTAGTGTCTAATGTAATTAGCTATGTTGGGGTATAGCGGCATCTTCATTATAGATATACTGTCATAGCATGTACTCTCTTTGGGAGAAGTCCACTTAGCTTTCGCGGATTATCAGGATGACCACTGAGCAATCATGTTTTGATTTTATCACGAAGTACACTAAGTAGCCTGAAGTATTTAGGGAGTCCACTGAGCACCCTTATTTAGTTTGGGAGACCACTGAGCACCCTTATATTATCACATATTCAAAAATATGTGTTAGAGTAAAACTCATTTCACCATTCAGTAAATGTTGACACTGAATGAATCTATGGTCTGGGCAACTACATGATAGTATTCATCTTGCTTAATTAGGTATATTACTATATCTTTTAACATCAACCAAGTTACAAGCAAGAATTATATCAAATGCTATAAAGAAAAGCATAATTGCATTTATCAGATACTTTCATATTCACTAAAACACATAGATCACTTAGATTCTCAATTTCTTGTCATCATCATACTTCGGTATTCAAACCTTTCATTCATCACTGAAACCTATCATCACTTAGCAGATGATCATTACTTCTAGGTCATCAGACCCAGATTTTTGTTCACATAGTCCACATAGCTCATTGAATCTGTATTACATAGCCACATAGCTTATTGACTTTGTATCACATAGCCACATAGTTCTTACTTAGCCATGCTTATTACTTTAAAATACTTGTATGATTGTCATATCATGTTATCAACAATTTCAACATATGTCTTTAACCATGAAGTACTAAGGAACACATCCTCCTAATGAATTAGGGTTATAATCAACTGATTAGGGTTTCAAGATTACATTAGCTAGGGTTAATCCCTAACTCATAATCCACTCATATCAGGAGTATAAGTGTATGCTAATTACATACTACTCTTTTCAATCATAGTTTCTCTCTCATCCATACAAAGGTGTAAATTACTTGATTCTCATTTTTAAGATCTACTAGCTCATTGTTAACAACTCGAATTACACTCATTGTATCTCAATATTGCATTATTCATATTCATCACTTAGACAAGCTTAATAATTAAGGACATGCCTACCATATCAAGTAGCATGATTGATAATGTTATTTTATTCTATTTATAGATGCATATAACATCTTAACAAGTATTCAATTTGATCATTTGGTGAAACCATGTCCTTATATCGGGTATAGGGCATATCCCTTAACATCACATCATGTAACCATGTAGTTAGGTATCACTCTATCTTTTCTCATCTCAAGTCAATCTCATATCATGTATGGGTTAAATCATTATTCCCATATTGGGTATGACAGTGTATTGGGTCCTCATATCATGTACTAGAGTACACATATCGAGTATACCATTATGGTTATACCATATCTCATACAACAATATTATTTTTGTTCCTCACTTTGGTTGGTCATATTCATTCTTAGACTTCCATATAGGTCTCTCATCATATCAGGTAGCCTCTTGGATTTCCATATTGGGATCCATCTTGGGTTATCATATCATGCATCCTCATTGGATGTCATCCTATATTAAGTGGTATCATGATTGCCATATTGTGTTTCTATACTATCCATTATATCGGTTTACCTACCTTAGATATCATGTCAGGTTATATACATATTTGGCACCATATCGATCATGTGTATTGGTCATCATATCGGTCATGTATATTAAGCAGCATATCGGTCATGTATATTGGGCATCATATCGGTCATGTATATTGGGAGTCATATCGGTTTACCTCATGGATTCACCATATCAGGTACCCATATAAAGTGGTATCTGATTACCATATCGTGTGGCCATTAATGATAAAAACCTTGAACTCAAAACAAGACAAGATGGATACCAAGTTGTTCTTCAACGCGACACAAGGTAAAGAGAGATTATCAAGTTTCAAAGGATAAAAGCATATCAGGTTCCTAGGGTTTTACTCATATCGAGCAAATGTAATGCTTGACCCTTGTGTTTTATTCAAGGTAATACATAGGGGTCTTCCATATCATTCATATGGCTTGTCTCACAAGGTATGACCTACTTTCATATCGGGTAGACCCCATATCGGGTTCCATATCAGTTTGCAAAATCTTCAACCCATATTGGGCTGCAAGAGTCCTCAACCCATATCGGTTTGTCCATGATGATGTTATCATTACCATCCTCAAGATCATTAATTAATTCAAACCTATAGATAACAGTCCTAATCACATATAGGAACTCATGTTTATATCAATTGATCAAAGGAAATCTGAATTTTGTATTTAATCAACAAATTGAACAACATTGAAGAAGGATAATAATATTGAAGGGTTTAAGTTATATAACCCGCCTTTCAAAGAGCTTCTAAGCTTCAAGATTCAACTCCACACGTTCCAAGGTTGAAGATGAGCCTTCTCCAAGCTCCAAGCTCTTGCACGATATCTCCAATCACCTTGGGCAATATCACCTCACTTGGTTTCTTCAACCTTCTTTGGCTGACATCTCTCCTTCTTCTTCGATACCAAGCCTCACCTTTCCACTCTCTTCACTATGGGTGTCACAAGGAAAGGTTTTGCACGATACAAGAGGAAAGGAACTTGCTAGATCCAAAAATCTTGCCAACAAATGAAGGTCAAGGTATTTATACTTGAGGTTTATAGAAAAGAGTGTCATAGGTGTCATTAACTTAAGGTACTTCATGCCACCTAGCCATGCAAGGTCAACAGATACTCTTGCATGCATGCCACTACTATCTTACAATGCAAAAATAAAAGTCCATGGATAATGTAGGGAATAAGGGGTGGCTCTTTGTCTTCTAGAGCAAGTCTCCTTCCACTAACTTGTTATTATATTCAACTCCATCATTTCCAAAGAAAATTGATTCTTTATCATTTCCTTGAAGTGCCTCACCTGTCATGGCCAAGCCAAAGCTTCCACAAGTCGATAGGATGCTCTCCCTATGCCTCTATGGCCGATAGGGACTTCCTTCTAAGTCCACAACTCGACATGACTCATATACATAGCTTCAACTTGTGTATTTTCTTGGTTTTTTCATTTATTAAGAGTACAAACACTTCAAGATGTTAAACATATTGTCTCCTCCTTTCTCTTTCCTCTAGATAATACTAGGTAAGAGTAAAAAAAATCTAAAGCTGGAAATTTGCACATTAACCCTACATTTTGCATATATCACAATTCATTCATCAAGCACTTAGCATTGTTTACACAAGTTCCTACTTGGACTTAGGCTTTGCACAAGCACTACTACAGAAATAACCTTTGGTGTCGGTTATTTAAGGCCTAAGGCATTAGTTTCCAAGTGACACCCAAGTGGGCGCCGCTTTGTGTTGACACCTTCAGCGTCGGTCCCCCAACCGATGCCATAAACCTTCCCGCCACCAAAAATGCACCAGCAAGGGGACTATCGGCGTCAGTTCTTAAAGAAAACCGACACGATAACCTTATCAAAAATTTCAGTTATTAAGTAACAACTGACGCCATACCCCTTCCCGCTACCAAAAAGGCACCAGTAAGGGCATCATCAGCGTCGGCTTTATATAGGTAACTGACGCCATATCCACATCCAGTACGGTCGTGGTACCTGGCCAGAATCTACTAATAACTGACACCATCGGTGTCAGTTTGTATACTAATAACCGACGCCATATCCCCTTCCATCATGGCCGTGCTGTACCTGGCCGCAATAGGCGTCGGGTTTACGGATAAATGATGCCACAAGGAGATAAAGATGTCGGTTTTAACAACCAACGGCTATGTGTTTTGTTGTCAATTTTAGTCAATGTTCTAATTTTTTTTCTTATCAGTTTGCAGGCCTGTTGTATGGTTGGTCAGCAGGATGCAGAACCTACAGTTCAGTTCTGAACTGTAGGTTTACAGCATCCATTGATATCAACCAACAACAGGCCACAAACCTACAAAATTAACAAGATAGATAATATTATATATTTATCATGTGATTCACACACATGTATAAGCACATTTAATTCATATATTTTTCATCACACACATGTAGAAACAAGTAATTCCATTTCAAATTTCCTCCATTTTCACACACATTTAGCAACCTGCAGTTCCATTCATTTCATCTCTTTTCACATTCAGACACATGTAGAAACAATCATGTATTGATCATCTTCACATTCACACATATGGCAATTCATAAAAAGTCATTCACATTCACACAAAAATAATTATGAGAATAAATTTTAGAAATATCATTATTTATTCATCATCGTCATTATCCCAATCACTGTTCGGGAAATCGGTCCGCACGGACGCATATACTCCCGCATATACCTATTCAGTCACCCTACCGCACCGCATATTACTAATCGGTCCACTAAGCGGTCATGGGCCGCATATACTCCCACTTGACCGATTAAGTGGCCGATTAAACTCCGCTTTTTGAAAAGGTCACAACTAATGTTCATGCATTTCGTACATACATGCATATATACACACATTTCATTATATATATAAATTGAGATATACAGTCATTGAATTATATGTATATATTGTAATACATATAAAAATTTTCCACATGCATTTGTACATTTATTTGAATACCTTTTAATATATTAACATGTATAGATACATATACAATATACCTAAATATACAATCACATATTTGTGCATGTATATATACATTTTGATTTATTCACATTTATACACACTATACATATATTTGTACATTGATTTACCTACATTTTAGTATTAGTACAAATATTACAAACACATTCTATATATAGACATATATACATATATAAGCATAGCATACATCATACATGCATATTAATATGTTTATAAGTAAATAGATGTATGTGCCTACTCTATATATTTTAATTTATGATCTCACTATATTATTTTATATACAATTAGTTTATTGAAATAAAAAATCCAAAACCGCATATACTCCTGTATATACTCCTGCATACTGCATATACTCTATGCAGTACCCTCTCCGCCCGTACACCGCATACCGCTTTCCTGAACCATGATCCCAATTATATTTAAAAATTCCCACTACTTGTAGGGCTTCTGCCCATTGTTCTCTTACATCGTTTAACTCATCCATCGTATAGGGAGTATGTACACCTAATAACTTTTCACCTATAGTGAAGTCATATTTAAACACCTGCAAAGAGAATGATGTATATATATAATTAATAATATATAATAAGATTGATATATTCATATTATCTAATGAGACTACATATAATACCTAATGTATGGTATCGATTTCCATTGCGGCATGTTCAATAATTATGCTCATAAATCGCATCACATAGTATCCACATGCCCAGCTGTTGTCTTGTGTAGCACATTATAAATTGAAACATACAAAATATTCAAAATACAAATAAGCACAATTTACATAAATAATATATACATTGGAGTCGGGAAATTACTTTCACATTCTGCCAAGTTAGTGGCTGGTTCTTTTTGTAGGGGATCTTTCCTCCAGCTTTGGTGTACTCTTGTAAATCCATGTATGTTAATGTAACACATTTAATTGTATAATTAAATAGTAATGTAATAACATATGTTAGCGGATATAAAAATATGAAATATTTCTCACGGGAATAATGGAATTTTCATTGGGTGTCCATATATATTCAATTGCTTCCCCATAGGATCTAGATAATAGATAGTGAACGTCTCAGGGAAAATAACTAGTAACTCCCAATGCTTACCACTAGAGGTAAGAAATTTATAAATTAATAACTCAAAAGTCACAAAAACAATGTAGTTTTCTTAAGTCCAAATTATAAGCAAAGTAAACTTACCCGATATTGAATGGAGCTATTATCACTGTCTTCTTGTTTTCACCAAAATATTTAAAAACATCACAACAGTATGAAGTAACTGACCTAGGGTTTTTAACTACAAGACTAATCAAAGATGGAACCAAAAATCTCACATAGAGAAATGAAAAATTTGTACATATCATGTGTAAGTGGCTGCAAAACATGTATTACGTATGCATTAATATATAAGAAACCAGATCACTGTATATAAAACAAGGTATATGGATGTATAAATAAGATCTCACCATATCCATAGCTCTATCATAGATGTGTTCATCCAATCATAACGTATGCATTGACCGGCTTTATCGTATGATTGACCGCCATTAATATCTTGTATAAATATCTTGTTATCGTATAATTGACCAACATTAATACGTATGCAAAACTTGTATTACGTATGCATTAATATGTATGCAAAACTTGTATAAATAGATTGTTATCATATGATTGACCTACAGCTTCCTCCGGAATAGTAACATTTATAGGGAAATTTGGATCATGTTCGCCAATCCAATCTGCCATACCCCTACAATTAGGAACTAACGAGATGTGTAGGTCCTTTGGAAGCCAACTTGGTACTTCAGGAGGTGGAGGTGGAGGCTGAGATGTAGCGGGTGTCTTCCTTTTGACCTATATATATAATTTCATATCAATTGACTCATATATACGTACACAATAACAAATTAATGTAATGTAAATTTAGCATACAATATTAGTATACAGGACATCCACTTTGTGCCACAATATCATCTACCTTCTGCCTCACCAAGTGTTTTAGAATCTGGGTGGGCATATGGCAATGTAAGATCCCTCCATTTGGGGACTACACTTATCGGGCACACACGAACTGCACCATCTGGTACTGGAGTCTCATGAAACATTTCCACTAGAAGGGGTGGGTAAGTTGACGCCTCTGCAATGACATATTCTTGACTTTTTAGATGACATGGCTTCAACCCCTACAAATTTACATAAAGAATGTTATATGCATATATACACGAACTCCCAACCTCAGCAAAGACTAGCTACTATGTCATAAAAATACTTACAGAGGATGTGCTAGGTGGTGGGTCTACAAGATTACTCCCAACCTCTACAGTAGGAGTAATAGAAGCACGGCACGTCACAGGTACCATCTGAGTAGCCATCTGAGATGCATGCCACTTCACCATTACTTCTTGGACTTTCCTCTCAATTAATTCATCTACCTATACATGGATAAAAGAAATGCTAGATATCAATTATTGAATTCCTTTTCGCAATAACATTCTAAAAAAAATAGGTTACCTCAACTTGTGAAAGTCCCACTTTTGGGATAGGTTTGCGTTGGGATGGCCCAAAGAACACTTTGATTCCCACACCAGTTCCTGCACCCCTAACATGTCCAGGATGTTCTGGGTTACCCAGAGCAACTGTCAATTCATCCCTTGTGCCCTCGTGGATGAACTTTCCTTCCTTCCTTCGCTCGTACAGCTCCCGCTAATCACCATCAATAGACATTGGTAAGTAAACATAACAATAATCAATTTCGATCGATTGCTCTAAGAGTTGAATTTTACCATTTTTGTAGTCATCTCAGAAGTTGCGGGCTTCGTTATATCTCCCTTCTTCTTTTGCCTCCCAGCTATCCATATAGCATGGTGAGGTAGAGGTGTGGGACCAATAGTAGATGACTCCTGAGTAGCAGTAGACTGAGCAGTATACTCATCATGTAGCCATTGGAAAATGCCTGCATAGCCTCTTGGACCCATTGTGTGGTCATGCACATTCAGTGCACACCTTGCTCTTTGAGCATCACTGATAGCCTTGTTGGTAATCACATTGATTTGGTTAGTAACACTAAAGGTTAATATTGAATAGGTGAATACATAAGAATGTATATTAATTAAATTGGGAGTGGCGCTTAATACCTTGAATTCATCCATTTTTCTTTGGGTAACAAACTCCTCCCAGTCTTTGGGGTCCAGGTAGTTCCATTGATCAGGGGATGCCTTCTTCCTAAATTTATTTTTTAAAGAGAATACAAACAAAATTATTAGTGTAGAGTTAGTCAAAAAGTGATCAATGTTTAGAATTGTAAATCAATCAAGAAACTCTTCTCACCATCGCGTATGTAATCTTAGGTGAGATTTGTCATATAGTTCCTTAGGATCCTCCCACGGCGTTGCATCATGCATTTATAATGTGGCTTTTCATCCAGATCAAATATACTCTACAAAATAGAATTGCTATTAACTAGTATCCTAAAAATTAGTAATCTACAAAAAAAGAATTGCAAATAATGATAACTCATGCATAGTTCCTTCTAGATTAAGTCTTTCTTCCCCTTAGGAACTCTATGCCATGATTCAAAAATAGGACTACAATGGTTGCGAGTAAGAACCCCAAGATATGAAATAAATGAGTTGTTATTCACTCCAACTGAATTTCCTGCATGATCGAAATCCACAACTAGTTTGGGTCCATTACCCCTTTGCTATAGTAACTTGTTCATCATTGTGATGCCCCTCACTTTCTCAATTTTTTTTGCTTCTCATCAAGTGCCCCAATTTCTTCAGGGGGTACATCACCTACCTAAAATTTGACAAAAAAACACACTTACAGGATATAACTATAAATGAGAGGAGGGATATATTTTTAAAACTTACATTTTGAGGTGTCACATTGACATCCTCACCCTCACGGTAATAATCAGCACGGTCATCATATGAATGCTCGGCCATCTAAAAGTTCACATTCAGATTGTAAAGTT
Organism: Alisma plantago-aquatica; assembly: GCA_963693085.1. NCBI lineage: Eukaryota > Viridiplantae > Streptophyta > Magnoliopsida > Alismatales > Alismataceae > Alisma > Alisma plantago-aquatica. Next base: position 1,003,296,387 of record OY856411.1, on the reverse strand, counting down.
CACATTGTAAAGTAATTCACGTTGTAAAGTTCACATTGTAAAGTTCACATTCTAAACAAATAAAATATATAAAAAATATAAACATGCATGCCTCTAATATTGTGATCTTTTATCAATTAACAATCCTTCATTGTGATCTCCACGCACATACAAATCATCATTAGCTTCAATATTTGGTGGTGTTGGCAACCCAACTGAGAATGAACTGGAGTCATCATACTTATCATAGTATTGTTCTTCATCTATAGGATCTTCAATGAACTATCTTTTACCATGAAGAACAACCGACCATTTATCATTTGCAGGATCATCGATATAAAATATTTGTTTCGCATGTGATGCCAATATGAATGGTTTACCCTTCTCACCAATCTTTTCAAAGTTCACTAATGTAAAACCCAATTCATCCACTATAACTCCTTTGGTGTTATCAACCCAATTACATTTAAAGAGTGGAATTCTAAAATCTATGTAGTCAAACTCCCATATGTCTTCAATGACACCGTAATATGACATTTTAACTTCACGTGGACTCTTATACTTTGCACTTGCAAAAAACAATGAAGACGCTTGAAGGGTGACCCCACTATTTTGGACAACACTCTTATCATCTTAAAGCTTTGTGTAATACGAGAATCCATTTATGTCAAACCCTTCATAAGACATAACAATCATTTTTAGTTTAAAGGTGAGGCATTTGATAGTTTCAATAAGATTATCTAGCGTTTGAGATAGTTAATGTAAGACTTTATCTTCAAACCACACAATAAATGTCTTGTTATGCTCTCTAGCAAGCCACATTGAATTGGCTCAAGGATATTGTCTCTTGATGAAATTGGTATGTCCCTCGATATAAACACTCACTTTGTCGATGTTGTGTGAAATATACAAGTGACCTTGTTCTAACTGCTCATGGCTGATTACTTTCATCCGTGTTCCTAAAATTCCTTTGCCAAAATGCTCCTCAATATTCTTGTCATTAACAGGAGTGTCATTATCACTCAAAAAGTCATTGCAAAAATCCATAACCTCTCTTGCCACATAACCCTCAATAATACTCCCTTCAGGCCGATAACGGTTTCAAACATCACCTGTAAAAATGGTCATGTATCGTTCAAAGGGATACATACATCCAATGTAAGAAAACTGGTCCCAACATTTTCACTTCCCTAGTCAAGTGGACAACAAGATGTACCATGATATCAAAGAATAAAGGAGCAAAATACATCCCAAGCTGACATAGGGTAACAACCACTTCTCTTTACAATTTATCGAGAGTATCAGGGTCAATAACTTTATCCAAGTACATATGTACTTAGAGAACAAATGGGGAAATGCTACTGAAATTTTCTTTAAAACCCAATACACATTATACACTTACATCCTAAGTGAGATTAGGTGTTCAAGAACAGTCCCAAACCAGGGACTATCCAATCTTAGACAAGTTTCTAGGCCAACAAATACATGTGTTGTCATTCTTATATATAATAAATGTGTACCACCTATCCCATTCTTGAACACCTAATCTCACTAGTAAGTGTATAATGTATTGGGTTTTCAAGAAAATTTCAGCAGCATTTCCCCGCTATTCTCCAAATACATATGTACTTAGAGAACAAACGGGGAAATGCTACCGAAATTTTCTTGAAAACCCAATACACATTATATACTTACATCCTAAGTGAGATTAGGTGTTCAAGAATAGTCCCAAACTGGGGACTATCCAAGATTTACTTCTAATGAGTAAATCTTGGACGGGTTTTGTTACAACCCCAATTTTTGGGTTCTTTTGGTGAGAAATGTAATTTCTCACTTTAAAGATATAGGAACAAATAATGATATGATTTTTTTGAAATAAATGGATTTCATTTACAATAGCCTTGATGATTGTGTTGTGGGCTTTATTGTCTATTGGGCCCAATAATAAGGAAATTCAATTAGTAGATGAATAATTAAGTTTTTGAGAAAAGAAAGGTGTGGAAACCTCAAGAAGGAAAAAGAATACGATCCAAAGTTGTATTTCATGCCTCTTGGGTTCCTTGGGTCCCAAAGAGTCCAAAGTTTCATAGAGAATGCAATAAGAAAAGTAAAGACCAATTAAGTATTTCCTTGTTAAGAAAGAAATTGAAAATAATGATAAAATGTGGAAATGATGTGAAAAGAGGTATAATTGAGTTATCCTTGGCGGATTTTCGTATCCCAAGGATTCCTAATGTTAAAAGGAATTCTAATAGGAAAATAGAGGAGTGATAAATAGAAATCCTTAAAAAGAGAATTAAAAAGGAAAAGAAATGGATTAAAAAAAGGGAAATATGAGAAATTGACTTTCAAAAGAAGATAAAGGCAAATAGATTTTCCCCAATATGTGAATACGTGCCTTTGGGATTTCTTGAGGTCTAAGGGACCCAAAATAACAAGATAATAGCAAAGGAAAAAGAAATAACAATTAATTTTGAATAAATTAATGAATAACGTAGGAGAGAAGGAAGCCTTCTCATACCTTGGAATTTGTTTCCCAAATTTCGTACAAAGATAGATAATGCCAAGAAAAATCTTCCCTTAAAATTTGAGACAAAAAGGAGTTATGGTTTGGGAGAAATCAATTTTTCAAGTTATCTCCAAGTTTGGGAATTATTCGGAATTTTAGGAAATTATATTTCCTTTTGATGAACACGTGCTTTGAGGACTGTTGGATCTCAATCCAATATTGGTCGCTCATCTTCAAAGTCTCGTGTGGACTGGGACCTTACAGGTTATAGGAAGAACCTTCCATCCCTGATTTCTCGCAAACCAGTGGATGTGCAAAGTTTTTAATAGCCCCTATGGACTTGGGAGAAGAAACTGCAGGGGATCATTCCCGATTCGGCTGGTTTTGGTCACCGATTTGGGAAACACCCAAATCTCGAAAGACTGCTTACCACCCTATATATAGGGGACGGTAATATCTCTTTTACTGGTCCAAACTTTATGGCAGACCAAGAGGATCATTTTCAAGCCCTCAATTCAATCTTCTACCATGACCCTCACCTCCAGCTTCTCAGAGGACCTCGTCGGAGTCCGGTAGGTAGGAGGTGGTCGCAGCGGGTTCGTGGTGAGAAATTGAGGTGACGATCAGGTTCGGAGGAGGGAGACGAAGCTCCCTGGATAATAGACACGATCGTAGGTGGTCTAGAGCTCGGGGTCAACCACGGCGTTGACCGAGTAGGCGAGGCAGAGCTCGATGCAAGGTTGAAGAAAGGGAGAACCCACAGATTTACCAAACTACCCCTCATCTCCTTCAGTAGCGTCAAGGTTAGTTTGGTCATTTTATTCTTTTGATCACAAAGAAAGGGCATGTGCGATCCTGGTCGCTGGATCCTAAAGTGGACCAGCGGACCACGGATCAAATGATCCACGTTTTTCTGAAAAATGCTAATAAATCAATTAAAAGGGTTTTCCTTATAAAAAAACATATCTTGAGCTAGAGAACTCAGATGAGGAAAGTTAATACATGAAAATTGATCATAAAAATATGAGGAATGCATTAAAAATGGTTTGGACACCTAAATCTGTACATTTTTTGCAAAAGTGCATATTTTTGATAGAAAATGTATTAATTTGTAGTTGGAAACCCTAATGGTTGATAAAAGATATATTTAATCTTGCAATTAAGTTAATTCAAACATGATTTACTTGATTAATGATTAAGATGGTTTTTAACCTGTTTTGATGATAGAATTACAAGGTTTAGGGTTTTTAACTCAATATGTTGATTAACAAGTTTAGAAAACCCTAAATTAGAGAAAAAGAAAAGAAAAGATATAGTAATCTGAAAATTAGGGTTTTCACTGTCCAAACCTGATCTTAAGGACCTTAATGGAAAATAAGACAAGATAATTAGGGTTTGATGAATATTTGATCAAAGTGAGGTAAAAGTAATAAAAATGAAGTAAAACCGTAATTATGGTCAAACCCCTAAAAAGGAGTAATAACCCTAGATGACAACTAGGAGTAATAGATCATGATGACATGATTAATGATAGAGAAATTGGATGCCTTTTTCAGGAACAATTGTGTGTGTATGCTTGCTTGATTCCTGATTGATTGAGTTATTTCCGCATTCAAGTCTGCTTAACAGATATGTGGTTACGCCTATGAATATCCCGAATTAGTTTCTCGAGGATTTCCGAAGTTTTCATCAATGACTTGAATTAAATTGTTGGTTGCATTTAATTCATGCAAATTATAATGTGAATATGACTATCACATAAGAGATGTGCCTACTAGCTCAGATCCTAGTCCCCTCTGTAGCTTTATAGATTGACCTAGTAAATGGCTACCAATGGGGTAGGTCCATCAGGTCATTAAATGACTTAGTAAATGGCTACCAATGGGGTAGGTCCATCAAGTCATCATGAGTCAGGGATTGGGCTACCCTTGGGTAGGACCATGCGACTCCATAACCCTAAGAATTGGCTACCTGTGTGGTAGGACCATGGGGGTAAGGATCTACCATATGAGAGAGGTAGTATCCATGTCCACTGTAGGGACGGTACAGAGATAGGGGATAGGCAAGGATTGAGTAGTATTTCTTAAAATGTAATCTTGGATGTTAAATGATATTTGGTTGACTACATTGTTAACATAGTTGCACAATTATTGCTTCCCCCACATACCAGCTTCTTGCTGACCGACATTTTGTTTGTCGGCATTTTAGGTACAAACGAAAAGAACAAACAGTAAAGTGGCATATGTGGAACTAAACAAGAAATAACGTACACATGAGGATTAGTTAGATTAGTATCTTAATGGATAGAAGTTTTGAAATCTCAACTTTTAAAAGGTAAGCAAAGTTTTAATTTTCTACCAGATTTCAATTTAGTTAGTAGAATTTCATAATTATTATTGATTATTTGTCGAACCTTTGATCTGGGTTATTGGATAACGACTCTGACCTTTCGGTCTCCCTTAATTGGGGGTTACCGGGAGGCGGGGTCGTTACAGGTTTCTAGGCCAACAAATACATGTGTTATCATTCTTATACCTACAATCCTAGTTTCATCATTCATATCCTAGTTCTTCAAGTTAGGGTGATTATTGATGTCTTTAGAAGCATGATTGGCAATCTAGGGAAAAGTTCATCATTTACATTCCAAGCATGTCGCGTGTGTGCATTACAGTTCATCATTAAGCAAGAAGGATGATTAGGATTCTCAATATACTCAACCAGGAAACAAGTAACCAATTTCATAGTTAGGACGGTAGAGATACCCTAAGATCTAGATCTAATGGTTCATAATGAGCCTGTAATAAACTTACATCGCTAGATGATTATATAATTTCAAAAGCAGTACACAAATAAATTCAAATGAGTAGATAGCTAAATAAAAATAATAGACAAAAAATACAAATAAGTAGATGAATAAATACAAATATGTTGATAAACTAATATAAATCAGTATAAGATCAATTCATTCCTAAATCAGTACATAACTAAATACAAATAGTAGATGATTTAGTGTTTTGAAACCATGGACATCTTACTATGATCTTAATGCTAATAATATAATCATAAGCAAGGAGGCCCAATTTGCTAGCAAGTGATTTGTAGTGTGGACTAGTTAGCATCACCTCAACCGTGTCTAAAAAATGATGGAAGAGAAGGAAACCGTGATATAGAAAAGAGGGGGGGCTGACCTTTGGCGACAGGGAGCAGGTGGAGGCGGAGGAGGACAAGCAGGGGCTGACCTTAGGCGGCGGAGGGCAGGCAGCAGGCCGAGGAGGATGACCAGGTGCTGACCTTGGGTAGCGAAGGACAGGGAGCAAGACGAGTAGGTCACAACTGGCGGCGGCGAGTAGGGAGCCGGCGAGCACAGCGTTGGCGGTGGCGAGCTGGGAGAAGGGCGGTGGCGTGCAAGGAGGAGGGAGCAGGGGGTAGAATCGCCAGAACCTAACCTTCAATCGGAAATGAAACAGAGAAAGGGGAAGAGTCAGCTTCATGCGGGTGATATTAAGTTAACCATCAGCGTCGGTTATTAAAAAAACCGATGCTAATAATAGTAGGCATCGGTTACCACTAAAAAACTGACACCTATGCTCAATTATAGTCGTCAGTTTCTACTTGAAAAACTGATGTATATCTACATAGGCTGACAAAAAAATGTTCTCGAATTCTGACCATAGTCGTCGGTTGCCGTAGAAAACTGACGCCAAAGGGGGGTGAAAATTTTTACGTAGACAGCGCGGGAAAACACATCAGCGTCGCTTATCGAAAGACAACTGACGGTAAAAATTTGCCCAATTTCTGTCTCGCCAAAAACTTTTAGTCGTCGGTTAATTAGTCAATAACTGATGTCGTATGCTAAATTTTGGAGGTAATTGTTTTCTACTGAAAATTTTGTATTTGGCGGTCGATTTTAGGCGTCGGTTGTTTATTAATAAATCAACGCTAAATTAAAAGTGATACCCGTGTCTAGCCGCTCTTCACATATAGATGTCAGTTTTTATATTCGACCGACGCTGTAGGGCTTAGGCGTCGATCTATTATATACAATTGATGCCTCTAAATGTGACGTTATAAGCCATTTCTATAGTAGTGAAGCCACCACTTAGTATCATATTCTCCTTCATGACATTCAAAACACTCAGAATACATTCATCATGTAATATTTGCAACATAACCCCTCATCTTGGGTAAATTACACTTTTCACTTAGATTATCATATAATGCACACATAGTTTGCATATAAGCTCAAATTTTGAAAATAATACATCACAAAGGCCTTAATTACTTTTCAAAAGATAAAAACAAGTTGCAAGCAACTTACTTAAGCAAAACATCTCGGGTTAGGTAATATCCCAGGTCAGGGGCGTTACAATTGTAATAATTTGTGAAGCTCTCCATTCTCTCTTCTTCAATCTCCATTCATAAGTCTTCACTGAAACTTCTCTCCTTATCTAAGGAGGTGGTGATCAATGCTGAAGATCCTTATCACGGAACCAGAATCCCAGTCCCATGAACCAAACGTATATCAAAGGCAAAATGCGGAAGTGTAAAGCTTAGCACACATGAACAGATAACAAGATAAAGGCACCAACATAATCTCAACAATCAACAAGATATATTAAGAAACATCATTATATTACATGAATTGAATTACATGTTCAAGAGTCACTTTGTACAAGTCTGCTCATGTATACTATATCTGGATCTTACAACAAGTACACCTAGCATAGCTCACCAAGCCCTTCATCTTTCAAGCTATCTCTGAACCTAAAAACAACATACGAGAAATGGGTCAACACACGAGGTGTTGAGTATGGGCTGAAAGATACACATATATATAAGCTTTGCATAATTTTTAAAAAGATTTCAAGACTAAATGAACAAGAATGAACGTGTTAATTGTTTAACAAATGCAAAACCATATTTTATGGCATTTCACTCCATTATATCAACAATATCAAGCATGTTTAAGGCCTTTGACCAACTTCCCGTCGGAAGGGTCTGTAAGGGTGCTCAAGCTTAGCTAACCCTTTTATACAAGAGGGACCTCAAGGACGTAACCAAGAGCCCTTTATCAACAATATTATAATGGAGTTCCATATATATATATATATGTGTTCAAGTTATAAAACAGACGAAGCAAACATCGAGTACGACATAGCAATACTACATGGCAATATTTGAGAAAATAGACAAACAAGCATATAATATATGTCTTTTCAAGCAAGAAAGCGGTAGTCATATAACTAGATAAGGCTCATACATGATTCAGAGATACTTAACTTATCACGTCTATTACCATCTAGATCATAAGCCAACCTAATTAACAACAAGATTACATATATACATTAGATTCTCATCATTAACCCTATTAGATGCATTTTAGGGTTCCAAGTTGCTTATTAGTTCATTAGATGATCTTGTACTGATTTAGAGGCCATCATGATGGTGGGGTTCGGGTTTCATGCCATTATGACGTTCCATTACAAATGACCATTTCAAGGTTTAAGGCATTTACATGCACATTATAGGGCTAAAGACTCATAATAGAGTAATCAAGGTCAAAGATCATCAATGATTAAGAGCCAAGCATAAGGGATGGTGTAGATCAGCAACATTAGATCATAAGAAACATATAACAATATTAGGTGGTTGTCCATTAGCAACAAGATATAGATACATGAATCATATTCAAGAAACATAGAAACTTTGATCAAGATCGTACATTAAAGTCCAAGGACAAGTCACATAGTGCAAAAAGGGAGTTAATAATGAGAAATAGGGTGATTAGGGTTCCCATGTAGTTCCAAGGTGTACAACATTTACTGATTTGATAAGCAAGAAGGTACAAGTGTATTTAAGATTCAAGATTTATCATAAGGATGCATTACATTGGTTATCATAGTCAAAGATCCTATTTTAGCAAAATCAGAGAAGTATGAGGATAATCAGGTCATGAAAATGTTCCTAGGTGATAGATCTTTTCGAGATGATCAAATTGGTATATTGGATAGTATGATTTGGTCTTAGTATGAGCAAGATATCATTTTTGAGAGTTTATATCCAGAACTTTAGAGAACCAGAGTGTTACCATTTCATTTATGTTCCACCCGCAACTGTGGATTCCCATCCTGTGATCTCGATACAGGATGTCTTCTCACCATCCATCAACCGCTCACCATCACAGCTCCTCACCGCTGGCCCACACTGCCCGTGAGGTCACCGCTGGATGAGGGATCAAAGGTCTTGCCTTTCCCTACCCTGGAGGGTTGTCCGCCCATCGCCCCCCTCCGCAGTTCGCACGTGACACCCCCCCTGTTCCGCACGCAGGAACAGAGGAAAGACAAAGGAGGCCGTGTAGTGCCCCTATCTGCCGGAGAAGAACTGGAGAAGAACTTCCGTTGATCAAGGCAGTCTCCTAGGACGCCGCCAACGAGCATCCATGTTGCAATCGATTCGCGGACAGCTCCTGTCCTCGCCTTCCCTTGGCGGTGGCGGCAGACTGCTTTCAGCAGGTTGGCGGCCAGCCCTAGAGGAACGAAGGGAGAAGGGGGGTCTAGGGTGATGGTGGACTAAGGAACTTCAGCCGCCCAAGTTCGTGTGTTCCCGCCACTGATGAGGGTTTAGCAGTCGGCGATGCTGTCTACCAGGCCAACGTCGGGATCAAACGGCAAAAGGAACAACAGCTTACTTTGCACCGATGGGATGTATAGAGTTGGGGAGACAAGTCCCCCGCCATCAGATTAGCATGGCCCCAGATCCAACGGACAGAAAGAGGGATGGGATAGGGTTTCCCTAAAGAGGGTGGCGGCTGTTGGGCCGCGCACCACTCAAAGTCGGCCCATCAAGGCTCAAAAGTCAAGCAAAAACTTCAAAACAAGTACAAGTTGAGTCATCTTCTTTGACCCATAACTTGGGCTATAAATGTCTGATTGATGCGATTTTTGTGCCACTGGATTCGTTATTGAAAAATCCACATCATGATGTATAATAGGAATCCAAGGCAATAAGGTACTGAGGTTCCATATTAGATGTAAGAAGGTAACATGATATAACATGCTACTTAGTCGAATTTCTCAAAATAGAGCAACATATCATCAAATTCATCATCAAGGTGATCAAATTGGGTCTTCATCACACTATAGTATTGTGATTGAACTCATATTGAGTGATGTGAGCCACTAAAAGAGAAATAAATAGTATAGTAAAGGAGAGATAAAATCAAGGTTGTCACATCCTTCCCTCCTTACAAGAAATTTCATCCTCGAAATTAGTCCAAGATCATAGTTTTGAGTCAAAATAAACATTTATCAAGTCTAGGTATCCAACCGTAGTCGATAAGGCATTCCCCCATAGTAGAATGCACACGTAGGTCATCATCATCAGGGGTGTACTCATATCTATGATATACACACTTGCTTATTATTCCCTCATATTATGACATCATCATGGTATTTTTCCCATCTCTTAGTATCCACACATTAGGGTTTTTGTTCATATCTTTATATGAGACCAAAGGGTATCATCAAAATCTGTGTTGTCAATTCCCAAAAGATTCTATTCATGGTCATGGCTTCAAACGAGACTATCGTCGAGTGTGTATCTCATCTCTACTCTAGATTTCATGCATGTTTTTTTTTCCACAAAGTTCTACCAACTATACCCAATCATGTTCATTATTTCTCATTTTTAGATCTAATATAAGCAATTTTTTCATCTCATTTATTAGAAATATCACCCTGAGAAAAACACATATCGAGTTGATTTGTTTTCATTTGGGTATGATATTAGGCATGTTACCCCTGACTATTCAAGCTATGATCTCTAAACATCATCATATCAATTTTATGATTTCAAAGCTACATATTTCATGTATAGTATGATTTTGTATTTGGTCTAGCTTACAAGAGTGACCATTGCACATTTATCAAAATTTTATTTTAAGTGAGATTCTTTCACATATCGAGCATCATTCGAGGAACAACATTATCATCAGCGTCCAGGTTTTGAAACTTTCTCACTTGTATTAGAAAGAGCTCCACAAGCTCAAGCCACTCAAGCTAAGACATATATGTGTCCAACAAGACATGTTAACCACAACCTTATACGTGTAACAAAATTTCTACCCATTTTTCGAAAAACAAGGATAACCGCTAGACTCCTTTATATACAATTACTAACCCGAGCATGAGGCTCATCATGAAGATCACACATCATATACATCATCTTGGGTCTTGGGACATCTCCCTCACCTATATATCAAGCATCAAATATTCAATTTCCTCTTTCTCTAGGGTTAGATATTTTCATAGGAAATCTAGGGTTCAACATTTCAAGGAAACCGTCCACTAGGTCGCTCAACTCATATACTTAGAAGTATTCTAGCTAGGGACTCATCATCCAGTATTTCATCATTCATATTATTCAACATTTAAAATATTTTGGAGTTCAGGTACTCTAACCTTTTCCCGATATGGGTCAACTCATATCAACATGTCACCCTATTCATATGTACCATGCTAGAGGTCTTCCTTTGTAAAGAGATTGAGGCCCGTGTTGGTCTCGAACCATATATCATATCTCCACACATACAAGACTAGGTACAAGCAAGCATGTCCACCCACTAGCTACATTTAGCACATCAACCAAGTGGTATGTATCATACAAGGTGCTAAGTTTAGCTAGGGTTGCATGGTTCAACTCATTCCATATCGTCAAACATACTTAACCTTCCTCAAACATCTTGGGTCCTATAAAACATCAACATCATCATCAATATCATAATCATCATCTTAGGTTTCTAGGTTACTCACATGTCTAACCTATATCATGACTCTAGACAAATCTAGAGACTATCACTATCATCTAAACTCTCTCATATAGACTTGATGTTACATCTCTTTCTCTTAGGTTACATACATACTCACTACCTTTATCGGTGTGGTAACATTTTTCATAGGTACATATACTTCTACTTAAAATATATTTTCTCCAACGTTGAAACATTCGATGAAAACCACCATACTCCATTCGAATAAAACTAAAACCAAAATGAGTTACCACACTCATTAGGCAGTCTAGTATCATTATACTTAGAGAACTAGAAAGAACATGGTGCACACTTGTGTAGACATCCTAAGCACATGTCGCGATTCATGTCTAGGGAGGTACTTATACAAGTCTACACCTAGTTCTAGAACATCTAGGTTCTAACCTAGAGGCTAAGTCAACCTAATCCACAATGATATTTCATTAAGTTTCTAGGGTTGAGATGTGAGGTGAGTTTAGTTTGTGTTTCATGTGAGCAATGTTTGGTGTAGTTATTGTTCATGCTCTGATACCATCTGTCACGGAACCGGAATCCCAGTCCCATGAACCAAACATATATCAAAGGTGAAATGCGGAAGCGTAAAGCTTAGCACACATGAACAGATAACAAGATAAAGGCACCAACATAATCTCAACAATCAACAAGATATATTAAGAAACATCATTATATTACATGATTTGAATTACATGTTCAAGAGTCACTTTGTATAAGTCTGCTCATGTATACTATATTTGTATCTTACAACAAGTACACCTAGCATAGCTCACCAAGCCCTTCATCTTTCAAGCTATCTCTGAACCTAAAAACAACATACGAGAAATGGGTCAACACACGAGGTGTTGAGTATGGGCTGAAAGATACACATATATATAAGCTTTGCATAATTTTTAAAAAGATTTCAAGACTAAATGAACAAGAATGAACCTGTTAATTGTTTAACAAATGCGAAACCATATTTTATGTCATTTCAATCCATTATACCAACAATATCAAGCATGTTTAACGCCTCTGACCAACTTCCCGTCGGAAGGGTCCGTAAGGGTGCTCAAGCTTAGCTAACCCTTTTATACGAGAGGGACCTCAAGGACGTAACCAAGAGCCCTTTATCAACAATATTATAATTGAGTTCCATATATATATGTGTTCAAGTTATAAAACAGACGAAGCAAACATCGAGTACGACATAGAAATACTACATGGCAATATTTGAGAAAATAGACAAACAAGCATATAATATATGTCTTTTCAAGAAAGAAAGCGGTAGTCATATAACTAGATAAGGCCCATACCTGATTCAGAGATTCTTAACTTATCACGTCCATTACCATCTAGATCATAAGCCAACCTGATTAACAACAAGATTACATATATACATTAGATTCTCATCATTAACCCTATTAGATGCATTTTAGGGTTCCAAGTTGCTTATTAGTTCATTAGATGATCTTGTACTGATTTAGAGGTCATCATGATGGTGGGGTTCGAGTTTCATGCCATTATGACGTTCCATTATATATGACCATTTCAAGGTTTAAGGCATTTACATGCACATTATAGGGCTAAAGACTCATAATAGAGTAATCAAGGTCAAAGATCATCAATGATTAAGAGCCAAGCATAAGAGATGGTGTAGATCAACAACATTAGATCATAAGAAACATATAACAATATTAGGTGGTTGTCCATTAGCAACAAGATATAGATACATGAATCATATTCAAGAAACATTGAAACTTTGATCAAGATCGTACATTAAAGTCCAAGGACAAGTCACATAGTGCAAAAAGGGAGTTAATAATGAGCAATAGGGTGATTAGGGTTCCCATGTAGTTCCAAGGTGTACAACATTTAGTGATTTGATAAGCAAGAGGGTACAAGTGTATTTAAGATTCAAGATTTATCATAAGGATGCATTACATTGGTTATCATAGTCAAAGATCCTATTTTAGCAAAATCGGAGAACTATGAGGATAATCAGGTCATGAAAATGTTCCTAGGTGATAGATCTTTCTGAGATGATCAAATTGGTATATTGGATCGTATGTTTTGGTCTTAGTATGAGCAAGATATCATTTTTGAGAGTTTATATCCAGAACTTTAGAGAACCAGAGTGTTACCATTTCATTTATGTGCCACCCGCAACTGTGGATTCCCATCCTGTGATCCTGATACAGGATGTCTTCTCACCAGCCATCAACCGCTCACCATCACAGCTCCTCACTGCTGGCCCACACTGCCCGTGAGGTCACCGCTGGATGAGGGATCAAAGGTTTTGCCTTGCCCTACCCTGGAGGGTTGTCCGTCCATCGCCCCCCTCCGCAGTCCGCACGCGACACCCCCCCCCGTTCCGCACACAGGAACAGAGGAAAGACAGAGGAGGCCGTGTAGTGCCCCTATCTGCTGGAGAAGAACTGGAGAAGAACTTCCTCTGATTAAGGCAGTCTCCTAGGACGCCGCCAACGAGCATCCATGCTGCAATCGAGTTGCGGACAGCTCCTGTCCTCGCCTTCCCTTGGCGGTGGCGGCAGACTGCTTTCAGCAGGTTGGCGGCCAGCCCTAGAGGAACGAAGGGAGAAGGGGGGTCTAGGGTGATGGTGGACTAAGGAACTTCAGCCGCCCAAGGTTGTGTGTGCCCACCACCGATGAGGGTGTAGCAGTCGGTGTTGTTGTCTACCAGGCCAACGTCGGGCTCAAACGGCAAAAGGAACAGCAGCTTCCTTTGCACCGATGGCATGTATAGAGTTGGGGAGACAAGTCCCCAGCCATCAGATTAGCATGGCCCCAGATCCAACGGACAGAAAGAGGTATGGGATAGGGTTTCCCTAGAGAGGGTGGCGGCTGTTGGTCCGCACACCACTCAAAGTCGGCCCATCAAGGCTCAAAAGTCAAGCAAAAACTTTAAAACAAGTACAAGTTGACTCATCTTCTTTGACCCATAACTTGGGCTATAAATGTTCGATTGATGCGATTTTTGTGCCACTGGATTCGTTATTGAAAAATCTACATCATGATATATAATAGTAATCCAAGGAAATAAGGTACTGAGGTTCCATATTAGATGTAAGCAGGTAACATGATATAGCATGCTACTTAGTCGAATGTCTCAAAATAGAGAAACATATCATCAAATTCGTCATCAAGGTGATCAAATTGGGTCTTCATCACACTATAGTATTGTGATTGAACTCATATTGAGTAATGTGAGCCACTAAAAGAGAAATAAATAGTATAGTAAAGGAGAGATAAAATCATGGTTGTCACATCCTTCCCTCCTTACAAGAAATTTCATCCTCGAAATTAGTCCAAGATCATAGTTTTGAGTCAAAATAAACATTTATCAAGACTAGGTATCCAACCATAGTTGATAAGGCATTCCCCCATAGTAGAATGCACACGTAGGTCATCATCATCAGGGGTGTACTCATATCTATGATATACACACTTGCTTATTATTCCCTCATATTATGACATCATCATGGTATTTTTTCCATCTCTTAGTATCCACACATTAGGGTTTTTGTTCATATCTGTTAATGAGACCAAAGGGTATCATCAAAATCTGTGTTGTCAATTCCCAAAAGATTCTTTTCATGGTCATGGCTTCAAACGAGACTATCGTCGAGTGTGTATCTCATCTCTACTCTAGATTTCATGCATGTTTTTTTTTTCCACAAAGTTCTACCAACTATACCCAATCATGTTCATTATTTCTCATTTTTAGATCTAATATAAGCAATTTGTTCATCTCATTTATTAGAAATATCACCCTGAGAAAAACACATATCGAGTTGATTTGTTTTTATTTGGGTATGATATTAGGCATGTTACCCCTGACTATTCAAGCTATGATCTCTAAACATCATCATATCAATTTTATGATTTCAAAGCTACATATTTCATGTATAGTATGATTTTTTATTAGGTCTAGCTTACAAGAGTGACCATTGCACATTTATCAAAATTTTATTTTAAGTGAGATTCTTTCACATATCGAGCATCATTCGAGGAACAACATTATCATCAACGTCCAGGTTTTGAAACTTTCTCACTTGTATTAGAAAGAGCTCTACAAGCTCAAGCCACTCAAGCTAAGACATATATGTGTCCAACAAGACATGT
Source organism: Alisma plantago-aquatica (assembly GCA_963693085.1). Taxonomy (NCBI): domain Eukaryota; kingdom Viridiplantae; phylum Streptophyta; class Magnoliopsida; order Alismatales; family Alismataceae; genus Alisma; species Alisma plantago-aquatica. The sequence goes on along the minus strand of OY856411.1, from coordinate 1,003,280,953 downwards.
TAACCACAACCTTATACGTGTAACAAAATTTCTACCCATTTTTTGAAAAACAAGGATAACCGCTAGACTCCTTTATATACAATTACTAACCCGAGCATGAGGCTCATCATGAAGATCACACATCATATACATCATCTTGGGTCTTGGGACATTTCCCTCACCTATATATCAAGCATCAAATATTCAATTTCCTCTTTCTCTAGGGTTAGATATTTTCATAGGAAATCTAGGGTTCAACATTTCAAGGAAACCGTCCACTAGGTCGCTCAACTCATATACTTAGAAGTATTCTAGCTAGGGACTCATCATCCAGTATTTCATCATTCATATTATTCAACATTTAAAATATTTTGGAGTTTAGGTACTCTAACCTTTTCCCGATACGGGTCAACTCATATCAACATGTCACCCTATTCATATGTACCATGCTACAGGTCTTCCTTTGTAAAGAGATTGAGGACCGTGTTGGTCTCGAACCATATATCATATCTCCACACATACCAGACTAGGTACAAGCAAGCATGTCCACCCACTAGCTACGTTTAGCACATCAACCAAGTGGTATGTATCATACAAGGTGCTAAGTTTAGCTAGGGTTGCATGGTCCAACTCATTCCATATCGTCAAACATACTTAACCTTCCTCAAACATCTTGGGTCCTATAAAACATCAACATCATCATCAATATCATAATCATCATCTTAGGTTTCTAGGTTACTCACATGTCTAACCTATATCATGGCTCTAGACAAATCTAGAGACTATCACTATCATCTAAACTCTCTCATCTAGACTTGATGTTACATCTCTTTCTCTTAGGTTACATACATACTCACTGGCTTTCTCGGTGTGGTAACATTTTTCATAGGTACATATACTACTACTTAAAATATATTTTCTCCAACGTTGAAACATTCGATGAAAATCACCATACTCCATTCGAATAAAACTAAAACCAAAACGAGTTACCACACTCATTAGGCAGTCTAGTATCATTATACCTACAGAACTAGAAAGAACATGGTGCACACTTGTGTAGACATCCTAAGCACATGTCACGAATCATGTCTAGGGAGGTACTTACACAAGTCTACACCTAGTTCTAGAACATATAGGTTCTAACCTAGAGGCTAAGTCAACCTAATCCACAATGATATTTCATTAAGTTTCTAGGGTTGAGATGTGAGGTGAGTTTAGTTTGTGTTTCATGTGAGCAATGTTTGGTGTAGTTATTGTTCATGCTCTGATACCATCTGTCACGGAACCGGAATCCCAGTCCCATGAACCAAACATATATCAAAGGTGAAATGCGGAAGCGTAAAGCTTAGCACACATGAATAGATAACAAGATAAAGGCACCAACATAATCTCAACAATCAACAAGATATATTAAGAAACATCATTATATTACATGATTTGAATTACATGTTCAAGAGTCACTTTGTACAAGTCTGCTCATGTATACTATATCTGTATCTTACAACAAGTACACCTAGCATAGCTCACCAAGCCCTTCATCTTTCAAGCTATCTCTGAACCTAAAAACAACATACGAGAAATGGGTCAACACATGAGGTGTTGAGTATGGGCTGAAAGATACACATATATATAAGCTTTGCATAATTTTGAAAAAGATTTCAAGACTAAATGAACAAGAATGAACATGTTAATTGTTTAACAAATGTGAAACCATATTTTATGTCATTTCAATCCATTATATCAACAATATCAAGCATGTTTAACGCCTTTGACCAACTTCCCGTCGGAAGGGTCCGTAAGGGTGCTCAAGCTTAGCTAACCCTTTTATACGAGAGGGACCTCAAGGACGTAACCAAGAGCCCTTTATCAACAATATTATAATAAAGTTCCATTTATATATGTGTTCAAGTTATAAAACAGACGAAGCAAACATCGAGTACGACATAGCAATACTACATAGCAATATTTGAGAAAATAGACAAACAAGCATATAATATATGTCTTTCAAGCAAGAAAGCGGTAGTCATATAACTAGATAAGGCCCATACATGATTCAGAGATTCTTAACTTATCACGTCCATTACCATCTAGATCATAAGCCAACCTGATTAACAACAAGATTACATATATACATTAGATTATCATCATTAACCCTATTAGATGCATTTTAGGGTTCCAAGTTGCTTATTAGTTCATTAGATGATCTTGTACTGATTTAGAGGTCATCATGATGGTGGGGTTCGGGTTTCATGCCATTATGACGTTCCATTATATATGTCCATTTCAAGGTTTAAGGCATTTACATGCACATTATAGGGCTAAAGACTCATAATAGAGTAATTAAGGTCAAAGATCATCAATGATTAAGAGCCAAGCATAAGGGATGGTGTAGATCAGCAACATTAGATCATAAGAAACATATAACAATATTAGGTGGTTGTCCTTAGCAACAAGATATAGATACATGAATCATATTCAAGAAACATAGAAACTTTGATCAAGATCGTACATTAAAGTCCAAGGACAAGTCACATAGTGCAAAAAGGGAGTAAATAATGAGAAATAGGGTGATTAGGGTTCCCATGTAGTTTCAAGGTGTACAACATTTACTGATTTGATAAGAAAGAGGGTACAAGTGTATTTAAGATTCAAGATTTATCATAAGGATGCATTACATTGATTATCATAGTCAAATATCCTATTTTAGATAAATCGGAGAACTATGAGGATAATCAGGTCATGAAAATATTCCTAGGTGATAGATCTTTTCGAGATGATCAAATTGGTATATTGGATCGTATGTTTTGGTCTTAGTATGAGCAAGATATCATTTTTGAGAGTTTATATCCAGAACTTTAGAGAACCAGAGTGTTACCATTTCATTTATGTGCCACCCGCAACTGTGGATTCCCATCCTGTGATCCCGATACAGGATGTCTTCTCACCAGTCATCAACCGCTCACCATCACAGCTCCTCACCGCTGGCCCACGCTGCCCGTGAGGTCACCGCTGGATGAGGGATCAAAGGTCTTGCCTTTCCCTACCCTGGAGGGTTGTCCGCCCATCGCCCCCCTCCGCAGTCCGCACGCGACACCCCCCTGTTCCGCACTCAGGAACAGAGGAGGTCGTGTAGTGCCCCCATCTGTCGGAGAATAACTGGAGAAGAACTGCCGCTGATCAAGGCAGTATCCTAGGACGCCGCCAACGAGCATCCATGGTGCAATCGAGTCGCGGACAGCTCCTGTCCTCGCCTTCCCTTGGTGGTGGCGGCAGACTTCTTTCAGCAGGTTGGCGGCCGGCCCTAGAGGAATGAAGGGAGAAGGGGGGTCTAGGGTGATGGTGGACTAAGGAACTTCAGCCGCCCAAGGTCGTGTGTGCCCGCCACCGATGAGGGTGTAGCAGTCGGCGCTGCTGTCTACCAGGCCAACGTCGGGCTCAAACGGCAAAAGGAACAGCAGCTTCCTTTGCACCGATGGCATGTATAGAGTTGGGGAGACAAGTCCCCAGCCATCAGATTAGCATGGCCCCAGATCCAACGGACAGAAAGAGGGATGGGATAGGGTTTCCCTAAAGAGGGTGGCGGCTGTTGGGCCGTGCACCACTCAAAGTCAGCCCATCAAGGCTCAAAAGTCAAGCAAAAACTTTAAAACAAGTACAAGTTGAGTCATCTTCTTTGACCCATAACTTGGGCTATAAATGTCTGATTGATGTGATTTTTGTGCCACTGGATTCATTATTGAAAAATCTACATCATGATATGTAATAGGAATCCAAGGCAATAAGGGACTGAGGTTCCATATTAGATGTAAGAAGGTGACATGATATAGCATGCTACTTAGTCGAATTTCTCAAAATAGAGCAACATATCATCAAATTCATCATCATGGTGATCAAATTGGGTCTTCATCACACTCTAGTATTGTGATTGAACTCATATTGAGTGATGTGAGCCACTAAAAGAGAAATGAATAGTATAATAAAGGAGAGATAAAATCAAGGTTGTCACAATCCTCTTCAAGACTAGGTAAAACCTTGTAAGAAGGCTAAAGACTCTTGGTAGGCGGATATGTGAGGACTTCTAGATTTGTTGGCTCCCTGATGAGAGAGATTACAAGTGTAGTTTGATTAGTTCTTCTAAACAAATGGTGGCTACTATATGCAGCCACGCGTGCTTCTAAAACGGTTGCTTCTTTTGTAAAAACTAAACTCAAATAAGTGCTCTATTTTGAGACTTCAATACCATCTAATTGGAGACTTTAAACTCAAATCAGATCTAGTACACTAGCATCCTTGTCAATATATTATAAATATGGAATACAAGCATGTATTTATTCCCACTTGCAAGCATCCGTGTCAATTATATATTATGTGGACCTTACTGGGTCTCTCATTTGTCTGGAAAATTTTTTGATAACTTCATAGCAGGTCAATCCGCAGCCACTCAAAAATTACTCGAGTCTCCTCCTCCTTTGATATTTTTAGAGTACAAACTAATTGACTACATTTTTCTCTTATGACGCATACAGAGAACGTCACTGATAAAAATCTTATGTTGGCATCATCAACTTCTTCTAATTTTGTTTTTATATCTTTACCATTAACAGAATTTGTAGTTCGTGCCTCTACAAAGAGATTTATGTAAAAGACACTCTTTTGTTAAAATATTATTAAGCGATAATATATAAATGGATTTTGGAAGGGTAGTTTGATTAGTTCTTCTAAACAAATGGTGGCTACTATATGGAGCCACACATGTAAAAACTAAACCCAAATAAGTGTTCTCTATTTTGAGACTACAAACACCATCGGATTGGAGACTCTAAACTCAAATCAGATCTGGTACACTAGAATCCTTGTCAATATATTATAAATATGAAATGCAAGCAAATATTTATTCCCACTTGAAAGCATCCTTGTCAATTATATATTGTAGTACTACCTTTGTTCGGAAAAATTTCTGATAACAGGTCAATCCGCAGCCGATGCAGCCACTCAAAAATTATTGGAGTCTCTCTCTCCTTCAATATTTTTGGAGTGCAAACTAATGACTCAATTTTTCAATTACGACGTATATAAAGAATGTCACTAATAAAAATGTATGTCTTCTGATTTTGTTTTTATATGTAAAAGACGCTATTTTGTTAAAATATCATTAAAGGATTAATGTATAAATGGAGGTGCGGGGAATCGAACCCCGTGCCTCTCGCATGCGAAGCGAGCGCTCTACCATATGAGCTACACCCCCGTTTTTCGATTGTGTAATTTCACTTAATATATCTCTTCCATGCCGAATCCGACAAGTGTACGAGCGTAGTAGCCACCTCGTGTCTGTTGCCCGCACCCGTACAGCATATATTCCTTTTTCTATGATCATGCATGCGTAGTAGCACTTGCTCCCGGCATCCGTAGTCAGTCGAGATGTCAGGCCTACAGGGCCCACGTACGCGTACTCAGCTACCCCGTTGCCTTTCCTTTCTACCCCATTCTTGCTCAGTCCATCTGCCACGCTGCACCTTCCTCTTCTTCTTCTTCTTCCCAGTTCCCCACCCCACTGATCCTCTCCTCTCGTCTCGTCGTCAATCCACCGTTGCAACTGTACCATTGGCCCCATCCACCGACCACGACCTTGATTTGCTACCAGCTATTTCCATGACTGAAGGATGAGGAATACCATGTTCATCCGCAGTCACCATATATAGTAGGAGCACAAACTCTATGACAAACAGCAAGGTGCCAAGCCACTAGTCGTTGTTCCTGGTGGGTGCCGTTTGACGACGGAAGCGTACGATTAGTTCTCTCCATCTCTGGATTAACTGCGAAAAAACAGTGAAAGCTACAAGCTAGCCTATAATGGGGCCAGCTGCATGCGCTTCCTGATTCTCGACATCTTCCTTGGATCCGATTTGAAAGGGGGAATCATAATAACCAACCAACTCAAATTGGATTTGCGGTGAGTTGATCTAAACTAGTTAATCTGACCAGTCTAATCGACCTACTACCTGCTGCCAATAATAGAGACTGGCTGGCTGGCTGACTGAATTGCGAACTAAGCTTAACCGTACACAAGGAGGTGCCCCACATTCCCCCCACAATTGCAAGGGCGACTAACCGACCAGTCTTTCCATAATTCCATATCTATACTACTATAAAAAGAGTGAGTTTTATAGACAGTTTAAATATAACCGCCAAAAGTCATTTTGACTCTCCTTCACTCAAGCTGCTCTCACGTTTTTTCAATTTTTTTTATTTTTTTTTTATCTTAATTTCTCTCTCCTGTCAAACATCACAATCCACGTCCCCTATCTTCTCACATTTTTAAGTTTAAATTGTTTCTTTTTCACACGTCCCACCACTAAGTCATCCCTATCGGAATGGTGATCTGTTTGAAAAAGCCACACCGAAATTCCCTCCACTGAAAACTCACGATTCATTTTCGCAAACATCCCGCCCAACCAACTAACCACCATGGATAAGTGTATGTACTCCTGACGAAAATGGACATGTTTTCGTCACGGTTGGCAAAGAGCGTGGGGAAAATGTCAATATGTTTTCTCTAACTAGAATTACCTATACTTTCTATATTTATGTCAATCTCCTTTCACAACTATGTCCCACCACGTAGCATCACCCCCTAACTAATTTCAAATTCGTAATATTCATTTAGAACCACCAACAACCTCCATGTTCTCCGGTTTGATTGTTTCCTTATCAATACTTCAACTAATCAATTCTCTCTCTCCGTTGGTCTTGCTTTGTGGTTGCTGATTTGAATTAGTCAAAGAAAATGCAATCCCACTAAATGATGATTGCCCATAAATCCAACTAACCACGTTCACGCTCTCTACCCACTCTTTGTTCATCTCGCCACTCCTTCGCTCTCATCATACCATTTCTTTCCGCTCTCCCCTCCAACTCTATATATGCATCTTCTGCTCTATTGGTTTCTTACTCTTCTCTCTTTTTCATGCCTTTTACGATTTCCATCCTTTATCGGCTCCCCCTCCATCTTGTGATTCCCTACCTTTCGAGTCCATGTTGGTCTCTTTAAAATTGAAACCAGAATCATAGTATAGGTCGCCTGCTCTCGATCCGTGGAAAATGCACGACTTCTGCTTCACGATCCCGTACGGATTGATTGTTCTAGCTGGAGGGATCGTCGCGTATGCCAGAAAATAGAGCACTACCTCCCTTGCCGGTGGCTACGGCACGGGGATACTACTTCTGCTGGCGGGATACCTGAGCCTCAAGGCCTTCGAGAAGAGAAGGAATTCCGACTTCGTGTTGATTCTCGAAACTCGTAAATGTGGTGCTGACTTTTCTTAACATTTTCATTTGGGAAGTCCGACGCTATAGTATTGTTGTTTCCCTCTCCGGTCCTGTAAGCCCTGGGAGGTATTTTCTAATTCTCTCATATTTAAGCTGATTACAAGAGCCGGCTTGTCCTCCATAACTGCTTGAGCTCGGTATTCAGTAAATTTTATCGTTATCATAGTTATAGGGAAATGATTTTACATTAATTACTTTTTAAAACCCTGCCAGATCTAATATCTCAGTTGAAGAGAATTTCTTTAAAAAAATTGTTGTTCGGCTTCTCAGTTGCTCATTTGTAAGCAGGTCAAAGTTGTTTCTCTCGTGCCAGATGTATTAACCAAATATCTCTTTAAATCACTTGGATGAGTGAGCAGACACTTGAAGATGTTCTGTATGTATGTGTAAATATTGATGTATAGAATGTGAACTCTATAATTTTTTGCACCTTCGTGTACGCAAGTGGGCTATAGATTCCAACTTTAGAAATTTTGTGTTTGTTCTTGATATTTTGTCTCAAGCTTAAGCAACAGACACAAATGATATCTTCAACTCCACATCTCATATCATGATCAATAATGTCAGGAGCTCTCACCAATGCTTGTTTTTATATATATTATTCCTGATTTGTAGTTAATTTGGTACTAATATGATCATTCACCAATCGATGCTTTTATTTGTCTCTTAAATTTTTGACCTTCAGTCTATGTTTGTATTCCTATTATATATGCAGAATGAGTTATTAAGAAAGATTTTATCTTCTTCATGATTGTTCACTTAGACCAAGTATAACAAAATCTAGCATAAGGAAAAGACTTATGTTCTTCACTAGGTATGTGTTGTTTCCTTCACGCTTCTCTGCATGATCCCTATCTGTCTTTCCATCATGTATAGTCATATATATGTTGTTTAATGTCATTTGATTCTTTTTGCTTTCTTCTCTGATGCAGTGTTTTACATGGACCCTCCCTGCCATGAGGGGTTACAGGAAGAAGTGATCGTCTTACGGGATAAACCTCTAGATATTATTGTTGCAAACATGCGGACTACAAAAGGACATCCCTGTGATTTTCAAGAGTTACAACCAAGCAGGCTTGCTGCGCCATTGTGAATTTCTCCATAGATGCCAACAGAAATGCTAGATCCATGTTGTCTGGGCACCAATCATTGCGTAGAAGATTGGAAGTTTCTTTGTCCAACCTTCTAACCATTAGTCTTTCTATATATAATGAAGTTGTTGTTAGCACTGTGTGTTGCATGTGTATGTTAACTAGATGTGTTCACCTTAAAAAATGCAAACTATATAATAATTATGATCTTTATTTTCTAAAAAAAATTAACTAATTAGATTATCCTATTTTAGATATGTTTTTTCCTCAATTTTTCCTCTTTTAACAGTTTTCTCACATTTATATTTTCAAGTACCAGATTTATTTCTTTTGTTTATAAATAATTAAACCATGTTCCCCCAAAAAGAGGTGTATCTAATCAAAAAATTTCTCCTAAAAGTACTCCCCTCACTTCCCTCTTGCCATCCCTCTCCTATTAATCACTCTTTTCCAAATTCCATTAATTTTGTTTCTTAAATAGAAAATAAATCAACATTTATTACTTTTGCATGGTAGTTCAATATGAGTCGGTCAACAACATGAATTAAATTAATAAAAAATGAGACTTATGATGATAAAAGGAAAATATACCTAATTTGATATGTCACGTGCATGGGCACGTGTGTGTTTACTAGTCTAATGAAACACGTAACCACCCAACCATATCGTCTCCGCTTTGATATTCCATTTAAGTGGCGGAGTCGGGGCTCAGATGCGGGTGTGGCATTCAAGGGATTTTACTTTCTAGTATTTTTTTTGCACCATGAATATAAGCGTGAGTATTGCGATATAGGTTGCATTATTATGGTTCAAGGTGCAGTTACAAGTGGGTTAAAATTACTCAAATCTGAACATATATATATATATATATATATATATATATATATTAGTTAACATATATGTCAACCTGTAATAGTCTATTCAATTTTTTTCACTCATATCTCATGTCTCCATGAAATTTTACATTCTAAGACGCCAGTTCGCAACAATTAATCACGATTTAAAAGCATAATACAACAGTCGCATGTAATCCATCCAATAGGTAAAACACGTATAAATTTTACTTAAAATGATAGAAATTAGTTTACAATGATTTAAAAAATAATTTCACAAATTATCAGCTGATCTCGTGCATGTCGTAGCCCAATAAGAATAAAAATAGCAAGTAGACTAAAAAAAAGGATTTTTTCACTGCCTTAGGTAGAGCCCGCATCTTTTTTCCAGCCATAGCCCGGATAACTGGCGGGTAATAAATCCAGCACTCCACAGCGTGGTTCAAACCCGGCTCCCCTGAAGGGGGACATCGTGCCTTACCATCTGTGTTAACGTTGATCGGGTAAAATAGCAAGTAGACTAATAAGCACAATGTTAATATAGGAAATAGGAGTAGAATTCGACTTGTCAAACGGGTGAGTGGGTTTGGTTTGGATTGGGTTGTTTGAGGTTTGGGTTTCACGGGTGCAGGTCAAAAAGACACAATGTTAAATAGGTCGAGAAGTAGCACATTTAAATTTGACTCAGTGCGTTGCGGGTCATCCGTAGGTCCCCATATAATATGTGCGCACTAAAAAGATCTTGTTAATTTCTGCTCTACAAAAAAATAGAATGATTCATTAATAACTTTTGTCTTACATAGGAAAATGAGAGCAACTTCCACTACTTTTACTGTCTAACACAATATAATATTTATTTCTTTGTCTTGAAAAGGACTGTAAAAACAAAAAGAAAACAACAAATATTACAATGTAAAATAAAAAATAAAATGATTTGATGATACAAATAGCATAATATATTGCCATCACAACACTACATTTTATTAACTTAAGTTAAAAAATCTTGATATTTCATGTTATTATGGTTATCTAGTTTATGAAGTGAACATAAAGATATTGTGACTGAATATAAAACGTGTTATACTAAATGTTCATTAACATAAACAACAATATAAAAGATAACTACTTTGTTGTCCATTGGTATAAATAATTAACAGATGATATCAACCATGTCATTTAGATTTTATCTCATTATAATGTATATGTTACACCACCAACCACCAATCTAGTTGCTTGATACATGTCTGTGTGTGTGGTATATCTTAGGAGTCATATGAGTATTATTTTTATATCAATATTTTTATTTTAGATAATTGGGCACTCGCAGGTCATTTGTAAGACCCACTAATCAAACGTATGGGGTATGGATTTGGGTGATTTCTAGCGGGTGGTAAATTTCATCGCCTAAACTCAACTTAAACGGGTCAATTTGTGGGTGTCCGCGGATTTTGATCCAATTTGATAGGTCTAAATGGAATATAAAATTAGTGTCCATGTAGATATAAAGTATTTATTGTCAAAATTATTACCTCATCATAATCAAATAATGTACTCTATAACTGCATCATGTCCACCGCATATTTAAATAGGAACCTAGCACATGAAAAAGTCGTGATCAATCACACCATACCATATCATAAAAAAAGGTATGGCTCGAGCACCATAGTGTAGAAAACCATAATTCACTATATAGTTGCACATATATAAAGAACTAAAAGTATACATTATAACAAATGAAGGACCAACACCAATATTGGCAAACACCCTATTTTATCTGTATAAAATAGATATAATGATAAATCTAACTCGGGGGTCTCATAAAATGTAATAAAAATAAAAATAAAACTCAGAATCGCCACCATATTCCATAAAAAATAGTAATTTATGTTTAATTAAAGAAAACAAAACAAAATACATGTAAAAGATAAGCGGTTTTTGGTTTGCATATCGTTGGGGCTGGTGATGGTTGTGGATTTCTCAAAATTATCCTAAAGATCGTGATTTATTTGGTAATGGGGTCTAGAACGCATCTAGATATCCCATAGAAGAGACTCATCATGTGTGATAGGGACCAAAATGTGGGAAATAAGAGGAGAGGCAAAAGAGTGTAATTTGGTGTGAGCAAGATTCAATCTATCAGGTTGATTAAATCAAACAAGATGCATGACTAAATCACATGAAGGTGGGCTTAGATCATTAAGTTGATACAAATGATCATTTTGAGTAGTTAAAAGTAAGAAGTTTAAGTAATCATGGAATAGCATAGAAATTATGAACTTAACAGTTAAACAAAATAAGTAAGGAGCAATTCATATCAAAATAATGTAAATAGTTACCCCTCTGCATCCTAATAGTGTTCAAAAAGCAATTGTGCTAAAGGAAGGATCCTCTAGTCACTATAGAGACTTAAAGTAAAGAGGTAGGTAGTCTTCTTTTGGGCTTCAGGAAAATCAATTATTGTAAAATTATATGGTGGGTATGGGAATATTTATAGGATAGAACTAGTATAATGGGGTTTGAGTGAAAGATTCAAAAATTGGTATGTGGGGCGGATCGTGTGGTTACTGCAGATGGCACCTAGCATACAGTTAGGATCAATGGGTGTCCTTGGGTAGGGGAAATGAATTTCTTTATCCAAGATTCTAGATTTTAGGGAAATCTTTTGGAGATATATATATATATATATATATCATTACGAGATTGTTTGATATGTGGTATAAAAACTCAATAAAAAGTGAAGGAAAATATGAGAATAAAACTTGGGGATTAAATTTACCTTATTATCAATAAGATATGGATTTTGGTTAGATAATTGTGATTTTATGTGGGTTTGAAAAATGAGTATTATATTCAATATCATCTAAGTATACAATTTATGATAAAAGACTCAAAAAAAGTAATGGACAACTTTTTGCTAAAGTCCAGAGAAAAATAGTTTTGTATAAAAGCCCTCAAACTTTTGTAAATGAGAAAAATGGATGAATAAATTAGGTGGAAAAATATTGAAAATCTGAAATAAATGGTATGAACTCTATTATTATCCGAAGAAATGAACTGATTTTGATCATTTTACAAATGATCAAAAATTGGGACGCCAATAGTTTTCCCCTCTTAGTAAAAGTTTCAAGATAAGAGCGTGAATTGCATCCTTAACCCAAGTTTGACCCCCATTTTTGTCATGGAGGCAAAAAAAGGTGAGATATTCTAGAAAACCTCATAGACAGTAAAGATAGTAGGTGATCTCTTTTCCTATCAGTCAATCATAAAAGGATAAGGTTGGGAGTAAGGTGATCCATCCACGCTTAAGGTAGTTTAATACAACTTTAGTGATAGTATCTAGGTGATCATATGTCCCCTAGAGTGAAGACAAGTTGTTCACATATATTTAAGTTTGGTTAGGATATTTGAGGACATCCCTCTGATTCTCTGGCTCTCATTCAATCAATGGTTGATTTTGACTATGGAAAGGCAGAAGTAGTTACACATATTAATTTGGTCTTGGGGCAAAAAGTGTAAGTAGTTTCTTTTCCTTCTAAGGATGGAGTAGTGGGAAAACCCTACATAAAAGGGATAAGACATGTGCTCAGATCCAAGTAATGTTACATGACCCATTGGTACATTCTAAGGTCATGATCCAAGGTACAATGATAGAATAAGATGACTACTTGTAATATGGATATGCATTTCAAATGACTTCAATTCAGCTCTAGTCATGAGTCTTAAACTTTATGTTGGGTAGAAACCAACATATTTGAAATGAAGTGAATGTGGATCTTAGTCCATAATTTAGGTTCCAAGAGATGACCAAGTGACATTCAGAGATTTATCTTCCTTAAAATAGTGGACTTTTCAGCTTTTTAAGGATAATTTTGAGATATTCTAATTTCTACATTTTTTTTGGTATTGCATTAGCACTTTCTTAGTTTTTATGAGTTTCCAAATTTTTTTAGGAAGTTTGGAAATTTAGTTGAAAGTCTAGGGACAAATATTTTATATTTTCCTAAATTTGTTTTTAAGAGGAGTGAATGAGAAGAGGTTGGGTATCCCCCTCATTTTCTTAATGTTGAGAGATGGTTTTAACTGGAAGCTCGTGCTTGTACTAGTAGTGGTGGTGTTTATAAGAGATAGAAAGAGTGGAAGAATATGGCATTCTACCATAGAGCTTCACCATAAAATCCTCTATTTAGATGTAGGTCCACAATGATGCATCGATCAACAATTTACACAGTGGTGGAGTGTTAGATCGTGACATTTTTTGATGATTGTCATATTCATTCTATTATGGGGAAGTAAATCCCTTACTTTTTAGCCTTCTATATGTCATTTTGCATTTGGAAGCAAAATTTGGACTTTGGGTTTCTGAACGTTCTTCATGATTTGGAGGTTAAAAATGACTGGGATCACATCTTGTCTTGTGATTCATATGTTCTCTCTATTTTTTGTGTTTTCATTAGCATCTAGCGCTTGCTTGTGTTGATTCAACTTTGAATGTTAAGTTGTTGTTGTTTTATTAATGCTTTATTTGTAGAGGGCACTCCATGGATGGAAACATCAATGATCCTCAACAACTCTAGGTGTAGGGGCTAAGGCATACCATAGGTGTAAGACCCTTGACCTAACTATTTTGTTGGTCTTGCTTTCTTAGAATAATTACATGCTTAAAACCTTAATTTAACCTTGTGGTGTGCTTTGATATCATGTGACAAACTTATGATTCAACTTTGGTCCAATTTGGGTGATGTTTGAGCAGTTAAGCTTGTTTTGGACCAAATTGCAATTTACCCAAGGTTAGGGTTTTCTTGAAATTTGTCACATGCTTTTAGTACCTTACATGTTTTGACATCATTTTTGATATAGTGGTTCTTTGGGGTACCTTATCATACCTTGGGTTGAGCAGTGACACCTCATGTTGAGTTTAGGGTTTGCATGGATGCCCTAGTTGATGGTTGACCTTGAGGTATGTTTGACCGATAATCTTATGTTTTGGAAATCTCCGAGCCTTTATTTGGCCATGTTCTTGGCATTCTATTATGTTTTGGAGATTGTCCTGAGACTTGGCATTCGATGAGGCTCATGACCCCTCTATGTTGCCAAGAATCTAGAGTTAGCAGTCGCTATGTTTTGGTCACCTGAGTTGCTGAAAATCTTTAGTAGTCGTTTGAGTTTTTTGGAACAAGTTGGTCACTCCTACCTAACCTTCTTTCTCTCTCTCCAACCCTAATTTATATAAACCCCTCTTTTTGCATGCATTATCCTCTTTACACGCCTAGATTCCTCTCTATTATTCCTTAGTTTCTTTTGGATCTCATCCTCTTGTGCTTGGTGGTGAAGGAGGAGCTCAAACTTGGAGAAGTTGGGTCGATCCCCCTTGCATGTGGAGCTATGGTTTGAAGCTACCCTTCTTGTGATCATTTGGTGCATCTTACATTTCTTCTTGACCTTGGTAAGTGAGATCTTCATTTTCATTGATATACCCTCTTCTTCTTTCTCTTCTTGTCCAAACCCATGGTACTCCATGGTACACTACTACAGAAATGGCTTATAAAGTCACTTTTCAAGGTGTCGGTTGTATACATAAACGGACACCTAAACTCTACAGTGTCGGTTTATAACATAAACCGACATACAATCTGTGAAGGTCGACCAGACACGGGTACCACTTTTATTAAGTGTCGGTTAATTAATAAAAAACCGACACCTAAAATCAACCGCCAAAACCGAAATTCCAGCGAAAAAATTACCTCCAAAATTTGACATATGTCGTCAGTTCATAAATAAATAACCGACGACTAAAGGGTATTCGCGAGACAGGAATAGTTGTCGGTTGTCCTTTAGTTAAAAACTGACGACTATAATCTAGTATAGGTGCCGGTTTTTGGTATAGAACCGACACAGTTGGTTTATTTGTCGGTTTTTTAGAATAACCGACGCTTATTGTCAACTTAATAGCTCACCAGCGTGAGCTTCTCTTCCACTTTCCCTTTTTCATTCTCGATTTCAGTTAGGTCCGGCGATTTCTTGCTCGCCCCCACTGGTCGTTGCTCCTCCGCCGCCGCTGCCGTGCTCCTGCTCCTACCCTCGCCGCTGCTTCATGCTCACCGACAGTCGTGCTCTTGCTCCTGCTCCTATCGTCTGTGCTCACCGGCGGCTGTCCGTGCTCCTGCTCCGTGCCCTCGCCGCTGCTCCGTGCCCTCGCCGCTGCTCCGCGCCCTCTTCGCTGCTCCGTGCCCTCGCCGCCGCTGCTCCGTGTCCTCGCCGACGCTTCTCCTCTATTTGCTGCCGCCTCCGCCGGTGGCTGCTATGCTCCGGCCGCTGCTCTCCTCTGCCCTCAAGGTATGCCCGCCTGCCCTGCCTTCTTCCTTCTTCCTCTGCTCCGGCGGCTGCTTGGGCGGTGCCAAGGCACGCCCAAGCATCTGCTGGGCATTTTTTTTTAAAAGTTATTTACTTATTTGTGTTTAGGGTTTAGGTATTGATTTTGTGCTTCTAGTGAGTTGAATCCTCTATTGTCTATACAATAGATGTAATTTTCCTAGTATCGTGAAAGATTCTCAATCGTGTGTATCACATGGGATTCTTATCTCAACACAATGGACTGCAATATATGCATCTAATGCCTTAAATGGAAGACTCGAATGTTATAAAATCCCATCAAAGTAGGTAGAAACAACTTATATATATTCAGATCTTAATAATTCCATGAAGTGCACATTATCTTACTCAGGAAAAGTATGTGTATAATGTAGGATTAGTTCCATATAATGGTTCTATTTTAGTAAGCATCTAGAAACCCGTCCAAGCTTTACTCATTAGGAGTAAATCTTGGATAGTCCCCGGTTTGGGACTGTTCTTGAACACCTAATCTCACTTAGGATGTAAGAGTATAATGTGTATTGGGTTTTCGAGAAAATTTCGGTAGCATTTCCTCGTTTGTTCACTAAGTACATATGTAGACTTCTTTTCAAGCTATCATGTCTACCACAATAAAGTTGGTTATGACAAGCAATAAAAGGTTAACTGATGTTATACAACTTTTTCTGAAAATATATAACATCGTTATATGTACTTACACTTTGTTAATACTAATATTATGCAGTCTCTGTCCACCCATAACAGTCACTATGAACTGGGCCTCTATGTCAATGTTAACGTTCCCTATTGAAGAACAATTGGACATCATCCTAGATGATCGTTCCTTAAACCAATTGGTCATACCCAAACATTGGCGTTTTTAAAAGGAAGACACTACATGCCTGGTAAAGTGACCCTAACTTTTGGCAATTATTCACATGTTATCGAGGTTGAGTATGATTTGGAGGGAAATCTTGTATCAAAATCCAGTTGGCGTGATTGGATTGGAGAGATGCATGTGGTCCGTTGCAATAGGCTTTTTCTCTGTCCAGTTGGCCATAATTCAATCAAAGTTTGGATAACCAACAGCAACTGCGAGACCCCCGATCATCTACTGTGGTATGAGCGCACGTCGTCGCATATCAACTCGGACGAATCTGAATCTAAGGCCCCTGTCAGTTCAGATTCTTCTAAATACAGTGAGGAGCTTCGTGACACAGCTTCATCATCAAAAAGACCACGGTAAGTCCAATTAACAAATATAATTGTCAAGCAATCAATACTCATAGCTGCTTTCTATTCTGAACTTCAGGAGAAGATCGCCACAATGATAAGTCCTCGAAGTTACTGATGTGGGACCATGTTGGTGTAATATTTAGTTGTCTATCTATCTAGACTTGTCTGTATTAATAGTTTTTTTAATTATGCGCATGTTTAGGGGTACACCAACCCCTTTGTTTAGTTATTGTTTAGGGGTACACCCCTGTGTGTGGATGTAAAAAGAGATTAATGAATGGAACTGAAAGTTGCTACATGAAACCCATCCAACACATTATTTGTTGGCCTAGAAACCCGTCCAAGATTTACTCATTAGGAGTAAATCTTGGATAGTCCCCGGTTTGGGACTATTTTTGAACACCTAATCTCGCTTAGGATGTTAGTGTATAATTTGTATTGGGTTTTCAAGAAAATTTCGGCAGCATTTCCGCGTTTGTTCTCTAAGTACATATGTACTTGGAGAACAGCGGGGAAATGTTGCTGAAATTTTCTTGAAAACCCAATACACATTATACACTTACTAGTGAGATTAGGTGTTCAAGAATGGATAGGTGGTACACATTTATTATATATAACAATGAAATCACATGTATTTTTTAACCCTAGACCCTAATCTTGTCCTAATATATACTTATTTTCTCTTTGATCATAGAATGGATAGATCATGGATGTCCATTCGCAATCGCTGCACCCCAGAGTTTGTTTCTGGTCTTGACCAGTTCATTAGATTTGCCTAGGAACATAGGAAACAACCTGGAGATAGGTTCTACTGTCCATGTAGGCATTGCGGTAACAACTTGAAAGTCAACACTGGTGACGAAATTAAAACTCATGTCATGTGCAATGGGATTATACAAGGCTATACAGAATAGCAGTGGCATGGAGAGATTTCAAACCCGAAACCAGTGGATGTCGATAGCAGTGCTTGTGTGGAAGAAGAAATTGCCTACGATGACGTAGATGTGAATGAACCAGTTCCAGTAGACATCGTTGATGCGATGCTGGATAGTTGTGGGGTAGAGCACACCGATCCACATCCCATTTTTAGAAACATTGTGCATGATGCTTAGATGCCGTTATACACAGGTTGTACTAAGTTTACGAAGCTTAACGTTGTGTTGAGATTGTATAAGTTGAAAGCTAACAATAGATGGAGCGACAAAAGCTTCACGTCATTGTTGTCTTTGTTGAAAGAAATGCTTCCTGAGGAAAACGAGCTGCCAATCTTAACATACCAGGTAAAGAAATTATTGTGCCCAATGGGAATGGATGCCAAGAAGATACACGCATGCCCTAATGATTGTGTATTATTTCAAAAGGACTATGCAGATTTGAAAGATTGTCCAAAATGTGGTGCGTCATGGTATAAATTGACGACTTGGGGGGAGTCCAAAACTGGTTCTCCTGCCAAGGTGATGTGGTATCTACCTATAATATCACGGTTTCAACGCTTGTTTGCCAATCCTATAGATGCAAAGAATTTGAGGTGGCATGCAGATGTTAAGAAAAATAATGATGGGATCCTACGACATGCGTCTGATTCCCCACAGTGGAAGAAGATTGATGTATTGTACCCTGAATTTGGTGAAGAAGTCAGGAATCTAAGACTTGGGCTTTGTACAGACGGGATGAATCCGTATGGGACATTGAGCATCCAACATAGCACTTGGCCAGTCATGCTTGTTATATACAATCTTCCTCTATGGTTGTGTATGAAAAATAAGTACGTAATGTTGTCGTTGTTGATATCGGGCCCTAAACAACCTGGAAATGACATCGATGTTTATCTTGAACCTCTGATTGATGACTTAAAGAAACTCTGGGGTGAAGGTGTGATGACCTATGATGCTTCACGAAGAGAGACATTTTGTTTGCATGCTATGTTGTTTTGCACTATTAATGACTTTCCAGCATATGGGAATTTGTCTGGATATAGTGTCAAAGGAGCTAAAGCGTGTCCTATATGTGAAGAGAACACTGATTCAACAAGACTAAAACATGGCGGTAAGAATGTATATCTCGGTCATCGAAGGTTTCTTCCAAAATTCCATCCGTATCGTAGGAAGCGCAAAGCGTTCAATGGATTGAATGAGGAACGCAGTGCACCTAAACCTATACCATGGGAGGTTGTTTATGAAAGAGTAAAAGACTTTGTCAATGAATTTGGTAAGAGATCACAATGTACTACACAGAGTGACAATTCTTCATTCAAGAAGAAGTCAATATTTTGGGATCTTCCTTATTGGAGTTCTTTGACAGTCAGACATTGTATCGATGTAATGCACGTTGAGAAAAATGTATGTGATAGCATCATTGGTACTCTGTTAAATATACCAGGTAAGACTAAAGATGGGATAAAATCCAGACTGGACCTACGTGAAATGGGAATAAGGTCAGAATTAACAGAATTACGTGAAATGGGTAATAAAAGAACATACTTACCTCCCGCTTGTTACACGTTGTCTAGAAAGGAGAAGAAAGCTTTTTGTGAATGCTTGGTAAATGTTAAGGTGCCACATGGTTACTCATCCAACATCCGTAGATTGGTATCAATGAAAGATCTGAAGTTGATAGGTCTTAAATCTCATGATTGTCACACTCTAATGCAACAAATATTGCCCATGGCAATTCAATCTATATTGTCGAAGCATGTAAGGTTTGCAATCACCAGACTTTGTTTCTTTTTCAACAGTCTCTGCAGCAAAGTTATTGACCCTGAGACTCTCGATAATTTGCAAAGAGAAGTGGTTGTTACCCTATGTCAGCTTGAGATGTATTTCTCTCCTTCGTTTTTTGATATCATGCTACATCTTGTTGTCCACTTGACTAGGGAAGTGAAAATCTTGGGACCGGTTTTCTTGCATTGGATGTATCCCTTTGAACGATACATGAGCGTTTTTAAAGGTGATGTTCGAAACCGTTATCGGCCTGAAGGGAGTATTATTGAAGGTTATGTGGCGAGAGAGGTTATGGATTTCTGCAATGGCTTTCTCAGTGGTAATGACACTCCTGATAATGACAAGAATATTGACGAGCTATTTGGCAAAGGAATTTTGGGATCATGTGTGAAAGTAATCAGCCGTGAGCAGTTGGAACAAGGTCATTTGTATATTTTACACAACATGGACGAAGTGAACGTTTATATCGAGGAACATACCAATTTCATCAAAAGACAATATCCTCGAGCCAATACAATGTGGCTTGCTAGAGAGCATAACAAGACTTTTATTAAGTGGTTTGAAGATAAAGTCTTACATCAACTATCACAAACACCAGATGATATTACTGAAACTATCAAATGTCTCGCCTTTAAACCAAAGTTGACTGTTATGTCTTATGAAGGGTATGACATTAATGGATTCACATATTACACAAAGCGCCAAGATGATAAGAGTGTCGTCCAAAACAGTGGGGTCACCCTTCAAGCATCGACTATGTTTTTTGCAAGTGCAAAGGATAAGAGTCCACGTGAAGCTAAAATGTCATATTACGGTGTCATTGAAGAGATATGGGAATTTGACTACATAGATTTCAAAATTCCGCTCTTCAAATGTAATTTGGTTGATAACACCAAAGGAGTTATAGTGGATGAATTGGGTTTCACTTTAGTGAACTTTGAAAAGATTGGCGAGAAGGTTGGACCATTCATATTGTCATCACAGGCGAAACAAGTATTTTATTTCGATGATCCTGCAAATGATAAATGGTCGGTTGTTCTTCATGGTAAAAGACAGTTCATTGAAGATCCTATAGATGAAGAAGAGTACTATGATAAATATGATGAATCCAATCCATTCTCAGTTGGGTTGCCAACTCCACAAAATATTGAAGCTAATGATGACTTATATGTGCGCGGAGATCACAATGAAGGATTGTTAATTGATAAAAGATCACAATTTTAGAGGCATGCATGTTTATATTTTTTTATTGAAGCTAAATGTTTACTTTTTTAATATCAATATCATTTTCTGATTTGATGTTTCATTATCTTCTAGTTAATACAAATGCTAAACATTTTGGGAGGGTGCTAAAGAACTATAGGACCAATCTCACCCGAGATTACATACGCGATGCTGAGAATAGGTTCTTGATTGATTCCAATTCTAGACATTGATCAGTATTTCACTAACTCTACACTAATAATTTTTGTTTGTATTCTCTTTGAAAAATAAATATAGGAAGAAGGAAGCCACACAGCAATGGAACTACTTGGACCCCAAAGACTGGGAGGAGTTTGTTACCCAAAGAAAAACAGATTAATTCAAGGTATTAAGCGCCACTCCCAATTTAATTAATATATGTTTTTATGTATTCACCTATTCAGGATTAACCTTTATTGTTACTAACCAAATCAATGTGCTAACTAACTAGGCTATCAGCGATGCTCAACGACAACTACATGTTACGACCACACAATGGGTCCAAGAGGATATGCAGGCGTTCGCCAAAGGTTATATAGATATATAGGCAGCAAGCCAGGAAACAGCAAAAGAAGCCCCAATGAAGAGAAGTAGGATATAGATACAATACTTAAAGTGCAACACACACAAGTGCTTCAGATTCATATAACAACGTGACAGACTAACACATATATAGTGCATAACAACAGCAGCTCGGAATTTACGTACAACACTAGCTTAGTACATATATAGTGGGACTAAGGTGACGATCCCACCTGCTAAAATAGGTTACCAACAACTACATGTTACGATTGGGAGGTCGTGATTCAGCAACCGTATGCATTAGCAGGTGGATTTGTTTGTCCTCCTGCTAATGAATACGGTTGCTGAATCACGACCTCCTAGTCGTAACATGTAGTTGTCAGTATCCTGTTTTAGCAGGTGGGATCGTCACCTTAGTCCCACTATATATGTACTAAGCTAGTGTTGTATGTAAATTCGACGTTGCTGTTGTTATGTACTATATATGTGTTAGTCTGTCATGTTTTATGGACATCGATTATATTGCTCAGGTATTATATAGTCTCATTAGATAATATGAAATATATCAATCTTATTTATAGCTCATTAATTATATATATACATCATTCTCTTTACAGGTGTTTAAAGCTGACCCCACTACATGAACGGACTTACTAGATGTACATGCTCCCTATACGATGGGAGAATTAAATGAAGTAAGAGAAGAATGGGCAACAGCCATACAAATAGTGGGGGTTTTAAAATATAATTGGGATGTTGATAGCGAATAATGACTAAAGAATGATATTTTGTAAATGAATTTCTGAATTATAATATATGTGTGAATGTTTCTACATGTCTGGATGTTTCTACATGTGTCTGAGTGAAAATGAATGAAAGTGTTGGTTGCTATATGAATGTTTCTACATGTGTGAATGTGAATGAATGGAACTACAGATTGCTAGCTACATGAATGTTTCTAAATGTGTGAAAATAAAATGGAACTGCAGGTTGTATTGCTAAATGCATGTGTGAATATTTTTGTTGTTAAATTTGCAAGTTTGTGGCCTGTTGTTGGCTGATATCAATGGATGTCGTAAAACCTGCAGTTAACTGCAGGTTTCTCATCCTGCGACCAGCCACAGCAGGTCTGCAGAATGACAAAAAAAAAATAGGCATCGGTTATTTGTATAACACCGACACACAAAGTTATAGTGTCGGTTTTATATAAATAATTGACGTCTGTTTCCTGTGGCGCGAAGGTATATGGCGTCGGTTTATTATCTAATAACTGACGCTGATAGTGGTCAAGATGGCGCCCTTTCTGTGGCGCGAAGGTATATGGTGTCGGTTTCTTATCTAATAATGACGCCTATACCTTCGCGCCACAGGAAACAGGCACAATTTCGGTGGCGCGCGAAGAGTTTGGTCGTCGGTTTTGGAACCGACACGTAATGGGTGAGCTTTTGGTGTCGCCCACATAGGTGTCGCTTAGAAACCGACACTAAAGGCCTTAAATAACTATCACTAAAGGTAGGTTCTGTAGTAGTGGTAGTTCTTGAGTTAGAGCTTGAAGATCATCCCTTTCTTTGCTTCCTTGGCCCGAGGTTTTCTCCCTTTGTGGTGGTGAAGCTAGCTTGGCCGAGAGTGGTGCTCAAGCTAGGGTTTTCTCTTCCTTTCCTTCAAGATTCTTTGTTCTTGGAGTTGCTTCATCATCTCTAAGGTGAGTTATATAACTTTCTCCTTGATTATTGTTTACACTCTTCTTGCATGCACATAATCTTACCTAAAAATGTGGTTACAAGTAGAAACACTATATCTTTGATCTAGGGTTTGTGTTTACATGGTGATCTTGAGTAGATATATCTTCTTGGATGAAACCTAATCTTTGTGCATGACATATTTCTTTGGTGATGGAAGTTGATGTAGGGAAATATGGCTTCTAGCAGGAAGCAGTAAAAATAATATCTACCATATTCCCCATAACCAGCACATTGTGTCAATAACTATAATATGGAAAGGATGGTTTTGAGGATATACCTAGTCCTGGAGAAAGTCCAGCGACAATTCTATTCATTGTCTTTTCCCAACTCTGACTCCTGGTTGCACTAGGACTCATTTGTCTACTCGTGCACAGAGAGTACATTCGAGCGTCGTCTTCTGCAGCAGCTCCTCTCGTCATAGACTGCTGGTTGACGATGTCTTCTTTATCGATAGACAACGGCCTCCTGTCTCTAGAGAGGTCCACATGGACTGCCTAGGACTCTTTTCATCATGTTGGAACGTATCTGAAGGAGTCATCCCTTCTGTTGGCATACTAGTCACCAACTTGCTCTCCCACAACAATGATCTCAATTGCTCTCTCCCTTATTGTTCCTGCGTAGTCGGTAGAACTTTCTTCGGCTCTCATGGTTACCACAACCAGAGGGGACAATATTTTTCAGAGAAACTAATTCTCAATTGTCTGTGTTATACTCTGGGAAGACCTCAATTCACCTGTATTTATAGGTGGTGTTTGGGCCAAGGTTCCCAGTCTGTGCGGGAGTGGAAGGGACCGAAAAATCTCAAAGTTTTGCAACCTACGACCACCAAAACTGTCGTCCGACACACCAGACGGTCGTTTGGCATGTGAGATGGCTGTCTAGTACCGTGAGATGAACATTTTGTACTTTCCCAATCACATACAAAATTAAAAATTCGTTTCCAATTAATATCGCATATTAATTTCCTTGCATAATAAGTATTGTGCAACTAGAACGAACTTGGAAATATCTAGAACCTTTCCTCAGATGAATTAAGCCATCTTGCCCATGTGATATGGCCGTCTCGATCACCTAGAAGGTGTTTTCTGACCTGAGTTAGTCTGGTCGGTTCAACCCAAATCCAATCTCAATTCAAATCAGTCTGAAACTCCAAACTCTCATCTCAACCCTCTAGATAGTCATTGAGCACTCCAAACGGTCGTCTCATGCCATGAGAGGGTTTGTTTGAAAGTGTAGTCAGGCTTCTTATTGTGTGAATCAATTGCCTATACATTTTAGCAATTAATTCATATGTTACTCATGATCTAACTCCTCTTCTAGGTTGAGACCTATGTGTGTGACCCTATAGGTCCCATATTACATTGGCAGTGAATGTCCATAACAACTTATGACATCACAAGCAATGAGCGGTACCTATTCACACATCAATGTTACCCAGCTAAATGGAAAGTTGGAGAAAAACTTCAAACTACAATCTTTGTATGGTGTTACAGTGTTTGTATAGTTCCTTTGTCACTGATGTCCAAATTGAACTCGAGGCAGGGAGTAGTCATCCTCTTTAACATTCAATCTTATTTCTTGAACCATATCAGATTGTGTGGGATATATGTAAGCTAAATATCACATATTGACTCACATGTGCATGGCCATGAATTTCTCAGTCTCGTTAATAAAGAGGCATATGACATCGAACTCCTATAGGAGGTATGAATCCCATTTATATCACTCACCATCTATCCCCATGTGTCAAAGTCACTCAATCATCACCTTTATAACAACCTATATTTTAGGACTGTGTTTGATGATGTCAAAGCATACGCAATGACATGTGATGAGTTCAGTGATTTTAGGTCTAAGAACCACAGCCACCAACATCATTGTGAGACTTGATTATGACTTCCATTATGATGGCTTTCATGTGTCAATCTCACAGTGTGTCTGTCCAATACATTGTTCTCTAACATGTATCTATGTGCTTTGTATAATATTGCCATATCATACTAATGAGATTTTTTCATCAACCAACTCACACCCTATCTTATGTGTCATTTTTGTCTATTAACCTTCCATAATGACAACCGATCAGAGACATAATATATATATATATATATATATATATATATATACTCTCAACATCCATATGATCCCATTCCCTAAATCTTAAACATGAGGATATACGTCATTGAGTAATATTATTCTCTAGACATTTATAATGTTACATCATTATCTCATAACAGAATTGAATAGAATAAATTGAAAGCTTGTCTTTATCTATTTAATCAAATCATTTACAATTATTCTATTACAATCATCACATGATTGAGTCTCTAGGCATACATACTAATAGACTCCCACTTGCACTTAGAGCCAATCACCCACGAATCTTATTTTGAGTGACCTAACATGACCATCATGCTTTTTCTATGAAAGTGTCTTTGTCAAGGGACACTACTATAGAAACCGTGTTCAACGTCACTTTTCGGGGCGTTGTTTTTTAAAGAAATCGACGTTGATAAACATTACACGTCGGCTATTAAGGAAAACCGACGTCTATATTTGAAGACCAGTCAGACACAGGTATTGCTTTTTATTCAGAGTCTGCTAAAGAAAAGAAACTGACGCCTAAAGTAGCCCACGAAATCCAATTTTTTCGAGCGAAAAAAATTGCCCCCAAAGTGTAACATATAGCGTCGGTGTTTTACCTCATAACCAACGCCTATAGAAGATAAAAATTGCATGCAATTTTTACCATATGGGAGTCAGTTTTCGTGGGATAACCGACATTGATAAGGGTCCGCGCGCCCTCCCCGCCAAAAAAAATAGGATAAAGGAATATCCAATTGACGTCGGTTGTTATTTTAGCTGACGCTTATTCTGTTTAGGTGACAGTGTTTAAGATAACTGATGCCTTTTATTAACTTAATAGCCCCCGTGAGAAGCAGACTCTTCTCCTTTCTTCTATTTCATCGCAAAACAGACTCTGCCTTTCTCCTGCCGACGATGCCATCACCGCGCCTGCTTCCTACTGCGTCGCCGCCACTTGCTATTGCTGCTGCTTCTTTGCTCGCCGCCGCCGCCTGCTGCTGTTTCTGCTTCTCTGCTTGCCATCGCCGCCTCCTTCTCATGCTGCTTCTCTATTCAGTGCCACTGCTCCTCACACCGCCTCCGCCGCCGACAGGGATGAAGCTCGTCTCCACGCTGCTAGCTGCTCGACAGGTAGGCCCTCCTCTTCTTCCTCCATGCCCCTCTTCTTCTTCCTTCTTCCTCCTTACCAACAGCAAGCACGGTCGTGTGGGTTGGGGTCGTGGCTGTGTTGGCGGACCACGACCGTGCTCAGCCAACACAGCCACAGTCGTGGCTATCCCACACGGCCATGCTGTTGGTAAGGAGGAAGAAGGAAGAAAAGAGGTATATTTTCAAATGAAATCAATTATGAATTTGTGATGAAATCAATTATATGATGAAATCAATTATGTTCAAATTAATTATGTTCAATTATATAATGAAATCAATTATGTTCAAATCAATTATGTTCAATTATATGATGAAATCAATTATGTTCAAATCTTGTGATGAAGTCAATTGTGATGAAACCCAAACATCTAAATGAATCTCTATTGCATGATGAAACCCTAACATCTACATACTCTATATGATACCTAAAATTATGATGAAACCCTAACATCTACATATCTATCCACGATGATGAACATGCATGGACACTCGAAATGTTGAAATCAATGTTATAGAATATGATACCTATATTAAATGATGTTACATGAAACCTAGGATATGAAAGATGAAACTAGGATTGTAGGTATTGGAATGACAACATACATGTATTTGTTGGCCTAGAAACCCATCTAAGATTTACTCATTATGAGTAAATCTTAGATAGTCCCCGGTTTGGGATTGTTCTTGAACACCTAATCTCACTTAGGATGTAAGTGTATAATGTGTATCGGGTTTTCAATAAAATTTCGGTAGCATTTCCCTGTTTGTTCTCTAAGTACATATGTACTTGAAGAACAGCGGGGAAATGTTGCCAAAATTTTCTTAGCATTTCTGAATACATCAATGATAGAGGCATTGATAAGGTGAGATCTTATTTATACATCTATATACCTTGTGTAGGATCTGGTGATCTGGTTTCTTATATATTAGTGCATACATAATACATGTTTTGCAGCTACTTAGTCGAAATTCAATGTAAATAATTTGGATTTGAACATGTGGGATTTTTTATTCCATCATTGATTAGTCTAGTAGCTAAAGACCTTGATAGCGTTCAACAATACTATTGTGATGCTTTTACAATTTTCGATCAAAAAAAGAAGACGATAATAATAGCTCCATTGAATGTGAAGTAAGTTTACTTCGCTTATAATTTGGACTTAAGAAAATTACATTTTTATTGTGGATTTTTTTTTTGGTCGGTCGAAAACTCGTGTTGCTTTTTTTGTATTTTTCCATAGTATCTGTACAAGACAATCCATCTTCAAAATGAGGATAGAGAAAAAGAAAAGAAACAAGAAACCAAAAGAAGTTACAGAACCACAAGAAACTACAACCAATGAACCACCCAAAAGGCATCCAAGCTTCGCGGCTGGGCAAGCTTTAGAGCAGCATAAACTTCTTTTTGAAAACCTGCAGCTAACCAGCAAAGAACATCAACATACCTCAAATCAGCACTCAACCATCACAGCAGCTGAAGACTAGCCATGAGAGGGGAGCAAAAAACCTTCACCACCACAAAGCAGAAGCAAAAAACTCCAAAGGATCCTACTGCCCAGCCCCTGAAGATCATCGAGAGAAAGAACAGAAAAACCTCATCACCAGAAAAACACCATCAAAGGATAGAAAACTTCACATGCTCATCAGAACCAAACTCAGACATCTTCAGAAACCCAACCAAAACTGACAGAACTTGCATACATCCACAGCAGCAGCTCACAAGGATCAGACAGAACATAGCTTAAACAACCTGCTCAACCCAGACACAACAACAAGGGAGAGGGGAGCGTCGACACTCCTTAGAGTGGAGACTCGACCATCACCTTCCAGCAAGGAGCATCCAGAACCACCAGCAGAAAGGCAGAGAAAAAACATACCACTAGCAGATAAAAAGGACAGAAGAGGGGAGTGTCAACACTCACCGGAGTGGTGACTCAACCCTCTCGTCCAAACAACTTCTGTAACCTGCAACCGAACTAAACAAAGAAGGGAGAGGGGAGTGCCGACACTCGACAGAGTGGGGACTCGACCATCACCTTCCAAAAACACCCAGAACCACCAGCGGATCACCAGAAAAAAGATAGCTAATCAGCAGCTAGGATGACAAAAAAGGGGAGCGTCGACACTCACCGCCGGAGTGGTGACTCGAACCTCTCATATAGACCCAAAAGGAGACTAGCCAGCAGCAACACTATCATCCAGAGCAAGCTATACCAACATCCAGCACTAGGGATATCTCTCCAACAACCACCAGGAGAATAGACCCACAAAACAAAACGCACCAAGGAAACCAGCAGGCAAAAGAACAAAATCTGGCATACCAAGAATAGGCAAAGCTATGAAAGTGATATCCACCAAAACACAACCACAAAGCATCACATAACTACACCATCATCTCAGTATCATTCACAATCATCTTCCAAATTTGAATCAAGGAACTAAGCTTTTTGTCATGAACTCTTCTATTCCTCTCCAGCCAAACCTGATATAAGATGAAAGGAGTAATCGTCCTGGCCGATGAAGATTTAAAATTCACAATATCACTCCAATTGCAGGGAATGCAATAAATATGATTATCATTATAAGCCTTAGACCACAACTCTTTTGTGAACTGACAGCTAAAACAGATATGATGGGTATCCACATAATCATTCATACAGAGAAAGCAAATCGAAACCACAGAGATACCCCTTCTTCTAGTGTAATCCGAGGTGGGTAATTTATTAAGAGAAGCTTTACACACATGAATCTTGCTATTCATGTTCCCTTTATATTTCCAAATCCAATCATAAATATCATCTTCAGTACCTTCCTTTCTAATCAGTTCCCAAATGAGATTCAACTTCACAATCCTTGACCCATTAAGAAAGAAAGAGTCAGTAGCAGAATTGGAAATAGGGATATCTGAGATAATATTAAGTATATCCTTCGACACCCTAGACTTAGCAATAGACCACTGATTATCCTTTATAATACTAGAAAGCTTGGAATCACGCAGAATTCCAGATCTGATGATCATACTACTATCCACATAGTCTCGAAGAAAATTCCCTTTGACCCAAGGGTCCAACCAGGTTTTAATGCTTTCCCCAGAGCCAATACTAATCGAAAACAAAGGTCTCAACTTCTCCCTAATTTGAATGACAGAATTGAACATCCAAGAGAAATTGGAGGAAGGTACAATACTCCAGTAAGATTCTTTTTTGAAATATTTTTCACTAATCCATTTTATCCACAAGGAATCTTTCTTTCTAGCTATGTTCCAAGCATTTAACATAAGACATGTTGTAGCAACTTCCTTACTTTTCCTAATCCCTAAACCACCTTCGGACTTAGGCAAAGTAACAATGTCCCATTTAACCAGATGGAGATTGTGCTTCTTCTCGGATTGACCCCATAAGAAGTTTCTACAAATCTCATCAATCTTGTCTAGAACAGAGTAGGGGATAGTAAAAGAGAAAACCCAATAGAGATGCATAGTAGAGAGAGTGGACTTAACCAATTCAAGTCTACGAGCCAAAGAAAGTGTATTAGATTTCCAGCTATCCAGCTTCCTCTTGACTTTATCCACCAAACCCAAACAGAGATTTTTATTTAACTTCCCTATAAACAGAGGTAGACCAAGGTATCTGGAGTCATCCAAATTTCCTACTTTCATGCCAAGTCTGTTCGCAAGCTCATTATCTCTCTTATTACTCAAGTAAATCGTACTTTTCTGGAGATTGATTTTTAGACCAGAAGAATCACTAAAGCTTTGAAAGAGCTTACCAATACCAGTAACACTAACATCATCAGCTTTGGTGAAAATCATTAAGTCATCAGCGAAAATCAAATGGGAACAGTCAAGATTCTTAGAAGCCTTAATAGGATGAATATTATCCTCCTTACAGTACTCCTTCATCATCTCCGTAAAGCCATGCATGACAATAATGAACAAATATGGTGCAATGGGATCTCCCTGTCTGACCCCATTCGAGGATAAAATTGGAGAAGTAGCTTCACCATTCACAAGAACCTGGTAGGAAGTAGATTGGAACATGATTTCAATCCATCTAATCCACTTGATCGGAAAACCCATCCTGAACATAATGGAGAATAGATATTTCCAGCTGACAGAGTCGTATGCCTTCAATATATCAGCCTGAATACACATCAAATGGCTATTGCTCTTTTTGAAATCACTGATAATTTCTTTAGAAGTTAAAATAGCATCTTTGATGTTCCTGCATTTGATGAAAGCGCACTGGTTGACGTCAATTGTCGCGACCGACAATCAAATCGTCATTAATTAAGCGGAATGAAACATAAACAGTGGATTAATATAAATCACTAAAGTTTAAAACCCTTTTGCAAGGAGATCCTTGTATGGAAAACTTTTATTGAAAGAATCAAAACTTATACATATCATGATTGACACTATACAACATTGTTTCTTTTCATCCTCGAGAACAACATATAACAATTGCTCTATCAAAAAAAAATACATACTGGAGCAACATAAAACCTCGAGGCATTCAAGCCAAAATCTCATATTTTTCATAAGACCAGTACGAACCAACTCCAAGGACCTGAGAGTACAGAGACGACACATAGGACTACTATCTACAAGACACGACAGGAAGTACACTCAACCTGAGCTGTCACTGCTATCCCTGCTGCTGAAGATGTACCTCTGTGAAAAGATCTTCACCTCCTCGTGCACGTCCACCTAAATATTTGGATCCCACGGGGGTGAGACAATTGTAATTGTCCCAGCGGGAGATATAACTCCTCACCGACCATATTATTAACTCAGATCAAGAAGTAATAAACTGAGCAGTGGTTCTTTCTATATTTCAATGCAGGATAAATCATTGTATGAATAAAATAAAGTAATCTTCTTTCTTAAGGAGAACATTGCATCCACCCATGGTAGAATTATCAATCATCTATCTACTTTGCAAGGAATTTAAAGAAACATAAATAACATCTATCCACTAAGATGTATAACTGAATTGTGCATCAATCAATGTTCCTCGTATTCGATCATTAAGCAGATATACTACACGGCTGAATATATTTTAACAATCACACTTATGCCCTGATCATATGCAGTGTACTCTACATATGAGATTTGCAGTGCACTACGACCACACCGTACAAGACTTAGCGACACACCCGGGAAATGCTAAGTCTGACTGTCCGTCCTGATCTGCACAGGACTCTCGGGCGCTCAAGGGCCCCAGGCGCTCAAGGGCCTGTCTGCACTAACTCTGAGTGCTCTGGACTCCTCCTCTAACCTGAGTACACAGGCGGAGAGTCTCACCGGGTTACCTCCGTGACACAAGCACAGATGATGTTGAATAACCCCCATTTTTCCTCCAGTGCCATCGTGACACAAGCACGATTGTTGTTGGACACTGCCTCTCTTTCCTCGTGTGTCCATGACACAAGCACGGATGATGTTGCAACACAAGTTTCACCCCTAAGGCGCAGACCTCCCAAAGGGGTTCTACAGTGTTCAGGGAACCTAAGTCTAACATTAATATTATAGTTACATTTAAAACAGAAATCATAACTCATTTTACATTTCTCACAAGGCTCACATAGCCTGCCATATCATAACAATTGACATGACACACTTCATACACTAAAATCATGCAATTGAACTGTTAAGCATCACCATATCTCACACTAAGAACTTTGATATCACAATTACTTAATTCATCACATGGATCACAAGGCCATTATACATCTTGTCACTTCTCACTAAGCAACAACTTATTCAAACACATGGCTCACAAGGCCATTACACATCTTGTCACCTCTCACTAGGCAACAACTTATTCAAACACATTTGAATTGTCCAACCATTATCAATTAATATGGACCCATCTCTGGTTGAAGCATTATTGATATAGGATTAACCATTACCAACCACTTTAGGTGTTTCACCTATCAATGTATTAGCCACACCATTATTTGGTGTTACACTCATTACTCTTAAGAGTGTCTTACCCTCACCTTTACAAGGCATCTCAGTTTAGAAATATACATATGTTCACCATATCGGGTTGTATGTATATGAGCACTCCCCATGTCGGGCTAGAAGTATATACACACCATTCATATCGGGCTAGAAGTATGTATATACATATATTACCCATGTCATGCATTAGGTATTAAGCCATCACCATGTCGGGCTATACATCATCTAGGATTTTGTATCGGGCTTCCATATCGTGCATTAGCATTAGCCTAAATTAGGGTTTCATGTCAACTTACAAGTATTCATTCAATCTTGCATCATGTATGGAGTCTATACTTGACTCTCTATCGTGCAAGGGGTGTATACTACACCCACATATCGTGAAACAAGGTATACAATCATATCCATTTCATTTTAGTGAAGCAGGCGCATCATCATATCGGTTTAGGGTTGCTTGCTTATGTGCTTGCACCCGATATTACTTTTATAAATTGATACCATCATCTTCAAGCTCTAGACCTTATTTCTAACTGTTATAGTTCATGGCAATAGGTCTAAGCAACTACTAAAACTCATAATTTCATCAACTATTTCAGGAAACTTTGGAATTAAAAGTACTTCACTAATTATAGCAATTTAAGTGAAGAATAATAACATGGTTGAGTTCGAGTTATATAACCCGCCTTAAGAACCACTTCAAAGCTCCAAGCTCCAAATCTCCATGTTCCTAAGGTTGAAGATGACTTATGAAGGTCCAAGGCTCGTTCATAACCCCTTCATATACAAGGAATCACCATGGATAAGCAATTGGTGAAGAAGAAAAGAAAGGAAGATCAAAACCCTAAATTCATGCTTCAATCCAAGGTTGAAGATGATCTTTTCCTCACCTTAGGGTCAAGTTTTGAGTTCCTTAGCTCCTTGGCCGACACCCTACCACTCTTGGGCGATATGGACTTCCTCTTGGCCGACACAACTTTTCTTGTGGCCGATACCCTCTCACTTGTGGCCCAAACCACTTCAATTGGCCGATATCAACTTGCTATGGGCAAAATCAACATGGTATGGCCGATATGCTTGCTATGGCCGATACCCAAGGCCTATGCACGATACCCTTGTGCTCTTGCACGATATGCCACCCCTCTTGCACGATATGACACTCACTTGGACGATATGGTACTCACTTGGGATCAAAACACTTCACTCTATGGCCGATATCACCCAATATGACCAAAATCACCTACTTGGGCGATATGATCATGCCATGGGCGATATCCCATGACCCATGCACGATACCATAGCCTCCCTTCACGATATGGGAGCTATGTGCACGATACCACAAGGTAGGAAGGTGGTAAGGGTCGTGAAATTCCATTAAGGGGTCAAACTAGGGGTATATATACTTGCTGATCATGAAGGAGAACAAAAATGAGGTGTCAACATTTTGAGCTAGTAGGTGCCACGTGTCATGCATGTGTGACACGTGTCCAAGCATGCATCAACAATTATCGTGACGTGCAAAAAGGTTGAGGATCATCTAGAGATGCAAATTCGTCCATCACTTACCCATTTGGATAAAATATATCATTTAAATCATCATTTTAAGTCAAGCTGATACACTTTCTCTAAGGAAACTTGTTGGCCGTCACACCTCACCTCCTTGAGGTGCTTTGCACGATATGAACCTTTACAAGAGTTCACAAAACGATATGGGACACCTCCTTGGGCTCCATGGCCGATAGGAACTCATATATAAGCTTTTCAAGTTGATACAACTCAAGTTAAGCCTTCAAATTCAACCCTCTTTCTTGGTCATTTCATCACCAACATTACCATCACTCATAAGTGATTCAAACATGGTGTCTCATTCATTCTATATCCTATAAAAATTATATAGAGGAAGTAGGAACACTCTAGAGGTGGTAATTTGCATATCAACCCCACATTTTGGGTAAATTACAATTTGTACCAAAATTGGTGCACAATGCTCCAGCATTGTTCAGACAAGTTCAAACTTGGAATTTAGGCTTTCCACAAGCCACCATTTAGCATCATTCTCTCTCTTATGATGTTAAAACATATTAGGCACATTCAACATGTGACATTTTGCATTATATCCCCTCAATTTGGGTAAATTGCACTTTGGTCCAAATTAAAGGAAAATTGCTCAAACAGCATTCAATCGGGACCAAACTTGAAACATAAATGTGTCACATGATAACAAATCACATTATAGGATTTCATTAAAGTTCTAAGCAACTTTATTAGCCAAAACAAATAGGGTTACCTCATAACCCAGGTCAGGGTTGTTACAAATTATAAACCCCTAACAAAGATTTCGTCCCCGAAATCCCAGGTAAAAAAAGGGGAACAGATATTATTCATTCATCATATCATAAAATCTCCATATAACATCTTAATGTCATGGAGACACCATATAACTTGATCAACACAAAATTCTTTCATATATTCTCACTGATTTGTCACCTTTCTTAACTTATAACTTTATGTGACAAGATTCTTGATTTTGGGAAGTTTCCCATATATCTCATTCAGTTTAGCCTTTCATTTTCAAGGAAAGACCAGAGTTACATTTTTGTTACCCGTTTGTGACTACAAGTCTTATCATATATCAACTGTGCCATCCAGTCTGTTGACACTACACTAAACTTCCTTACTACTTGTACCAACTATCTCATTAATTGTACATTCTCTTTTACAGATCTAGATAGGGGTATTCTAAGAAATTATTTTTAGTTTGGTACGCATTTCCCTCAATGATTTTACAATTGTTCCTTCAATTAATACATATTTATTGATGTTTTGTTTATGCAAGGAATAAACCCCTAACAAAATATGTCCATACTAAACTGATTTCACAGTTTAGCCATTTCAACATAAATCATCTGATTAGGAGTTATGCTTCTACTTTCTCACAACATCTGACACTTCTTGGATACCAAAATTCCTTGCCTTGGTAACCGTCACATGTGTCAAAAACACATCACACCTTCATCTTTCTTTCATCTTGAAACATTACTTGTTACGCATATCTTTATCTTGGAACCAAAGTCCAAGACGAACTGACACTTTTTCTAAGTATTCATTAATTGATCATTTTTATCTCATGCACATCAAGCGTCATAAGACTCACTTGATTGCCATGTCCTTGAAACAAAAGAACACAAAGAAACATATTTCTTTCATCATCCCATTACTACCCAAGGTTGTTTATTAAGAGAAAATATTATCATCTCCTCTATTTGTAGCATGAACTTTCAACTATTCATGAGTCATTTACTCTTGTCTCATCCTAAGTTCCTTGCCATCATCTTAGGAATTATAAGGATGATTATATGTCATTACTCCTTTCTTCATTATTATCTAACATGTTCATGAACATTTGTGATTTCATCACATTTCCCATTTCCACATTATGGGAAAAGATCTTTATTATTCTCACAGGCTTTATTAGACAGAGATCATTTCCCATGTTCTCATTCTCATCTTATAAGGATTATACTCTTTACTTCCTCATACACGCATACTGATCTGAGATCATCTTAGATTCCTCTTTCTTGTATTTAGGATGTGATACAATTATCCATACCATATTTTCAGTTTCATTATACTCACTAGATTGTCTCAAAATGACTACTTGATCAGAGTAATAAAAAAGATAACAATCTAAGAGTTCCATACTCACCTTATCTCCAATAGTTATATACCTGGCCAGGGTATACAAGTATTGAGATTAGATAGTATGCACTTTATGTAATTTCTTGTTCCTTACTTTTCATATCATCACAAGCATAGGATTTATCATCCCTGGATTTTCTCCAGGCATTACCTCTACACCTCATCCTTTTTCTCATGGATAAGAGTAGTTATAAAGCATTTAAAAGAATATCTAACAAAATATAGATTCTAGTTCTCATCATTTCTTCCCTATATCCCCATAGGGCAAACAATAGGGAAAGTCCATAATAGCAATCCTTTTTACGATTATCAAATAGCATCAAGATAAGGCATATCAAAATGAAAAGGCTTTATCTAACTGTTACTCCTCATCTTCCGCTTCAGGTTGACTCAACACATAGAGTCGAGCTGTTTCACATGATTACTTATTGCTTTTACTTAGTGGCTACTCCCCTAGTACACTAGGCACTTATTGCACTGGTGGCACCAAAAACTTTGTCCTTTTAGGACAACTAGGCACATATCTCTAGAATTGTAGAAACCTTTCCTTAAATTCTCAGCTTATTGCTCCTCCTTGGGCACTTCCATCATAGATATACTATCTGTCTAAACTTATGGCAGAGTCTACTTTCTTACCATATGTTAATCTTTCCCACATTTTCCACTGTTTCAACATGACTCTGTCATTCAGGAACCCATTCAAAGTCCAAAGTTTTCGTATCAAGGACTAATAAACTAGGTTATAATGCTAATATCCAGTCTACTATATGCATAAATGTTGTCTTAACCTTTCCAACAAGAGCATAAACATAGGATTCTCTATCCTGATCGGGTCATGATGGGAATTCTTAGGCATTCATGCTTCTCTTTCCTGATCCCTTGCACCCTCTCCTAGTGCCATAACGTTGTTCTCAGCAATGTGTTCTTCGTGTTCTCCAGTCATTTATAAACTTCACCCTTTCTTCTGCCCAAGCAGAAGTCACTATAGGGTATACTGGAGGACACTAACACAGACTCAACACCTTAGTCCTATGTCTCTGTAGACTCAACGAACCTTAAGCTCTAATACCAAAACTGTCACGACCGACAATCAAATCGTCATTAATTAAGCGAAATGAAACATAAACAGTGGATTAATATAAATCACTAAAGTTTAAAACCCTTTTGCAAGGAGATCCTTGTATGGAAAACTTTTATTGAAAGAATCAAAACGTATACATATCATGATTGACACTATACACCATTGTTTCTTTTCATCCTCGAGAACAACATATAACAATTGCTCTATCAAAAAAAAACACATACTGGAGCAACATAAAACCTCGAGGCATTCAAGCCAAAATCTCATATTATTCATAAGACCAGTACGAACCAACTCCAAGGACCTGAGAGTACAGAGACGACACATAGGACTACTATCTACAAGACACGACAGGTAGTACACTCAACCTGAGCTGTCACTGCTATCCCTGCTGCTGAAGATGTACCTCTGTGAAAAGATCTTCACCTCCTCGTGCACGTCCACCTAAAAATTTGGATCCCACGGGGGTGAGACAATTGTAATTGTCCCAGCGGGAGATATAACTCCTCGCCGACCATATTATTAACTCAGATCAAGAAGTAATAAATTGAGCAGTGGTTCATTCTATATTTACATGCAGGATAAATCATTGTATGAATAAAATAAAGTAATCTTCTTTCTTAAGGAGAACATTGCATCCACCCATGGTAGAATTATCAATCATCTATCTACTTTGCAAGGAATTTAAAGAAACATAAATAACATCTATCCACTAAGATGTATAACTGAATTGCGCATCAATCAATGTTCCTCGTATTCGATCCTTAAGCAGATATACTACACGGCTGAATATATTTTAACAATCACACTTATGCCCTGATCATATGCAGTGTACTCTACATATGAGATTCGCAGTGCACTACGACCACACTGTACAAGACTTAGAGACACACCCGGGAAATGCTAAGTCTGACTGTCCGTCCTGATCTGCACAGGACTCTCGGGCGCTCAAGGGCCCCAGGCTCTCAAGGGCCTGTCTACACTAACTCTGAGTGCTCTGGACTCCTCCTCTAACCTGAGTACACAGGCGGAGAGTCTCACCGGGTTACCTCCGTGACACAAGCATGGATGATGTTGAATAACCCCCATTTTTCCTCCAGTGCCATCGTGACACAAGCACGATTGTTTTTGGACACTACCTCTCTTTCCTCGTGTGTCCATGACACAAGCACGGATGATGTTGCAACACGAGTTTCACCCCTAAGGCGCAGACCTCCCAAAGGGGTTCTACGGTGTTCAGGGAACCTAAGTCTAACATTAATATTATAGTTACATTTAAAACAGAAATCATAACTCATTTTACATTTCTCACAAGGCTCACATAGCCTGCCATATCATAACAATTGACATGACACACTTCATACACTAAAATCATGCAATTGAACTGTTAAGCATCACCATATCTCACACTAAGAACTTTGATATCACAATTACTTAATTTATCACATGGATCACAAGGCCATTATACATCTTGTCACCTCTCACTAAGCAACAACTTATTCAAACACATGGCTCACAAGGCCATTACACATCTTGTCACCTCTCACTAGGCAACAACTTATTCAAACACATTTGAATTGTCCAACCATTATCAATTAATATGGACCCATCTCTGGTTGAAGCATTATTGATATAGGATTAACCATTACCAACCACTTTAGGTGTTTCACCTATCAATGTATTAGCCACACCATTATTTGGTGTTACACTCATTACTCTTAAGAGTGTCTTACCCTCACCTTTACAAGGCATCTCAGTTTAGAAATATACATATGTTCACCATATCGGGTTGTATGTATATGAGCACTCCCCATGTCGGGCTAGAAGTATATACACACCATTCATATCGGGCTAGAAGTATGTATATATATTACCCATGTCATGCATTAGGTATTAAGCCATCACCATGTCGGGCTATACATCATCTAGGATTTTGTATCGGGCTTCCATATCGTGCATTAGCATTAGCCTAAATTAGGGTTTCATGTCAACTTACAAGTATTCATTCAATCTTGCATCATGTATGGAGTCTATACTTGACTCTCTATCGTGCAAGGGGTGTATACTACACCCACATATCGTGCAACAAGGTATACAATCATATCCATTTCATTTTAGTGAAGCAGGCGCATCATCATATCGGTTTAGGGTTGCTTGCTTATGTGCTTGCACCCGATATTACTTTTATAAATTGATACCATCATCTTCAAGCTCTAGACCTTATTTATAACTGTTATAGTTCATGGCAATAGGTCTAAGCAACTACTAAAACTCATAATTTCATCAACTATTTCAGGAAACTTTGGAATTAAAAGTACTTCACTAATTATAGCAATTTAAGTGAAGAATAATAACATGGTTGAGTTCGAGTTATATAACCCGCCTTAAGAACCACTTCAAAGCTCCAAGCTCCAAATCTCCATGTTCCTAAGGTTGAAGATGACTTATGAAGGTCCAAGGCTCGTTCATAACCCCTTCATATACAAGGAATCACCATGGATAAGCAATTGGTGAAGAAGAAAAGAAAGGAAGATCAAAACCCTAAATTCATGCTTCAATCCAAGGTTGAAGATGATCTTTTCCTCACCTTAGGGTCAAGTTTTGAGTTCCTTAGCTCCTTGGCCGACACCCTACCACTCTTGGGCGATATGGACTTCCTCTTGGCCGACACAACTTTTCTTGTGGCCGATACCCTCTCACTTGTGGCCCAAACCACTTCAATTGGTCGATATCAACTTGCTATGGGCAAAATCAACATGGTATGGCCGATATGCTTGCTATAGTCGATACCCAAGGCCTATGCACGATACCCTTGTGCTCTTGCACTATATGCCACCCCTCTTGCACGATATGACACTCACTTGGACGATATGGTACTCACTTGGGATCAAAACACTTCACTCTATGGCCGATATCACCCAATATGACCAAAATCACCTACTTGGGCGATATGATCATGCCATGGGCGATATCCCATGACCCATGCACGATACCATAGCCTCCCTTCACGATATGGGAGCTATGTGCACGATACCACAAGGTAGGAAGGTGGTAAGGGTCGTAAAATTCCATTAAGGGGTCAAACTAGGGGTATATATACTTGCTGATCATGAAGGAGAACAAAAATGAGGTGTCAACATTTTGAGCTAGTAGGTGCCACGTGTCATGCATGGGTGACACGTGTCCAAGCATGCATCAACATTTATCTTGACGTGAAAAAAGGTTGAGGATCATCTAGAGATGCAAATTCGTCCATCACTTACCCATTTGGATAAAATATATCATTTAAATCATCATTTTAAGTCAAGCCGATACACTTTCTCTAAGGAAACTTGTTGGCCGTCACACCTCACCTCCTTGAGGTGATTTGCACAATATAAACCTTTCCAAGAGTTCAAAAAACGATATGGGACACCTCCTTGGGCTCCATGGCCGATAGGAACTCATATATAAGCTTTTCAAGTTGATACAACTCAAGTTAAGCCTTCAAATTCAACCCTCTTTCTTGGTCATTTCATCACCAACATTACCATCACTCATAAGTGATTCAAACATGGTGTCTCATTCATTCTCTCTCCTCTAAATAATATATAGCGGAAGTAGGAACACTCTAGAGGTGGTAATTTGCATATCAACCCCACATTTTGGGTAAATTACAATTTGTACCAAAATTGGTGCACAATGCTCCAGCATTGTTCAGACAAGTTCAAACTTGGAATTTAGGCTTTCCACAAGCCACCATTTAGCATCATTCTCTCTCTTATGATGTTAAAACATATTAGGCACATTCAACATGTGACATTTTGCATTATATCCCCTCAATTTGGGTAAATTGCACTTTGGTCCAAAATAAAGGAAAATTGCTCAAACAGCATTCAATCGGGACCAAACTTGAAACATAAATGTGTCACATGATAACAAATCACATTATAGGATTTCATTAAAGTTCTAAGCAACTTTATTAGCCAAAACAAATAGGGTTACCTCATAACCCAGGTCAGGGTTGTTACATCAATAATCGACGGTAAAACCTTCTACAATCTGTTAGCTAAAACTTTCGATATAATCTTGTAAAAAACATTGCAAAGAGCAATGGGTCTCCAGTTAGAAATGTAAGTATTATCAGCCCCTTTGGGAAGCAAGGTAATGTAGGTCTTATTAGCTTCTCTAAGCAATGTATCATTACAGAAAAACTCTTGAATCGCCTTGTAGACATCATCACCAATGGTAAGCCAGGAAAGTTTAAAGAAATACCCATTAAAACCATCCGGACCAGGGCATTTGTCATCACTAAGATTTTTGACAATGTCATCCACCTCACTTCTAGAAATAGGAGCAGTCAAAATATCATCTTGATGTTTAGAAATTTTGGGACCTTTCCACTATCCCTCCCAAACCTTACCTTTGTCATGGTTGCAAAATAAATCCTCATAGAACTTTTTGATAAAATCCTTAATAGCATTATCATCCCTGCAAATAACACCATCAATGTTTAAACAGTTGATACT
Source organism: Alisma plantago-aquatica (assembly GCA_963693085.1). Classification (NCBI taxonomy): domain Eukaryota; kingdom Viridiplantae; phylum Streptophyta; class Magnoliopsida; order Alismatales; family Alismataceae; genus Alisma; species Alisma plantago-aquatica. The sequence goes on along the minus strand of OY856411.1, from coordinate 1,003,239,427 downwards.
ATTTCTGGTTCTTCTCATCCTCATGGTGGAATAGAAGAATTTAGAGTTCTTATTTCCTTCCTTCAACCACTGAATATGAGATTTTTGTCTCCAAAAAGACTCCTCAATAAGCTCGGCATCCTTAACCTCCTTCCTCAGATTTAAGACATACTTCCTTTTCTCCTTGTCTAAGGGATCCATATCAGCAGCTCGTTGAGCATCCAGAACATTTTGTTTAGAAATATTTAAATTGATCGAGATATCACCAAAGCTTCTCCAATTCCAAGCTTTCATCTTGCCCTTAAGAGTTTCCAACTTCCTATAAAACCTGAACATAGCAAAACCCTCTGAGTTATAATTCCAGGCCTCTTTAAGAATACCATCAAACTCCTTGTGTTTCATCCAGCCATTAATGAATCTAAATGGTGTCCTTCTCTTCTTAGCATCCCCGATAACAAGAAGGATCCTTCTTTGATCACTAATAGTGTCGGTAATACACTCTTCGTGAAAATTCTTAAAACTATTCATAAATCTGGAGTTATATAGAATTTTATCAATCTTGGTAGTAATGAAATTATCATCATCTTGATGATTATCCCATGTGAAGAAAGGACCACTAAGATCCAACTCAATAAGACCATTATCAAGCATAAAATCGTTGAAGTCATCCATAGACTTCCTTGAAGGGGGATGTATACCAATCTTCTCTTCATTCCTTCTAACCACATTGAAGTCTCCTAAAATAGCCCAAGGCTCAGCAACCAACTGGTGAAAACTTTCCAACTCTTTCCATAACGTTGTTCTATCATAGTCATCATTGTGGCCATACACAACAGTAACTAACACTCTCAAATCATCTTTAAAGATCTCCAAGTGCATAGTTTGATTACATTCACCAAGGATATTAACAGTGCAAGAATCCTCCTTCCACAGGACAATGATCCTACCAAGAGCATGAGATTTAATATTAGAAGACCAACTGTAATCACTGAAGAATCTATTCATCATCTTGACAATTTTGTTCTCTCTCAACCTCGTCTCCACCAGAACAAACACATCACTGTTTGCTCTGTGAACTTCCCCCTGGACGTTGAGAATTTTGTTACTTATTCCTCGAACGTTCCAAGAGGAAATACTGATGGAGGTCATTTAACACCCTTGGCTGTTGAGCTGACAGCCTCAGCCTTATCTTCATCTTGAATCGGACTAGCCTCCTCAGTACTCAAAGAAGAAAGATGTAGATCATTTTGTATAGGTGAAAACTGCGAATTACCAACTCTGTGATACATATTAACATTCAACTTTCCCTGACATTTTGGTGGTTCTTTATTACCATGAATAACAGCTATGGAGCTAGACGCTTGAGAACTGATTTTTCTCCCTAGAGAATCATTAATCAAAATAGAAGCTACACTTGGGGTAGAAGGAAGTGATTCAGCAACAGCAACACCTGCGTCCTTGATAATTTCTACCTCAAATCCTTCATTAACTTCTATAGATAGTTTCAAATCTTCGATAGCTGGTGCTTCCTCACACAATTTCTCTTCAGCAATTCTTCTCTCATCTTTGTCAATAATTTCTTCTATGATCGGTAGATCAGCATCGTCCGCAGCAGCAGGAATAACATCGAATAGATTGTCAGCATTGTTCTTCTTTTCTTCCCACACCTTCATGTTAGCAATCCTCATAACAGAGTTTTGTTTCTTCTTGCCCTACCTCATCGGGCATTCATGCCCAAAGCAACCGCAGGTCCTGCACCTGTAGGGAATCCATTCGTACCCCAAACGGATTTTATGCTCTTTTCCTTCTTCACTACACAGAGATAGGTTCCTCAAAAACCTGGTGTTCTTATTCACTAACACTTGAATCCTGGCAATGTCCAGCCGCTTCATATTATATGTATCCTCATCCATCTTCACCGAGCAACCCAGATAAGAGCCTATTCTACTAAGCATCCTGTCGTCCCATAACTCCATCGGGAGATCATAAATGTCCACCCAGATTGGCACGTCTGTGAGGATCACCCTATTCTGCGTGTCTCCAGGTTCCCATTTCTTGAAAACCACCGGTCGTCCTTTAATGTAGATTTCACTTTCCAGAGTGGAATTCCGATATGTGGCATCCTCGAACCGAAGCAGAAAGAATCCTGACCCTCTATCGAAAACCTCATACGGTTTCGTAGTAATCCAAATGTTGTCAAAGTATTTTGTTAGAGTCGAGACATCCAGCCAGAAGTCAATCACATAGCCCAGCACACAGTTGCTCCATCTTTCCGCATTCTCCTCAGCCTCTTTGTCTGGATAGGTTATCTTCCCGTCTAACAGCTTGACTTCTGTAGTCTTCAGATCCAAGGCGTTCCCAGGGGTTCTCGGGCGTATTGACTCCCAGGTTTGTGGAGAGCTTGGACGAGATTGAGATCCGCCCAAAGCTGGGGCCAATATCACCTTAGGATGATCAGAATCTGTGAACTCCACCCCCTCTTTCTGGCGAAGATCCGGGGAATACGGCCGATGAGAAGTTGTCGCCTTACCCTTCGCCTTGTCGCCCACGTTGGCGGAAGCCATTGTTGTGGATTTTGAGTTATTAATTTTTAACTTTTTTACCTCTAGCGTTAAGCATTGGGAGTTATTAGTTATTCTCCCCGGGACGTTCACTGTCTATTATCTAGATCTTGCGGGGAGTACATTGAATCCAAAAATTGGACACGTAATGAGAATGACATTATTCTGGTGAGAAATATTTCATTTTTATATATGTTAACATATGTTGTTACATTACTATTTAATTATGTAATTTACTATGTTACATTAACATGTAGGGGTTTAGATGCATTCAAAAAGGTTGGAGGAAAGGTCCCCAGTAAAAAGAACCAGCCAATAATTTGGAAGAACGTGAAAGTAAATTCCTGACTCCAATGTATATGTTATTTATGTGAACTGTGCTTATTTGTATTTTTTAATATTTTGTATCCATTTTATAGTGTGCTACACAAGACAATAGTTGGGCATGTGCATACTATGTGACGCGGTTTATGGACATGATTATCAAACATGTAGATGAAATCAATGCCATACCTAAGGTATTATATATAGTCTCATTAGATAGTATGAAATATATCAATCTTATTTATATATTATTACTTATATATATACATCATTCTCTTTGCAGGTGTTTAAAATTGACCCCACTATAGGTAAAGCCTTCAAAGATGTACATGCTCCATATACGATGGAAGTATTAAATGACGTAAGAGAAGAATGGGCAAGAGCCATACAAGCAGTGGGGACTGTAAGATATAATTGGGATGCTGATAGCGATGATGAATGATATTTTGTAAATGAATGTTTATACATGTGTTTCTACATGTCTGAATGTTTATAGATGTGTTTCTACATGTCTGAATGTTTCTACATGTATTTGAATGTTTTTACATGTGTGAATGTGAAAATTGAATTGATGTCTGAATGTATCTACCTATGTGTGAATGTGTGAAATGAATATTTGTTGATTTTGCAGGTTTGTGGCCTGTTTGTTGGCTGATATCAATGCATGTTGTAAACCTACAGTTCAGAACTGAACTGTAGGTTTCTACATCTTGCTGACCAGCCACAGCAGGCCTACAAACTGATACAAAAAAAATATCAAACCATAGGCTTCGGTTATTAATCTAAAACCGACAACAAAGGCTCACAATGTCGGTTAATAGCAAAAAAACCGCCGCCTAATGTTGCCAGACAGCACAGATGTGGCAGCAGGTGATATGGCGTCGGTTATTAGTAGAAAATTTATGTCGATAGTGTCCTAGATGGCGCCCTTTTTATGGCGTGGATGATTATAGCATTGGTTTAGTTACATATAACCGATGTCGATGGGGGCCCTGTTGGCACATTTTCGGTGGCATGAAGCATTTTGGCGTCGATTGGTAAACTGACGCTGAAGGGTTCAACTTTTAGCGGCGCCCACATAGGCGTCGCTTGGAAACCGTCGCTAAAAGGGCTTAAATAATCGACACCAAAGGACGGATCTGTAGCAGTGGGATCAGTAAAATTGTTCTCGGTTGGTACTTTGCAAATCTTTACATCTCCTCATTGTATGATCTCTCATATCAGATGATACCTCCTTTGTATATGCTTTGAGAGCTGATGCGATCTGGGTTCCTTAGCTTGTGTAATAGTTCCATTGTTGTCACAATATAGCTCGATTGTGTCCTTGATGCTTGGAATTATTTCAAGTTTTATAATAACTTCCTAATCCATACAGCTTCCTTTGTTGCATTCGAAGCAGCAATGTACTCAACCTCTGTTATATAATTGACAACTATTTCTTGCTTGAAACTCACCAGCTAACAGCTCCATTGTTGATGTAAAATATGAATCAGGATTTCGATTTGCAATCATCTTGATCAATTTGGAAGCTTGTATGTAAGCTCAATATCATATATCGACTCACATGTACATGGCTATGTATTTCTCAGTCTCGCTAAATCAATTTGCCTTGGATATAATACTCCCACGGGAGGGAAAAATCTCATCTCTATCACTCACAGTCAGTCCCCATGTGTTACCGTCACCCAATCATCACCTTTAAAAAAACCCATTTTCAGGATTGCATTTGCTGATGTCAAAGCATACTGAACGACATGTGATGAGTGCAGTGATTTCAGGTCAAAGAACCACAAACACCACCATCACTATAAGACATGATTTTGACTTACCTAGTTAAGGTTTCCATGTATCACTCTTATGGAGCCAATCATATGATGATTGCAATGGCATAACTTGTAAATGATTTAATTAATAATAAAGGCAAACTTCCAATTTATTCTATTTATTTAGTTTTGAGATAACAAAATAACATAATAAATGTTTAGAGAATGATATTACTCAAAGATGTATGTCTTCAGCTTGAGGACTTAAAGAATGAGATCATATAGATGTTAAGAGTATATTCATTGTTGTTATGTCCCTGATCAGTTGTTATTGTGGAAGGTAAATAGACAATGATAACACATAAGATTAGAGTGTGAATTGGTTTATGACAGAATCTCATTAGTCATGATATGGAAATATCAAACAAGCACACAGATACATGTTAGATAATAGTTTATCGAACAGACCCACCATAAGAGTGATGCATGAAAACCTTAACTAGGTAAATCAAAATAACATCTTATAGTGATGGTGGTGTTTGTGGTTCTTAGACCATAAATCACTGCACTCACACATGTAGTTTGGTATACTTTGACGTCATCAAATGCAATCTTGAAACATGGGTTGTTATAAAGGTGATGATTGGGTGATTGTGACACTTGGGGACTGACTATGAGTGATAGAGATGGGATTTGTCCCTCCTATTAGAGTACGATATCCAAGGCCACTTGAGTTAGCGAGACTGAGAAATACATATCTAGGTATGTGTGAGTCAATATATGATATTGAGCTTACACATATCTCATACAGTCTCCTATAGCAAGAAACATAGATTGAATGATGAAGAGGATGACAGATCCATTCCTCGAGTTCAATTTGGATATCAGTGATAAAGGAACTATATAAAGAGTGTAACACCATACATAGATTGTAGGTTGAAGTTGTTCTCCAACTTTCCATTTACTTGGATAGCAATGAAGTGTGACTAGACACTTCTCATTATTTGTGATGTCATAAGTTGTTATGGACATTCATTGCTATCGTAAAATGGGACCTATAGGGTTACACACATAGGAACTCATCTAGAAGAGGAGTTTGATCTTGAATGATGATTGGATTGATTGTTAAAGTGTTTAGGTATTCAATTCATGTAACAAATCATCTGACTAGACTACCAAATGATCAGTTCAAGTGTTGAGACAATCATTTGGAGTGTCAAGATGATTGTATTATACATTGGTTGGAATATAGCCTGACCTATCCTACAAGACACATGTCTTGCTTGTGCGAGACGATCGTCTTAGGTGGTGTGAGATGCCCATCTCACATGCACCAAACTTGTAAGGCCCCTAAACTTTCTTAATGAGTTGAATAAGCTTAATTACCATAATTGAATTCTTCGAACCCAATATAACCTTTTTATATGCTTTGAAAGCATAATACAAGCTTGAGTTTCAAATTTTGTCCAATTTGGACACTATTTGAGCAGTTATGCAATTTTACGTACATTTTGGACTTTTCTGCAATTTACCCAATTGAGGGGTTTTCTTTGCAATTTTTTACATACATTATTATGACACACCGTTCGAACAAAACATCATTAACTAAGAGGAAGCATTTGTTAGCAGCAGATTACTGAAAATCACTAAAAATCAAAACCATTTACGAAGAGATCCTTTCTCAGGAAAACTCTTCAAACAAGAACCAAAGTATTATAATTACATACTGGACCACATTGTACATTACATGTACCATCTCTTCTGGAGGAATATATATATACATCATTGCTTTGCTAAAAATCACAAGTAACAAAATCCTTGAGGCATCAAACCAAAATCTCATATCGATTATAAAAACACTATCTATTGACTCCTAGGACCTGAGAGTACAGAGACGACACATAGGACTTTATATACAAAGCTTGACAGCCAGTATCCCCACCTGGGATATCACTGTTTTCCTTGTTGTTGTTGTTGCTGCTCATCCTCGGCTGTAGAGTTTCTGCCTCTTTGTTTGTGTCTACCTAAAAATGTTGGATCCCACGAGGGTGAGACAATTTGTAAATTGCCCCAGCGAGAGATATAACTCTCCGCCGAAAACATTATTATTGCAGTTTAATAGAAATAAACTGAATAGTGGAATCATATATTTCAATAGTAGATAAATCATTATTTATACATATTAGAGCAACATTCCTATTCAAGTATTTCAGCTATAACTTGATAAGGCAGCATGTCTCTTATTCAATACAGAATTTAAGAACATAAGTAACATTTATGTATCAAGGGCATGTTAAGCTAGATAACATCAACAAGTGGTTCTCATATTTCAATCTTATGCAAATACGCTACACGGCTGATTACATTTTACAAACATGCTTAAGCTCTGAGGAGATGAGGTATACCGCTCATACTCCAACCGACCATTGTGAAGTCGAAATCAGTACCATATAAAGTCAATGGAAGAGCCGGCTTACATGAACTCCCACATCTCGGTCAGTGCGAGATCACATGCAGGACATCTTGTGTCTCTGCTACATAGCTTGCCAGGGTATAGTGGCATCTTCTCTATAGAGATACAGCGGCGGCTGCACTCTCTTCACAATCGAGAGATTTCATGTTTACCTCCATCGATCCGGCATTAACATCATCAGGAGATTCATGATACATCCATCCCGACACATATAATGAAGGATTGAGAGGTTTATTGTTTACCTTCCATAGATTCCCCCATTAGGACGTACGGATATTTTCACCCATCGACCCCCACATATTCAAAAATATGCAAACTCTAGGAGATCTCGTAGGAAAACCTATTTCACCATCACCATCTACTGACGATGATGGATCTATGGTCAGATCACTACATGAAAAGATTTCACTTGATTAATTAAGTACATTATCATATTCTTTTAGCATCAGTCATGTTTTCAAACATAACTTATTAGAACAAAATGCTACAAAGAAACATGTACTATTTTCATCAGTTACCTCTCAGTCTTTATAAGACATTGGGATCTCAGTCCCTCGTTTCAATACTGGGAATACTAATCCCTTCACAAGCTTAATGCCATAATCATATGGTTCTGGGTATTCAAACCCTTAACTCATCACTGAGCATTGTTACCACTTTTTCAGGTAACTATCACCTTTAGGTCATCTGACCAAGGTAAACATGATACTTGTTACACAAGCATCTCTCCTGGCACTTAAGGCCCATTAATTCTCTTATTACCTCTTACTAGGCAACAAGGCATATTTGTCACATAAGGCCCAATAACAATTTTAGTAAATAAAAACATCATAGCTCATACCTGGCTATGCTCATCATCTCATGATACCTACATGGTTAGTACAGATGATAACAGTTACATCAATTTTATATCAACACCATGCAAAACAAATATAGCATCACTATTCAAGGGTAACACCACTATTCCCTCACTAGGGTTAGGGTTTCCCATTTCAGGTCAATTAGGGATACTCATTCCATTACCCAGATCAGGGTTATGGTTTATCACCCTATTGCCCAATATTAGGGTTTCATATAGCATTACATAGCATCACCCTGTATTTGAGTTCCACATCACATTAATATACCAGGGTTTTACATAACATCACCCTAAATTAGGATTCCACATAATATCGCCCTAGATTAGGGTTTACACTCAATATCCCACAATTGGGGTTTACTATTCATTCCATTTAGGGTTTCATATTCAATTACCCATAATTAGGGTTTACTATTCATTTAAATTAGGGTTTTACGTTTCATAACCCATAATTAGGATTACTCATGTCATCACCCTTAATTAGGGTTACACAATTACCCTATATTAGGGTTTCACACATAATTTCCCTAATTTAGGGTTAGGGTTCATTAACTTTCTCGATTAGGGTTTTCATGATTTCTTTACTAAAGATCATACCCTAATCACCACGTGATTAATACTCATGTGTGAATTCCTTTCTATCATCCTCTCAACTTGATTAGTTTACATCAACCCTTCAATCAAGTACATACAATTACGATTGACATAGTGTACTAAGACATTGCTTTCATAACCTTTTAGGGTTAATTAATCTAAAAGCACTGATCATCTAGGTACTTTAGGGTCTCAACCTTTGTACCTAACATTGATAATCATCATTGGATCAATGGATCAATCATCACTTTAAATATACAAACGATTTGATCACTTTTGACCTCCATTCGGTTTTAGCATTTCAACACCAAATGGTCTTGAAACCGTTTGATTCCAAATGGTTCTGAGACCATTTGACCCCAAACGGTTTCAAAACCGTTTGGACTCAAATTGTCTCAAGACCGTTTGGGCCAAACCAGCCTAAAAACCAAAAGGGTTCACTTAATAGATCCATCAATCAATTAAATTAGGGTTTGCACCATCGATTTCTTCATCAATTAAGTTATTGAAGTCCATCAATGTATGATCCTTGGACCCTAAACCCTTAATCACAGCCATTGATCATCCAAACGGTTTTGGTTGACATGGTCCAAATGGTTTGAAATCGTTTAAGGCTCCAAATGGTTTTGGAACATTATTTGTTCAAACGGTCAACCCCATTCCAAACGGTCAACTCAAGTATTTTCAAATGGTTTGAAACCATTTAAGGCTTCAAATGGTCAACTATCACATTCGGTCAACCTGCCCAAACGGTTTGAGGTTCAACCTCCAAACAGTTTGCAAACTGTTTGATCACCAAACGGTTGGGTGAAAATTGATTGGATCATAATGTTAAAACCGTTTGCACCCAATTGCTTTTGAGGTGTGTTCTTAGGATGATGTCAACATCATCAAGCTTCAATCCCACGAAAACTACTGCCATATTCATGATAACTTTGTCAATTAATCAAAGGAATTGCAAGAAGAACAATTGAACATATTGAATTGAGGAATTGAATTCAATAACAATGAATAAGGGTTCAAGTTATATAACCCACCTTCAATTGAGCTTCAAAGCTTAGAGCTTCACGTCAACAATGGTGGAAGGAGCTTTCCCAAACCACCAGGTTCATTCCTCAAGCTTTTGAGTGAAAAGGATTGGCTAGAGTTGAAGATTGAGTGAAGAAAAGAAGAAATTATGCATTGATTTGTGATTTCCACCATGAAATCAAGGTGAAAGAAGGTCAAGAATCTTACCAACAGGTTGAGGGTCGTCCTACTGTTGCTCCAAGCTCCCTTGGCTGTTTTTGCAAGCAATAAGTGAAAGTGGCTTCGAAATTACCCATTCAAGCTATGGATAAAGGAGCATATATGCATTTTATTAAAATTCATTTAAGAGAGAGAAAGTAGGGATTATCTCCTCCATTTCCTTGCCACTTTCCCCCTTCCCTTACTTGGTTATGAGGCTATCTCATTTGCCTCTTATTCCTCTCAATTATCCATGATTTAAAGAAAATCAAATTAAGCACATTAACCCTTATAATAATAATATCCATAAGTTAGTGGATATTTCTTTTTATTTTCTTAATGTGAGTGGGTTCTCCACTCACATAGATATTTCCATTGACTTTGCAAGGCATAAGGACTTCCATATATATTGATTTTTCAACCAACATAATTTTAGTTGAAGTGCAATCCATTTAATATAATTATTTTTGCATTAAATTGAATTAGGGTTTCAATTATGCTTAAATCTTGATTATTTTAATATCAAGATTCTCTCTCCTTCAAAGAGGTACAAATGAGACGCCCCTCTCATTTTCTTTGCTATACATGATACCAAGAAATATTAGGGACTATTTTGAAGTGGTAATTTGCATATTGAACCCTGGGTTTTGGGTAAATTGCACATTACACCAAAACTAGGTATTTAATGCACAAACATTGCTTTATCAGCTCTTTCTTGGTACTCAAGATACCACAAGTAATACCTCTACATCATATTCATTCTCATTATGCTTCAACACATGATGAACATATTATCATGCACAATTTGCAATTTAACCCCTCAACTTGGGTAATTTTCACTTTAGTCCAACATAAGCAAAATATCATTTCAACATTATTCAAAAAGGACTAAAATTGAAATGTAAGTTCCTCTTGAGCCTTAATTACTTTTCAAAAGATAATATCAAGCATATAATTATCTTTCTTAAACAAAACACCTAGGGTTAAAGCATAACCCAGGTCAGGGATGTTACTATTATGTTCCTTGATGTTATATTATCATTCTTGAGTATTTTGAGCCATTGTTTGAAGGTGTTTTCCTCAAGGGTATTTTAGGGTTTACCCCTTCATGGATGAGCTACCTTTAATAGATATCAACTAATGAATTATTTGATTGGCTGGAAAATTCAACAAAAGAAATCTAAGCAGGTCTATATAGATGGTGCGGGAGCTACTTGTGTGTGTGCTTATATATTCTTAATAATTTAAGGCCATGGAAACTTGGATAATACTAGAACTTCAACTTTTTATTTTTATTTATCTTAAAGTTTCATATATTTATCCCTAAGCACTAAAATGAGCCATTTTCTCTCCACCGCTTCCCTCCTTCTACCAAACTCATTTTTCCTCTGTGCTTCTGTGAATTTCCTATCCAAGAAGAAGAAAGTGGGGATCTTCTTGGAAAAAGGATCTAGGGTTGCAATTGACTTCCTTTAGGGGTTCCTAAAGCTCCTTCCTAGCGATCTTGACCTAAAAGTGTAAGTATTACCTTATTTCCTCCATTTATTTCTTTTATCTTCTTCCTCCTATATCTCTCCAAGTCAGAACCCTATTATTCCATGGTGAAAGTGGCTCTAGAACTCAAAAATATATCCTTCTTGCTTATTTTTCTAGGGTTTTGCTTCTTTGTGGAGAGAAGTGCATATTTGGCCAAGTTCAGATCTGAATCTAGGGATTTCTTGCCTTATTTTCTCAAAATTCTTTCTATTTGAGATCTGACCTGCTCTATAGAGATGAGTTATATAACATTCTTCACTTATATTGCTTACTAGAAGCTTGTTAGTTCATGTTTATGCTTTAATGTGATGATCTAAGCATAAAGAAACCATGTCTGTTTAGAATTACGAATTTTTGTGGTGTTCCCTATTCTGTTCCAATTCTATATGAACTTGTAAACATGTGTACGACCATTCTAAGGTGTAACATGATCTGGGATAGGTTGATAGGAACAACCTATGGTGCTAAGCACAAAACAATTGATGGTTCAAATTAGGGTTTTCAACCTATTTCCTTCCCTATCACACAACCGATGGTCATACCATTCAACAACCAATGGTGTTTCTATCTTGGCAACTGATGTTCATGATCAAGGGTGTCAAATTTATGGTGACAACCTATGGTCACCCCTATAGGTCAGGTTTTGGATCAATTATACATTTAATTATCTTCCACTAAGTATTCTAATGATGTTATCAATCGATGATGATGTTAGCTTAATATCTGATGGTGTTAACTGAATGTATTACTGATCTAACAACCAATGGTGACCTAATTATCACAATTAATGGTGGATCAGGTCATCATCATATATGATGAGTTAAGAATGTAATTGTAGATTTGACTAAACCTTAAACTAATGGTTCCTTGGTTCAATTGATCTAATGGTTAGACCTATACTTCAATTGATAACCTTGAACAATGAACCTAATCCAATGAATAATATTGGATGCTTCAACATCCAATGGATTAGAATAAATCACATGCTATTATATGTGGGTCCTAGTGATGATAATTCAATGATTCAATACCATTAATTTGTAGTCTTACCTTTACCATCATATAGTTATATTTGATAAATCACTATAATAAGTAGATGTGTAACTCCCATGTGATCTAGGATGTTGATTGGTTATAATCATACCTCTTGAATGATTAATGTGATAATGAATTACACTCTTCTTATGTTGAAACCACAATATATTACTATTTGCATATCATAATGCCTTGCCATGTTAATGTTTATGGATACATATGTGTTAATGATCTTTTGAGCCTTGTTTAAGGCATGGAATGATGATGATAACCTTACTATAAATAATGTGATGGTCTTAATGACCTTTGGGCATTTTTGAAGCCATGATTGAGGTGAAATCCTCTTCATGTTCCAATAAGGGTTAAAACCCTAGAACTTGTGATAAAATATTAGTATCTTGTAATAGTATGATGATAAGTGTGGTCCATTAATTTGCAATGAATGATAGCATGTGGTAATGTGATTAATATTTATATCTCAAATATTTTTTATCTTTTGAAGTTGTTATACATATACTCTTGTTAGAAAAGAATTAGGGTTTCAATGTCCACTTGTATGATAAAGTATTAATGCATACAATTAGCCGTAATTAATCAAGTGTAACCTTAATCATGTAGAGCCATGTGTCGTAGAGCCATCTTCAATGTCAAAACTTACTAGATGGTGAAATGAGTATTCTCAAGGGAAACTCGGAGTGCATACTATTGAGTATGTGGGGATGGAAAGTTGAGGATATATCCTTGTCATCCACAAATGCAGGTTATGGAGGATGGTTATGGTCATGCTGCAGACATTTGATTTGATTGAGGACAGCTGCGGTTGTACCTTGGATTAGAGGGTTTTGTATACCCTAGTTTCTAGTGTTGTAACTTGTACCAAGTACGGACTAGTTGTTATCAGTTGACTATATGTCACTGTTGGCAGTTTGACTGGTATGTCACTGTAGTTTACTTGTACTGACCGAGGGGAAGAGATATTAGTATACTGGGACTCCTAGATCTTATATGAAACTGAATAGCACTTCACAGTGATCAGTTGGACTTTGAGTGGTACAACTCAAACTCCCCAGGGCATAATAATAAAAGATAAAATACCAGCCATGTAGTATAATTGCTAGGGTTTAATATATATCACATTGGTTGATTAACCCTTATCTTGTCTTTACACTACATAGTTCTTACATGATGCAGACTTATGAAAATTGTGTAATTCTACTTGATGCTACAACTTATTTTCTTAACTACTTAGTATGCTTAAATTGTTCAATTTGTTCATATTGCTTATTCAATACTCTAACTACTCAAATTATCTACTATTATTTATTATGTTATAATCAATATATGTTGGATAGAGTAATATCTCTCGTTGGGACTGGGTCTCACCTATGGGTCACCATATTTTTTTAGGTGGTCGCGGACAACAAGGTCAAGTTCGCGCTGTGGAAGATAACCAACCTGGTGATCAATAGATTCAGAAGGTTGGTTAGTAGTATATTCCTAGTGTCATACATGTACTCTTAGTTCCTGGTATGGGATGTGTTTTCTAGATGATATACTCGTATCGACATGAGATTTCGGTAGTATGTCAATGTTTGTAAATATATGGCATGTACATGTAAAATATCTTTTGTATGCAGGATGTGACTGAGGTCTTTGGACCCATATGTAAATAATTATTACAGTATATGAGAATGGAACGATGGACCTTCTGTAAATGATCTAGAGTTTATTTACATTGTTGGAATTGGTTTTAATTATCCCGCATTTTTTACTATGTGATTAATTAGTAGGTGATCATGTTTTGTGTTTTGAGTAATCTCATTTAGTGTGATGAGGTGTCACAAAACTATTATTTTATGGGTGCAAATCGATTACACAAAGGATTGGTGCTGACAACATGTTATGTATCAAACAAAATTAAATTTCTGACATATGTATAAAACTCGAAAACTGCAAAATAATCGTCTCGCAGTGTGAGATGACCGTCTCATGTGCCAGAAGGCCGTTTGAGTTTTGTAGAGGACCATTTCGACTGTCACAGGCTGTGCAGTTTCCAAAATTGTTGTGAAAATTTGAGATCTTCCAGTTCCTTCCACTCCTATACAGACTAGGAACCCTGGATCTATGCCCGCCTATAAATAGAGGGGTATTGGGGGATACCCCAGAGTATAACATAGACAATTGAGAATCGGTTGCTCTGACAATTTTTTTCCACTCTTGTTGTGGTAACCAAGGGATCCCAAGAAGTCCAACTCGACTAGGGTGGGATAGCTATGGGAGAGAAACAATTGAAGATCATTGTTGTGGGAGAATAGGTTGGTGACTAGTACACCAACGGGAGGGACAACTCCTTATTTGTTCTAGTAGGATGACATGAGTTTTAGTTGGTCTGTATGGACTTCTCTAGAGGTGAGATGGCCTTTGTTTGTCGCTAAGGAGGACGACGTCATCCACCAGTCTGTGATGAGAGGAGTTGTTGTAGATGATGTTTGAGTTTGTTGTACGTGAAGGAGCAATCAGACGACTCCCAGTGCAACTAGGAGCTACAAAGATGTCGTCCAAGACAGGGTGTTTATCTACATTGACGAGGATTGTCACTGGACTTTCTTCATGACCAGATATATCTTCATGAAACTATCCTTTCCATTGCATATCTATTGACACGATCCACTGGTTAATAGTAAATATGTCAGTAAAAATTTTTGTTTCTCTTACCTAATTGATGTTGTATTTTCTAACAGTTTCTTGCTTGGAACTCTTCCATCTAACAGCTCCATTGTTCAGGCAAAACACAAATATGGATTGCGATTTGTAATCATCTTAAGCAGTCTAGAAGCTTGCATTAGTGTAATCCTTTACCACCAACTCTTCCTCTCTGTCATAGACCAAGAACTGATCCTTAGTTTATTCGAGTACTTGAGCATGTCCTTCATGACTGTCCAGTGAGCATCACCTAGATCTGACTGATATCTGCTCATCATTCTTAAGACATACGAGACATCTAGATGGGTACACAACATTGCATACATGATTGTACTAACTACTAAGGCATATGGAATCAAACTTGTGTGTTCTCTTTCTTCACAAGAATTGGGACATTGTGCTCTAGAGATGGTCACTCCATTCAATGTTGGTAGGTTTCCTCTCTTTGAGTTCTCCATGCTTTAGTGCTTCAATACTTTATCAATATATGTGCTCTGACTTTGTCCAAGAAGCCTTCTGGATCTATCTCTATAGATGTTTATCCCCAAGATTTAGGATACTTCTCCCAAGTCTTTCATAGAGAATTTATTTCCAAACCATGTATTTACCTTTTGTAACGTAGGGATGTCATTCCCCATCAATAGAATGGCATCTATATACAATATGAGGAATGTCACTATGCTCCTACTAACCTTATGTTGGTATGTATGCCCTGAGAGCCAATCATGTGATGATTGGTGGGATACATTAAGATTGATTTGATAAACATCAAAGGCAAGCTTCCAATTCTTTTTGGTTCAACCATATGAGATAGTGATAGAACAGATTGAATGTCTAGAGAATGACAGTACTCAATGATGTATGATTTCAAGTTAAGGACCTAAACGATGAGATCATACGGATGCTAAGAGTTTGTGCATTCTTGTTATGTCCCTAGTCGGATGTCATTGTGGAAGGTAGATAGACATCAATGACACACAAGACTAGATTGTGGTGTTGGTTGATGACAGAATCTCATTAGTCATGATATAGAGATATCAAACCAAACACATAGGTACTTGTTAGAGAACAAGTGTACCGGACAGACCCACTGTGAGTTTGACACATGGAACCATGACATGGTAGTCACAGTCAGTACTCACAGTGATGGTGGTGAGTGTGATTCTTTGACCTGAAATCACTACACTCAACACATGTCATTGGGCACACTTTGACATCATCAAACGTAGTCCTGAAACATGGGTTGTTATAAAGGTGATGATTGGGTGGCTTTGACACATGGGGCTTTTGAGGGGTGAGTGATCGATATGGGATTTGTCCCTCCTTAGGGAGTTTGATATCCAAGGCCACTTGATGAGTAGGATTGAAATAGGCATGTGCACGCTTGTGTGAATCAGTATGTGATATTGATGTCATACATATCTCTTCCAATCTACTCTGAGATCAAGAAAGTGAATGAACGTTGACAGGATGACTGTTCCATGCCTCGAGTTCATTCGGGATATCAGTGATAAAGGAATTATACATTCACTGTAACACCATTCACAGATTGTAGGATTGAAAGTTGTTCTCCAACTTTCTATTTCACTTGGGCAGCACTTATGTGTGACTAGGCACTTCTCTTTGCTTGTGAAGTCATACGTGTTATGGACTTTCACTGCCAATGTGAAAAGGACCTGCAGGGTCACACACATAAGATTTAACCTGGAAGAGGAGTTTTGTCCACAAACAATGTTTAGATTGATTACTAAAGGAGTTTAGTAGTTCAATTAAACACTCAATTAATTGATAGCTCAAAATTATAGTGTTTAAGGTGTTGGACACATTGATTGGAGTATTGGATTGATTGAAACTGCAATTGACTGATTATGCACAATCTGTACTCCCAACTGATCGGCTCATGTGATTAACCGATCGGCTCAGCTTGGTGAACCGATCGGCTCAGGTTGTGAGTCGATCGGCTCATGGTCAGGGTGAAATGATTGCTTCAAGTGTTGAAACGATCGGTTCAACTGATGCAACCAAGCAAGTTGGGAAAGTAGGATTGGTAAGAATTTTCCTTGTGTTTCACTTGCCCAATTTGATTGGAACAAGGATTGGTATTTGATACCAATTAGAAACAAAAGAAGGAAAGTCAATCGGGAACTGATTAGGACCACGAACCGACTGATTCAGAAGTGAACCGACTGGTTCATGAGTCCCAACTGATTAGTTGAGGTGTCAACCGACCGGTTTAGGTCCCCAACCGACCGTTTCAGTTGTGAAACGGTCGGTTCAGGTTGCAAGTTGGTTGTTTTGTGGAAATTCTCGAACCCTTTTACTCCTACTTTTAGTCCCGCATTGCCCGGGATAGAGAACCATGTCCCATGACCCTCCTATATATAGGGGTATTGGGGGCTTCGCAAAGAACAACTCAGTGCAAACCAGCTTCTCTGCAAAGTTGTCGTTCTCTCTGGTTTTGGTAACCGAGAGAGCCCGAGCAAGTGCTACCCGAAAAGGGAGGCACAACAAGGGAAAGACAACTGCAGTTGCGACTGGTGGCAAGAGAGTGTGTTGGAAACTAGTACGCTGACAGGAGGGTGTGACTCCTTCCAATTCCTTGTGGGACAAGGAGATTGGAGTTCCAGGTAGTTTGTATGGACTACTTCAGAGGCGGGAGGTTTCTGCCGCTAGGAGGACAACTGTCAATCCCGACAGTCCCGGTGAGACCAGGAGTCGTCAGTCCCGGTGCGACTAGGAGCTGCACAGACACCGTCTAAGACCGGAGGTGAAGACCACGCAAGGCGCGAGGTATTATCGCCGAGAAAGCCTCGGGACAAGGTATGATTCCACAAACCATCCTTTCATATTGTATAGACGTTGACGTGTTTCCTTGTTCTGGGTTTGGGGAGAAATGTTTTGTTTCCGCTGCCTTTTCTGCCTCCCCAAAAACCCAACAGTGGTATCAGAGCCACGTCAACTGCTCTATACTTTAGGAATATCGATATGATCGATTTTGGTTTGTCTCCTTTATTTATTGCATATGATGTGAATAAAATTGGCTTTATGCATGTCCAATCCTAAATCCACAAATCCCAATTTACATATATGATTAGTATTATTAATGCACTCGATATGCGTCACCCTTAAACGAGTTTTATGGTGGATGTATAGCGTGGTTATGGCCAATAAACCCTATCTGTGTATGGTTGTGTGTGGTTGCTTGCATCTCGGTCTGTGCATCGATCTTCCCTTTCTCCTTTTCCTGATGTATCTCGAAATAATTTGAGATTTCTTTCCTACCTTTGCTCCCCTCGAATGTAACTCAAGGTTTCTCTTTTTACAATGTGAAATAGGATAGATTTTCTTTTCCTGTTATGTTGAAG
The DNA here is from genome assembly GCA_963693085.1 of Alisma plantago-aquatica. Lineage (NCBI taxonomy): Eukaryota > Viridiplantae > Streptophyta > Magnoliopsida > Alismatales > Alismataceae > Alisma > Alisma plantago-aquatica. Next base: position 1,003,221,008 of record OY856411.1, on the reverse strand, counting down.
AACGGCGGACATCCTGACGACAGCTGAGACGATCGGTTCAAGGAGTGAACCAATCGGTTGACGTTCGAGACGGTCGGTTCAAGGAGTGAGCCGATCGGTTGATGACTGGTTCAAGGAGCGAGACGAGTGGGTGGTGGCCATGACGAGATGCACGACGACCAGGAAAACTGATCGGTTGGAGGAGCCAACCGATCGGCTGGTGGCACCCAGATGACCGGGCCAGAACGAGCAAGTCATTCATGTGATGAGTTGATCTACTCGGAAGGCAAAGCACAGAGTTCATCTTGTACATGTTGCATGTGATGTAGACCTGGATGACTGTGATTCCTCTTGGCTCGAGGAATCACATTAGGATGGCCATAATCATCATTTGTTATCATTTCACATGTTTTCTGTGGGATATAGCATGTATATGATATGTACTATATATTGTGGTGATTGGATATGTATATGTATATAAAACCAAATCCCTCATTAAATATTAAGTTTTAGATGCCTTCCAAATGTGAAACACGTGAAAAGCTTGATCGACCAAGTGTGGGCACGCCCTAGCGTGGTGCACCGTCTATCTCGTGGAAGCGTGAAGGATGGATATGTGGGTTTGCCCTAGCAGGGTGCATATTCATCGTGCTTGATTTGGGTCGGACTTGACAAGGTGATCTATATGGGATCTAGGACCTTGAGGCATGGATGTGATCATGGCAAGGAGTTGCATATGATGCAATTGGCAATAGTTTCCTACTTGAGAGATCTAAGTTGTGGGTGACAGCCCTAGCTGGTCCATGACTTAGAGGATTTCAGGATCTTGCCCACTAGAAGGTTGTACGATGCAATCTTCTGAATTGATGGTGAGGGCTATCAATTTGAATTAAAATAGTGGGAGCGATAATTAATTAAAGGCCTAATTTTATCGTTAACTTTTCAAATCAATCAAATAAGTCAAAATGAGTTTTTGGACTAAAATTGCATATATTTCCTTTTGTTAAAATAAATGGTTAATCAACAAATCACTTTATTTGCGATCGGTCTTTGAGACCAACAAATTAAATGGGAATAATTCCACAACTAGTTAGGATCATGAGAAGTGTTCTCAATCAAAGAGAGAAAGCTCCAAGTCCTAGTTATGCCAAGACCAGATGAACTCGATCCCACCATATCAATTGATGAATGTATGCTTATGGAAGCATACCGAGGAAGACATTGATGAGGGGTGCTTGATGTTGTGTTCTCTGAACTATGAGTTGCAGAGACAACATGAGACATATGATGTCTCCAAGACACTGTCCCAGTATGTCATGACAGAAGGAAATCCAGTAAGGTATTCACACACTCAATGTGATTGGGTATGTGGAAAGACCTGACTAAGAAGGATTCCCTCTGAGCCAAGAGTTGGTTATTGGTATGACACTGCAAATGTTGCAAGAATCATACAATTCATGATAAGCTACAACATGAACAACTTTGATAAGTGTTGACAGAGTTGTTGGACATGTTGAGGATAGTAGATGTAAAGATGAAGAAAGACAAACCATAATCTTTGATGTGATCAAAGAAAAGGTAATTCTTAAGGGCAAGGACAAGGGCAAAGCAAAAAAAAGGTGTTCTGATGCTAGCCAGCAATCCAAGCCGTCTTCAACCTCAAGGCACATGGAGAAAGGATGTATGAGGGAATTTCCCTCTATATCTGGAAGAACAAAAGAAGATGAAAGGAGGGGATGGAGATCTCCACCTAAGGTATCATGAAATGAATCGCTTCTTTATCTGAGGTATATGATACCAGGATATGGATATGTCATATATGATATGCAATATATGCAAAGAAGTGATGGCCTTTGTGAAAGGACCAAGAAAGAAGCACCCATCATTGGAGCAAGTGTTGCTGCCATAAATAGGAGTATCTTTTAGTTCATTTCAGCCTAAAGGGCACGAAATAGAGTTGAGAACTGCTATTTCATAAATTGCCAATAGATAGAAACACTTTATTTTTGCATATTGTATGACAATGATGGCAATTAATAAAGTTGATGTTTCAATCTTAAAGATATGATCTTTGTGGCAATGCCTTGTTTATCTTGTGATACATGGTATGCATAAGATAAAATGATACCTAAAAGTTATAGATAACTCAAACAATCAAATTAGCATCAATCATAAGAAATTCATTTCTAGTTTCCATGAGATGGATAAATCTAGACTCTTTTGGTTAGAGAACCAGTAAGAGACGTGAATATCTTGGACGTGATTAATCAATCTTCACTAATGGTAATGGGAGAATGATTATCCAATTAGGTATAATACATGTGATGTATTTGCATACCTATTGGAGTAAATGCTAATACTTCAAAAGGTGTTTAGAGAAATAACAATATGAATATCTTGAAGTGTTCAAGATTATCATAGATGAAGTGCAAATCTGGTAAAGTGTTAATTCTTGATGAGATCAATGAATGAAAATACTTGGACCAAATGTTTGAGATCCCTATGAGTGATTATGATAGTGTATCATAGTGAACTCATGATTAAGGCATGGTGATGTCTAAATCAAGAAGGAATCATACTCTAAAGAGTTAGAGAATGATTATCAAATAACTGAATTTCTTCTTAATAAAAGAATACCCCACACTAAGGTTTATCTTCATTTTAAATAAATCCAAATTCTTTGACTATTTCATTAAAACAAAGATTCTATCTCCGAGATGTTTACTATAATCCATAGATTGACCTTTATAGCTTATAGACTCTATTTACAAACTTTGGATCTATAAGACCCTCAGGTTGTGTCATATACACATCTTCAACAAGATCCCCATTAAGGAATGTGGCTTTAACATCCATTTTCAAAATCTCATAGTCATGATAAGCTGTAACAGCAAGCATGATCCTGATGGACTTAACCATGGTCACTGGAGAAAAGGTTTCAACATAGTCAACACCTTAAACTTGTTTGAAACCCTTTGCAACCAATCTTCCCAATAGGTTTGAATTTTACCATCCATGTCGATCATTTTCTTGAAGACCCATTTGCACCCTATGGGTTTTACCCCTTCAGGTGGATCTGCCAAAGTCCATACTTTGTTGGTATGCATGGATTCCATCTCGCATCTCATGGCCTCAAGTCATTTGTTAGACTCTGGTCTCTCTATAGCATCTTGATATGAAATGGACTCATCATCTATTACCAATTCACTACCTTCCTGAGTTACAAGATATCAAGTCTTTCAGGCTCAAGGCATGTCCTATTAGACCTACGAGGTTCCTGTATTACTTGAGGAATTTGACTCTACAACATCTTGTTATTCTCTTTGTTCCTCTTATTCATCTATTAGTTCATTATTTTCTTGTTGGTCTTAAACCTCTTCGAGTTCTACTTTTATGCCACTAATTCCTTTATAAATGAATCCATCTCAAGGAATGTAGCATCACTGGAAACAAACACTTTGTTGTCAGATTGGGAATAAAAGTAATGTCCTCTTGATTCGTTAGGATATCCAACAAAATAAATTTATCATATTTTGGGCCAAGATTTTCAAAAAACATTTTCTTGACATAAGCTTCACATCCCCATATCCTCATAAAAGACATATTGGGACGCTTCCCATTCTATATCTCATTTGGTGTCTTTTGAACAAATTTAGATGGTACTTGATTTTGTGTAAATACAGAAGTTTGTAGAGCATACCCTAGAAGGTAGTCGAAAGCTCGACTAAACTCATCATAGATCGCACCATATCTGATAATGTATGATTCCTTCTTTATGATACACCATTGTGCTGAGGTGTTCCATGTGGAGTCCATTAGGATATGATCCCATGGGCTCTAAGAAGGTCCTCAAACTCTTAGTTGAAGTATTCTCCACCTCAATGAGAATGAGGTGTCTTAATACTTTTACCAAGTTGGTTATGTAATTCATTCATAAACTCCTTGAACTTTTCAAGAGTTTTTGACTTATGTTTCATCAAATAAACATAGCCATACCTATTGAAGTCATAAGTAAAGGTAATGAAGTACTAATACCCACCTCTAGTGGTTGTTCTAAAAGGTCTACACACATTAGTATGTAGGAGTCCTAATAGATTACTAGCCCTCTCATTGTTACTAGTGAAAGTGGTCTTAGCCATCTTGTCCATCAAACAAGATTCACATGTCTCTATTGATTTAAAATCAAAAGAATCCAAATAACCATCTTTATGGAGTCTAGATATGTGATTCTCAATTATGCGCCCTAGATGATAATGCCAAAGGTATGTTTTGTTTGAGTTATTGAATTTTAGTCTTTTGATATTAATGTTATATATATTTGTCTTTAGATCTAGCAAGTACGACCATCAGATATTGGGGCACTACCATAAAAGATCCCATATTTTGAAATAGAACATCGACCATTTTTAATATAAAATTCAAATGCATCCTTTTTGGTCGGAAAAATTCAAATGCATCCTTATCCAAACAAGATACATAAATGATATTTCTATTTATAGTAGGTACATAATAGAAGTTCTTTAACTCTATTACAAGCCCTGTGGGTAAAGATATAGTATAGGTTCCAACTGTGTAGGCCGCAACTCTTGCACCATTAGCAACTCACAGTTCCACCTTGCCTTTTTCCAAAGGCCTACTTCCTTTCAGATCTTGGATATGAGAACATATGTGAGATCGACATCCAGTATCTAATACCTATGATGATGAAGTAGATAGGCTTATCTCAATAACATATATACCTAAAGTGGAGATCACAATCCCCATCTTCTTCTCCTTGAATGCCTTCAAGTACAAAGGATGAGATCCTCTTGTACTTTTCTTTCTCCCTATCTTGAGTGTTAAAGATGTTGATTTAGGCTTGACCTCAGAACTCTTCTCGGTCTTACTTTGATCCTTAGACTCAGCTCCAGTGATCACCATCATGAGCTTGTCCTTCTTCAATTTTACTTCAGCATAAATCAACATGGCAAGCAAGTCTGACATCTGTCTAGCCATATTATTCACATGATAACATGCAATAAAGTGGCTATATGATTCAAGCATAGTCTTTTGAATCATATTAGTGGCCAACTCTTGGCTCAAGGTGAATCTCAGTTCTTTAAGATGATATACTTGTCCAATCATATTGAGCACATGTTCTTCTACTGAGGTTCCCTCTGTCAGCTTCGACGCAAGTAGCACCTTTAGGATAACGTCCCTTTCTTGCTTTTCAATACCAAGTGTTACATTCTTAAGATGTGTTAGCATCTCAAAAAAACTCATGTATTCACATTGCTCATGCAACTCATAGTTCATGCAGCTAAGAATAAGGTACTTTATCTCCAAGGCATCATTGCCATGCTTTTAGTAAGCATCCACTTGTGCCCTAGGTACATCAAGAGGAGATATTTCTGGCACTTGTTTGTCAAGGACGTAGAGCTTGCACTCTTCATTAAGAACCCTTTTCAAAGTCCAAAACCAGTCATGGAAATTTCTCTCGTCAAGTTTGTCCTTCTTCATGACCAATCGCAAATTGGATTTGTTCGTCATTTGATTCTACAAGAGAAAAATTGCATTTGTCAAAAGCCCTTCTTGATTTGATTTGATTTTAAAGAAAATTGATGATATTAATAAGATCTTTAATTATTATCACTTTCAGTATTTTATTTGAATTGATAGCCCTCAATATCAATTTGGAATATTGCAGCGTACAATCTTTTAGTCAGACAGATCTAAGATAATTCGATTGTGGCCCGATCAACACCGCAAACACAGTCAATCATCAAGGTAGGAAACTCTTGCCAATTGTGTCATATGGAATTCTGGATATATGATACGTACAACCCCTTTCCATGATCATCTGCATGCCTTTGGGCCCAGATGCTCTGAGAATTACCAGTCAAGCCTAACCCAAAAGCCGACACGATAATAATGCACCCCGTGGAGGTGGAACCTACATTATTACCATCACTCTTCCATGATATAGATGGCACACTACATGGAGGTACCTACACTTAGTCGATCATGCTTTTCATGTGTGTTGCTTTTGGAAAGCATCTAAGACTTGATATTTTATTTGAGGGGATTTGTATAAATACATATACTTTATCCAATCACCACATATATAGTAGTATCATATACATACTATATCCGACAACAAAAAATGCAATAAATGAAAGTGATGGTTATGGCCAGCCTAATGTAATTCCTTGAAGCCATAAGGAATTATGTCATCTAGGTCTACATCACATGTAGAAACATGTTCTTGATGAAGATTTGTGCTTTCCAATCCAGATTGATTGATTCAACCTTTGAACCAATCAGCTTATCTCCTGGTCGGTTGTTTGGTCGTCTCACTGATCGTATGGTTCTTCTGTCCACCATATGATGGAACCTCCAACAGATCGGTCAGGTCCACTAAGTGATCGGTACGACTCATCCTCCTGGTCTTCCATGGTCCTTTTGTCATTCTTCTTGTCTTCAGGATGTCTTTGTCTTCATCATAACATGAAATTAAATTATCCTACTTTGACATGATTATATAGAAACCTTGACTTACATTCGAGGGGAGCAAGGGTAGGAAAGAATTAACTTTACATGGGGAAGAAAAGATAGAGGCTCGATATGCAGATTGAGATAAAAGGATCAACCAAACATACACAACCATGCACAGATAATAGGGGTTATTGTCCAAAACCATGCTACACATTCACCATCAAAACTGCTTTTAGAATGATGCATGTAAATTGCATATATATATGGGCATGTATTTAATATCTACGCGGGTAGCTACCCACCCACTATTTCGGTTACTTTTTTTAGAGTTTCTTACTTTTGACGTGTAGAGGGCAACTTTACCTTGCAAATTGTTACTTTTTATGTATAGATAATTACAATTTGCAATGGATATAACAAATATACAATTATATATATATATATATATATTATGTATTCTGCCCAGATTTACTTTTTTAGTCGTATAGTTACTTTTTTATCATCATAGTTACTTTTTTGTCCAGCGAGTTACTTTTCTGACCGTATAGTTATTTTTTGGGATGACGAGTTGCGAAATCCAGGGTACCCATGCGGTATTGAATGAACAAATATATATAGGGATTATTGTGGTATTGGATTTGACAAGATATTATTTGCATCACATGCAATAATAGATAACAGAAACAAAATTCCAATCATATTGATTACCCCATAATATAATAAATTGAGGTTGGCACTAATACCACTATAGGGAAATATGGCTACAGAGCAGGCAGTAGAAATAAAAAAAAACTATCTACCATATTCCCCATAACCAGCGGATCACGTCAACAACTATAATATCAAAATGATGGTTTCAAGGATATGCCTAGTCCTGGAGCAAGTCCAGCGACATTCCTCATCATTCTCATTGTGCAACTCTGACTCCTGGTTGCACTGGGACTCGTTTGACTGCTCCACGGATAGCAGACTCAAGGGTCATTTTCTATAAGCTCCTCTCATCACGGATTGTTGGTTGACAATATCCTCCTTAGCGAAAGACAATGATCTCCTATCTCTAGAGAAGTCAACACGGACCGCCTAGAACTCTTATCGTCAGGCTGGAATGGATAGGAAGGAATCATCCCTTCTGTTGGCGTACTAGTCACCAATTTTCTCTCCCACAATAATAATCTCTCCTTTTTTGTTCCTCCCTAGTCGGGTAGAACTTGGTTCGGCTCTCGTGGTTACCACAACCAGCGAGGATAATGTTTTTCAGAATAACTGATTCTCAAATTTTTGCAACTTGTAACCATCGAAACGGCTGTCTAGCACACCATACTGTCATCTAGCATGTGAGACGATCATCTCATACTATGAGACACCATTTTGTAGTTTCCCAATCGCATACAAAATTGGCAATTTGTTCTCAATTAATATCACATGTTAATTTCCGTGCACAACAAGTAATGTGCAACTAGAACAAACATGGAAATATCTAGAACCTTCCCTCAGATGAACTGGGCCATCTCACCCATGTAAGACAGTCGTCTCAGTCACCCAGACGGGTGTCTGGTGTCATGAGTCGGGCCGGTCAGTTCAATCCAAAGAAAATTTCAACTTAAATTAGTATGACACTCCAAATGCCTATCTCAACACTTGAGACAGTCATTTTGCACTCCAGACAGCCGTCTCATGCCATGAGACTGGCGTTTGGCAATGCAGTCAGACTACTTGTTGTGTGAATCAAATGTCTAAACTTTTTAAAAATTAATTCATATGATATTCAAGATCAAACTCCTCTTCTAGGTCGAGACCTATGTGTGTGACCATATAGGTCCCATATTACGTTGGCAGTGAATGTCCATAACAACTTATGACATCACAAGCAATGAGTGGTGCCTAGTCGCACATCAATGCTACCCAAGTAAATGGAATGTTGGAGAACAACTTCAACCTACAATCTATGTATGGTGTTACAGTATTTGTATAGTTCCTTTATCACTGTGTCCGGATTGAACTCGAGGCATGGATTAGTCACCCTCTTCAACATTCAATTTTATTTCTTGAACCAGAGCAGACTGTCTGAGATATATGTAAGTTTAATATCACATATTGACTCACTTGTGCATGGTCATGCATTTCTCAGTCTCGCTAATCAAGAGGTCTAGGACATCAAACTCATGTAGGAGGGACAAATCTCATTTCTATCACTCACAGTCTATCCACATGAGTCAAAGCCACTCAATCATCACCTTTATAACAACTTATGTTTCAGGATTGCATTTGATGATGTCAAAGCATACCCAACGACATGTGATGAGTGCATTGGTTTCAAGTCTAACAACCACAACCACCACCATCACTGTGAGACCTGACTATGACTTCCATGATGATGGATTCCATGTGTCAGTATCACAGTGGGTCTGTCTGATACATTGTTCTCTAACATGTATCTATTTGCTTGGTTTGATATTGACATATCATGACTAATGAGATTTTTTCATCAACCAACTCACACTCTGATCTAATGTGTCATTGTTGTTTATCAACCTTCCACAAGGACAACCGATCAGGGGCATAACGAGAATATATATATATATATATATATATATATATATATATATATATAAGAGTATATATATACTCTTAACATCTGTATGATCTCATTTTTCCAAGTCTTAAAATGAAGACATATGTCATTGAGTAATATTATTCTATAGACATTTATAATGTTGCATTATTATCTCATAATTGATTAAACAAAATAAATTGAAATCTTGTCATTATTTATTTAAACAAATCATTTACAAATATGCTATTGCAATCATCACATGATTGGCTCTCTGGGCATACTTACCAACAGTTGATGCATCATGTTTGAGGAAACGTTGGTTTATCTCTCTCACAAATCATGGTTTTGTTTTCTCTCATGATAGTTTTTAATTGGGGTTTTGGAGTTGATCTTCTTCTTGTGGTTTACACCGTGATGGCTTTTCGATTTCATGGTGATGATCAACATGTTGTATCTTTGTGGTTGACGAGACTTTAGTCACTAAGATTCTCTCTCTTCTTCATGAGGTCGCCAAGTTTGACTTCATGTTTTGGTCACCTAGGTTTTGCTTCTTAGCGGTCAATAAATTTTCATCTTCCTTGGTCGCTAAAACGGATCTATGTGGTCACTAATGTTGTTGGATCTTAGTGGTCATTGAGGGTGGTTAACCCTAGTTTAGAGAACCCTAAAGGTGGTCAACTTCAGCGGTCAATGAAGGGTTGAATCCCAATTTTCTTTGGTCGCCAACCTTGTGTTTTCAGCGGTCGATGATGTCACTATTAACCTCAATGGTCGATGAAGGTGATGGGCCTAGCCTCAGCGGTCACCAACCTTACTTAACCTTCAAAGTTCGATGATGTTTTCTGGTCTATAGGAGATGAAGTGATAGAGATATCAAATAACTAAAGTTGCATTTTAAATTATTCACTACTAAACGGATTATAGTACAAAAGATATTTACGAAATAAAAATAATGTTATTATTAAATGTCATGTACTTATGAACATAGGTCTATGGGTAGAAAACAAAGGGCAAGCTAACACATAGAAAATTCTGAATACATTCCATTACTTACGTTTAACAAGTCTATTGATAGAAAACAAAAAGGTCACACTATATAGCACAAGGCATAAAAGAGTCCCAATACATTACATTACTCACATTTGTGCATTTGCCTACTTCAACAGAATGAACTCAAATGCCTAATAACACAAATGCATGGTTCTATCATGGTTTCTAACAAGTGAGAATCTTAATTGGACGGTCCCGGTTCAGTTCTTACCTTTTCAGGTCTGGGCCATATGGGACCAATTCTTATGCCATCCAGTTTTCTTTCTAATAAATTTGGGTTTCACAGATGTATAGCGCCAGTTGTTGCCTCCAACCTAGCAATAATCTGAAGAAAGAAAGAAAAAAAGACACCTAGAAACAATCTTGGTATACTTCTGAGATGCCACGAAGCATAAACGACACTCCCCACTAAGAATCTCCTCCCTTCAAAAGCTTTCCTAGAGACCCCTACATTCAGCTTGATACGTCCAGCCCCTGTTTGGTTCTGGACTGAAACCAGATCTACGGCTGTCGCGTAGCGCCAGGTCATCATTTTTCGATCCAGATCAGCGCAGATCAGCGTTTGGTTCAACATCCCGGAACAATCCCATTTTGGGGTTCCGTAATCCCAAAAACCGGACCAACTCAGTCTCGGTCTGAGTGGGATTTCATTTGCAACCTGGTTTCAATCTCGCTCCCGTCTTTCCGTCCCGACACTCCCCCACCACCCGCGCCACCCGATACCCCCCTTTGCTCCGTCTGAGCATTGCTGCTTCAGGAAGATGATAACTGGGTCTAGGAGTAGGTGTAGGTCGGCTTTACCTATTCCCCGTCCACTCGGCTCTGTCCCGACGCCGGCGTGTGGTGGTAGTAGGTGTTTTGAGAATGCATCTGGTAGGGCGTCGTCATGAAAGTGTTGTTGGGAGGCTGTTCACAGGGTGAACAGGAGGGCGTAGCATATGGAAAATTGAAACCAGGTAAGGGCATTGTGTTGTCCAATCTCTTCTTCCCCCTACTGCTGTCACGACGCTCATCAATTTTGCAGGACATTGACAATCGTCGAGCAGACCCAGTCGAAAAGGCAGCAGTCAAAAAGGCAGCTCTGCTATAAATTTGGGGCAGTGGTCGTCCAACTCCTCCCGTTTCACCTTGTGATTGTCGTCAACCTCCTCGCAGATGCCTTTGGTTATGGCGATTTTTGTAGCTGCTCGACAACCTGCTCGGATCCAACACCAGTCCTTCCACGGTAAGTGCATTGTGTTCTTCCGTTGTTCTTCCGTTGTTATTCATTTGTAGTTGTGTTCTTCCGTTGTTGTTCCAGTTATTAACCAGTGTGTTTGGTTTGTGTTTCTATTTTTTTGCTGATGTGGTGTGCGTGGATGGCGACGACACTATGGTGTGTTTGGACGGCGACGGCACTTCCAGTGTTCAGGTATGCTCTCACTCTCTGACCCTCTCACACCATGATCATTTCCAGTTTTTGCTGCTGTGGTGTCCGTTTGAGGGGCACGACATCCCTTCCTTCTTCTCTTTTTGATCCTATCCCATTCCACCTTAGTTTGAACGGTGCTTTTTTTTCATTGTTGTAAGCTTTGTTCAAACTGAAATACAATTGAACCTTGATAATTTGATTGTCCATTGATTTCTGTTTAATCATATATACTATTTTGGATCCGTGCAATAGTGTTTATCTGAAATAAATTCCCTGTAAAATGTAAATAAATGGAACAAGATTGGAAAAGAAAATACAAAGGAACATCATGTTTGAGTCAAAATAATATCTTCCTAGCTTGGGCAGTCAGTTGACATCTATTCATTTTTTACTTTATCATATTTCTTGGATAACTATTTCGGAGTATGTATCAGCCGGCTGTCATTGATATGTAGTCAAAAAATTTATGTGTGTTCCCCTGTTTGAATATGAGCTCATTGAATGTGAATATATAATTACTACTGACAATAATTTGGGTACTTGAGTCTTGATTCGGTTGGGATTGGTATAATAATTTGGGGTAAACAAGAGAAATCAAGGAAAGGAAAATTTGCAAATGATTTGTATAATAATTGTAGCACATGATTATTCAAATTACATATGTTTCTTATTCTACACATGTATTTGTTGATGTGTATGTATAAGTAGAATTACTACAAAATTTACATGCAACTTGCTAAAAACTCAATTGAATTATCACTTGACTCCCTTCAATGCTTGTCGATTGTTAATATATAATCAATAGTCACAATATATTAAAAGAATCTGGTCTCATGCCTTATAGGTAAGTAATATAATATACAACTGAAATAGTTTAATTAGCTATTCAGTAAGCTTGGGAATTGAATTGACATGTGTAGAATAATATTTGAATTGTACAATGAGTTAGATGTTTGTATTGTACTATTGAGTATGATATATACATAAAGATTAATATGAGGTGGTTACATTCTATGATTAGGGAAAAGGTGAGAATGAGTAGATGAATATAAGAACCTAACTGTAACACTAAAATGATAAGGTAGATGATGCTAATAAATGCTAACTCAATTCAGTGATCAGAATGTGGTACATGTATGCTTTGTAATCTGTATGTGGGCTGTCAGATTTTTTCATAGTAGGATGCATGCTATATAAAATGCATCTTAATTAAGCTGATAATGTAATGAAGCTATACTTGCATAGGCCCGTCTTGTTTCAATTAGGACATTCCCCAAGTCTGAACCTGAATATGAGCTCATTGAATGTGAATATATAATTACTACTGACAATAGTATTCATGCATTTTGTTTTTATACAAATATGCTTAAACGATATCATCATCATCATTTTCGACAAAGACTAAAGTCTACAAGGACTGTTACTTGTCCTTGACAGGGCCTCCTTGAGAGGCCCTTATGATCCATGTCTGCTATGTGTTCTAAGGAAGAACAAGAGTGACTAATTTTTGTTGTAGGAGAAAACTAGGGTTTAATTTGGGTACTTGAGTCTTGATTCGGTTGGGATTGGTATAATAATTTGGGGTAAACAAGAGAAATCAAGGAAAGGAAAAATTGCAAATTATTTGTATAATAATTGTAGCACATGATTATTCAAATTACATATGTTTCTTATTCTACACATGTATTTGTTGATGTGTATGTATAAGTAGAAGTATTACAAAATTTACATGCAACTTGCTAAAAACTCAATTGAATTATCACTTGACTCCCTTCAATGCTTGTCAATAGTCACAATATATTAAAAGAATTTGGTCTCGTGCCTTATAGGTAAGTAAGATAATATACAACTGAAATAGTTTAATTAGCTATTCAGTAAGCTTGGGAATTGAATTGACATGTGTAGAATAATATTTGAATTGTATAATGAGTTAGACGTCTGTATTGTACTATTGAGTATGATATATACATAATGATTAATATGAGGTGGTTACATTCTATGATTAGGGAAAAGGTGAGAATGAGTAGATGAATATAAGAACCTAACTGTAACACTGAAATGATAATGTAGATGATGCTAATAAATGCTAACTCAATTCAGTGATCAGAATGTGGTACATGTATGCTTTGTAATATGTATGTGGGCTATCAGATTTTTTCATAGTCGGATGCATGCTATATAAAATGCATCTTAATTAAGCCGATAATGTAATGAAGTTATACTTGCATAGGCCCGTGTTGTTGTAATTAGGACATTCCCCAAGTCTGAAACCTAAATTTCATACATTTTTTATTCCATTTTTTATAAGTTAACATTGATGGTAGAAAATCATGCTTGGATGTGTATGGAATATTTATATATTGCTTATTATATATTTATACATGCTATAAACACCACTCACATTATTTATATAATGCAGCACATACGGGTGTATGTCTTCCACTGACCTGAAGTTGCATTTTATATGGTCGAGAGACAGTGACGACGGTTTAGTTTCAACACTGAGGAGGTAGTATGATATGGGTAGGTGTATCGATGGACAGTTTACTAGGGATGCATGGAGGGAGACGGTCTGTGAGATGCAAAATTGGATGTCGAGGCCGGACTTAACGATGGACCAGGTGAAAACTAGGTGGAAGAACCTCAAGAGGGACTATGTCAAACTTAAGCTTGTAATAAACAAGAGTGGCGTCAGATGGGATGAAGTTAGGAACAAGCCAAGGCTGCCTGACATCCCTGAGTGGAAGGAGACCCTTGCGGTACATACAATAACCTTACATTGATCCAAAACTAGTCCTTGCCACATTTAAATATTGCTATCGTAATAAACTCATATTTTTCAAATTTAGGTAAACAAAGATCTTGCTAGGTTGGTTAATCGGCCCTTTCCCCACTACTACGAAATCGAACTGAGGGCGAGGAGGAACATTGCTAGAGGACATCATGCAATGTCTTCTACGGATAGACAAATACCATCTGACGTCGCCTCCGAGGAAGAAGTTGTTTCCGACCTAGATTCATCTAATACAACAATGCCCTCAGAAATGCCCATTGTGGAACCGGACTTAGGCGCACCCAGGATGCAGAGTGAAGCCGACACCGGGGGAGGTGGTATAGATTCCCAAGGTGTTGGGGGAAGGACTCCTCATAGCCACAGGCACAGGAAGAGGACATCCTTGCCACATGAACGATGCGCCCTTTCTAATGAAGTGTTATCTGAATTCACACAAGTGTACACAAAGGTACACGAGTTGGGCATAGGTGTCGCCAGTAGAGCCATTGAAAAAGAGGAGTTTGCAACAATTTTACAACATTTCAATGACAATTTTCCCGAAGCCCCTACACAAGTGTTTACAACTCTTATGAACGCCATCAAGGATTCGACAAATCGTACGATCTACCTTAGCCTCACTGACACCCCACATAAACTAACTATATGGTTGCATGATATTTGGGAAAGGTCCCACATAGGTAGTGCACCAGCCCGACCTTTAATGGCATTCGATTATGTGCCATCTCAGCAGGGATATGCTTCACAGTCGCCATCATCAAACTTCAATGGCACGAAAAGTATACCATGTACGTGGTATACTTGTAGCAATGCTGGTGGCACTAGTGGGAATAACACAGGTCCTTCAGCATCCTAACTTATAGGAGGGTTCGGGTTGTGGTTTGCTTTCCAGTATCGTTTATCAATGAACTAGTATCGTTTATCAATGAACTTCAAGATTTTAGTTTGTGATGATGGTTTATTTATTTACGAATAGGAAAACCATTTCATTGTTGTAATAAATACGATGCATCAATACATTTGTAGCGCGTCAATTTTATTCGTATTTAATGTTCATGTTGTTCAATTTCATTCACATATATCATATTATGATCATGTTGCTACTATTTTTAATGTACGAATCATGAAAGTTTGAAATCGTTTTTGTTGTAGGCATCATGTCTGGTAGTGGGCATACATAACCAATAGACCTCCTACCACAGATTATACATATCGTGACTAGTACAACAAATCGTGTTGTTGATGCAATAGCTGAGTCAATAGCTAACTCCGTCATGGATGATATTTGTGATGATGATGACGTACCTCCTTCAATACCTAGATCAGTTAGTATTAGGAGTGGGCACCAAAAGGTGCTAGAAATAATGTTTGGTCATGAACAGAGGGCTTATGACCTATTCTGAATGCGTCCACAAACTATAAATACCCTTGTAGACAAGCTTGAGGATCGTGGCTTGTTAAAGAGTAGTAGAGGAGTCTCATCAGTTGAGGTTGTATGCTACTTCCTTCAGATGGTTGGCCATGGCCATACCAATCGTGCTTTGGCGGAGGACTACATCCACTCTGGTGAAACCATCAGCAGAAAGTTCAACAAAGTATTGGACGCGGTGTGCGCGTTGTGCAATGACTATATTGTCATGCAAACCACAAACACAAACACACATCATTGTATATCGGAGAACCCAAGGTTCTACCCTTACTTCAAGGTAGTAACAGTCATCCCCTGTAGTATTTATTACCGTCGCAGTTTTTTTGTATGTTGAAACTCGATTATGGTATTGTAGAATGTCATCGGTGCTATTGACGGGACACACATCCCAGTCTTGGTAAGACGTGACAAGCAAAATCGTTACCGAGATAGAAAAAGGAATGTCTCCCTGAATGCCATGGCTGTTGTAGACTTCTCAATGGAGTTTACATATGTACTCACTGGCTGGGAGGGCTCGGCCGCTGACCAAAGGGTCCTACAAGCAGCAACGACTACAGGCAGTTTTAAAGTCCCTCCAGAAAAGTATTACCTAGTGGATGCAGGATACGCAAACACTCGGCAATTTCTTGCACCGTATCGCAACACAGCTTACCATATATTTGAGTATCGGGGTAACAGACATTCCTACAACAACAAGAAGGAAATGTTCAACCACCGCCACACTCAGTTGCGTAATGTCGTCAAAAGAGCATTCAGAGTGCTTAAGAGGTGGTTTGCCTACCTTAAAAAGGGGGCGACATATCCTATTCATTCGCAGTGTCGCCTCGTAATGGCTTGTTGTATCCTCTACAATTTCATACGTCGCTAAAATGATGGTGACGCTATTATGGAAGAAATACCAGACAACAGTACAACATCTGCCGTCCCACCCAATGGCGTCGATCTAAGTTCTCTACACCGAACAAATGCGACATATGCAAGGGAGTGTGATGTACAACGTGAAACTATTTCCACTTTTATTTGGGATATTCATTGAACTGACTTTGTAGTTATCCTCATTTCTATACAATATGAAAACTCATGTATGAGTTGACATGTGTTGTGCCCCTCTATGTTTAATAACAATGTTAGTGTTTGACTACTGATGTATGTTTCACATGTGTTCTCTAATTATTCTAGCCCCTCAACATTTTATATGGCCCATAATAAAAAATATCACATTTTGTTTGATTAGGGTGTCAGTCTTGAAATGGAGAATGGAATGCCGCAGTGTACATGTGGGCTCCAGTGCACCGTACGAGTGTACATGGATGCCACATATGTGGCAAATGGCCTGTTTGAAGACAACAACCCCCACAGGCCATATTTTACATGTGGTAGGGGAGTTGTTCCAAACAGATGTCACATGATGTTGCCCGCGCACCGCGTACATCATACACTTGCCACGTTAACTGTAGTTAGGAATGCGCTGGTAACACAACTTGCATATGCACGCAATGAACGCAAGACATGGTCAGAACAATGTGACTTTGTAAGTTCCACTAGAGCAGACACAGACCGGCTAAGAGAAGAAATTGAAGTGTTGCGGGGGAGGCGTTTATATCTACGCGAACGACTCGACCTCCTGAGTGATAATGACTCTTCAACAGAGGAAGAGGGATACAATACATCATAGATGTAATATAATTATATGTAATTAAGTGTGGCTTCTCTACATGTTACAACATTCAAATGAGACTAGCGAACTACTTTCAAACCTAAGTCTCATACAGAGACATATGTTTTGAAGCCAAGTTTATGTTACTAATCATTGATTGTGTTTTAGATGTCGATCAATCTATCTGAAGTTCCGAGGTGTGATTGTGGTCTGGTTGCAGCATTGCGAGTTAACACAGAGGATGCGGGGTTATATGATTTTGGCATTCTGAGTCAAAGGCCGGGAGAAATGTATTATGTGTGTCCTTCTAGAGAGGTGCGCTAGTACAACCACAAATACTCAGTTTCACTAGCTAAGTAAATGGTGAATTTGTTGTTTTTAACTCGAATTTGGGAAATATTTTTAGGGAAAAGACCGATGCAAATACTTTCATTGGGCAGTCGATCTCCCCCCAATAACTGATTCGCTGAAGGCTGAAATTACGTTACTAACTTACGAATGCAAGTCAGTATGGGGGCAGGCGATGAACATGAAGGACTTTGTTGAAATCCATCACAACTTCCAACATGTTTACACCTCTAAACAGTACGAGTATGAAGTTTTACAAGCCTCCGTTCGGAGGTTGCAGGACAGTTGTACTCTGCTTTTGGATACTCCTTCACCCCCGATGACTCCATAAAGTTTTTGTTACACTTACATCGCAAACTTTGTATTTTTCTTAATTCTGTTCGATTCTTATGGATGTATCACATTTTATGCCATATATTATTTGATCACGAAATCGTAACATTCGAATTATATCCGCAATTATGTTATTTTCTTAATTTTGTTCAATTCTTATGGATATTAATTGCAATATTATATACATACAGAATTTTGTAATATGGATGCACAACAAACTACGACGTATGTTATGTGGTGTAGAGAGCTTGATATGGTTCTGAGAGGTTTGATGAGAACCCAATATCACATGGGGAGATGTGTGGATGGAGTATATACTGCTCAGGCTTGGAGGGAGGTGTGGCGTCAATTTCTGTACATAACAGGGGGGTCTTACATTTCGTTGAACGAGCTGCAACTGCGGTGGCAGCACATCATGAGAGAGTTCATAATAGATAATCTTTTCATTTTAGGAGATTTAGTGCCTCCCCCGCCATTGACCGTGCAACACGGTGTTCAATGCAACTTTGTGACTACTCGTCGCACATATCCACCAGCACTTGCTGAGTACCTTACGAATGACGAAAACAACAATAACGCATGAAGTTGTAACATAGTAGCTCAAATTTGTATTTGTTTATGTTTGGCTATCTCTAATTTCTATTTCTTTATGTTGTACAACTTATGGGCACAATCAGTTTTTTTTTTCATCGTTTGATAAAACATCTACTTTATGCACATCTACTTTACGCTTTTGATTACAAGACTTACATCGCGTTTAAACTTGCATTTGTGTATGTTTGCTTGACAACTTATATTTCTATACATTACTATAAGTATTACTTTTCTAGTGTCATTGTGTGCTCATATTTTTAATTTTTTTATTAAATATAGATGTCGCCATCGAGATCAAAGTCACTGGGAAAGTACGAAAAGATATTGATGTCTCCATCAAAGATAAAAAAATATGTTCAAGAAAACCTTGTATGCAAAAAAAAATGTTGCGAGACTTCACTTAATGGGGGCAAACTTGGGAGACAGGAACAAGGAAAGGAAGGGGTCAATCACCCTGTTTGTCATCTGCCATTGTTGTTTGACTGGCCAAAAGACGATGTCAAACAACTCATTCAGCCTGTGCAGAAAGAATGTCCCGTTTCATGGGACGAATATGATGAGGCCCTGAAGTGGGCCAACTTGGATGGTCCTACCTGGGATCAACATAAATCATCGTTCACACCACCATCTTAACATGTCTATATGGATGTGTACAAGTAGGCCTAGGCAATGTCGCTCATGTTTTTTCCGCTCTTCCTTCGTTCATGATGCATTTGTCCAGGACCAAAGTATGTTATTATCCCTTATTTTGGTTGTTATTTAAGTTCAAATGAAAACTTCTTTGTCATTTCTTTTATTATTATGTAAGAATTATGTGCAACTGTGGTATGGACATGTTTATATTCAAATGGTTATGCTACATGTGTGTAATTTTATGTTCTATCATGACAATTTCAATTATCTTGTCCGTTACAAATTATTGGATCGAATACGCATAACTATATACATAAATACAAGATGCCACACAAGACAAGACAGATGTATATTATATATTTAAAATAAACATATAAAAAGAGCATATTCATCTTATATCCATACCATTAAACAACAAATAATATCATCCACATTGTGTATGGACAAATTTTTTTCCAAAATTTTTACTTGTATTGTAGTGACATCACAGCTTCACATATTGTGTAACTGTTAAGTCATTTCTGTTAGAAGAGGACAGAATAGACATATCCTGACTAGGTTGTCAAACAGAATCAGACTACAGTCAGACTGATAACCAAACAGAATCAGACTGAAACCAGACTCAAATCAGATCAGCTGACCAGAATCAAACTAAGTTACCAAACAGAATCAGACTGTATCCAGACTACACCAATCCAGATCTACTGACTAACCCCGCCCAGTCCAGTCCAGACTACGAAATCTCAGTCCCGAACCAAACAGGGGTCTAGGGTCTGACCCACCGTAATCTACATAACCTGAACTGACGGAGGTTAACCGGCCTCCATTCTTCCTTAACCGGTGTGGTCTCAATGTCCTGTTATCCCTTTTCTTTCCCTCCGTATCAGCTTTTGCATCTTTTGGATCTAGAGCATCATGCCCACACGACTCCAATTATGTGCATGGTTCTAGCAGAACACAGATTGGAACAGCAACTTAGGATACAGATTGGAATAGCAATTTGGGACAAAAGACCAAAACCCCGTACCAGTTGCCCTCTAGAACCCCACGAATGCCACTGCCCCATCCACATTCCACCCCAAGTAGAAGCCGCAGCCTTTTCTTGCATACTTTTTTGGGTTAGATGCCTAAATCCTCAGATTTAGGTTTAGCTCAACCTTAACTCGATCCACGTAAGAGTGTATATAAAAAGATGGTTTGGATTCAGGCCAAGGCTCATACAACTCAGTCAAAGATCAACCCTAGATATTGGAAAATATTTTGTTTATGCTGGAGAGCACAGTGCACATGATCGCTGAGGACGGCAGAAAGCCAGAAACACATGGTACTTCGAACCCTCTTGTCTTTGAGGAAATATTGACGCGACATTTTTTTTTAACCCTTCTTACATAGTAGGCACAACGGCAGATGCAGCGAGAACTTGTCACAGGGCACATGCTCCTTAATTCAAAAACTGGAACGCTTTATATGCAGGTTGTGAATAAAAGAATAACAGTTACGGGATCTACAAATCTTCCCTAGTACAATCGAAGTTCTAGGAAAAACTTGGACTGCCCATAGTACAGAAAGACGATACTTTACAAAAGCATATGGGCAAACAATCCCTTCTCCATTAGTGAATTTATCGATGAAAAACTTGCACCTGTGTCAAGGGATTCACCATTCTGCACAGGAAGAAGCTGGAGCTATTCCCCACAGATATACGAGATCCAGGTTCTGCTTTGAAAACTGTCCAAAATCTGGGAACACAACTCGGATTGGTTGCCTGGAGATGAATCATTTTCAGGTTGCAGTCAAAATATTCCGGGCATTACTTACTCCCCTTTGAAAAGAACCTCGTGAAGCCTCGCCCATGCTTTTCCTCAGATGAACTGGAGAAGGAAGAAGAGGACCTGGATGACCTGTGTTTCGGTGGCTTTAAGGTTGGGGGCGATACAGGTACCTCATAGCCATCAACTTCTGTTGGACTAAAGTCCAAGCTGAATCTGTCAGAAGCATGTTCTTCGCCTCTTTTACGAAGGTTTGAAATGGTATTGTCAGTGTCATTGTAATCCAGCTGTTGGGCGAAATTTAAGTTACTCTGGTAGCCATCGTCTGAGAAATGATCAATTAAGGTGTGCCTTTCATTTGGGTGATGGCTTGATAAATCGACTTGTGGACGGAATGATTTCAGTTGTTTGCCGAGGAGGAAAATTGTCTGTTGACATTCCGCAAGCTTCTCAGCAGCTGCAGCTATTTCGTTTTCCTGTTTGGAAAGCATGATAAAAGCGTAAGAAATTCAGGCTAAAGAAGTTTTCCCATTTTCTTATACAATTTTATCTGACGAAAGTATCATATGCATATCAATAGCAACTGCCAACCAAACCATAACCACCGTAATTCAGCAGCCAAAATATCATTAGCAGTGGCAGCTTTAGATGCATGGCGTGCTGGGTGTCTACTGGCAAAAGGAGAATGTTCCATTTGACCCAGGAGAACGTAACGGCAACCCAAACTAAAAGGCTGTGTATATCCATACTAGCGGCTGTTAGATATATCGTCTAGTTTCTGGAACAGAAGACACACAGATACACAACACATGTAAACTCATAATTTCCTCAAAGCAAATAACTAGTTGATTTAAAACCTGCTACTACTAGTATCTTGCAGGATTGTACACGCCAAATACAGTAAATATATGGTAGCGGCATAGCTAGTCTACGATATCACTGGAACAGTTTTGCTATCTTCCGTCAAAGTTTTTGATATACTTGGCAATACAATATATATCCCTGCAACCGAAATTTTCCTGAAAAACAGTTACTGCAATTCTGTAAATGTAGGAGGATGAGATTCTGCCAGATGAAGGTGATCAGAATTTATGTTTTGGAAATTTGATTTTGGTAAAATGAACAAATCATTTCAATCATCAAGGGAAAAAATGGTGTAGCCTACGGTTTGTTTAGAACACATGTACAAGTAAAAAAAAAAACTTCACAGTCTAAAATTGAGTAACACCCCCCCCCCTCCCCCAATAACAATGTTGGCATAGATATAAACTAGGGAAGTTCTCCAACATCTTCAGACTTATTGGTCAACGAATCTCATCCAATTCCCCTCACTAGTATCGCCTCCCCAACAACACCTATCCCTTAAGGATTCTGTTCCGAGATACATTTATATATAGAAGACATAATGATATGAATAGTCCTGAGTCTCCTGACTATCTCACTAGTTCCAGGTTCAATGCATATATCATTGTCACACATAGACATTGCTGTCTTTTATTTGTTGCCATATTATCATATTGATGATTTTACATCCAATGTTTTCTTAGTGTTGCTAATAACTGAAGATGCATATTTATATCTATAAAGATGGATTGCTCTTTACATTTTAGATAGTAAATGATTAATAATGTTGATTGGAAAACAAAGATCCATGTATCGAAACCCAACATGGTTGTGATGATGATGACAATGACGATGTTGATGGGTATAGATAGATGGATTCAGTATATTATCCAAACTCTTCATACTGTTTTCAGATACTTGTAGCCATGCATAAAAGTAGTTCGATAAATTCACATGATATATAATTTAGAATGTTGTCGATTACTACAGTAGTTGAATAAATCTGCATAACAAATAAATTAGAATAGTCATCTACAAAATAGAAAGCAGATTTGATAGGATTCTTTGACACATCAATGACAGATCCATAACACTTATCATATAAATGAAATAAAATAGTTCACATCATTGTCTAAAATTTTAACATTTCATTAGGTTGCACTGACCTCGGGTTAGGGCCAATTCAAACAAGGTTTTGGTTTTACATTTGGGTTATAGAGGTGACGCTTTTAACATTTAAAAAGAAAAAGTGGAGTTGGAGCAAGAATGCTTCTTTGTTGAGATGACAGCACATATATGATGTTAAACAAGAAATCCACACTGGACATGACAAGAAAATAGGAAATGTCGTATGTGGTAAACATAAATTACACCAAGATACATGGTACACCTATAGTCAGCAACTAAAATAAAAATAGAACTAAATCCCACAAGTGAACCATATTTACCTGCTTTGTCTTCATCACTCCATCTGTTTCTAAAGAATGAGAACATACAGAGCACCTCTGGCTCCTGGTGTAAGATCAAAGAGGTTTAGTTTAAGATCTATTGCATGTGAGGAAAATCACATTATGAAAATTTCGTCAGCCAACTACCTAATATATACAAATAGTAAATACCTTGCCTCGCATGGTATTTGTTGTTAATTAATAAAATCAATTTAAATCTCAAGGATTACCCTTAAAATGATTACATGGTGCAAATTTTAAAAAATAATTAACTTAATGATGTAGTTACCTTTCTATCTGTTGCTGCAGATCCTTATATTTAAGCAGATCTTCCTCATGTGCGCATTTTTCATCATGCAGCTCATTGTCTAGTAGCTCAGCTTTAGCCCGTAAGAGATTGATTTCGGATTCCAAATCATGAGAGCGTGACTCTAGTAGCCTGTAGGATTCAGCCATACATTTCAGCTGAGTCTCCAGTAGGCTATGTGAATTCCGGCATGCTGCCAGTTCTGATTTAAGGTTTTCCATCTGTTGACTTGCTTCCAGCAACTGGCCCTTGGTTTCTTCCAATGTTTCATTGCATCGCATGAGTTCAGTGGCCAAACCATTTTTCTCTTCTTGCAGCTGCTCATAATCTTCTGGCGAGCATCTTCCCAATGAGTCAAGACTGTGACTTTCTTGAGGCAGTCTATGAACAGAGTGCTCAACAAACCCATCTAGTTCATGATTGTGAGCAGGTGCTTTATTCTCCAGTAAAGTAGCCTTGTCAACAAAGTCAGAACTGACACTTTCTGTTTCGTTATTGTTACAGAAAGATCTGGAGTCGAGTTCTTTTATTTCACACAAGGTTGATGCTAAAATAATTATAAAATCATCCAGGCTCAATTCACTTGATTTAGCTTTGTCAACAGCGGAGAAGAAATCGTCAACCATGTGGATGTGGGGAGAACCTAATAGTGACACGACGAAGTCCTGGATTTTAGATATAGCCACACTTGAATCTGCAGACACTGAGGGCTTTGTATCCATCGAGGTACAGACAGTTGTAGCAGAGATCACTCGCTCAACTGTTCCACTGATGTCTTCGGTCACATTTAATGAGTCAGTAGTTCCATGTTTCTGAGGTAGGTCCGCTTGTATGTCTTGAGCAATACATTTTAGTCCCTCTATGACTTTCTCTAAGTTAGCTTCTTTCGGCTGTGAATTAAATAATGATGCTACTTGTGACTGCAGTTTTGATATCACTAACTCGTAAGGATCCGAACTTGTCCTGGATTGCCCATCTGATTGTCGGACATTAGCTATTGGAGAAGTGCCTTCAGATAGAACAGATTTACCACCCTTGGATTCATCTGGTAAACATGCTAACTTTTCCATTTCTAAAAAGTCATCCATGAGTTCAATGTGATTAGAATTAGCAGTCAAGCTGGACTTGTCAGTGTCTTTTTCTTTGTTTATTTGTGAGTGCTCAGAAGCCATAATTGTCGTAGAAGAGCCAGAGCAACTGCTCTCACTGTCTTCTAAGTTTGGAGTTGAAGTGGGAGCATTTCTGTCATCGTTTCTTAGTAGACCTTCAATTAGAATATCTTGGCTGGATTTTGATGGGCTGTTTTGCCGGTTTAAAACAGATATTTGTGCTTCCAAGCTTCGAAGCTGGCTGGATGTTTTGGCAAGCGTGCTTCTTGAAGCCTGTAGCTCGTTGTTACGCTTTGATAATGCTTCCTTTAACATCTTTGTTTCCTCCTCTATTGCCAGTAGACGGTTAGAAAGGAGTTCATTTTCTTTTTTAAAATGCTCATTCTCCTTTTGGTAATGCTCACTCTCCTTTAAGTAATGCTCTTTCTCCTTCTGGTAGATTTCCAGTGGAACATCTGATGGTGAACTTGGGCTTAGGTTAGCACCTTTCACAGGAGATTTCCGTACTCTGGTTTCCCCACTATCACGACCTAAGCCATCAACTTCTAGTCTCATCTGTGCCAAAGCAGCAGGCCCAGGCAACTTCTTTCGTACAAGGGTCCGCAATCTCTGACACTCAGCTTCAAGCTTTGTGATTTTCTTCACATCTTCCAGATGCTGTTTGTTTGCAACTTCCGCAGAGCGCGCGCACATGTTCTTCTCCTCATTACGAATCTCAAGCTCCTTTGACACGATGTGATGTTCGTACTTCAGGGAGTTGATTTCCTTCTCGCATGACTGAATATTGGTCCTCAAGATTTCAATCTCTGCTTCAGCGGCGGATTTCTCCTCGCTGATTTTCATGATCTGATTGGACCGCTCTTGCAGAGATCTAGAAAGCGCATCATTCGCAGCCGCGGACTTCAAAAGTTCTTGCTCATATTGGTTTATCCTGTCTTCGAAATCATACTGGATAGCTTCCCATTGTTGTGTTTTAGCAAATATAACGTCATGCAGCCTCTGCTCGCTCTCTTCCTTGACAATCCTTATCTGTGTCATGCACTCCTTGAGAGCCCCATCGAGATGGGCAGATCGCTCTTCAGCTGTAAGCTTCAGGAGTGTGACGGATTCGAGCTGGACTTTTAGAGCTGAGGCTTCTGCTTCAGCTTTTTCCCACCCTAGAAAATTAGTATAGCAAGGTAGTCAGTCCGATGCAAAACATGCAATCAAGAACGAAAAATACAATAAGTGGGGGAGAAAACAGACAAGTCGAGGCAGGAAAGGGCAGAATGAATCTTGTGTCACGCCAATCAAGAACGAATCTTGTGTCACGCCAATCACAATCCATGGAAAAAGGAAAGTGCATAGACAATCAGCAGGGTGTTGTACCTGAGACTGCTTCTTCAGCAACTTTCATGTGCTGGTTGACCAAATTTTCTTTAGTAATCACCTCTTCCTGCGAAACCTCTAGCTTCTCATTCAAAATCTGCACCTCCGACTGAGAAGCTTCTAGCTTTTCATTCAGTGAGTCCAATTCTATCTCGAGCTTTTCATTCAGAAACTTGACTTCGTCTTCCAAACCGGACAAATGCGCATATCTCTCCTCAGTAAGTTGAACGTATTTCACCACAGGTTTCGGGACGTCCTGTGTGAAAGACGTATTTCAGAAAGAATAACCAAACATACTTTATGTATACTTACGAGATTCAAAGTTCATTGACATTACTGGAGGCAGTAGTTTTGACCAGAAGTGTGTTAATTTAACAAACACAGAAGGAAAAAAAAAACATTTCCCAGTTGGCAAACAACAAGTTATACGATTGATGAAGCCTTGCTAGTGTTATCGGTAAGCTTAGAATTTAGATCCCAGTGGAAGTAGATACCATAACTTGGGAGTGCTGTACTCAAGAGAGTGAATACACTTTGAACCAGATTTTTAGAGTAAAACCTTGAATCTCAGGAAATACCACAGGCAGGTAAAGCCAAAGGACGCAAGGTTTGATTCAAGTGAGCACATAAATTGGCAAGAATTTACATCATTCCGCAATGTACAAGGTTGTTTAGGAACACCTGTATTATATGGTTAATGTCTTAGCTTTACTACACAACAGGAAGTTCAGGGAAGCACTCCGTATAATGCATACTATTAGGCGATTACCAAGTGGGAAACAGATTTCGATACCATAACTTGATTGTAGCAAGCTGTATTCCAAAATTCTTCAAAGAAACAAACCTGGGAAATAGCATCTTTAAGTTTAGCCGCGGGTGCTGCTGATGCAGCAACGTCGGCTTCTGTCAGTATAGTTATTTTCTCAGACGCTTTCTTCTTCCAAGGCCAGCTTCGTTGGGCCATCTTTCAGTTACTGCGGGCTTGTAACGGAAGGAAATCTGCGCAGACAACAGCGAGTTCAGATTTTACTAGAAAAGGGGAAGCACGACCATTATGGAGAAGGCGGCATTAATGCAGCAACAAGTAGAAACATTAAATGTGAAAGATTTGTTGGAATCAGGAATTTGCGAGATCAGGCGAATATTTACTACGTTCTATGGAAGGGTGTGGTGGGGCACCTCGTCGGTTGTGTATGCGAGAAGGAACTAATGATCTACTGTAGGAGAACAGTGGTAACGGGCAGTAGATGCAAGAAACAGCCAAACCTAACGAAAGAGTAAGAGGAGCAAGTCAGGTAAATAGAGAACCGTGATACCAGTAGCAACAAGCTGCAAGATACGAAAAACACAAAGCAAGTTGGTAGAGATAAACAAAAGAGAAGACGAAGGATAAACCCGAACGGAATTAAAAAAAAAAAACTGGTCATAGAAAACAAACAAGGTATACACACCGACACACGGTTCCAAAAACAGTCTATAATTGTGGGTATTAAACAAGACAGAAAAAAACAGGGAACACCCGAGAAATCCGATTCCCGTGAAGGACTGCCCCCAACCTGAGCAGGAACAAATTATCCATGCAGGTGCCCACCACAGCAGGAGAGAAGGCGGGGGGCCAGGAATATGAGAGCGTTAAATGAACAAATCCTTGTCTGACAGTGATCAGGGGTTTGTCACCTAATGGCAACGGGTAGATCGCCGGGTGGAAGGCTAACGGGGTCTAGCAGAGTTTGGGGGGAATGAGGGTGATAGAAGACGAAGACGAAGAAGAAAAAGAAAAACCGGGCTTTCATACGTTGGGATCGGTGCAGATCTTTGGCTGCAATGCCGGGTCGGGGAAGAGTGGAACTGAAGCGAGACGAGCAGTGATTCGCGCGAATCGATGTGCGAAGTAATCGTGAAGATAGGCCCGAGAGAGGGGGGAGGAGTTGAAACTGAGTCAATCGTAGACCGGATCGGTAGGCTGAAATAAATAAGTTTTGGCAGTAGCAATAGCAGGAAGGAAAGGAAGACGCTTGAAAGGGAAGGAAGAGATTTTTTAAAAAAAAGAGCTTTATTAGGAAATCTGCAGAGCATTTTCCGAAATTGAACAATGCCTTCCAGAACAGAACACAATCCAAAACTAGGTAAAAGAGAGAGGCTAGTAGCATAAAAGAGGAAGCGAAGGCATGGCATCATCGTGATCCTGGGAGTTATTGACTAGAAGACGGTGGGGCGAGTGTAGCATAGGCTAAACAACGGGGCTTTGGAAGAAAGTCCCTTGGAGAGGAAGAGAGAAATCAAAAGGTTTTGAGGAGTCGGTAGAGATACAAGGACGGGCAGGCAGCAGCAGCGAAAGCCGAAGCCGTTTTGGAGAGATAGATGAGAGAGAGGCTGTGGTGGAGAAAAGTGAAAGCGGAGTGAGAAGTTTTTGGGGGATCACCGCTGCGATGCCGGAGGAATGCCGATCCAGGGAGCCGCCGAACGAGTGGGAGGGTAGTCCCGACGCCAAGACGAGAGAGCACCTCACCCTCGCCCGACTTATTAATCAAAAACGAACTAGCCTGAGGGCGTGGTTGTTGAGAGACAGAAGCCGTAGGGGAAGGGAGAGTGAAGTGCGTGCGGTGTGTGAGGAAGAGCCGAAGAGGTATGGGGACCGGTCGAAGGGTGGAATAGAGATGAAAAGCTTTCTCGGGCGATCACCTGATATTAGCTGCAACGTCGGAGGAATGCCAAACGGGCAGTCGGAGAAAGCTGCTGCCAGGATCCCGACGCTAAGACGAGAGCACCTCACCCTCGCCCGGCTGAATCAGAAGCGAGCTACTACTGCCACTGCAGCTGGTGGCCTGGGAGGTGGTTGTTGAGAGACTGATGGTGGATGGAGTAAGGGGAAGGGAGAGTGAAGTGCGGTGTATGAGGAGGAAGGTGAAATAAAGATGAAAAGCTAATCGCCCGCGCGAGCTGGAAAGGGGAACTGGGGGAAGGTGGTGGGGATGGATGGTTGCTCCTTTGTTTGTTTTTTGTGGGCGTGGTGATAAGTAGAGAGCGTAGGGCAGTGCGCCCCAATGCCAACTGCAGAAAGGAGAGCGCAGGGGAGGGGGAGGGACTCTTTGCTGGAGCTGGAACTGCAGCCTGCTACTGGCAACAGAGGCACCAGAAAGCAGGGAACCAGGCACAGCCAAGGTTTGGACTCGGGAGGTGGAAGTGGAGGGGGAGAAGGAGGTGAGGAGAGAGAGAGACAGAAAAGAGAGAGAGAATGGTGTTTGAGAGAGCGTGTGCGCGAAGCAAAAATAAATACAGGAATGGTGGAGGGAGCAGTGACGCGACGCGATTAATTACATAAAGTTGTGGGAGGAGATTGGAGAGAGTATGTCGAGTGCCGTCGGCTTTCTCCACTTTACTCGTTCTTTAATAATATTTTTTTTTATGGACAAGTGTCGGGGTTCGTTCTTGCTAGAAGAGAGAGAGAAGAGAAAGATAGTTTAATGACGCCAATGGTGGGTTGGTGCACCGTGTAATGTGTACGTATACCACAAATAATCGGCACGGCACAGCACAGCACAGCCACCATACGACTACGACAACAGTGTCACAGTTACAGCGTGTGCACACACCTCACAACAAACAACACGCCACACCGGGGCCGTTAAAAGCAGCGCGGAGTTGGTGGAGGAGCCAAGTAAGCCTAAAGACCAGAGAAGCAATGGTGTTGTGAGGATCCAATGTCACCAAAAACTACTTCGAGGATCCAAAGTTCGCCAAACTGGCTCAGCAATTGCTAGCCGCCTCTCGATTCATGGCTCGTATAATGGCGACCAACTCGTATAGGAAGCTACATGCCTTCTCTCGTTGTTAATCGGCGTCTTTTCATTCTCGATCCCCTAGTATGCTTGGTTGCCATATCCTTGAGACGGTCAAGTGGCCTCATCTAGGTTGGGTCTTGATTTTTGCCTCAATCCATTTTGTGTGACGAGTTGTATGGAAAGCGATGAGGCATTTTTCTTTGTAATGTTACTTTGTCACCTGATGCATGCTTAGTTTGAAACTGTACCTCGATAAAAGTTAAATCATCGAGTCATAGAAGAGAGATGTTTGTTTTCTACTGTATGGTGTATCTTCTCTTGATATGTTGATGTGTCTCCCTCCTCATGTAGATTTTATACGACTCATTCATGAAATTGCTTTTATTTTTTCTTGTGACGATCCCCCCCTCCCTCGTGTTATCCTCAATGATGGAGTACCTTTTTAGAGAGAGGTGAAGTCCAAGAAATCAAGCTTTTAGATCCAAACAAGACATGTCTCGTACCAATCTGAAAATTGGTGCATGACACCTACGGTGTTGCAATCACATGCATACGATGTGAAGTAGGGTTTTAGTCTAACAGAAGACACCAAGATGATTAGACACTCAGTTTGTTAGTGAGAGGTCGCAGGACCGAGATGACCTAGAGGTGAGGATAGTCGAAACACCTTGTCCTCTAGTGGAGTGTCTCGACCATGTATATGATGCTTAGGGTTTTGGTCGATACCAAGTGTGCATGAGATGTGTCTCGACCGAGACAAGGTAGTAGTCGACCTTGGAGGTCGCTACACTTTTTCTGGATAAACATAAACTTTTTGAAATATGCATGTGAGTGGTGGAGGAAAGGCTATTTCTTTGAAGGACATGTGTCTTTTGATATCTTATTATCTTCACACCTCATAATCTCTTACTTCCCTCCTCCTTTGGGTATATAACCCCTTCTCTTCACATATGAGCAACCTTTTTGGCCCTACACTCTTTTTCCTTCCTTGTAACCGATAAGGGTAAACCATTACCAACGTCTGCTAATTACGATACCAACAATAAATACAACAAGGGTAAACCATTACCAATGTCTGTTA
Source organism: Alisma plantago-aquatica (assembly GCA_963693085.1). NCBI lineage: Eukaryota > Viridiplantae > Streptophyta > Magnoliopsida > Alismatales > Alismataceae > Alisma > Alisma plantago-aquatica. The sequence goes on along the minus strand of OY856411.1, from coordinate 1,003,190,048 downwards.
ACCACGATACCCAACAATAAATACATATAATAATACCATTACATACATATCATATTATACTATAAATGATGTTCATTGGGGGCATATTTTCCCTTGTACCTTCTTCATGGTACCGTTCATGTTTACCATGTTAGTAAGACACTAACGGTAAGGGGAGGATAAATTTGTTTGTAAGTGGAGAATCGCCATTACCTATTGCACTTGGTGGGTAAGGGTAACTCCTTCCCTCCCCCATTCACAACCATGGGTGTTGCAACTCTCCTTGACAGTGCCCTAGAGCTAAGGTCTCGATCTTGTTCCCTTTGTCTTTTTTCTTTCTTTCATATTACTTTGCTTATAAAGCTACATGCCTTCTCTCGTTATTAATCGGCGTCTTTTCATTCTCAATCCCCTAGTATGCTTGGTTGCCATATCCTTGAGAGGGTCAAGTGGCCTCATCTGGGTTGGGTCTTGATTTTAGCCTCAATCCATTTTGTGTGACGTATTGTATGGAAAACAATGAGGCATTTTTCTTTGTAACGTTACTTTGTCACCTAATGCATGCTTAGTTTGAAAGTGTACCTTGAGGTTGCAATTTACCCATAAGTGAGGGTTATCTTGTAAATTGTCACATGTTGAGAATGTTTCTTGTGCTTTAGCATCATGAGAGATAAGATGATGCAATGGGGTACCTTATTTGAATAATGCTTGGTGATGTGACATCTTATGGTGATTCTAGGGTTTATAGGGTTTGCTTAGTTGATATGGTGACTAAGCTAGGGTTTGAGTGTTACGATAACTACACCAACTTTTGGGTGAGTGTAGCGACCGCAACACGTCCCTTGGGTAGTGATGTCTCGACCGAGATGACCTAGAGGTGAGGATAGTCGAAACGCCTTGTCCTCTAGTGGAGTGTCTCGACCATGTATATGGTGCTTAGGGTTTTGGTCAATACCAAGTGTACATGAGATGTGTCTCGACCGAAACAAGGTAGTATCCGACCTTGGAGGTCGCTACACTTTTTCTGGATAAACATAACACTACTACAGAAACAGCCTTTGGCATCGGTTGTTTAACCCCATTTGGCGTCGGTTTCTGAGCGACGCCTATGTGGGCGCCGCTAAAGGTCGAACACTTCGGCGTCGGTTTTTTAACCGACGCCTATATAACATATAGGCGTCGGTCTTTTAGTAGATAACCGACGCCAAAAGGGTTCGCGCCACAGAAAACGGCGTCATCTAGGACACATTCTGCGTCGGTTATCTACTTAAAGACTGACGCCATACTTCAAGACGACACGGCCGTGCTTCCCTGCACGGCCGTGTTTAGTACTATAGGCGTCGGTTTTATATGAATAAGCGACGCCTTTTCCACCACGGCCGTGCTTTCCTGCACGGCCGGGTTGTTTGTAATATTAGGCGTCGGTTTTTATCCAATAACTGACGCTATAGGTCTTTGCTGACGGTTTTCTGTAAATAACCGACGCCTATATCTATTTTTTTTATATCAGTTTGTAGGCCTGCTGTGGCTGGTCAGCAGGATGAGAACCTATAGTTCAGTTTTCTGAACTGCAGGTTTACGACATCCATTGATATCAGCCTACAAACAGGCCACAAACCTGCAAAAGTCCCAAGGAAAATTTCACACAAGTAGATACATTCAGACATCAATTCAATTCTCACATTCACACATATAGAAAAATTCAAATACATGTATTAACATTCAGAAATATTCATTTACAAAGTATCATTCATTATCGCTATCAACATCCCAATTATATCTTATAGTTGCCACTGCTTGTATGGCTTTTGCCCATTCTTCTCTTATTTCATTTAATGCTTCCATCGTATATGGAGCATGTATATTTTTTAAGTGTTTACCTATAGTGTGGTCAGTTTTAAACACCTGCAAAGAGAATGATGTATATATATAAGTAATAATATAAAAATAAGATTGATATATTTCATACTAACTAATGAGACTATATATAATACCTCATGTATGGTATCGATGTCCAATACGGCATGTTTGATAATCATCTGCATAAATCGCATCACATAGTATGCGTATGCCCAGCCATTGTCTTGTGTAGCGCACTATAAATTGAAACATACAAAATAATACAACTAAGAACAATTCACATCAATAATATATACATTGGAGTCGGGAACTTACTTGTACGTTCTGCCAGTAGAACCTATCTGTAGGTTTTTTCCTATGTTCCTCGGCAAATCTAATAAACTGATCAAGACCAGATATAAACTCTGGGGTGCAACGATTACGAATGGACATCCATGATCTATCCATTCTATGATCAGAGAAAACAAGTATATATTAGGAAACAAGTATATATTAGGAAAAGATTAGGGTATACACTTACATCCTAAGTGTATAATGTGTGTCATTCTTATATATAATAAATGTGTACCACCTATCCCATCCTTGAACACCTAATCTCACTAGTAAGTGTATAATGTGTATTGGGTTTTCAAGAAAATTTCGACAGCATTTCCCCGTTGTTCTCTAAGTACATATGTACTTAGAGAACAAACGGAGAAATGCTACCGAATTTTTCTTGAAAACCCAATACACATTATACACTTACATCCTAAGTGAGATTAGGTGTTCAAGAACAGTCCCAAACCGGGGACTATCCAAGATTTACTCCTAATGAGTCAATCTTGGACGGGTTTCTAGGCCAACAAACACAATAATAGATATCTACAATGAAGCCGGACTCCATACAAACAGTATATAATTTAGTGATTGTTCATTCTAATTTATACCAATGTACAAGTAATATAAAGAACAATGATTGTGCACTTTCTAGGCCAACAAACACATGTGATGTCATTCTTATATATAATAAATGTGTACCACCTATCCCATCCTTGAACACCTAATCTCACTAGTAAGTGTATAATGTGTATTGGGTTTTCGAAAAAATTTCGGCAGCATTTCCCCGTTGTTCTCTAAGTACATATGTACTTAGAGAACAAACGGGGAAATGCTGCCAAAATTTTCTCGAAAACCCAATACACATTATACACTTACATCCTAAGTGAGATTAGGTGTTCAAGAATAGTCCCAAACCGGGGACTATCCAAGATTTACTCCTAATGAGTCAATCTTGGACGGGTTTCTAGGCCAACAAACACAATAATAGATATCTACAATGAAGCCGGACTCCATACAAACAGTATATAATTTAGTGATTGTTCATTCTAATTTATACCAATGTACAAGTAATATAAAGAATAATGATTGTTCACTTTCTAGGCCAACAAACACATGTGATGTCATTCTTATATATAATAAATGTGTACCACCTATCCCATCCTTGAACACCTAATCTCACTAGTAAGTGTATAATGTGTATTGGGTTTTCAAGAAAATTTCGGCAGCATTTCCCCGCTGTTCTCTAAGTACATATGTACTTAGAGAACAAACGCAGCATTTCCCCGCTGTTCTCTAAGTACATATGTACTTAGAGAACAAACGGGGAAATGCTGCCAAAATTTTCTCGAAAACCCAATACACATTATACACTTACATCCTAAGTGAGATTAGGTGTTCAAGAATAGTCCCAAACCGGGGACTATCCAAGATTTACTCCTAATGAGTCAATCTTGGACGGGTTTCTAGGCCAACAAACACAATAATAGATATCTACAATGAAGCCGGACTCCATACAAACAGTATATAATTTAGTGATTGTTCATTCTAATTTATACCAATGTACAAGTAATATAAAGAACAATGATTGTTCACTTTCTAGGCCAACAAACACATGTGATGTCATTCTTATATATAATAAATGTGTACCACCTATCCCATCCTTGAACACCTAATCTCACTAGTAAGTGTATAATGTGTATTGGGTTTTCAAGAAAATTTCGGCAGCATTTCCCCGCTGTTCTCTAAGTACATATGTACTTAGAGAACAAACGGGGAAATGCTACCGAAATTTTCTCAAAAACCCAATACACATTATACACTTACATCCTAAGTGAGATTAGGTGTTCAAGAACAGTCCCAAACCGGGGACTATCCAAGATTTACTCCTAATGAGTCAATCTTGGACGGGTTTCTAGGCCAACAAACACAATAATAGATATGTGTACATGTTAGGCTTTCATCACAATTGATGTTAGGGTTTCATCAATGTTAGTGTTTAATCAAATCAAATTAGGATGCTAGAATGGACAAGTTTAAATCAAATTAGGGTTTAAATCAAATCAAACACGGTCGTGGTTGTGTTGGCCTACCACGGTCGTGCTGCCCAGCACGGCCGTGGTAGGCCATTCTTCTCAGTTCTCAGTGAAAGAAGTAGAACACTAACTAGTCTTAGGTTTTGAAGTCAGAGCAGCAAGCAGATCAGAGCAGCGGGCGGCAAGGAATAAGACAAGGAAGAAGGTGCTACGGCTAATACCTTGTGAGCAGCGGAGGCAAGCAAGAAGACAACGCCGCAGTAGGGCGTGAGCAGGGAGGAAGGAGCGGGCGGCGGCGGCGCAAGGAGGAAGGCGGCGGGCGGAGGCGGTGACACAGAGCAGCAGCAGGGATCGTCGGCGGCGAGCGAGAAGCAGCAGGCACCAGGCACCAGGCGGCGATTTTGGGAGAGCGCACAGGAGAATCGATGAAACGGGAAGAAAGGGGGAAGAGTCGGGTGATCGGGCCTCTATTAAGTTGGTCAACGACGTCGGTTATCTAGGACAACTGACGCCTATTATCTTCAGCATCGGTTGATCGTAATAACCGACGTCCAATTAGACAATCTTTACCCCAAATTAATTGGCGGGAACTATTATCAGCGTCGGTTATCCAAGGATAACCGACACCGAAAGTGGAACTTTTCGTGCATAATTTCATTTCACATAGGCGTCGGTGAATTGTTAAACAACCGACGATGTATGTGACCCAGATTTTTTTTCGCTCAAAAATTGGATTTCGCGGGCGCCTTTAGGCGTCGGTTGGTTACACTCAGCCGACGCTGAATACAAAGCGGTACCCGTGTCTGGCTGGTCTTCGAATATAGACGTCAGTTTGTATAAATAACCGACGCCGAATATTATAGGCGTCGGTTGTCCGAAATAACCGACGCCCAGAAAAGCGACATTGAACGCTATTTCTGTAGTAGTGTAAACTTTTTTAAATATGCATGTGAGTGGTGGAGGAAAGGCTATTTCTTTGATGGACATGTGTCTTTTGATATCTTATTATGTTGACACCTCATAATCTCTTACTTCCCTCCTCCTTTGGGTATATAACCCATTCTCTTCACATATGAGCAACCTTTTTGGCCCTACACTCTTTCTCCTTCCTTGTAACCGACCTTGGAGCTTTGGGAGCAAGGAAAATCTATTCTTAAAGCTTGGGCGGCCGATCCATCTTGCATGTTGAAGATCTTGTGCTAGATCAACTCTTTGGTGGTGATTTCTTGGAGGTTCTTCTCTTGGTAAGTAATCCTAACTCTTAACTATGTTTCCCCTCTTTTGAAATCTCCATATTCTTCTTCTTCTTTCTCCTTCACCCTAGACTGTGGATCATCCATGGTGGCTTTTCTTGGAGATCGCTTCTTCACAAGGGCCATAGATCATGTTTTGACATGATGGTACCCGAGTGAGAAGAAGACCTCTTCTTTCTTCTTCTTTGGTTCAACCTAGGGTTTGAGCTTTCTCTTTCCTTAAGATCTCCTTTGACCATGCTGTCTCTTTCTCTTTTTGAGGTGATCCTTTCGTTGAAGTGTTGAAGCTTAGTTGGAGTTCTTGGATCTTGTGATCTTAGGAGATTGGCTCTCTCCAAATCAGGCTGGTGATATAACTTTTTCCTACATCTATTATGTGCATCTTAATCCTGATCTTATGTTGTTGTTTTAGATCTTAAAAATGTGTTCCTTATGGTAGAAAGAATGATAATGTTTAGGGTTTAAATCTTGTAGTATTCTTGAAAGGATTATCCCTCTTATAAACCCTAAATCTTTATACACTATTTTGTTGTGATTGAGATATTGGTGTGTTTCTTTGAATCATCATCTATGGAACATTAATATATGATATATGGTTCGTTTACTGTAGATAACAATAGGTTTTGAGTATGATAACATGCATAAGAATCTTGGTTTTCTCTCTATGTAAATGGCTCTTTTGATAACAAAAATGATTTGGTCACGCTCATTCTCGGTCATGCACAAGTTACGCTCAGGTTGGAAGGTGGTTTTGGAAGAATTGAGAAGTTTTGCCTTTTTTGTGGTGGTATTGGCAGGGTGGTGGCATGCAGTGAGGTGGCAATGGCATTTTAGGGTAATTTTGTAGTGACGTGCAGGGGCATTTATTGGGTGAGGTGGTTGGTGGAGGTTATGTAATGAAAATATAAATTTGTTTTACATATAACTTTTGAACCGTGATGAATTTTTTGACGAAATAAAAACCATTGGATTCATTATAAAAATGCATTCTAAAAGACCAATGTTGCTATGTTTTTGAGAAAAAAATATAAATGTGGTATGTAGAGGTGATGTGATTAGAGAGAAAATTATTTTTTTTATAATTTCTAAACTCTAATAAACTTTTGAATGAAATATATCACACAAAAACAACTAAAAGTGCCAAAAAATTGTGATATGCCCACAAATTTCTAAAAAGAGCCTAAAAATGGCCAAATAACACCTAAAAATGTCTAAATAGTACCAAAAAATTGCTAAAAGCACCCAAAAATCTCTAAAAGTGCCATTTTTATACTTTTGGCTGCTAATGAACCATTTCTGGTCATCAATGCACCATCTTTCTGTGTCAATTAACTAATTAGGCGCAATTTCATGTGTGGATATGATAAGAATGCGTTTGGTGGGTGCCATTAAGTTGTTATTAGGTGTCAATTAACTTATTGTTGGGTGTGAAGTATCCTTACACCATATTTAATGCGTACAACCATATTTGAGAGCCATTAAGTTATTTTTCGTCTCAAACAAGCTTACTTGGGCGTCATTACGTTGTTTTTATTTGTCAATTACCCTTAAATGTGATCTAACACATACAATGTTTATTTGGGAGCCATTTTCATAATTATGGGTGTCGATGAACTATTTGTGGGCGTCAATTAACCATCTCTGGGAGTCAATTAGCCAATTCTGGGTGCTATTAAGTTGTTGGGTGTGAAATACTCTTACATCCTATTTAATGTGTACGACCATATTTGAGTGCCACTAAGCAGATCTTGGGTGTCAAACAAACCTATTTGGGGTGTCATTATGTTGTTTTTGGTTGTCAATTACCTTCGTCGTGATTTAACACCTATAATATTTACTTGGGCACCTTTTTTATATTTTTGGGTGTCAATGAACCATTTTTGGGCATCAATGAACTATCTGTGGGTGTCAATTAACCATTGAGAATTAATTCATCTATGGATTTGTTAAATGTATAGGTGTCAAACAATCATTTCTAGGTGCCATTAAGTTGTTGTTGGGTGTGAAATACTCTTACACTCTATTTAATGTGTACATCATATTTGGGTACCATTAAGTTGTTCTTGGGTGTCAAAAAAACCTATTTAGGTTCCACTACATTGTTTTTAGTTGTCAATTACCCTTAGTCATGATTTAATGCATACAATATTCATTTGAGAGTAATTTTTATAATTATGGGTGTCAATGAACCATTTTTGGGTGTCAATTAACCTTCTTTGGGTGTCAATTAGCCATTTTTGGGCGCCATTGACTTGTTATTGGGTGTAACATACTCTTACACTCTATTTAATGAGTACATCATATTTGGGTGCCATTAAGTTGTTTTTGGGTGTCAAACAAACCTATTTGGACACCATTACGTTGTTTTTGGTTATAAATTACCCTTACTCAAGATTTAACGCATACAATATTCACTTGGGAGTCATTTTTATAATTTTGGATGTCAATAAACCATTTTGGGCATCAATCAATCATTTATGGATGTCAATTAGTCATTTCTGGGTGCCATTGACTTATTGTTGGGTGTGAAATACTCTTACACTCTATTTAATGAGTACATCATATTTGGGCACCATGAAGTTGTTCTTGGGTGACAAACAAACATATTTGGGCACCATTATGTTGTTTTTGGTTGTCAATTACTCTTAGCCATGATTTCACGCATACAATATTCACTTGGGAGTCATTTTTATAATTTTGGGTGTCAATGAACTATTTTTGAGCATCAAATAACCATCTCTGGGTATCAAATAGCCATTTCTGGCCGCCATTGACTTGTTGTTGGGTGTGAAATACCCTTACACCTTATTTGATGTGTACCATCATATTTGGGTGTCATTAAGTTGTCTTTGGGTATCAAAGAAACCTATTTGGGCGTCATTGTGTTATTTTTTGTTGTCAATTACCTTAATAGTGATTTAACACATGCAATATTTACTTGGGTGCCAATTTTATATTTTTGTTGTTTTATATATCGATACATAGATTTTGGCTTTGTGCCATGAGTGTATAGAAATGCCATGTACATATAAATATGTTGTACTATGTCACATATAGAAGGGACAAATCCCATCTACAACACTCACAGTCATCCCCATGTGTCACAGTGCACCCGAGCACCACCTTTATGATGATCCTTATTCATGATCACAATGGATGATGTCAAAGTACACCAAATGACATGTGATGAGTATAGTTATTTTAGGTCTAAGAACCACAATCACCACCATCACTATGAGAGGTGAATTTGACTACCAATTATGGTTTCCATGTGTGCTCAAGGTCGGCCTATCCAATACAATGTTCACTAACAAGTATCTATGTTCTTGGTTTGATATCACATATCATGACTAGTGAGATTCTGTCATCAAACAACACACACTCTAGTCTTAAATGTTATTGTTATCTATTAGCCTTCGACAATAACATCTGACTAGGGACATAACAAGAATGCATATACTCTTGACATCCATATGATCTCATCGTTCAGGTCTTCAACCTGAAGACATATGTCGTTGAGTAATATCATTCTTTAGACATTTATTATGTTACATTATTATCTCATAATTTAATAAAACATAATAAATTGGAAGATTGCCTTTATTATTGATCAAATCATTTACAAGATATGCCATTACAATCATCATATGATTAGATCTCTGGGCATACATACCAACATCAGGGTCAATCACGAGGAGGATCGACCCCTACCTTGGGACAGTCAATCCTATAGGTGACTTCCCTACTTGTAGGCTCTCAAAGCATCAGAGTGTCCACACACATTCCAAAATGGATTTGTACAGTCGGTTACCAAGGCCCAAGGTGCTCGACAGTGGCTTGGGATAGCAATACGGAACTTGATTTCAGGCTATGGAAACAAACACAAGGAATGTGATACCCAATCCCACTATCTAAGGCTCTAGTAGAGTTTTAGGAATGATGATTGACCCCAAAAACTACCACTAACCTTAACTGCACGCTTTGTCCTCATGATGTGCAAGCGAAGATCAACTTTCTGATTGGTCACCATCCTAGTACTATTCCGGGTTGAACACGCTCAACCATAGAGTTCTTTAATAATGGGCTCTCTAAAAAGAAGGTGCATCAAGAGAATGAGGCCATATATATAAAGGAATATTTCAATAGATGCTTGCCATAAACAAAGTAAAACAAAAACCTTGCATGTATGATTAACATTGCCTATCTTAACTATGTAGAGTTGAGGCACCTACCGGACCTTCAACCAAAAGGGTGAGGGGAGAGTAACACATTCCCAGTCACATGCACATATTTCATGTGCGGGAGAGAATAACACATTCCCTAGGGGAGAAATAACACATTCCCCAACTATGGGTGGTTGTACATACAAGTACTACTACACTAGTTAATTAGTCTAATAAAATCAACATGCTAGAAAAAGAGTTATGGCAAGATTAATCAAAGGATTTATACAACATGGTAGTGGGGTATAAAACCCAAACAAGATAATACTACAACTAATTTTGAGGCATAAACAAATTAAGTTTAAAGAACAATGGATTAGGACAAATTATGCCTCATTAGGGAACATGGGTAATGGTATAATAAATTTCCCAACTGAAGGGGGTATATGCACATACCTTTAATCTTTAGAATCTTAAAACCACTTTTCATAATCTTTACACGAGATCATATCCATTTTCCCTAATATGATAACCATGATCATGTATTAATATTATGTTTAATTATTAAAGATTCGATCCCCGAAACTATGAATTTTTTTTCACAAATGATCAAATTAGACTCTAAAAACCTCACTAATGTCTTATTTACGTTCTTCTAATCAAAATAACATATAGGTTTATATATTTTCGAGATACTGACTTTTTAGGCTATTTTCCATATTTTTAAGTAATTTAATTCATCCTTAAAAACACATATTCGAAAACATCAGAATCAAATCACAAAAGTATTTTTTTAGATAGATTACGTTCTCCCGATTCCAAAACATATTTTAGTTTTAAATTTGGATAATCGAGTAAAAAGATATGATTTTTCAAAAACAGACCAATCAGAACTCGCCACGTAGGCAGAGTCGTTAAAAACGAGTGGAGAGAGAGAGAGAGAGGAGTGGGACCGCTCCATGCTGACCTGTCCCAACGGGAGCGCGGTCCCATGCTCGCTGGATGCTAACAAGCACGTGGTCAAAGTTGGTCAAAACGGAGCAAAAAGACCATGATGCCCTTCACAAAAACACCGCAAAGCAAACCGATCGGGGCAGTTTGGTAAAAACGTGGGGGTTATCTTCCTCCCGTTACCTCGTGCCAAGGCAATGAGCTGCGAGCAGCTTGCTTGGGTTCGGTTTGGGAAAAATCGCAATTCTCAACGGAACTTCACATTTAGGTACTCGAAAGAAAGAAGGAGAGTCGAATTCATCCGTACCTCTAATTGAGTCGATGGCCGATGGGAAAGGAAGAATAAGGCACCGCAAGGTCAGGGCCTACGGTGGCTAGATGAGGGTCAGGTTGTCCACGAATCTCGAAATCGCAAGCACATGTGAGTTGCTAAGGAGATGGCGGTCCTAGGGGTAGGGATATATATATATATATATATATATATATATATATATATATATATATATATATATATATATGCAAGATGACCTATGCTAGGGTTTAGCTAGGTGGGGTAGAGAGAGGCGGCACCCAAGTTGGGTGTTTCTCGAATCTCTGCCAAAACCCAGAAATTTTGGGATAATGTGGTGCAGATTCTCGCAAAGAATTCATAGGATAAAAAATCATTGAATTTCATTGAGTAAAACTCGAGATATTTGGATTTGAAATTTGCCAACCAAGCAATCTGTTTCCCAAAACAGATCAAGGAAGAAGAAGATCCGCGGATCGTCAAATTGTGATCCAACGGTTGACATTTAGCGCCAACATACAATTTTTTATTTGATTCCTATACAAAATCGTCTAAAAGGGCATATTCATTTAAATGTTTTTCTCTCTCCTCGTTTGGAGGCTCAAACGTTATCTAAAAATTACCAAATTTTATATTATGACTTATTTTGACGCGTAGAATCCAAATATGAAGTTATTTTTGCCTTTTGGAAAAGTTTGATAGGATAAATAATTAAAATGACATTTTCTCTTTCCTCCTTCAAAAGAGGTGATAACATTATCTAAAATTTGTGTAACTTCACCCATAAGTCTTCTTAATTGTTTAGAACATGATTTTGTTATTATTTTCATAAGTTGAGATTATTTATTTATTTATTAAATAAATAGAAGATTCTACACACTTTCTCTCTCCTATTTTACTCACTATTCAAACATTATCCAAATTATTTGCAAATTTTCCCAAAAGCTTATTTTTATGTTTAGAATATGAATTTGGAGTTAGTTTTCCAATTTGAGGACATTAGATATTTTATTTCACCTTATTGCCTTATTTCCCATTATCTTGTAATAAAGGCTTTTCTATATTTATTTATTATCCAAATTAGATGATACTTGGCCATTAAGTTTCTTTTAGATCAAGAAAATGAATTTGTTATCAAATTATCTCGTGGCTTCCTATTTATGATTTTTGAAACAACATATTCCTCATTATCCTCTTTTAATCCATCATATCCCATATTATCTCCAATTATTGTCCTTATTATCTATTTTATGTGTATTTTGAGATTTCTCTCCTTTTTCATATTCTAAAAAGCACTAGAAAGTTCTAGGACGAATTTATTTATTCTTTTTATCACTTAAGTGGACATTTTGCATATTAGACTCATTACTAAGCTTCCACTGAGGTATTTGTGCATAAACCCAAATATTGAGAGAAAAGGTGAACAAATGTTCATTAAACCATCATATTCTCCACAAATTAAATAGAAAGGAAAAAGAGGATATAAATGAAAGGAAAAGATGGAAAGAGTGCCAAAAAGGCAAAAAGTCCAAAATTCGGTATGTTACAACACTCCACCCCTTAAAGAGGATTTCGTCCCCGAAATCACTAGCAATTAGGGAAGGGTGAGTGTGCAACCTCACATCATAAAACTTCAAGTTGTTCCTTCAACCATACAACTGCCACAAAAACTTATACTTCAACTACACCTAAGGGTTCAAAACTTCACATGCAGCTCAACATAGGTTGGGTTCTCAAGGATCACCTAGGGTTCTACTATTGAGATATTCTTTTTTTTACGAGATTTAACATTATTTACATTTTTGGCTCATTAACATTATATTCATTATGATAACACATCATTATTTTAATTATGTCATGTCATATTCACTTTATTGCCAAAAGGGTTATATTTCAATGTCATCCATGAAACATTATATATGTATCTCATTTTTCTTACTAAGAATTTTAGCAAAATTACGGGTTACTCAATTATCTCAATATTCATTATTATATTTGATCATTGTTCTCGTAGACCAAGCTTGTGGCGCAGAGGAAAATATTGCTAGCCCCCAAAACCCTGATCCTTTCTAGACACCTTTGCTTCAACTTCATGCCCTAATAGTTGCCTAAAGGAAAAACCTAAACAACATCAAGTTATGCATGTTTTAGTTATAAGTATTTTAGGGTTTTATTCATCAAGATTTTAATTTGGAACTATAGGGTCCTAAATCAACCTATCATCGGCACAGATCAAATCTAGGGCAAACATGTAACTTACGGGAAACTATGCAAATCTAGGGTTCTAACTAGGGAGACAAAACTAAAATAGCCAGATTTCGACTACCATGGGCTCTGATACCATGTTGTAAAGAGTGAAATAACCACCCTCTACTAAAATATGGTAAACAAAACTCATTGGAAAGTAGCAGAATAAATTTTTTTTCTGACTATATTCAATTTCATAAAATATTATACAAAATACATCAAAAATCTCCCTTATTAGGGTTACATCAAGATACAACATTTAGGATCTAGATAGAGGGAAGTCTAGACTACTCCACTTTTGTCTCCAATCAACATATCCATAAGCTAGTCCATGTCAACACTAAGATCTTCATGCCATATCAATCACCTTGCTCCACACCTGGGTGGTTGGGAAAGCACCCAACAAGAGGGAAGGAAAAAGTATGTGTCACTAAACTATACTAAAGGTGACAAGATAAATATAACAAGTAACTCAGGCTAGGGATTCATCAAAAGATGAGACATCAAGAGAATGAGGCCATATATATAAAAGAATATTTCAATAGATGATTGCCATAAACAAAGTAAAACAACAACATTGCATGTATGATTAACATTGACTATCTTAACTATGTAGGGTTGAGGAACCTACCGGACCTTCAACCAAAAGGGTGAGGGGAGAGTAACACATTCCCAGTCACCTGCACATATTTCATATGCGGGGGAGAATGACACGTTCCCCAGGGGAGAAATAACACATTCCCCAACTATGGGTGGTTGGACATACAAGTACCACTACACTAGTTAATTAGTCTAATAAAATCAACATGCTAGAAAAAGAGTTATGGAAAGATTAATCAAAGGATTTATACAACATGGAAGTGGGGTATAAAAACCCAAACAAGATAATACTACAACTAATTTTGAGGCATAAACAAATTAAGTTTAAAGAACAATGGATTAGGTCAAATTAAGCCTCATTAGGGAACATGGGTAATGGTATAATAAATTTCCCAACTGAAGGGGGTAGATGTACATACCTTTAATCTTTAGAATCTTAGAACCACTTTTCATAATCTTTACACGAGATCAGATCCATTTTCCCTAATATGATAACCATGATCATGTATTAATACTATGTTTAATTATTAAAGATTCAATCCCCGAAACTATGATTTTTTTCACAAATGATTGAATTAGACTCTGAAAACCTCACTAATGCCTTATTTACATTCTTCTGATCAAAGTAACATATAGGTTTGTATATTTTCGAGATACTGACTTTTTAGGCTATTTTCCATATTTTTAAGTAATTTAATTCATCCTTAAAAACACATATTCGAAAACATCAGAATCAAACCACATAAGTATTTTTGTTAGACAGATTATGTTCTCCCAATTAATCGAGTAAAAAGATATGATTTATCAAAAATAGACCAATCAAAACTCACCACGTAGGTAGAGTCGTTAAAAATGAGCAGAGAGAGAGAGAGAGGAGTGGGCCCGCTCCATGCTGACCAGGCCCAATGGGAGCGCAGTCCCATGCTCACTGGATGCTAACAAGCACGTGGTCAAAGTCGGTCAAAACAGAGCAAAAAGACCATGATTCCCTTCACGAAAACATCGCACAGCAAACCGATCGAGGCAATTTGGTAAAAACACGGGAGTTATCTTCCTCCTGATGCCTCGTGCCAAGGCAATGAACTGCGAGCATCTTGCTTGGGCTCTGTTTGGGCAAAATCACAATTATCAACGGAACTTCGCGTTTAGGTACTCGAAAGAAAGAAGAAGGAGAGACGAATTCATCCGTACCTCTAATTGATTCGATGGTCGATGGGAAAGGAAGAACAAGGCGCCACAAGGTCAGGGCCAACGACGGCTACATGAGGGTCAGGTTGTCCACGAATCTTGAAATCGTAAGCACATGTGAGTTGCTAAGGAGATGGTGGTCCTAGGGGTAGGGATATATATAGGCAAGATGACCTATGATAGGGTTTAACTAGGTGGGGGTAGAGAGAGACGGCGCCCAAGTTGTGCGTTTCTCGAATCTCCACCAAAACCCAGAAATTTTCGGATAATGTGGTGCGGATTCTCGCAAGGAATTTGTAGGATAAAAAATTATTGAATTTCATTGAGTAAAACTCAAGATATTTGGATTTGAAATTTTCCAACCAAGCGACCTGTTTCCCAAAATAGATCGAGGAAGAAGAAGATCCGCGGATCATCAGATCACGATCCAACGACTGAGATTTAGCGCCAACATACAATTTTTTATTTGATTCCTATACAAAATTGACCAAAAGGGCATATTCATTTAAATGTTTTTCTCTCTCCTCATTTGGAGGCTCAAACGTTATCCAAAAATTACCAAATTTATATTATGAATTATTTTGACGTGTAGAATCCAAATATGAAGTTATTTTTGCCTTTTGGAAAAGTTTGATAGGTTAAATAATTAAAACAACATTTTCTCTTTCCTCCTTCAAAAGAGGTGATAACATTATCTAAAATTTGTGTAACTTCACCCATAAGACTTCTTAAGTGTTTAGAACACGATTTTGATATTATTTTCATAAGTTGAGATTATTTATTTATTTATTTATTAAATAAATAGAAGATTCTACACACTTTCTCTCTCCTATTTTACTCATTATTCAAACATTATCAAAATTAATTGCAAATTTTCCCAAAGGCTTATTTTTATGTTTAGAATATGAATTTGGAGTTAGTTTTCCAATTTGAGGACATTAGATATTTTATTTCACCTTATTGCCTTATTTCCCATTATCTTGTAATAAAGGCTTTTATATATTTATTTATTATCCAAATTAGATGATACTTGGCCATTAAGTTTCTTTTAGATCAAGAAAATGAATTTTGTTATCAAATTATCTCATGGCTTCCTATTTACGATTTTTGAAACAACATATTCCTCATTATCCTCTTTTAATCCATCATATCCCATATTATCTCCAATTATTGTCCTTATTATCTATTTTATGTGTATTTTGAGATTTCTCTCATTTTTCATATTCTAAAAAGCACTAGAAAGTTCTAGGACGAATTTATTTATTCTTTTTATCACTTAAGTGGACATTTTGCATATTAGACTCATTACTAAGCTTCCACTGAGGTATTTGTGCATAAACCCAAATATTGATAGAAAATGTGAACAAATGTTCATTAAACCATCATATTCTCCACAAATTAAATAGAAAGGACAAAGAGGATATAAATGAAAGGAAAATATGGAAAGAGGGCCAAAAAGGCAAAAAGTCCAAAATTCGGTATGTTACAACACTCCACCCCTTAAAGAGGATTTTGTCCCCGAAATCACTAGCAATTAGGGAAGGGTGAGTGTGCAACCTCACATCACAAAACTTCAAGTTGTTCCTTCAACCATACAACTACCACCAAAACTTATACTTCAACTACACCTAGGGTTCAAAACTTCACATACAGCTCAACATAGGTTGGGTTATCAAGGATCACCTTGGGTTCCACTATTAAGATATTCTTTTTTTACGAGATTTAACATTATTTACATTTTTGGCTCATTAACATTATATTCATTATGATAACACATTATTATTTTAATTATGTCATGTCGTATTTACTTTATTTCCAAAATGGTTATATTTCATTGTCATCCATGAAATATTATATATGTATCTCATTTTTCTTACTTAGAATTTTAGCACAATTACGGGTTACTCAATTATCTCAATATTCATTATTATATTTGATCGTTGTCCTCATAGACCAAGCTAGTGGCGCAGAGGAAAGTATTTCCAGCCCCCGAAACCCTGATCCTTTCTAGACACCTTTGCTTCAAATTCATGCCCTAATAGTTGCCTAAAGGCAAAACCTAAACAACATCAAGTTATGCATGTTTTAGTTATAACTATTTTAGGGTTTTATTCATCAAGATTTAATTGTGGAACTATAGGGTCCTAAATCAACCTATCATCAGCACAGATCAAATATCAGGAAAACATGTAACTTACGGGAAACTATGCAAATCTAGGGTTCTAACTAGGGAGACAAAACTAAAATAGCCAGATTCTGACTACCATGGGCTCTGATACCATGTTGTAAAGAGTGAAATAACCACCCTCTACTAAAATATGGTAAACAAAACTCATTGGAAAGTAGCAGAATAAATTTTTTTTCTGACTATATTCAATTTCATAAAATATTATACAAAATACATCAAAAATCTCCCTTATTAGGGTTACATCAAGATACAACATTTAGGATCTAGATAGAGGGAAGTCTAGACTACTCCACTTTTGTCTCCAATCAACATATCCATAAGCTAGTCCATGTCAACACTAAGATCTTCATGCCATATCAATCACCTTGCTCCACACCTAGGTGGTTGGGAAAGCACCCAGCAAGAGGGAAGGAAAAAGTATGTGTCACTAAACTATACTAAAGGTGACAAGATAAATATAACAAGTAACTCAGGCTAGGGATTCATCAAAAGATGAGACATCAAGAGAATGAGGCCATATATATAAAAGAATATTTCAATAGATGATTGCCATAAACAAAGTAAAACAACAACATTGCATGTATGATTAACATTGACTATCTTAACTATGTAGGGTTGAGGAACCTACCGGACCTTCAACCAAAAGGGTGAGGGGAGAGTAACACATTCCCAGTCACCTGCACATATTTCATATGCGGGGGAGAATGACACGTTCCCCAGGGGAGAAATAACACATTCCCCAACTATGGGTGGTTGGACATACAAGTACCACTACACTAGTTAATTAGTCTAATAAAATCAACATGCTAGAAAAAGAGTTATGGAAAGATTAATCAAAGGATTTATACAACATGGAAGTGGGGTATAAAAACCCAAACAAGATAATACTACAACTAATTTTGAGGCATAAACAAATTAAGTTTAAAGAATAATGGATTAGGTCAAATTAAGCCTCATTAGGGAACATGGGTAATGGTATAATAAATTTCCCAACTGAAGGGGTAGATGCACATACCTTTAATCTTTAGAATCTTAAAACCACTTTTCATAATCTTTACACGAGATCAGATCCATTTTCCCTAATATGATAACCATGATCATGTATTAATACTATGTTTAATTATTAAAGATTCGGTCCCCGAAACTATGAATTGTTTTTTCACAAATGATCGAATTAGACTCTGAAAACCTCACTAATGTCTTATTTACATTCTTCTGATCAAAATAACATATAGGTTTGTATATTTTCAAGATACTGACTTTTTAGGCTATTTTCCATATTTTTAAGCAATTTAATTCATCCTTAAAAAAACATATTTGAAAACTTCAGAATTAAACCATGAATGTGTTTTTTTAGATAGATTATGTTCTCCTGATTCCAAAACATATTTTAGTTTTAAATTTGGATAATCGAGTAAAAAGATATGATTTTTCAAAAATAGACCAATCAGAACTTGCCACGTAGGCAGAGTCATTAAAAATGAGCAGAGAGAGAGATGAGTGGGCCCAATCCACACTGACCTGGCCCAATGGGAGTGTGGTCCCATGCTCACTGGATGCTAACAAGCACGCGGTCAAAGTCGGTCAAAACGGAGCAAAAAGACCATGATGCCCTTCACGAAAACACCGCAAAGCAAACCGATCGGGGTAGTTTGGTAAAAACGCAGAGGTTATCTTCCTCCCGCTGCCTCGTGCCAAGGCAACGAGCTACGAGCATCTTGCTTGGGCTCGGTTTGGGCAAAATTGCAATTCTCAACGGAACTTCGTGTTTAGGTACTCGAAGGAAAGAAGAAGGAGAGCCGGATTCATCCGTACCTCTAATTGAGTCGATGGCCGATGGGAAAGGAAGAACAAGGCACCACAAGTATAGGGCATACGGTGGCTAGATGAGGGTCAAGTTGTCCACAAATCTCGAAATCGCAAGTACATGTGAGTTTCTAAGGAGATGGCGGTCCTAGGGGTAGGTATATATAGGCAAGATGACCTATGCTAGGGTTTAGCTAGGTGGGGGTAGAGAGAGGCGACACCCAAGTTGGGCGTTTCTCGAATCTTCGCCAAAACCCAGAAATTTTGGGATAATGTGGTGCAGATTCTCGTAAGGAATTCGTAGGATAAAAAATCATTGAATTTCATTGAGTAAAACTTGAGATATTTGGATTTTAAATTTGCCAACCAAGCGACCTGTTTCCCAAAACGGATCGAGGAAGAAGAAGATCTGTGGATCATCATATCACGATCCAACGGCCGAGATTTAGCGCCAACTTACAGTTTTTTATTTGATTCCTATACAAAATCGACTAAAAGGGCATATTCATTTAAATGTTTTTCTCTCTCCTCGTTTGGAGGCTCAAACGTTATCCAAAAATTACCAAATTTATATTATGACTTATTTTGACACGTATAATCCAAATATGAAGTTAATTTTTCCTATTGGAAAAGTTTGATAGGTTAAATAATTAAAATGACATTTTCTCTTTCCTCCTTCAAAAGAGGTGATAACATTATCTAAAATTTGTGTAACTTCATCCATAAGTCTTCTTAAGTGTTTAGAACACGATTTTGTTATTATTTTCATAAGTTGAGATTATTTTTTTATTTATTAAATAAAAAGAAGATTCTACACACTTTCTCTCTCCTATTTTACTCTCTATTCAAACATTATCCAAATTAAATGCAAATTTGCCCAAAGGCTTATTTTTATGTTTAGAATACAAACTTGGAGTTAGTTTTCCAATTTGAGGACATTAGATATTTTATTTCACCTTATTGCCTTATTTCCCACTATCTTGTAATAAAGGCTTTTATATATTTATTTATTATCCAAATTAGATGATACTTGGCCATTAAGTTTCGTTTAGATCAAGAAAACGAATTTTGTTATCAAATTATCTCGTGGCTTCCTATTTATGATTTTTGAAACAACATATTCCTCATTATCCTCTTTTAATCCATCATATCCCATATTATCTCCAATTATTGTCATCATTATCTATTTTATGTGTATTTTGAGATTTCTCTCCTTTTTCATATTCTAAAAAGCACTAGAAAGTTCTAGGATGAATTTATTTATTCTTTTTATCACTTAAGTGGACATTTTGCATATTAGACTCATTACTAAGCTTCCACTTAGGTATTTGTGCATAAACCCAAATATTGAGAGAAAAGGTGAACAAATGTTCATTAAACTATCATATTCTCGACAAATTAAATATAAAGACCAAAGAGGATATAAATGAAAGGAAAAGATGGAAAGAGGGCCAAAAAGGCAAAAAGTCCAAAATTCGGTATGTTACAGACCTTGACTTTAGACCCACAATTTAAATATGGACCAGTTTAGGGTCAAGGTATTCTGGACCTAAGGTCTCGAAGATTTATCCAATATATATAATATATTAAAAGTATATATGTCTAATATTTTATATTTATCACACATTATATGGTATAATCATTGACTGCAATTATATGCTAATGTCAAAGTAACTCATGATTGTTATATTGCAAGACCACAATTCAAACAGTGCGTCTTGTCAATTTTTTGTTAACCATTTATTATTTTACATTTATTGCCTATTATGTTGATGTCAACATTTATCCCAATATATTCATTATCAATATTTCGATCAGCATGATACTTATCTAAACTTTCTATTTTAACCCACTAAACTGGAAACAAAACTATCAAATGTTATATATGATATACTAATTTTCCTTATTTATATTTACAATAAAAAGTCAATTACATATACATAATCATTATTTGACATTTTAAAAAGGCAATGATGCACATGGTGATAGTCCTTGTAAATCATTTTAACTCTTTACTAGACAAAATATATTAATTTGACACCACATTCATGATATTATTTTTTCCAATTTCTTACTTTTCCTTTTTTACTCAACCACACAAACTAGGTAGACTTTTTTATTTTCTAATGGTGGTATAGATTTCACCACTTGAAAAATCTTAAAAATATATTAAAAGAAGGTGATGTTTTTACTAATGTGTCGTGGTCGATGTCACGATCTGATAATTATCACATTTTATAGCCCCAAACCCGACCCATGTTAGATTTTGAGGTTGTGCGCCGGGCTTGGGTTCAACCCGAGTTGATATTTTCTTATAAAATGAATATTGTGGCACATTCATGTTTTCAATTTCTTTCATCCAAATCAATTTATGCTAAAGTATTTACATTGCAAAGTATACATATATATAGTTTTTCTATGTTCAAACTAGAAAATCCTCATGTACGTTCAAAATTTTGGATGAATAATAGGATAAACATATTGTTAAAGTAAATTTAGAATAACCATTAGACATCAATAAATCTCAAGGGGTATTTTTCCATTAATTTTTTTTATCTTATCAAGGTTCGGGTCTGAGCTTTAGTAAATCCACAACAACCCGACCTGATGTTCAACCCCAACGGTAAGAGCATTCTAGTCCAACTCCTTCATTTATGTGTCTTTCATAGGTGGTTGGCATATTCTAGATCTTTTCCAGGGCCACCAAGACTCCTTGCTGCATGAGCATTCTACGAATCGAGATATGTCATTGTGCTAAGTTGATTGAGCAATAAGACTTATCGATCTTCTATAAGCTCGACATTGTTCAAAACTTCAACGTCACACTATGATGCCAATTTGTGAAGTAATCAAACAAAGTTGTACGTCAAGTCCATGCAGAAAAATACAGATGAAAAGAAACAGACAATCACACAACTAAAAAATAATAGATTGAAGTACTCCCCCCACACCTTTAAAAAATAGGTGGACAAATATTTATTTAACTTTATACCATATCTGTTAAGTTATTGAACGAGAGAATACGATGAGTTCGGCGGAAGAACAAGACGAGAATAGAAGAACGATCACGTAACCAAAAGACAGGATTTATGTAGTTCAGTTGGATGACCTACTCTACAGGAGGAGAGAGAATTTCAATATTTCAAGAAGATTAGAAAGGAGAGATACTCTCAAAGAAAGAGAACCTGAAAAGGTTACACTGAAAGAAGAGAGAGAACTCTCTTTAGTACAACACTGTACGTTGGAACTTCTCATTACAAGAAAATCTCATGCCCCTAAGGTCCTATTTATAGGCTTCATGCCATAAGGCTTCAACTAGGAATAAACAATCCTAATAGGAGTCTAGTACACAATAGGAGTCCAAGTTGCATGAAGATAGAGCCATCTACAACTCTAAATAGGAATACTAATCTAAATCCAAGTAGGAACATGGGTTGGACTCAAACCAAGGCAAGACCCAAAATATGACTGCCACACCATGTAGGATTAGGATTAGGACTAGGAGTCTTCGAGGCATAACAAATCTCCACCTTAACTCAATGTCAACATAAAAAATAGCAATCCTCTTCTCCTCCATCCCCTAAGGGCATCACTGTTAGTTGTGAATGCTAACCAAGTCCAAGCAGGTCTTGAACTTAGAAACTGGTAATGGCTTTGTCATCATATCAGCAAGATTTTCTTTACTTGCAATCTTCTTCACCACAATCTTCCCTTCTGCTATCACCTCTCTGATGAAGTGATACTTGACGTCGATGTGCTTTGTCCTTTCATGAAACATCTGATCTTTTGTAAGATGAATTGCACTTTGTCTGTCACAGTAGATGATTGTTGTCTTCTCAAGAATACAAAATCATAATCTATACCCATCACCTGAATGTAGCCTTTTGCAACTAACCGCACTTTATACCTTTCAGTAGAATCTCCAGGACCAGCTTCCTTCCTTTTGAATACCCATTTGCATCCAACAATATTCTTTCCAGTAGGAGGATCAATAAGTACCCAACTCTTATTCTTTTGAAGAGACTCCATCTCTTCATTCATAGCAGCAATCCACATGGCCGAATTAGGATCAACCATGGCTTCTTTGTAGGTATTCGGTTCTCCAGAATCATTCGTTTCTTCAGCTGTAAAAAGGGCATATGGAACAACATAATCTGAATGCCTTGCAGGTGGTCTGATCTGTCTTCTTTGTCTCCTAGAAGCAATCTATATGGTTGTTCTTCTATAATGTCATCTTCATTTTCATCTGGATTTTCCTGTACAACAACATGAGGTAATGGGCTATGTGCAGTGACTTCAAGCTCCACCTATTCCTTGGAACTCTGAGAAGCTATAGTAGAAGAAGTAACACCATCATGTTTTTTAGAAAACATGGTAGACTCATCAAAGGTAACATTTCTTTCAATCAGGAACTTTGATGACTTAGGATCAGTGCACCAGAATCTGTATCCCTTCACACCATCAGCATAACCCAAAAAAATGCATTTCTTTGCTCTAGGCTCGAGCTTTCCTTCATTTGAATAGACATATGCATGACAACCAAATATACACAGATTAGAATATTTTGTAGGATGACCAGACCAGACCTCTTCTGGAGTTTTGAAACCAAGTGGAGGTGAACGGTTGACAAGGTAGGCTGCAGTAGAGATGGCTTCAGCCCAAAAATCCTTGCTCAGACCTGCACTGATCAGCATGCAATGTGCATGCTCTAGAAGAATTCTGTTCATGCGTTCTGCAACACCGTTCTGAGGTGTATGTCAAACTGTGCGATGCCTTGCAATACCTTCAGATTGGTAGAACTCATTGAATTCAGAAGAACAAAACTCCATGTCGTTATCTATTCTCAGTGTCTTGATGCTCCTTCCTGTTTGCTTTTCAATAAGCGTCTTTCACTTCTTAAACTAATAAAAAACTTTAGATTTATGCTTAAGAAAATACACCCAAACTTTCCTTGAGAAATCGTCTATGAAAGTAAGAATGTATCTAACACCTCCCTTGGATTGGACTTGAGAAGGACCCCATATGTCTGAATGAACATAATCAATAGTACCTTTTGTAGTATGATTTGTAGTACAAAAACTGACATTTTTCTATTTTCCCATAACACAATGCTCATAGAAATCTAACTTTTCAGTACCGATATCACCTAGAAGTCCTCTCCTACATAATAATTCCATGCCTTTCTGGCTCATGTGTCCCAGTCTCATATGCCACAATTCGGTGGCATCCAGATTTGAAGTGGTTGGGGAAGAAGCAACAACAGCTTCATCAGTCACAGTTTCACCAATTAATTTATAATGGTTTCCAGGAATACATACTCCCTTTATCAGAATGTCATCTCCTTTGATAATTGATAATATTCCATTATCAGCATGATGTGGAAAACCGTTATCTTCAGGCAAGCCAAGAGATATGAGATTTTTCTGGAGACCTTAAACATGACGGACGTTTGAGATAGTTCAGATGACTCCATCAAACATCTTGATACAGATTGACCCAATACCAATAGTCTTGGAAGTACTATCATTTGTCATGTTTACAATGCCTTCATCAAAATTCTCATAAGAAGAGAACCAATCTCTGTGTGGACACATGTGATGTGAACAGTCGGAATTCAGAATCCAAGAAGTTTGAAAATTTATGGATGAGGAAGAAGATCATGAAGACATAAGAACATAATCTGGATCTTCCCGTGCTACATTATCATCTATAGGTTGTTCTTATTTTTCACTTCCCTCTTCTTCTTGTTATGTAACTTGTAACATTCATCAATAATGTGTCCAGTCTTCTTACAATATTTACATACCTTCTTGGATTTAGACTTAGATCTGTGTGTTTCTTTCTTATTATTTCTCTTTTCCTTTGTACGACCCCTCATCATAAGAGCCTCTGACTGACTCCCGCTAGAAGAAGCAATTAGGTCTTTATCAACCATGGTCTTTGACAACAATGAAGATATAACATCATCCACCTTGATTGAAGACTTTTCATTCAGAATAGTTTCCCGAAATTACTTGTATGATGGGGGTAAAGAGCACAATGGAATAAGGGATTTATCTTCATATTCGAGTTGAATATCTATATTTTCCAAATCCATAATAATAGATATAAACTCATCAATGTGGTCACAGATAGAACTTCCTTCCACCATGCGCAGTAAGTAGAGACGCTGCTTGTGATATAGTTTCATTTAGAGAGACTTTGTCATGTAGAGATCTTTGAGTTTCTTCCATATACCAGCAACACTAGTTTCTTTGGCAACTTTGGCCAAAACCTTGTAGTCTAAGGATAATTGGATGGCGGTCAGAGTCTTCTGGTCCATCTCCTTCTTGTCTTCTAGCTTCATAGTGGCTGACAACTTCTCGATTCCATCCAAAGCCACAGCGACTCCTTGTTGAACAAGCACACCACACATCGTGATCTGCCATAGCCCGAAATTGATTTTGCGATCAAACTTCTCGATCTTGTATAGACTCGTCATCGTTTGGATCTTGAACACGCAACTCTGATACCACTTTGTTAAGTTATTGAACGAGAGAATATGACGAGTTCGGCGGAAGAACAAGACGAGAATAGAAGAACGATCACACAACCAAAACACAAGATTTACATAGTTCGGTCAGATGACCTACTCTACGGGAGGAGAGAGAATTTTACTATTTCAAGAAGATAACAAAGGAGATATACTCTCAAAGAAAGAGAACCTAAAAAGGTTACACCCAAAGAAGAGAGAGAACTCTCTTCAGTACAACACTATACGTTGGCACTTCTCAGTACAAGAAAATCTCATGCCCATAAGGTCCTATTTATAGGCTCCATGCCATAAGGCTTCAACTATGAATACACAATCTTAATAGGAGTCTAGTATACAATAGGAGTCCAAGTTGTATGAAGATAGAGCCATCTACAACTCCAAATAGGAATACTAATCTAAATCCAAGTAGGAAAATGGGTTGGACTCAAACCAAGACAAGACCCAAAATAGGACTGCCACACCATGTAAGATTAGGATTAGGACTAGGAGTCTTCCGGGCATAACAACATCTATAATTGGGTTAGCATAATTTTTTGAAGCACATAACAATACCTCCGTAGAATTGTGGAAATTACGTTTTGCTGGTGGGCAACAAGCTGAGCCATCCCGTTTTCCTAGGGCAAGAAGATAAATTTTGCACCGCCAGAAGTTGAGCCCTTCTTGGATGTTGCGGATTGCAAGTCGAGTGGTGTGAACAGTTTTTGTAACTCCGTTCTTTGACATGCAAAAGGAAGCCAGGTGGAATAATATAACACCCGGACTAGCTAGTTAAAGAAAATCAAAGGCGCTATCTACTTCCTTCCTAATTTCATTGTTAGATTAGCTATGTCCCGACATTAAACAGACATAACTGTACGAATCTTCGATGATAATGTCATTGCAAGTTACAGTTAAGCAGCCAACTCGGGAGCCACAAAACTGGCTCAACTGCATATCAAAGCAGAACCGGTACAGTTGGG
Source organism: Alisma plantago-aquatica (assembly GCA_963693085.1). Lineage (NCBI taxonomy): Eukaryota > Viridiplantae > Streptophyta > Magnoliopsida > Alismatales > Alismataceae > Alisma > Alisma plantago-aquatica. Next base: position 1,003,163,679 of record OY856411.1, on the reverse strand, counting down.
TGGGATGTATTCAGGTTGCATATTAAACATCTGGTTGGTGGGCCGCCCTTGCTGGAAACATATGATTACAGGCAAATTTGGGGTTTGCTTGTGTACGATTAGGTCTAGATTGCAAGTCAGCTTAGCCAGCGAAGCTCCACTGATTGCAGCAGGTAGTGCGTTGCCGATTAGTTTAGTCAAACTAACTAGCTTTAGATCGACTCACGCAAATCTAATTTGAGTTGGTTGGTGATTCCGCTTTCAAATCGGATCGAGGGTAGGTTTCCAGAAACAGGAAGTACTGCAGGCCCCATGGTAGCTTTCACTGTTTCTCACAGTTAAGCCAGAGATAGGAGAGAACTAATCGTACGCTTCCGTCGTGAAATGATACCCACCAGAACAACGACTAGCGGCTGGGAAGCTAGCTGTTTGTCATCGAGTTTGTGCTTCTACTATGGTGACCGCAGACAGATAGGCGGCCGCGCGCTAATCTATCTGTCTTAGCGGATGATCACGATATCCTCATCCTCCATTTATGGAGATAGTTGGCGGCTAATCATGATCATGGTAGGTTAATGGGGTCAGAAGTACTGTTGCAACGATGGATTGACGTACGACGAGATGAGAGGAGGGGATCAGCTGTGGCGGAGAGCCGGGAAGAAGAAGAAGAGGAAGGCGGCGGTGCGGCGCAGTCGATGGATCGATCAAAAATGAGTAGGAAGGCACAGGAACGAAGCAGGTGAGTACGCGTGGCTTGGCAGGAGTCTGGTAGGTAGGTGGTCGGCATCCACCACCTGGTGGTTCTTACAGGAGCAGGAGGCAAGCATTTCGACTAAGGAAGCCAGGAGCAAGCAGCAAGTGCTACGCCTGCCCTACTGGAGGGCCCAGACGACGGAGGAGAAGAATGGGATATATGCAGCACGGGTTGCCTTCCCTTGGGACAGATCTACACGAGAAGCAAACGGCGACGCTCGCTCACCGGCTTCTGGAACGACGACCGACGTGCATTGAATTCGCAAGTTGCTGCGCACCCAGGTCCGGTCCCGCGGTTGTCTCTACTCCACTGGTGCTGGATTTTGCTCGATTGACGTAAGAGGGTAAGATATACCGAGACAGATGGCGCTAGGTCTGTCATGTATGTATAGTATATATGGCATTGTTTTTCTTCTTTTTGTACGTGTTAGGACGAGTCCCAATCCTGTTGTACGGCGTCAAGCTAATTGAAGGGACCGCCTAGTGGGGGTCGACCTCCCCTGTCTACATAGTTGGGGGCCAAAAATACATGTAGAGAATTGAACATGTGACAACGATGTCAGTTAGAAACTTCTCACCGCTGCACTACTTAAGCTTATGTGATATATACTTATTACACAACAATGATATAACTATATTAAGACAAGTTCTTCATACAAGGATCCTGAAAAATGAAAACATTGTTGAAACAGGAAATAGAACCCGCGACCAACAAATTGGGTTCCTAGCTTCGCACCGCTCACTACAAAAAATTTGGCCTTTGTTGAAGAACATTTGTGAGGAACCATAGATTGTGAATAATGATGGCTATTTGTGAGGGCTCATCCTTCAAATATGGGACCAAATCCCTCAACCGTTTTTTTAACATCTTTACAAATACTAATCCCTCACAAATACATTAGTCACTAATCATTCCTTGAAAAATACCATGACAAATGATTCCCTCCATCTCATATCCCTTCCCTCCATCTCATTTCCCTTCCCTCCATTCTAAAATACAACATTTGGATATCAAAATTAAAAAGGAAAAGAAAAACCCTCCCCACTCGTCCCTCTGCACAATGACGAACTAGGGAAGCACTGATCACCTGCCACTTGTCCTCGACGCCTCCTTGATTCCATCGACCACGCCTTCAGTCCGTCGACCAGGCCTCGCTCACTCCACGGCAAGGGTCTGCTCCAGCTTAATGCCGCCCAGCCTCAGCAACCCCACGACCCCAGCCGCTTAGCATTTCCCAAATCCCACCGGTCGCACCCAGCTGCAACCGCGCCTACCTCCCGGACGGCGCCCCAACTACCTCCCGGACGGCGCCCCAACTGCTCCTGCCACCCCAACTGCAGCAGGTCGTAACTCCAATCGTCGGCCGGCTTCCAATTCCACGGCCAGGAGTAGCCATATCGTGCCGGATCCCAGCGAAACCAGCGGCACCCGACTCAGGCGGCGCCCAGCAGGAGCTCTGAAGAATACTTCAACCTTGGATCAAGCTACTGGTCTCTTTTTCTTGATCTGACGCCCATAAGATGCCCAACCGCCTCTGCTCCAGTTCTTCTCTTGCAACGTCCATTGTTCTTCTTCTTCTTCAGTTTTAATCTCGTTGCTTCTGTCCATTGACCGGAAGCGTGGGAAAAGGTACTGCTACTAAAACTGCATCTTTTTTCTGTGCTACTTGTTTTATTATTCTCTTGCAACTGTTGTGCTTGCTTGTTGTTATGCTGTTTGATTCAATCATGTGTTGGTCATTTAGTTTTAGGTAACGATTCCAATGTGCATCCTTCTTCATGTGTATCCCAGATTTGAGTTCACTGTAATGTACTGTTCACTGCCAATGCTTGCTTATTTCTTCATATGTGTATCCCAATAGTTTACTGTAATCTGTTAATTACTGCCAGTGTTTGCTTCTTTCTTCATTTGCGTATCCAAATTTTGAGTTTCCTATAACGTATCTCCTCTTTACATAAAATAGCCATATAAATTAAATCTCAAACCTTATAGCCTTCATTCGGAACTCACATTGTGATGTTTAATAAATGGGTAATATTACTATGGACTGAGAATGGGTTGATGTTTAAAAATAGACATGTAGTAAGCTAAGTGTAATGATTTATTAAAATTATATGGGTCAAATGGAATATGTAAGAGTCTAGTCACCACTTAATTTTGTTTTTGGTTGTAAGTATAATATAGCCTGGTGTTTTTGCATTTTGCAGAGGCACACTAAGTCATTGTCAACATCTCAGATCTGGTTGAGAAGTCTAGGCAGAAGCCTCAAGAACGAATGAGTGTTCTTAGTAATGTGGGTTCCTCCTAAAACAACAATTGGATATATTATATGTCTTTTTTCCTTTACCCCCTCCATCTAAAATAATACCCTTTCTGTAACATGTGGTTGTGATGTATGACCTAAAAGCCAATAATTATGGTAATGATCCTCTGGTAAGTACAACTCTGTACTTAGAGATTAATTAAAGGCCGACTGCCCAGGGCTCCCATGGGACACATCCATTCCTAATATAATAGTTGGCACTTTGGAGATCTTTGGCATGGATGGAGGATGCTCAGCTGTGGTGAACTTCTCTGCATCTTCCATCCATGCCAAAGATCTCCTAAGAGCCAACTATTATAATAGGAATGGATGTGTGCCATGGGAGCCCTGGGCAGTCGGCCTTTAATTAATCTCCAGGTACAAAGCTTCACTTAGCAGAGGATCATTATCATAGTTATTGGCTTTTAGGGCCTGCATCACAACCACATGTTAAAGAAAGGGAATTATTTTAGATGGAGGGGGAAAACGAAAAAAGACAAATATACAAATGTTGTTTTAACAACAAAGGGATCAAGGAGGAACCCACATTACTAAGAACACCCATTCGTTCTTGAGGCTTCTGGCTAGACTTCTCAACCAGAGCAGACCTTTTGTTGAATGCATGTCTGAAGCTTTCCATGGTCATGACAGACATTCTATTGATGCTAAGCGTGCACAAAGATGGTATGCTACTAACTTATAATGATACATATCATACAAGTGAACCAGAAGTTACATTCATTTCACGCCCATGCTTTAGTGCTTCTATGCCCATCATTTGATTTTTAAAGATACCAAACTTATTTACATATCATTTCAGTTTCCATTGGAGACTAGAACTTTGTAATTCTACTATGTCCACCAATCAAAAATTCTGGTCCTCTTCCTTTTCACTTCCTACTTCTATCTGTGATGAAGTGGAAATAATTATTATAAATTTCTTGTGGGGATAGTGTGAAGGCAAGAATGATATCCATCTTCTTAAGTGGGATGATGTAACCATCTTCTTAAGGTAGTCTATGGATCAAATTGATCATGAGAAATACCTTCTTAAGGATTCCATCTAAAATATTGATATCTATGGTCAACTTTCTTGGTATTTATTGTACTCCCAGGTTGGAGGCTATTGCTACAAATCTCTGTATCCAAATTGCCATTTTTCGGAAGTGGGTATTTTCCTCTTTTGATATCTAGCAGCTATCAATGAAAGTAATCTTTTTAGATGGGATAGACACTTCTACAATGTTTCTCTTGGGAGGAAACTTCTTTTCTTCTGTAGTGGTTGGTATATATGAACTATTTTCTTCTGCTAGTCTATTGTTCTGCTGGTTTACATTCTCCTACTATCATAATTTGAGTGTTGTGTTATTAACAAGATACCAAACAACGAAATTGTCCCTGTTGTCCTGGTCTGCATGTCATATGTTCTATCTTGGTTGGTGTTAAGTCTTATGCAGCTGACTTATTTTAAGTATTTCAGTTCTTAATTTTATGAGATGTTATACATGATATCATATACTTATATGTTTAAGTATTTCAGCTGACTTATAGGGACAGTTAGGTATTTGTCTCATAATGCTTGTTATAAGTAATAACAATATGTTGATATCAGATCTAAGAAGAAATAGACTGTCAGTGCCTTTATGCATAGAGATCTGCTACAATATTGAGATTCTATGGGATATGTTGGACATAACCCATAGCATCAGGACCACACACATCTTTGAATCTCCTTTGGTAGAGTCTAAATAGCCATGCGTCAAAATACTCCTTTGTAGTAGAGAGATCGCCTAGTTTGAGAAGAGAAGCAGTGTAGCTAGTCTGATAGTATAAGTAGCACCTGTAATCGAGTATATGTTGAGACATGTGAGCAAAAGTTAATGGATGGATCTGTGAACTATTATTGATTAGGTGGGTACCTATGCTATTGCAGTTCTTGAAGGATTTTTCTTGAAGGATGTTTCTTCTGCCTCTTTTTTTGCTTCTTGTATATTGATAGACTTCATGTATGTCTTCTCCCTTCCCTCCCCTTTTCTCTTTTTCCTTTTTCATGTTGTATATTCGACCCCCTTTTGCTGCAATTGTTGCAAAAAAATCAGTCCTTTTATACTACTATTTCTTTGATTTTTTTATATTTCCTCTTGTGTCTCCTATTCTAGCTTCTTTTCTTTTCTTTTTTTGCAATTTCTCCTTCATTTCCTGTTCCTGCTATTGCATCTAAATTTTTGTTACTTCTATGTCCCCTCTTATTGCTACTTTTTCTTACTTATTCTTGGTCCTACATGACTACATCTCCTACATGACTACATCTCAAATAGCTGTTCCTCTACTTATTATATATTTTCCTTCATGTAGATGGATTTTCTAATAGATCAGAGTTGGATGTATATTGGGAACAGAGTGCGCAGTGATGTATTCAAGGCAGGGTTACGAAAGTTCATTGAGTTTTCTCTTATCCATCAGAGACCAACTAGACAGGGGAAATTAATATGTCCTTGCAAGGTATGTTTGAACAGATACCTTAAAACAGAGGAGGAGGTATTCTCACATGTATTACAAAAAGGATTTGTGCATAGCTATGATGTTTGGACATTTCATGGGGAGGTGATTGGTAGGAGCAATCCTGTTGTGGCACCAAACATGCCTAGCACCGACAATATGCATCAGATGTTGGAGGATTTGTTTGGTATGGGTGACACAACAAATGACCACTCTACTGAAGCTACAGAGGAACCTGCAAATGTAGATGCACAAAGATTTTACAAGCTACTAAAAGAGGCAGATCAACCACTCTATAGAGGTTGCACAAGTCTATCTAAGCTATCGTATTTGGTTGCCTTGCTATTTCTGAAGGAGGAATCTGGATGGTCCAACGATTCTTTCACAAAGTTGTTACAGTTGATTGTTTCAGGATTTTCGGAAGAAAATTGTCTATTCCTGGAGACGTACTATGCAGCAAATGCGATCGTGAAGGATTTACAACTTGATCATTCTACTATAGACGTATGTACAAATAATTGCATGCTTTTTCACAAAGATGCAGCTTCAAAAGAAAATTGTGATACTTGTGGTGCTTCAAGATGGAATGAAAAGCAATACAAAACAAAGGGAAAGAAGGTAGCTGCTAAGTTCATGTATCACTTCCCTTTGATACCTCGGTTAGAGAGGCTCTATATGTCTTCATCTATTGCTAAAGACATGATTTGGCCATCAAAAGTAAAAGGCAAGGATGGTCGTATTCATCATCCTTCAGACACACCAGAATGGTTGTCTATTGATGCCAGGTATCCAGACTTTGCTGCTGAACCACGCAATGTTAGATTGGTATTAGCAACAGATGGATTTAATGCATTTGGAAATATGAGTGCATCACATAGCATCTGGCCTGTGTTGGTGACACCTCTCAATCTTCCGCCTTGGCTTCTTATGAAAGAACAATTTATTATGATGTCCCTATTAATCCCAGGTCCACATATGGTTGGCAATGACCTTGATGTATACTTGGAGCCATTAATTGAGGAGTTGCAACTACTTTGGGAGCTTGGAGTCAAAGCTTATGATGCATATAGAAAAAGGAACTTCACTATGCAGGCAATGATTTTATGGACCATTAACGATTTCCCAGCATATGGTGACTTATCTGGTTGGAGCACTAAAGGTAAGAAAGATTTGGGATGTCCTTGTTGTAATGTGGAGACTGTATCAAAATGGTTACAGTATGGGAAAAAGCAATGCTATGGTTTCCATCAACATTTTCTTCCAATGAATCATCCGTATAGACGTGATAGGAAAAATTTTGATGGTGAAAAAGATTTTCGACTTCCACCTAAGCCACTATCTGGAGAAGATATACTGAGGCAATTTGATGGGTATGAAAATATCACATTTGGAAAAATGAATAAGTGCAAGAGGCTTGGAGATCAAATTCAACCATTACCTCCTGGTTGGAATAAGATAAGCATCTTTTTTCAGCTACCTTATTGGAAGTATTTATCTGTTAGACACAATCTAGATGTGATGCACATAGAAAAGAATGTGTGCGAGAATATTTTAAACACATTATTGGGTGATTCTAAGAAAAGTAAAGACAACTTACAAGCTCGTCAAGATTTGAAGAAAATGCGCATTCGAAGAGATTTATGGCCAGTAGATGCAGGTGACCGCTATTACTTGCCTCCAGCATCTTACACCATGACTAATGCGCAGAAAGATAAGTTCCTATCTGTGTTAGAAAAGTTGAAAGTTCCTGATGGCTATTCTTCTAACATATCTAGGTGTGTTAGCAAATCTGATAGAAAACTTGTTGGGCTAAAAAGTCATGGTTGTCATGTTCTTATGCATCAACTTCTACCTGTTGCCTTGAGACATTGCATAAGCTTAGATGTGTACAAACCTATTGCTAATTTGTGCTCATTTTTCAACAAGCTTTGCTCTAACATTATTGATGTGGAGGAATTCAAAGAATTGGAACAAGAAATTGCTGTCACTCTTTGCCAGTTGGAGAGAATCTTCCCTCCTTCTTTCTTCACCATCATGATGCATTTGCCCATTCATTTAGCTTATGAAGCCAGGCAAGCCGGATCTGTCCGAACTAGGTGGATGTACCCAATAGAGAGATACTTGAAGAAATTGAAGAAGTATGTAAGAAACAAAGCTAAACCGGCTGGTTGTATTGCTAGTTGTTATTTAGCTGAAGAAAGTTTGACATTTTGTGGTAGGTACTTGCATAATTTTGAGACAAAACTGATCCGCACTCCTCATAATGTTGATGGATCTCCAATTAGAGTTGGAGTGTCAAGAAATTTTGACATCCACACTTTGGAACAAGCCCATCGTTATGTCCTTTTCAATAAAGAGGAATTGGATGTCTACAGAAGGTAAGATTTAATTACGTCCTAAAATTCTTGCTGATATTTGTATATATGTTGTACATTAATTTAGACACTTCTTATAAAGTAGTGAACACATGTGTATTCTTCAAGATATGGAACCCAACATTGCCCCACGGACCCTAGAAACAAAACATGCAAAGGAGTTCTCTAAGTGGTTGAAAGAGCATGTAAGTCTCAAACATAAATATTGTTGTCACTCTTAATGTTCAAGTTAGTGTAGATTACATTAATGTTTTACTTTTTTATGAAGGTAATGCAAATGCGAGAGATTAGGCCGAACAGTATTAGCGATGATTTGAGATGGTTATCCCAAGGCCCTTGTACTGAGGGAATGTCTTATGAAGGATTTTCGGTCAATGGATATTGTTTCCATTCAAAGCCCATTGAAAGTACATGTACTACACAAAATAGTGGAGTGTATTTGCGTGCTGACACTTCAAGTTATTCAAGTGGTAGAGATCGAAATCCTATAAATGCTGAAGTCACATACTATGGCTACTTAGAGGAGGTTATTGAGCTAACTTATGGTCCAGGAATCAAAGTTCTGTTATTCAGATGTTCTTGGTATGATGAAAGCACTTCTAACGGGTTGCGAATTGATGAGTATGGGTTCACACAAATCAACACTTCAAGGATATAAAAAAGGAGGAACCGTTTATCCTGGCTTCTCAAGCATTGCAATGCTTTTATGTGAAGGATCCTAATGATGATGATTGGTGCACAGTGCTAAAGCATCCTCCTAAAGATTATTCTGAAGTACCTCTTATTGAGAATTGTTTGACTAGTTTACAATCTGATGGTGGTGTAACTAGTGATGTGTCTTGGACGAGGAGTGACACCGGGGGATCTTTTGTTGATAGAACTAAAAAAAAGAATGATGGGGCTAATGTTTAGTTCATTAATATGTCTGTTTTGTTTGCAAGTCTAGAATAATTTACTTGGGGAATATGTTGTATTGCATTTTTTTGGCAAACTGTTACTATATGGCATATTCTTTGCAATTTATTTAGTCTTGTTTCATATACCCGCAAGTAGGACATCATTATTCTTTTTTGGGATATGAAACCAAGGTAATCTACAAGTTATATGTTTTTCAAATGCTGAATATTCATATGTTGGTGTCTCATATTCTCCGCAATTTATTTGTTTTTCAAATGTAGCTACTACTTTTGTTACTGACATTTCTGCACTAATAATCTAATTTTTTTCCTTGTCAAATGAAGGATGGCAGGAAGAAGATTCACTAGATCTAGTTGTAACAACACACCCAGTCAACCTATTGCTGTCCCTCCATCCACAATTGAAGAAAATTGTGAGGATGAACCTACTCTACTGTCCAACAATATTGAAAATGATGTAATAGTTGAAGAAAATGTTGAGGATGAACAGGAGAATAGGAAATATGGATGTGGGCCTGCAAGTGAGCAAAGCCTACTTCCTAAGCAAGGGCAGCCACGTCACAAGGTCCAATGGGATGATGAAGGAAATGCTATTGGGGAGAATGGTGCCAAATTGAATCGTTATTGTCATATGCTAGCAAGGAAACCACACATATGGCATCTAGACTTGAAGTGGAATGAACAACCAGAACAAGCTTTTGCAGATAGAAAATCATTTATTGAGGTAATCTTTTTCATAAAAAGACCAACAAATTGTATGATTGTTATATCTAAAGTAATATTTTCTATGTTTTTGTAGAAGTACTTTGATTTAGGCAGTCACCCTAATGCATGGAATCACATTGATGAACACATTAGCAAAGGGATATCAGTGTGGAGGGCACATGTAAAGAAAGATTACTATGAAAAGTACAAGATTGAACCAGAATTGATGATGAAGAAAGTTGAGAAAAATGATTCCATAGATATGGACCAGTTTAAAAATCTTATTAAAGAATGGGGAACCGAGAAGTCTAAGGTACAATGGTTTCATATAACTTTTTTTTGATCAATAAGCGTGTTTCTCTTTCATTACTAACAAAATTTACAAAGGGGAGCAAAGCTCAATACATCTATAAAGATAGATATCAAAAGTCAAAAAGAAGGATGCAATTTATCTATGCAAACTTCTATAATCAGTATTTATGCAATGCCACACACTGTTTGGTTTGCTCCTACTGTCTTCAAAAACACATCTGTTTCTATGTATCCATATGTGATAAATGATAAGAGTAGCAAGAAGAGCTTCATTTCTGTTCTTTAGCAGGTGTACTTCATTTCTGTTCCAGCAGCAGGTGTACTTCAACGCTGCTGCAGATTTTTTGAATCTGCTCAATTCCTCTAATCTCAGGGAGCTTCCACACTCCACACTTCACATCAGTCCCCTTTCCAATGTGTAATTGGACATTATAGAGATATCTATCTCTTATATTGAGGATATTCTTCCACATCCAGCTATTGGCTTGCTTATATTGAGGATGGTTTCATATAACTTGCATGTATACCTATCTACTTTTTCTAATTATATGTTTCTTATGGTTTAGAAAATTTCCGAGATCAACAAGGCAAACAGAGCAAAAAAAGTGATGGATCATACCAGAGGATCAAATCCATGGAGTTGTTATCGGGCAGAAATGGTATTAATAATGGACACTTGTCTTTCTTAGTAGGAGTTGAACATATAACATGGACAATTATTATGTTATCTATCATGTGTAGGTCTGTGAAGATCAACCCGTTGTGCCTCTTAACAAATTTTTGGAAAAAGTTTACGACAAAAGCCCACAAGTGGTTAGAAAATGGATATTTGCTTTCCTATGATGTCTACAAAGCTACATATGCTTAGATATCTCAATTTAAGCTTTCCTTTTATGATGCTTTCTAATTACATCTTGAAATCTCTGATATCGTGGAAAACCAAGTTGCAAACCAAGAAGAAGTAGATCCTAGAAGTGTTGATAATCTAACATGTGCTGCTTCTTTGCAAGTTTTAAATCCTTCCAAAAAGGCTAGGATCCGAGGTGTTGGAATTGGGCACAAAGAGATAGGACATAGGGGAAAAGTTGCCCGTATAAGATATGAAATGCTTCTTGAGGAAAGAAATGCAAAGGATGTATGTTGGAGAGAATCTAAACTTGAACTATTAGTTACAAATAGTCTATTAGATTGATGTTTGTAATTTGTTTTCTATTTAAGGATAAACTTAAGGAACTTGAAGAAACAGTAAATGGATTGAAGAACTCCGTCTCCCAATTAATGACTTGGTATAATCAATCACAGGTAACTCAGATTCAGTTGTCTATGTCAATGTAATATATAATTTTTTTTTGACATTGTTGATGTATTTGTTATAGGATGGCGGTATTAATGTTGATTGTGCAGCTGAATACCCCAATCAGAATACTACAGGTGTCTTACACATGCAAAGTGGCACAAATAGGTCAGATGTGGGTTCTTTTCACATACAAGACAATACAAGTAATGGTGCAGATGTAGGCATGTTTCCCAGCCAAAATAATTCAAGCGGGGATGGCTTAGGAAGACTTTCTAGACCAAGCAATTCAAGGGAGACTGGAGTAGGCATGCTTTCCATACAAGGCAATTCAAGGGAGAATGGAGTAGGCAAACTTTCCATACAAGCCAATTCAAGGGAGAATGGAGTAGGCAGGCTTTCCATACAAGGCAATGGACATCCACAGATTTTTCCGCCACAGGTAACTCATTACAGCTATAGATTATTTTCAATATTCATACACATAAGAATATTAACATGTACACTTTATTAAAGGCTGCAGTTGAAAGTTGGTCCCCTTCTTCTGGTAATAATCGACAAAGTTATCCTCAAATGCAGAACACACCAACCACATCTTCATCGGTGTCTTTCACACCAAGAAATCAGCGTTTAAATCCTGTAAGTAATTCATTTCAGCTTATCTACATTTTAGCCATATCTTGGTCAAGCCTCAATTCATAATATTTTAGATACAAAGTTTATAGTGACTTTTCTTTAGTCAGTGCTGAAGAAGTTGCACATGTTTAGTCTAAACTTTGAATCAAACCTCTGTTTTCTAGACTATATAAATTACTAATAGTTGAGTAATTAATATAGAGTGTTCGTTCCAGATTTTGCTTAGGAACAGAGTGAATCTTTTACCTACTTCTGAGTGGACCAACACTCTCTAGGTTATACCTACTTGTGCACCAACACTCCACGAACTTTAAAGATGATAGTAATTGTGATGATGAATACTGTTATTGCCTACTATTTCTGCTCCAGATGCCCTTGTCCCCTGCTTGTCCCCTTCTTTTGAGTCATTTTCTTAAGGGGCTGTTGATATTAATAACCTTGGGAATGGCCACTCTCTGTATGGGCTAACTCTATCTACTTTGTTTTTAACTTTTGACTGTCCAAGCTGCTCCAAATTGTTGGGAATTGTTCAAAAACATATATTTGTTATTCTTATTATTCTGCGTTGTAATATGGGTCTGAATTGGTTTGTGGCCATATGTGATAAATGATAAGAGTAGCAAGAAGAGCTTCATTTCTGTTCTTTAGCAGGTGTACTTCATTTCTGTTCCAGCAGCAAAGTATTGCTCTTTTAGGTGCTCGATTCTTCCACAACCACTTGGTCCAAGGCAAGACCTCATGTTTAGACCTGCAGACCTCCCAAGCATCTTTTAGAGAGATAGTTTTTAGTTTCCCGAGCATGCAGATATCATCTCCACTTCCCAGCTCAACGCTGTTGTAGATTTTTTGAATCTGCTCAATTCCTCTGATCTCAGGGAGCTTCCACACTCCACACTTCACATCAGTCCCCTTTCCAATGTGGAATTGGACATTATAGAGATATCTATCTCTTATATTGAGGATGTTCTTCCACATCCAGCTATTGGCTTTCTTATATTGAGGATGGTTTCATATAACTTGCATGTATACCTATCTACTTTTTCTAATTATATGTTTCTTATGATTCCTTTTTGTATTTATATTGATAGGGTAGAATTTCTTTTAATGATGGATTTCAACAGACAATTCACCTTGGAGTAGACCAAAACTGAAATATAAGGGTAAGTTGTTTGTTGTACTATGATTTATGTATTAACTTTAAATTCTATTAATATAATGATTTGTCATTTTTAGGAGAAGAATATTCAAGTACCTAACCGTATGAGGCGTGGCATTGATGAAGAACACAACACCATTTGAAGGAATATGGAGACATTATAGATCTTAAGAGTTTGTAGCATGATATGTTGATTGTCATCAATCTCAAATTTTAAAACCATATGTACTCTTTATTTATATCAACGTTGAGCACGCAATGTATGGATAATATTTTGCTTCAATATCAAAAATTGGTTTGAGGTGATTTAACATTTTTATGTGTCATTTTGGTGTTGAATCTTCTTATGATGTCATGTGAATTAGTATAAAAATATTGCTTGAGGTTATGTATACAAAGTTTTCATTTAAAATTTGATATTCACTATAGTAACAATTAATTAACATTTAATAAATTATTCAATAATCAATAACCAAATCATTTACAGTAGTCCCTCATAAATATATTGATGAAGGTCCAGATTGACCATCAAAATTGCATTCATGACTACCACATAGCCCCTCAAAAATATATTCTCCAGGACCATCAAGTCCCTCAAAAATGTATTCATGAAGGCTAAATAGTCCCTAAAAATGTATTTATGAAGGCTAAATAGTCCCTCAAAAAAGTATTTATGAAGGCTAAATAGTCCCTCAAAAATGTATATATGAAGGCTAAATAGTCCCTCACAATTGTATTCGTGAGGGCCACTGGTATTTGTCACGTGAGTTCTCTTCACGGACCATTTGTGAGGGCCAGACCCTCAACCGTCCCTATTTCTGAGGGCCTGTAGAGAGGGGTTTGTGACATGACTCTCCCGTGAATAATGGCCCAGTTTTTTGTAGTGGCTGGGCTACCGCCGTTTTAGTAAATTGTATGCATTACACCTTATATATATAATAGTATTAACATATGAACATATACATATCATATAAATATTCAATTTTTTGGGGGGGGCATGGCCTCTGCTTGCCCCCCCTTCCTCCACCCCTGCTAATAGGTGACAAATCGCAAGCAAGCAAAGCCAGCTGAATTTTCATTTTCTAATGTGCATTCTCAACCCTTCGATAACTGCCAACCAATGCTGTCCTACTCTCTCAACATCGACCTCGATACTATCCAAGAAAAACCAATAATATAGATATGGTCACTGTTAACATTAATTAACAATCAATCCAGTAACTAATTAATAATTAACTAATAACAACAAACATAAACACTAATGATAAATATAAAGTTCTTATCTATTTATTTCTATTACTTTTAATTTAACGAAACATTGACTACTACTGCCCACTCACTTTAGAAAAAGTATATATGCATCACATGATGCTAAGTGATGGACGCTAACATTTTTGTGTCATTTTAGGAACAAAAAGGGTCATCCTCTCACAATTGTTTAAAGATTATATATATATCATGTATCAAAATAAAGGGAAATAATATGTGAATTTATATGTAATACCACAATTTCCTTCATAGTCAGTCATATAATCAGCTTTTCATTTATTCGTCCACTTGAATTTTAATGCTGGGCCATGGTTTCGTAAGTGCTAGATGAGATATGATTCCTCATTTCCTTGGATGCTTCTTGGCTGAATGCTATGACTATGTATATTATATTCAGTGCCCTCGTCCTCTAGGACTTTCAATAGTAGTTATAAGGCCAAAAAAACCTAAATGGCACATTTTCCATATTTTATTTCCTAAATGGCACGTTCTTGAACTTATTGCCCAAAATGACACATTTGCTGAGCAATGTGTCACCTTCTGGGACGCATTGCTCTCCCGCAAGGCAATGCGTCCTGGTTCGGGACACATTGGCTCCATAGAAAGGCAACGTGTCACCATTCGAGACGTATTGGCCCCACAAGAGGGCAATGCGTCCCGAACCAGGACACATTGCCCTCTTGTGGGGCCAATGCGTCGCGCGCGGAGACGCCCCAATGACTAAATTTTGCCACACGGGCAATACGTCCGAGACAAGGACGCATTGCTCTCACCCAGCACCTGGACCGGCACAACCCAACGACTATTTTACCGTTGGTCCGCGGCGCGGTGCAACGTGGGAGCAATGCGTCCCCAACCGGGACGCATTACTCTCCTATAAATATTGGGCAAAATCATCCCCCCAAACTCACACCATTCTTCATTTCCTTACTCTTGCTCTCTACTCCTATTGCTCATGAGTTCTTGCTCGGATTTTTATTGCTTGGAGGTGATTTCAAGCTTATTTGGGACCATCTTGGAGCTGTTATCTTCTTCGTTTCTTGTATTGCTTGGAGGCAATTCTACTGCTGCTCTTCTTTCTCTTCTCGTATTCTTTGATTGACAAGGGAAAACACTCCATTTGAGGTATTTTTTCTACCAAAATTTTAATATCCAAAACTTGAACTTAACATTAGTATGCAATATTATAATTGAAATAATTATATTTTTACTCCTTAATTCCACATTACTGAAATAATGATGTCAAAAATGACAATTGAAGGTTAATTAATACTTGAAAAATTATTGTTCGGAATTACAAAATTGTTGTTCTGAAATGTTAATGTTACTGAAAAAATAGTAAAATTGTTGTTGAATAGAAATGTTAATGTTACTAAAAAAAATAGTAGAATTGTTGTTCTAAAAAGTTAATGTTATAGAAAAAGTAGTAAAATAAATTTAATTCCAAATTCAAAATTATTGTTCTAAAATCTTAACTACTCTTTTAAAAATGATGTCACTATTCTAAAATATTAATTCATGTTAATATAATGTTAAAAAATATGAATTATTGTTTTACAATGATAGGAACATGGCATCTAGCTCAAATTCATGAATTGTCAAAATGCGATATGATGGTCAATTTTTCTCTGATGGGTCTTATTCTAGTCATTCTGTTAGACCCATAAACATTTCACTTATTAATACCCTATCTGAACTAAAATCATATATCTATACAACACTTGACATCAATCCCAACCACTTCTTTATCAAAATATCCTATCTTTTCCCTGGAGAAAATCATATGCTCGTACAAGTTGATGATGATGATGCATACAGAACCTTGTTATCACTTTCAGCTGATGCCTATATTGATGTGTTTCTTGAAAAAACATCTATCCACCAACAGCCTTGTTTCATGGGTCTATTGAATCAATTTCAATCTCAATTCCCTCACAATCATTTATGGAGTCAACCACCTCAATTCTCTCAAAGTCATTTAACTGCTGAATGGAGTCAACCACCTCAATTATTTCAAAGTTATTTAACTGCTGAATGGAGTCAACCACCTCAATTCTCTCAAAATCCTACTACTGAGAATGTTGGTGTTGAGGTTGACGAGGGAGATAATGATAGTGATCATGAAGGTGATAATGATAGTGATCACGAAGGTGATAACAATAGTGATATTGAAGGTGGTAATAATAGTGAATCACCTGAGGAGGAGTCATTGACTGAAACCGATGATGAGAACACACATCCATTCCCTGACTCTATTGCAACATTGAGTTCTATTCCATCCATATTTGACAACCAATGGCCCCAACATGAACACATTGATTCCAACTATGAAGCTTTTCAAGATGATGACCGGGTGGGGGATTTTCATCATGAATTTTGTCTCAATTACAATCCTTCCAGCTCATCAAACTCTATTGGATGATGATTGGAATGACGTACCAGATTTGTTGTACAACAAGTTAGGATTTATAGTGACAAAAGAACAAGCAAAATTTCATTGGCAATTTTTAAAGCAAATATTTTACATGTATGAAGAACTTCTTGAGCTACCTGGTTGGTATGGGAATCACACTAAACAGAAAGCAATGCCAATCAATGAACAAGTTAAAAACCAATTAGCTGTATCACATCCAGAGATACATCGAGTTGTACATCAAATGTGGCCATTTTGTGAACTTCTAGATGAGATATTGAATCAAATGCAATAACTAATTATTGTAATATTTCTCTTTTAGTAGTTCATGTTGTATTTTAATATTGTTTGATATTTCATGTATTTGAATTAATTTCATCTTATGTAATGAAGAATTTTGACAAACTTATATGTTGTATAATATTTGCACTTTTTATTTAATGTAATATTTGCACTTTTCATAGATATGGCTCCTAGACAAGCAACCTTCTGACTCTCCAAGCACCACATCATGTTGGCACAATGGCCTATTACTGACCCAGATGTTTTAGAAAATATTTCCATAGCTGGTTTTGGGCTTGTTCATAGGCTACCCTCTATCCACCTTGACCCCATTTTAATCACTGTATTAGTTAACCGGTGGGACAATACTAGCAATACTTTTATATTTCCCCCGTTTGAGATGACTGTAGCACTTCAGGATGTTGCAGTGCTTCTAGGTCTTAGGATTGATGGCCCACCTATTATAGCTTCTTATCCTATAGGTGTAAATGAGTGACAGTTTTCTTCTTGGTCTCACCTTTGTGAGAATTTCTTAGGAGATGCACCAGATGGGATGTCTAAGGGGCATATCTCCTTGATTTGGCTGCGTGAGAACTTCATGGATATGGATCTGACCGTGGGTGATGAAGAGCAACAACTAGAACTGAGGACAAGGTACACCAGGGCATATCTCCTATACTTCCTTAGGTAGTTACCTTATCCCAGATAGTACCGAGGATAGAGTGCATGTTAGGTACCTCCCTCTTGTGTCTGATTTTGCATGTTGTGTCACTCTATCTTGGGGTGCTACAACTCTATCTTACTTATATAGGGAGTTGTATAAGGCTACCACCCGGTCTAGGAGAACTGTCCATCTGTCAGGTTGTGTCAGTCTATTGCAGCTGTGGTGTTGGGAGAGGTTGGGAATTGGACGCCCATGTTCAATTGTTATGCACTGGGGGAGTGGCCATAAGATGTTCCCTTGGGTTATAGGTAAAGATCTACACAATTAATTTTTATATTTGTCCAAACATTATGTAGTGTTTATCTAAATATAGTTTGTCAATTTAATAGGTGGCCTACCTTTGTCCAAAGGAGTGACACTATCAGGGGAACATTCTAGTTTTACGATTCATTATTTGACCAGATTTTTCCCTCATAGGTATAACTTACTTACCTCTACTAACATGTTGTATGATATATATTTTATTTATTTGCAATTTACTCCATTTTATATGATACATATTGTATATATGAATAATAGATAAATTTGACTCCTTACACTACTGATGTTCTTGAGAGATTGCCTGCCATTTGTAGAGAGGGTAGTGATGTTTGGTTGACACGAGTGCCTTTGCTGTGCTACACAATAGTGGAGTGGCACTTCCCTGACAGAGTACTTGAATAGTTCAGCTTTATTCAAGTACAACCTACTCTTGAGTTGTTGTGTCTTAGCCGGATTGATGGGAGGGGTCATGCGGCTGAGGATTGGCTACTTCATTATAGATGGGAGGTGCATCTATGGAACAATAGACGTGAGAGCTTAGTTCTCGCTCCACCAATTGATACAGTCTTTAGTCCTCAGGTTCACTATGCATGGTATCATCCCCAGTACATCGTGCCCCTCCACCTATGCCTCCGACCACATACTACCCGCAAAGTTATCACCAATAAGAATTTGTGAGTATCATTATTATTTCTTTTACAAACTGTTATTTTTATCATTGTTATTTTTAATATATGTAATTGATCTTTATTATGTGTACATACTTTATTTTACAGGTGCAAACACAGGTGGCGATCCGAGCAGCTTTAGAACACGCCCCTACACAGATCAGAGACGACATCTATAACATCCAGGGGGCTTACTTTGACAATCTTCCCAACTATGCTCAGCCATGGGATTCCATACCCACTCATACCACAATCCCTGAGCCCACTCCTACTCCTACTCCTACTCCTGTACTTACTACTCCCGAGCTCACTCCCACTTCTCAGTTCATGGGATGGGGACATACAAACCCATACTTTGGAGGAGTTGGTTTTTATTCTTCATTTATCACCCCACCTCAACCAACATCCTACCATGGAGCAAGTTCTTCTTTTATTCCATACACTCCATTCCCACCACCAGTTATTCGTGAGAGTCGACCACCACCTTATGCCACATATTCACCTACTCCGTTTGATTTCTCGAGATTCACCCCACCTGATGCATCATATCCTGGTTTTCAGAGACCCCTCACCCACCTCCACCTTTTCATTTCTACCCTGATGCTCTCCAGCATCCTCCTACATAGTTGTCCCCAGTTCAGGCGTCTCCAGATGACATCGGTACAAAGGAGCCAGATGTAGAGGAAGGTGGGCGAGGACGTCGTGGGTGAGGAGGATGTGCTTAGTTTTTTATATATTGTACTGTATTGTATGTATGCCTTTGTGAAGACATCTATTGTATGTAGATCTATCATATTATGATATCACATTGGTTCATTTTGGATCTATCATATTGTTCTGTTGTGTGTTGTGTTTTATTTTCTCATCATGTTGGTTCATGTTTTAACTTTGTTTTTAATTTCTATGTCATTTTTTTTGGGATTACGTTCTTATTATATAATCAATTAGGAATCAATTCATGTTGGTTGCAATACCACTTATATATTCCATATGCATGTTACAAGCTATTGAAATTAACAAATTTATAATAATTAGGTATATTATAGACATCCAAATATAAGTGAACGATTTGTAAATATACAAATATAATCAATTTTGTTAATAAACATATCAATAACTATGAAAGAATATCAGTGACTGCAAAAATATTTGAAAAAAAATAATGCGTTCTGCATGAGGACATATTGGTACAATGCGTCATGTATGGGGACATGTTGCTACAATGCGTCCCCAGCTTGGACTCATTGGTGCAATACGTCCCAGCAGCAGACACATTGGTCCCACAAGAGAACAATGCGTCCCAAACCGGGACGCATTGCCCTCTTGTGGGACCAATGTGTCTGCTGCTGGGACGCATTGGCTCGCGAAAAAGCAATGCGTCCCAAAAAGGGACGCATTGCTCCGCAAATGTGCCATTTTGGCCAATAAGTTCAAGATCGTGCCATTTAGGGAGTAAAATATGGCAAATGTGCCATTTAGGTTTTTTGGCCTAGTTATAACTACTGTTTGATCTATAGTTGACTGTTCAATTGCTTTTGGTGGAGATCGAGACTTGAGACTTGAGAGGGCATTAATTATTTCCTTTTCTAGGGAACCTGTATATGTGATCCAAAGAGGTCTATCTAGGTACAATATATTGAAGCGATTTGCTCAAAGCACACCCTCTCGTCTTGCTTTAGCAACAGTATCGTCACAGGCTGTGCCACCGACGTATTTGCCACGGATTCCAGAACTTGCTTCAGGTACAGTGGGATTGATGGCAGGAAATCCTTGTCTAGATTACTGCTCTGTTTCTGATCATGTATAGGGTCACGTTCAATCGCGGATCTTTGTGTTCCCTTAAGATGACCCATTACTAGTGGAGTCCACCGAGTTACTGCTGCCACCGCCGATGAACATGTATAGCCTCCGCAACCAGCTCTCCTCCAGTTGCCGCCTTCTAGATGTGGTCACTCGACGGAGCCTTTTGTCCCCACCAGATCTGCTTTGCTTGCCGTAGAAGTTGGAATCTAGTAGAAACAATAGCTATGCTCCCATCTGAAAAGGCAAGGCTGGGACTCAGTTTAGTGGGAAACAATTGCTATGCGCCATATCCTACAATGCAGTGTTTGAGCTGCATACATGGTGACCACTGAGAGCATGCAAGCAAGAAGCAGTACCATAGGGCCGGGGTCGGAACTGAGTGTGACACCACTGTTACCAGGAAAGCAAGGTAACTGGGAATCCTATGCAGGAAAGCAAGGTAACTGCAGCCAGGATCTGCTGCTCCTAGTTTGATGATGAGTAGGCTACACCTTACAACAGATGATGCTACGTTTTAAGTACATTTAATCTACACCTCACTATGTGATCTGCAAAATGAAGAGTAGCAGATCCGTCCTTACCACTGGGTGTGGCACCACTCTTTCCTGGAAAGCAAGGTAACTGGGAATCCTATGCAGGAAAGCAAGGTAACTGCAGCTGTTTTTACCCGGACTTAGGAGTCACGCCTGCCGCCTGACGTGGTCGTTTTCGAGTCACGCTATCCACACTCACTTAGCTCCTGTTTGGGAATGGACTGGACTGGGATTAGGGCGTGTCGCGTAGCGCCACGACGGCCCGTGTTTGGCAACCAATCCATTTTGATCCCCGTTTTGGAATAACGGAATCCCATAATCCGCATAATCTCAGTCCCGGTCGAAGCAGGATTGCGAATCTCAGTCCGGTTTCTGCCCAGACACAACCCCCGACCCCGATCCCTCACGCCCCTCCCTCTCGCCCTAGCCTTCTCCGTCTCTCCCTAGCCTTCTCCCTCTCGCCCTAGCCTTCTCCCTCTCGGCGCTCTTCCTCCCGACGCTTCACGGGTCTGCGCGCATACTGTTGGTCCGTGTGTGAGAGAAGTAATTCAGCCGTCTGCGATGTCTGCGACCTCGACCAAATCGCGGATGGAGGCCATAGGTCATCGTCGGGTGAAGCGCCCGCGTGGAGAATTAATTCAGCCGCATGCAACCGTCGGTCTACTGGGGCGGCTACATCCCTCAAAAGCAAGGCAACCCATACCCTGCCCTTGACATTGTCATTGTCCCATCTTGTCGACGCACAGAAGAAACCCTAGCGTGTCCAAGGCAAAGTGTCTGTCTGCCTTCATATTCGCCTCGTCCAAGGCAAAGTGTCTGTCTGCCTTCATATTCACCTTGTGTTGTGAGGTTCTTCACTTCCACATACGCCTGTTGGAGCAGTTGTTCGCGGAAGCTGGTCGTCCCTGGCTGAAATCCGGCGGTTCTCCTCCCTGGTGCTCCGACAGTGCTACACACAACCAGGATTCCAGAGTGCTTCTTCTTTGTCGCCCCTTCCTGCTAAGGTTGGTCACGAAATAGGGTAGCCGACGCTTTTGTTTGTGATGTTGATTAGGGCAGACATTTCTGAGGTGATTTCTGAGGTGGATTGGTCATTAATTTGTGTATTTATTCAACCGACATTGGTTCCAAACAAGTTAATCGTTGTGTATGACAGTCACATTTTATCAGTCGATGGCATAGTTTAAGCAATGTTTGTCATGGATAGGAGCAAATATATCCATCTCATTATTCATGTTTGAATACGGTCAGAGAGGATGTCAGGGAATAATACAACCTTTTTGGTTGATATCTACCCCAAAGTTCCTTCTTTCTCTCCCGTTGTTATGCTTTTTTCATTTCCTGTTGCTTGCTATATGGAGATAATTTGGACTAGGACAAGATAGTCTTTATCTAGTACCCACAAGTATCCCAAAATGATTTTATTGTCAAAAAAATAACTGTAATAAATGATTATGTGCATCTACGGAATAATAAAATGATGAAGAGTACTTATAACTAGCTTTAGTTATACATTACTTGTAGTATTATTGGTATACATACCATGTTTCATGCTTTATAACTTTTAAATGCTATGATAATATTTTTGTTGCTTAAAACTCATCAAACAAATATGTTTTGATTATCCTATCATGGGTTCTTGTTGAGTTTCCATGCACTGAACCAGTAGATTACACTGAAATAGAACAATTTTTTACATACATGTGCAATTTAGTAGTGTTTTCGTTATAGAATACCTAGGTCTGTAAAAAATGGAATCAGTTTCGACTATGAAGAGATAATCTGTAAAATAAATGATTATTGTTTTGGATTCTACACAATGATTGAATTACATTGAGTCTATTTAATCACCATAATTTATTTCTGACATTTGATTTGTATTTGAAAGACAAATATTTTGTTGATGATTTTCTTGCATAAGCATAGGTTCACGAGTGCACTAAAAAGCCTAGTTCATGTGATATCTACTTTGATTATTATAGCTAGTAATAGTTTTCAGTGACCCAACCCAGTCTGTTTCAACAACTTGCAGTTCAAATCTCTTTACATTTGTGATATTAATATATAATCATACTCTTTCTACCTGCACATTAATTTAACTTTTAAATGCTATGATAATATTTCTTTTGTTTGAAACTCATCAAACAAATATGTTTGGATTGTCATGTCATGGGTTCTTGTTGAGTTTCCATGCATTGAACCTGTAGATTGCACTGAAATAGAACAACTTTTTTGGATACATGTGTAATTTAGCAGTGTTTCTGTTACATAATAACTAGCTTAGTCAAAAATTGAATCAATTTAATCTACTTATTAGTATTGCAGTATTATAGGTCGAAAATGAGTACTAATAACTACCTTTATTTATACATTACATGTAGTATTCTTGGTATACCTACCATGTGTCATGATTTATAACATTGAAATGATATCATAATATTTCTTTTGCTGGAAAGTCATCAAACAAATATGCTTGGATTGTCCTATCATGGCTTGTTGTTGACTTTCCATGCACTAAACCTGTACATTACACTGAAATAGAACTATTTTATACATACATGTGCAATTTAGCAGTGTTTCTGTTATAGAATACCTAGGTCTGTACAAAATGGAATCAGTTTGACTAGGAAGAGATAATCTTTAAAATAAATGATTATTGTTTTGGATTCTACACAATGATTGAATTACATTGAGTCTATTTGATCACCATAATTTATTTCTGACATATGATTTGTATTTGAAAGACAAATCTTGTGATGATTTTCTTGCATAAGCATAGGTTCACGAGTGCACTAAAAAAGCCTAGTTCATGTGATGTCTACTTTGATTGAACTAGATAAGTTTGTGAAAGTAGAAATTTTCTTATGTAGATACAATGTTGTGGTTCAGAATGACATTTAACTAAATTACACAAATTACTCAATCTATTAATATGACACAACATTAGGCAATTCCTCAGTTTAAGCATCATTTTGTCGACCTATTTGATTATTATAGCTAGTAATAGTTTTCAGTGACCCAACTTCCTCTGTTTCAACAACTTGCAGTTAACATCTCTTTACATTTGTGATATTAATATAAACATTTTGTCGACCTATTTGATTATTATAGCTAGTAATAGTTTTTAGTGACCCAACCCAGTCTATTTCAACAACTTGCAGTTCAAATATCTTTACATTTGTGATATTAATATATAATCATACTCTTTCTACCTATAGATTAATATAACTTTGAAATGCTATGATAATATTTCTTTTGCTTGAAACTCATCTAACAAATATGTTTGGATTGTCCTGTCATGGGTTCTTGTTGAGTTTCCATGCACTGAACCTGTAGATTACACTGAAATAGAACAACGTTTTTAGATACATGTGCAATGTAGCAGTGTTTTTGTTACATAATAACTAGCTCTGTCAAAAATTGAATCAATTTAATCTACTGATGAGTATTGCAGTATTATAGGTCGAAAATGAGTACTAATAACTACCTTTATTTATACATTACTTGTATTATAGGTCATGATTTATAACATTGAAATGATATCATAATATTTCTTTTGCTTGAAACTTATCAAACAAATATGCTTGGATTATCCTATCATGGCTTGTTGTTGATTTTCCATGCACTAAACATGTACATTACACTCAAATAGAACAATTTTATACAGACATGTGCAATTTAGCAATGATTCTGTTACAGTATACCTAGGTCTATAAAAATGGAATCAATTTTGGTGTATAGAGTAAGTTTAGTTACAGAATACTTCCAGGACACACCAACATAGTAGTAGCTGGTGTATAGAGTAATTTTGGTGTAATTGCAGCTCAGCCATCACCATTCAAGTACATGCTTTCGTTGGCATAGCAAGTAATGCAAGACAGATATCTTATCAGCAAACAAAACATATCTTTAAATATAGCTAACGTGTACAATTTGAGATGAATCTGATGGCATGAATCAAATTCCACTGTAGTAAATATACTGAGTGGGAACTCATCTGTTTATTGTAAAGTGTACCACATGTGTGTAGTAAATATATATATATATATATATATATATATATATATATATATATATATATATATATATATATATATATATATATATATGAACTTCACCATATATATATCAACTTCACCATATATATATATATATCAACCTAGTCTCTACAGTATGATGGTTGTTTATTGTCTGTACTACAATACAATATTATCTTGATAGCATAACGATTTGTGTATCATAATATATTGTAGCACCTGCAGGGGTATGTCTTCTGCTGACCCCAAGTTTCGTATTGTTTGGGCAAGAGAGTCTGATGCCGCTCTAGTATCAGCATTGCACAGACAATATGACCTAGGTAGGTGTGTCGATGGTCATTTCACTAGGGAGGCTTGGATGGAGGCAACTGTGGAAATGCAAAATAGGATGGGGAAGACTGTCTGCAATATAGACCAACTCAAAACTCGGTGGAAGAACTTGAGGAGGGACTATGCCGCTTTGAAGCTTGTGACGAATAAGAGTGGTGTTAGATGGGATGACACTAGGCATAATCCCACGCTGCTCGACAGCCCTGAATGGAGGGAGAGCCTTGCGGTATATCCAATAACCAATCCCTTAATCGAATAAAGTAATGTCCTATATTTACACTTAAATTTCGTAATACAATTTTTTCGTATACTTAGGCAAATAAGGACCTTGCTAGGTTTCTTAACAAGCTGTTTCCCCACTACTATGACATTGAGATGATGGCGGGGAGGAAAATTGCTAGAGGACATCATGCAATCACTACTACATAAATGGCTTATAACATCACTTTTAAAGGCGTCGGTTGTAATAATACACCGACACCTAAATAATAAAGCGTCGATTTATAAAATAAACCGACATCAATCTGTGAAGGGCGACCAGACACGGGTATCACTTTTATTCGGTGTCGGTTACTTAATAACACACCGACGCTGAAAATTAACCGCCAAATCCAAAATTTCCAGTGAAAAAATTACCTCCAACAATTTAACATACGGCGTCGGTCATTACCTAAAAAACCGACGATGAAAGGTTATTCACTAAATAAAAATTGGGCACATTTTGATCGTCGGTTTTACATCAATGACCGACACTTATGGTTTTTCCCGCACTCTTCGCGGGAAAATTTTCACACCCTTTGAGCATTGGATTTTCAAAACAACCGACGACTATGGTTAGTAATCGACAACTAATTTTTTAATCGGCTTATGTAGATAGACGTCGGCTTATTTCTAGTTAAAATCGACGATTATCATTTGGAACAGGTGTCGGTTTGTATTGTTAACCGACACTGTTTGTTTTATGTGTCGGTTGAGTTTAATAACCGACACTGAATGTTAACTTAATATCGCCCGAGCGAGCCCGACTCTTCCCCTTTCTCTTTGTGATTGCAATCGACTATTAGGGTCTGGCGATTCTAGCGTTCTCCTTGCTCGCCGCCGCCGATCTCCTTGCTCGCCGACGCCGTTCTACTGCTACTACTATTGCCGCCGTTCGTGGAGCTCTCCGCCTCTGTGGAGCTTGCCTTCTCCGTGAAGTGCCGTCGTGGAGCTTGCCGTTTGTGGAGCTCGCCGTTCGTGGAGCCGCCACCGTCATTGGTCCTCTCCACTAGCCGGTCCTCCTCTCGCTGGTGCTAGCAGTCCTACTGCCGGAGCCAAAGCCAGTGCCAGTAGCCACCGTGCTAGCAGTCCTACTGCCGGAGTCAAAGCCAGTGTCAGTGCCAGTAGCCAGTGCCAACAGTAGTAGCCGGAACCAGAGCTTGCCATTATTGTCACCACTGCCACTACTAGAGGTAAACCTCCAATTGACTAGGTTTGCATCCTCAATTCATCCTTGGCTTAACCTATTTTTTAATATGTGTTGACGTTGGCTTAACCTATTTTTTAAACAAGTAGATGTCAATGACAATTGAGTTAACAAATCCCTATGACTGATCCTAATTCAGTTCAGTATTGTTTTGCATTCATACACGATCGTGCTAAATTTGTAGTGTGCATTTCCAGTTTTAGGTTTGACTTTTTTCATGTTACTAGCGGATAGGACCCAGGCTCCTGTTCATTTTCTGATTCACTTCAAAATGATTAGAATGTGCCTGGGTCCTTATTATAAGTATGTTCTTTTATCCTTTTAAAAAGTATTTCAAACATAGTGTCATGTACTCATAAAACTAAATATGAGTGTTGATTAAACAAATAGATAATAAGTGTCACCTCATTTTATGAAATACCAAGATACATCAAATTATAGAAAGTACTAGTCTGAAAATTTATAACATCATTATATGTACTTACACTTTTTCTAAAAATATATAACATCGTTATATGTACTTACGTATACTTTGTTAATACTAATATTATGTAGTCTCTGTCCACCCACAACAATCACTATGAACTGGGCCTCTATGTCAATGTTAACGTTCCCTATTGAAGAACAATTGGACATCATCCTAGATGATCGTTCCTTAAACCAATTGGCCATACCCAAACTTGGCGTTTTCTAAAAGGAAGACACTACAGGCCTGGTGAAGTGACCCTAAATTTTGGCAATTATTCACATGTTATCGAGGTTGAGTATGATTTGGCAGGAAATCTTGTATCAAAATCCGGTTGGTGTGATTGGATTGGAAAGATGCATGTGGGCCGTAGCGACATGCTTTTTCTCCGTCCAGTTGGCCATAATACCATCAACATTTGGATAACCAACATCAATTGCGAGACCCCCAATCATCTACGGCGGTATGAGCGCACGACGGAGGATATCAACTTGAGTTCGGATGAATCTGATTATGAGCCCCCTGTCAGTTCATATTTGTCTAAATACAGTGAGGAGCTCCGCGACACAGCACAATCATCAAAAAGGCCACAGTAGGTCCAATTAACAAATATAATTGTCAAGACAAAAAAATTGTGTTTACACTTTTTGTCTGAAAGCAATCAATACTCATAACTGCTTTCTTTTCTGAACTTCAAGAGAAGATCACCACAATGATAAGTCCTCGAAGTTACTGATGTGGGACCATGTTGGTGTAGTATTTAGTTGTCTATCTATCTAAACTTGTCTGTATTAATAGTTATTTTAATTATGTGCATGTTTAGGGGTACACCAACCCCTTTGTTTAGTTACTGTTTAGGGGTACACCAACCCCTGTGTGTGGATGTAAAAAGAGATTAATGAATGGAACTAAAAGTTGCTACATGAATGCTTCTAACTGAATTGATGATTGGCTTGGTTATTGAATGTTATAAATTAATGATAAATTTCATTATAAATGTTCTTTTATCCTTATTATAACTATGTTAACAAATAATCCCTATAAACATGTAATGTTTATTTAATAGAATTGATGATTGGCTTGGTTATTAATAATATATGACAAAAATAAAATGCTTAATTTTAACATATGATTGTCTAGTATTTTTTTAATGATCACTTCCATTACGGTTCAGGAGCTCGCCGACCTTCTGCCTACCCATTCGGCTTCCACGTGCACCCATCCGTATCTCCTCTCTCCCTGATCCAGAGCAAGACGCCTGACTGGGCTCAAACAGAGGTAAACATCCCCAAAAACCCTCTGTCTCGCCCTCTGATTTGTATTTACTTAAATACTGATTTGTATTTACGTATCTAATCGTTCATCTAATGGTTTTTTATTCATCACATTATTTAAATTTAGGGCTTTATATTTAAATGCATCTAAACATTCATAAGCTATTAATGTTGATTAATTTAGGAAGCATTGATATGTTGTTATGGCTGTCCACAAATGTTTTTATAAGAAATTATGTGTTGAATGGGGTTGTGAACAAGGAATTGGTGTTGTATTTGTTGGCCTAGAAACCTGTCCAAGATTTACTCATTAGGAGTAAATCTTGGATAGTCCCCAGTTTGGGACTGTTCTTGAAAACCTAATCTCACTTAGGATGTAAGTGTATAATGTGTATTGGGTTTTCAAGAAAATTTCGGCAGCATTTCCCCGTTTGTTCTCTAAGTACATATGTACTTGGAGAACAGTGGGGAAATGCTGCCAAAATTTTCTTGAAAACCCAATACACATTATACACTTACTAGTGAGATTAGGTATTCAAGAATGGGATACGTGGTACACATTTAAGAATGACATCACATGTATAAACCCTAAAGTTTTAACCATAAAATCTAATCTGTTTACCCTAGACCCTAATCTTATTGTAATATCTACTTATTTTATTTTTGATCATAGAATGTATAGATCATGGATGTCCATTCGCAATCACTGTACCCCAGAGTTTATTTTTGGTCTTGATCAATTTGTTAGATTTTCCGAGGAACATAGGAAACAACCTAGAGATCGGTTCTACTGTCCATGTAGGCATTGCGGTAACAACTTGAAAGTCAGTACTGGTGATGAAATCAGAAGTCATGTCATGTGGAATGAGATTGTACAAGGCTATATAGAATGCCACTATCATGGAGAGATTTCAAACCTAAAACCAGTGGATGTCGATAGTAGTGCTTGTGTGGAAGAAGAAATTGTCTCCGATGATGTAGATGTGAATGAACCAGTTCCAGTAGACATCATTGATGCGATGCTGGATAGTTGTGGGGTAGAGCACACCGATCCACCTCCCATGTTTAGAAACATTGTGCATGATGATGAGATACCATTATACACGGGTTGTAAGTTTACGAAGCTTAGCGCTGTGTTGAGATTGAATAACATAAGTACATTATGCTGTCGTTGTTGATATCGGGCCCTAAACAACCTGGAAATGATATCGATGTTTATCTTGAACCTCTGATTGATGACTTAAAGAAACTCTGGGGTGAAGGTGTGATGACCTATGATGCTTCACGAAGAGAGACATTTTGTTTGCACGCTATGCTGTTTTGCACTGTGAATGACTTTCTACCATATGGGAATTTGTCTGGATATAGTGTCAAAGGATCTAAAGCGTGTCCTATATGTGAAGAGAACACTGATTCAATACGACTAAAACACGGCGGAAAGACTGTATATCATTCAATGGACGGAATGAGGAACGTAGTGCACCTAGACCTATATCAGGGGAGGATGTTTATGAAAGAGTGAAAGACATCGCCAATGAATTTGGTAAGAGATCATAATGTACGATGGCCACAAGGAGTGACATGTCTTTAT
This sequence comes from Alisma plantago-aquatica, assembly GCA_963693085.1. Lineage (NCBI taxonomy): Eukaryota > Viridiplantae > Streptophyta > Magnoliopsida > Alismatales > Alismataceae > Alisma > Alisma plantago-aquatica. The sequence goes on along the minus strand of OY856411.1, from coordinate 1,003,133,634 downwards.
TCAAGAAGAAGTCAATATTTTGGGATCTTCCTTATTGGAGTTCTTTGACAGTCAGGCATTGTATCGATGTCATGCACGTTGAGAAAAATGTATGTGATAGCGTCATCAGTGCTCTGTTGAATATACCAGGTAAGACTAAAGATGGGATAAAATCCAGAATGGACCTACGTGAAATGGGAATAAGGTCAGAATTAACAGAATTACATGAAATGGGTAATAAAAGAACATACTTACCTCCCGCTTGTTACACGTTGTCTAGAAAGGAGAAGAAAGCATTTTGTGAATGGTTGGTAAATGTTAAGGTGCCATAGGGTTACTCATCTAACATCTGTACATTGGTATCAATGAAAGATCTGAAGTTGATATGTCTTAAATCTCATGATTATCACATTCTAATGCAACAAATATTACATGTGGCAATTAGATCTATATTTCCGAAGCATGTAAGATTTGCAATCACCAGACTTTGTTTCTTTTTCAACAGTATGTGCAGCAAAGTTATTGACCCTGATACTCTCGATAATTTGCAAAGAGAAGTGGTTGTTAGCCTATGTCATCTTGAGATGTATTTTCCTCCATCGTTCTTTGATATCATGGTACATCTTGTTGTCCACTTGACTAGGGAAGTGAAAATGTTGGGACCAGTTTTCTTGCATTGGATGTATCCCTTTGAACGATACATGAGCGTTTTTAAAGGTGATGTTCGAAACCGTTATCGACCTAAAGGGAGTATTATTGAGGGTTATGTGGCGAGAGAGGTTATGGATTTTTGCAATGACTTTCTGAGTGGTAATGATGCTCCCGTGAATGACAAGAATATTGAGGAGCATTTTGGCAAAGGAGTTTTGGGAGCACGGGTGAAAGTAATCAGCTGTGAGCAGTTGGAGCAAGGTCACTTGTATATTTTACACAACATCGACGAAGTGAGTGTTTATATCGAGGAACATACCAATTTCATCAAGAGACAATATCCTCGATCCAATTCAATGTGGCTTGCTAGAGAGCATAACAAGACATTTATTAAGTGGTTTGAAGATAAAGTCTTACATCAACTATCTCAAACACCAGATAATGTTACTGAAACCATCAAATGCCTCACCTTTAAACCAAAATTGAATGTTATGTCTTATGAAGGGTTTGACATAAATGGTTTCTCATATTATACAAAGCGTCAAGATGATAAGAGTGTCGTCCAAAACAGCGGGGTCACCCTTCAAGTGTCTTCATTATTTTTTGTAAGTGCAAAGGATAAAAGTCCACGTGAAGCTAAAATGTCATATTACGGTGTCATTGAAGACATATGAGAGTTTGACTATGTAGATTTCAGAATTCCGCTTTTTAAATGTAATTGGGTTGACAACAACAAAGGAGTTATAGTGGATGAATTGGGTTTCACGTTAGTGAACTTTGAAAAGATTGGTGGGAAGGGTGAACCATTCATATTGGCATCACAGGAAAAACTAGTATTTTATATCGATGATCCTACAAATGATAAATAGTCGGTTGTTCTTCATGGTAAAAGACAGTTCATTAAAGATCCTATAGATGAAGAAGAGTACTATGATAAGTATGATGACTCCAATCCATTCTCAGTTGGGTTGCCAACACCACCAAACATTGAAGCTGGGGATCACAATGACTTGTATGTTCGTGGGGATCATAATGAAGGATTGTTAATTGATAAAAGATCACAATATTAGAGGCATGGATGTTTATATTTTTATTATGTTCCCATGATGACCGTGTTGATGATCACCGTGAGGGTGAGGACGTGCTTGCACCGCATGACAATGTAAGTTTTAAGAATATATCCCTGAGGTTTCTATCTATATGTTCATTTATAATTATATTATATAAGTGTGTTTTTATCAAATTTTTAGGATACTAGTTAATAACAATTCTATTTAATTTGTAGGCGTTCTCCAAAGACTACAAGCTATGCAGGATGGCCATGACATAGCTATGCAGGCCATCGACATTGCTTTGTAAATCCAAAGCGCAACAGTCTTAGAGAAAGCAAGCATCCCACACTAAGGTTATATAGATATATAGTGGGACTAAGGTGACGATCCCACCTGCTAAAACAGGTTACCGACAACTGCATGTTACGACTGGGAGGTCGTGATTCAGCAACCGTATGCATTAGCAGGAGGACAAATAGATTTCACCACGAGTTAACATTGAAGAAGGTCTACTGACCTTCTTCAATGTTAACTCGTGGTGAAATCTATTTGTCCTCCTGCTAATGCATACGGTTGCTGAATCACGACCTCCCAGTCGTAACATGCAGTTGTCGGTAACCTGTTTTAGCAGGTGGGATCGTCACCTTAGTCCCACTATTATTATGTATAGTGTTGTATGTAAATTCGGAACTGCTGTTATTATGCACTATATATGTGTTAGTCTGTCATGTTGTTATATGAATCTGAAACACTTGTGTGTGCTGCACTTTATGTATTGTACCTGTATCATGCTTCCCTTCATTGTGGTTTCTTTTGCTGTTTCATGGCTCTTTGAATATATGATTTTGTTGACAATGATGACAATGTGAATGAATTTTTATGAATTGTGTGTGAAAATCATCAATACATGAATGTTTCTACATGTGTCTGAATGTGAAAAGAGATAAAATAAATGGAACTACAGGTTGCTACTGGTTTCTACATGCGTGTGATGAAAAAAAATATGAATTAAATGTTCTTATACATGAGTGTGAATCACATATATATAATATTGTCCATCATGTTGATTGTGCAGGTTTGTGGCCTGTTGTTGGCTAATATCAATGGATGTCATAAAACCTGTAGTTCATAACTGAACTACAGGTTTCTCATCCTGCGACCAGCCACAGTAGGTCTGCAGACTGATAGAAAAAAATAATAAAAACATCACCGTCGGTTATTTGAATAAAACTGACGATATATGGTTATAATGTCGGTTTCTATACTATTAACTGACGTCGATTTCCCTAATGAGGCCAGACACCACGGCCGTGGCAGCAGACCAGACATAAAATAGGCATCAGATATTTATATAAAACCGACGACATAGGATAACAATGTCGGTGTCCCTACTAGTAACCGACGTCGATTTCCCTAGAGGACAGACAACACGGTCGTGCTGGTCAGCACGACCGTGGCAGTGGGTTAGTGCCCCAGATGGCATCCTTTCTGTAGAACGAAGGTATGTGGCATCGGTTTCGAACCTAATAACCGACGCCTATACCCCCTGCTGACGTGTTTTCGGCGTGTTTTCGGTGCGTTTTCGGTGGCGCGCGAAGGGTTTTGGCGTCGGTTGGAGAATCGACGCGTAACAGTTGGGCTTTTAGCGGCACCCACATAGGTGTCTCTTAAGAACTGACACTAAAGGCCTTAAAAAACCGACAATAAAGGCATGTTATGTACTATTGAATGTCTTCAATGGACACACAAATCCCTTCTGACGTTGCCTCCGAGGATGATGTCATTGTTGACTTAGATGGGTCAGAGACACACATGAACACTGGAAGCCAATTAGGGGAACTGAATATGGCCGCATATGGGATGCAAAGTGAGGGAGACACCGGGGGAGGCGGAATAGATACACCGAGTGTTGGCGGGAGGCCTCCTGTCGTTAGGCGCAAGAAGCGGCCATCTATGGATCAAGACCGATGTGGGCTTTCAAATGAAGAGTAATCTGAATTCACACAGGTTTATGCAAAGGTTCACGAGTTAGGAAGTAGTGTGGAAAATAGAGCCTTTGAAAAGAAAGAGTTTACAACCATCTTAAATCATTTCCATGACACTTACCCAGATGCCCCCACTGCTGTGTTTACAACACTTGTGAACGCCATCAAGGACTCAACAAACCGCAACATCTACCTCAGCCTTATAGACACACCTCAAAAGATAACCATATGGTTGCAAGACCTTTGGGAAAGGTCCCAAACTGCCAATGCAACACCAACACCTTCAATGCCATCCTCGTTTATGCCATCTCACAATGCATTTTTCCCGCAATCCCCAACACCCAACTTCAGCAACAACCCAAGTATGCCATCGTCGTTTATGTCATCTCAATGTGCATTTGTTCCTTCATCCAATGATGCTGGCCCTTCCGGATCATAAGGGGGAACATCAGTTTGATTAATGGCCAGACATTTCACTCAGCAGATCAGTAGAAAGTTCTTTCATTGTTGTAATAATCTATTTCCCATCGAAACATTTTCTTTCGCCATAATCTAATTTGTTGAATTGTTGAAATATTTTTATTCCCGTCCAGACATTATTTTACCGCACAAACTAAATTGATTAACTGTTGTAATAATTTATTTCACTACCATGCTTTTATTTTGCGTTCAATCTAATTTGCTATGTTTCCTACAAGCCATTATTTTACATGTCCACGGTTACATATGATTGTCGAGTAGTTATTTTTTCCTTGTCGTTGCCATGACAACCTTGCTACGATTCCACTTGTAGGCATCATGTCAACCACTGACCAAACAGAAACACCTGACCTCCTCACACACATTCTACATACATTGTTTGGTCCATCTAATCACATTGCTGATACAATAGCTGAGTCCATAGCAAACTCCAACATCGACGACATTTCTGACATACCACCTACAATACCTAGGTCAGTTAGCATTAGGAGTGGCCACCAGAAGGTCTTAGAAATTTTAAACGGTCATGAACAAAGGGATTATGACCTATACCGAATGAGACCACATTCTATATTGTACCTTGTGGACAAGCTTGAGAGTCGGGCCTTGTTACGAAGTACTAGAGGTGTCAGTTCAGTTGAGGCTGTATGCTACTTCCTACAAATGGTTGGCCATGGACATACAAATCGTGCTTTGGCTGAGGACTACATTCACTCTGGTGAGACCATCAGTAGAAAGTTCAACGAAGTCTTGGACGTTGTGTGTTCGTTGTCCAATGACTACATTGTTATGCAAACTGCAGCGACATGCACAACAACACATTCTCGTATATTGGAGACCCCAAGGTTCTACCCGTACTTCAAGGTAATAGTTAGCCCCTACAATCTTTAACCATTTGGAAATATTTAATTTATTTACAAGCTATTTTGGTGTTATAGAATTCCATCAGGGCAATTGACGGAACACACATCCCAGTCTTGGTTAAACGAGACAAGCAAAATCGCTACCGAGACAGAAAAGGGAATGTCTCTCTTAATGTCTTGGCTGTAGTTGACTTCTCCATGGAGTTTACATATGTCCTAACTGGGTGGGATGGATCGGCTACTGGCCAACAGGTCCTACAGTCAGCGACGACCACAGGTGGGTTTAAAGTTTTGTCAGAAAAGTTTTACCTAGTTGATGCAGGGTATGCCAACACTCGACAATTCCTTGCACCGTATCGCAACACAGCTTACCATATTTCTGAGTACCGAGGAAACAGACATGCCTACACCAGCAAAATGGAGATGTTCAACCACCGCCACGCACAATTACGTAATGTTGTAGAAAGAGCATTTGGGGTGCTGAAGCAGCGGTTTGCCTACCTTAAAAAGGGGGCGACATATCCCATACATTCGCAGTGTCGCCTCGTAATGGCTTGTTGTATCCTCCACAATTTCATACGCCGCCAACATGATGGCGACAGTATCATGGATGAACTCCCAGATGACATTTCAACATCTTCCGTTCCCCCTACTGGGGTTGACCTGAGTTCCCTCCAACAAACAACTCATGCCGATTCAAGGGAGAGTGATCGTTTACGTGAATCCATTTATAATTTGCTATGAGATGCCCGTTGACGTACAATTGTATGTGTAATAGTCTTTGACATTATTTGATAAATCATCCACCACATAACTTTGTAGCCTTTAGTTGTTTATTTTACGAACTTTTTACTGGATCATAATAATATACATGACATAATGATTCAGTAGGTTGTCTTGAAATGGAGAATGGAATGCCTTGTTGTACATACGGCCTTCAATGCACTGTACGTGCGTATATGGATGTTGTGGATGTGGGAAATGGACGTTTTGAAAATAATAACCCCCACAGACCGTAATTTACATGTGGTAGGGGTCTTGTTTCAAACAGATGTCAGATGAGATTGCCTGCGCAGCGTGTACCACCCACAGTTGTCACACTTACTACAGTTAGGGATGCTATGCTAACACAACTTGCATATGCACGCAACGAACACAAGCTATGGTCTGAACAATGTGACTTTGTCAGTTCGACAAGAGCAGACACCGATAGGCTCGAACAAGATATTTTCACTCTACGTGAGAGGTGCCAATATCTTCGCCAACGACTTCACATCACGAGAAATAACGACTCTTCAAACGAGGATGGATACAATACATCATAGATGTAGAACAAGCAGTTAGGCTTATTTTATATTCGGAAATTTGTATTTGAAATCTATGTTCAGAATCCGACAATATTTTTACTAATCCTCAATCATGTTTTAGATGTCAATGAATCCATCTAAAGTTCTAAGATGTGATTGTGGGTTAGATGCAGCCTTGCGGCTTAACACAGAGGATGCATGGTTGTATGATTTTGACATTCTGAGTGAAAGGTCGGGCGAAATGTATTACATATGTCCTTCTTGTGAGTTGTACTAGTAAATACATACATAATAGGTTGTCGTTGTGTATGCTGCACATTCTTTGTCATTCATTAAACTTGATAATACATTGTAGGGAAAAGATCGGTGCAAATACTTCCGTTGGGCAGTCGATCTCCCCCCAACAATTGATTTGTTGAAAGTTGAGATTATGTTACTAATTGTCGAGTGCAAGTCATTGTGGGGCCAGACAATGAACATGAAGGACTTTGTTGAAATTCATCACAACTACGATGATATATACACCCAAAAAAGTATGAGCATGAGGTTCTAGAATACTACGTTGCCAGTCTGCAGGAAGATTGTAGTCTTCTTTTGGACATTCCTTCACCCACGGTGATGTCATACCATTTAATGGCAGAGAGCTACATTTAGTTTGGTGTATCGATTTACATTGTCCACCATTTGATGTTTTTAACATTAAATCTTTCTGAATTCATTCGACATTTGCAGGCTTTTGTTATTTATCATAATGTTGGTGTATGTTTTATGGAGGGTGTATGTTTTTTCATCGTGATGTTGCTGAATGTTAGTTAGCACTGAATATGCATTTTATATTCCCTTAATTGTTCCATACACCCTTACGTCTAAAATATATTACTTACAGAATCTGTAAAATGGATGGGCCTCCAAGGACGCCTTCTTTTATGTGGTGTACGGAGCTTGGTATGGTTCTTAGAGGTATGATGAGAAACCAATATGAGTTGGGGAGATGTGTTAATGGAGTATATACTACACAGGCTTGGATGGAGGCATGGCGTGACTTCTGAAACATAACTGGGGGGCCTTACATATCTTTGACTGAGTTGCAGATGAGATGGCAACACATAAGGAGAGAGTTCGTAAGAGACAATCTTTTTATTTTGGGAGATTTATTGCCTCCCCCGCCATTAGTCGTGCAACGCAACTCCGTGACGACTCGTCGCATTTACCCACCTGGGGTTGCTAAATACCTTATTAACACCGATGATTGAATCAAACAACCACGTTAGACGGTGAAAGTAACACATGAACTTGTAATATATTTCCACGACATTGTAGTTGTTTGTGTTTACTTCGCAACATTTATTCGTATGTAGCTAAGTTTGTTTGGAGCTTTATTGTTATGTATTGAAGGCATACATCACGTTCTTAATTGTTTGTAGCTAAGTTTGTTTGGAGCATTTATTTATATTCAATATTGTCACAGTTATCTTACTATTATTGATATTTCCTAATACTTATATTTATTTATTAACTATAGATGTCGTCATCGCGATCACGGTCAAAGGCAAGGACAAAGTTTGAAAAATTATTGATGTCTCCGTCGAAGATTAAAAAATATGTAGAAGAAAACCTTGTTTGCAAGAAAAAATGTTGCGAGCCTACACGCGATGAGGGCCCAAATGAGAGACACGAACAAGCCAAGGGTGTTATTCATCCTATTCACCATCTGCCATTGTTGTTCGACTGGCCAAAAGACGCCAACAAACAGGAAACAAATCAATTGTTGAATGAAGTCTGTCTAGTGTCATGGGACGAGTACGACGAGGCCAAGAAGTTGGCCGACGAGTACGACGAGGCATGAAGTTGGCTGCTTGCTCACCATCTTAGATTGTGTAGCTTTGTCTTTGTCTAGGTCCAGGGAAGACCTCTCCTTTCAGTTTGTATGTTACAGATGTATTTGCCCGTTAATATCTAAAATATTTTCTATTTTTTATGTGGTATTAAGTTCTGCTACAGACATGTTACGCACGTTTGCTACTATTTAATTTAAATGCATAAATTATGCATTTTATATATTATTTATTTGTTATTTAGTATATAATACACTTTGACCAACTTTTGCTTAAGCGGCAGCACAACTACACATTCCTTACTCTGGTTAAAACAGTTCTACAACATTAGGACAGAATCAGTAGATACTGACTACATTGCCAAACAAAAGCAGACTGAATCCAGCCCAGTAGCCAAACAGAATGAGACTGCAATCAGACTCAAATCAGACCAATTGACCAGAATCAGACTGAGTTGCCAAACAGAATCAGACTGGGTTGCCAAACAGAATCAGACTGAATCCTGACTAACCCCGTCTAATCCAATCCAGACTACGAAATCCCAGTCCATTCCCAAATAGGGGCTTAACTACCCGCTGCCCCACCCGGTTTCTCGAGAGTCCGCACAAAGTTGTTCCAGCCGTTTCCTTTAATTGGAATTAACTCCTCCACCAACTGATTTCATGCAGCAAATGAAGATTCCCGAAATTCTCTCTCAAGCAATTAACTCTCTCCACTCCATGCAATTAAATCCATGCAGCCGACTTTTATTGTCCAACAGGCTTTCTCTAGCCCTCATTTTTACTAATTTATTTTCTCTCTTGCAACTTCTCCTTCCGGTTCTATTTCAACCCACCAATATTTGCACGTTAGTAAAGTACATCTGTTCCCAAGTTCTCATCAATCTTTCTACTTCGGTCGTACAGTACATCATGTAAAGGTTGCGATGGTCAGAGAGTTGAAGCACAAGTACAATACTTGCCCATCACTGTTTATGAGTATGTCTAAAACAAGTACAGTACTTGCCCAACACTATTTATGAGTATGTACTCATGATGTGTAGTACAATACATCATGTAAAGGATGCGATGGTCAGAGAGTTGAAGCACAAGTACAATACTTGCCAACACAACTTTACTCATATCAATATTTTTGAATCTCGTATATAGCAGCAAATCTCCTCAAACATCTCCCTCCATGTTCATTTCTGCAAAGTACAATACTCATTCTCTTACTCTTGATTTAACTTTGTCAAAATGATAGTACAATACCTACCAAATCATTTACGTCAAGTACAATACTCACTCCCTCTCCCTATTCATTTACGCCAAGTACAATACTCACTCCCAAATCATTTCAGTAAGTACAGTACAATACCGACCAAATCATTTCAGTAAGTACAATACCCCATTATGATTTTCATTTCTGTAAGAAGCAGAAGTACAATACCCAAAAAAACATTAATCACTTTTACAAAAGTACATATTATTCTCATATCAGTAACAAACCTAATTCGTATGTACTGTATTTGCATCAAAGGGGCAGAACTAGTTCAACATGAACAAATAGTATGTACAATACTTACTCAGTGTTGGGCGGAACTGGTTCAACATGAACAAATGGTACGTACAATACTTACTTAGTTATGGGCATAAATGAATAGGGAGGGGGATGATTTGTTTTTTGCAGCTATATACGAGATTCGAAATAAAATGGAGGGAATCATTAGAGGATATGGCTTTTGCATGTAGAGATAATCATCTCTTGCATGGTAGATTCGTTTTTTGTGGAGAGATAATCATCTCTTGCATGGCTTTTGCATGTAGAGACATGCATAATAAGGTGTTGTAGATATGACTTTAAATTGTAGTGGGGCACAACAGTTACTCCCGAGGTCCGGGTAGATGGCCGGGTGTGTGGCTGGTTATGTGTAGAATTTTTCTAGTTTTTGAGCTAAGCTACCAACACCCACCCCTACGCCCGGGCTCCCACCCGGTTCTTTGATGTTGCGCCCCACTACCAGCAATAATAGTCAATATCAATTAAAGCAATAAAGGATGAGGGAAGTAGAAGAGAGAGAAAATGTTTTTGTCCATAACTTTCAATCCGGAACATATTTTTTGAAGAAATAAATTGCATTAGAATCCTTGTAGAAAATACTTTCCAACGAGACTAGTGTTGATATATTTTGAAATAATGATATTACGCGAGAAACATAGTACCATATATTATGATACCATACACATGTTCTGGGTGAATGAAGGAGGATCAACAATACTCAATAGTAATGTACTTATGGATCTATAAGTACTGTATCCACTTGTTAATACTCAAGCATCAGTATAGTACCTACCAAATTGCAAAATCAAGCATGTATAACTAATGTAGAAGTATAAGTACAGAACCTTCAAAATCGCATAGCAACATTAGTCATTTGGACAATTTCTTTTACAGAATGTAGACATAAGTTGAGTACCTACTTGTTAATGACCTCAAAAGTATAATGCACATCAGATCAAAAATCACCTATAAAATACAACCATAAGTATTGTACCCACATGTTAATTTCAAATCAGTTACTGACGCATAAGTACAATACCTAACAAATTATAAATCAAGCATAATTGTATAACTGGTCTAGAAGAATAAGTACAGTACATATGAATTGCCATAGCAATATTTGTCATCTGGATAATTTTTTTACAAAATGCAGACATAAGTTGAGTATCCACTTGTTAATGATCTTAAAAGTACAATGTACATCAGATCATAAATTAGCTATATAATGCAACCACAAGTACTGTACCCACTTGTTAATTTCAACTCATTTATTCAAACATAAGTATAATATCTAATAAATTACAAAATCAAGCATAATTGTATAACTAGTCCAGAAGCATAAACACAATACCTACAAAATCTCATAGAAACATTGGTCATGTAGACAAATATTTATTTCAAAATGTAGACATAAGTTGAACACCTACTTGTTAATGATCTCAAAAGTATAATGCACATCACCTCAAAAGATCAGCTATAATATGCATCCATAAGTACAGTACTCACGAGTACTGCTGATCCTCCTTCATTCAAAAGTACAGTACTCACGAGTATTGTACGTCTGTACCCAGAACATGTGTATGTTATCCTAATATATTGTATTATGTTTCTCGTGTATTATCATTATTTCAAAATATATCAACACTAGTCTTGTTCGAAAGCATTTTATACAAGGATTCTAATGCAATTTATTTCATCGAAAAATACGCTCTAGATTAAAAGTTATGAACAAAAATATTTTCTTTCTCTTCTACTTCTCTCATCCTTTATTGTATAGTTGGCATAGTCCCTCATCCTTTATTGTATAGTTGGCATAGCAGGAGGCCAGTCCCGAGGACCGGGTAGACTCCTGGGGATGTGGCCGGTTGTTCGCAGAATTTCCCTAATTTTTCTTTTGTCCCGCATGCCATATGTAAAAACGAACTTGCGGCAGCCGCTAGAGGTGCATGCGGAAACCGTGCGGCCGGTAACAACAAGAGGACAGTGATACACGCATGCCTGCACATACTGTACACCCACAAACGTCCGGAATTCCTGTTGCCGTGTCGATTGCCGGTCCCTTCGTCCGATGGTGATGTAGGGGAGAAGAGACAAAGCACATATATAGTTGGCAGCGTGTGAAATTGAAAATCGAAGGAGCCGGGAGTTTCCTCAACCCCCTCTTTTTAAAAAACTATAGAGAATCACTCAAGTTTGGCAAAATTTAAATAAAATCTCTAACGACATGTCTGGTTCACATTATTATAAGTTGAATAAGGACTTCAATCCCATTAAAATACCAAATCTAACGTTTGATTGTATAAAAATGAAATGAGGATTCTAATCTCATTATAACATTAATCACACACGGGTAGGACTTTTGAATTCCGCGACTAAATTTGGAGACTCAACCATCACGAAAGCATCTATATCCTTGAATCGAGATTTGTACAAGAGGCCTCAAATCCTTCAAATATAGTAAAATTGTGCCAAACATCCCATCACTATTACTTATGAGAGTATTCATTTCAAGATTGTCGACACAAAATAAATGTGTACTAAGGAAACATTTCACATATAAAAATTCATGCCCTATTGAAACATATGGTCCACCAACTTAGATGGATTCCTCCTAATCACAACAATCTAATGAACACATATTTATTATAGTTTCAGTCACATTTTCAGCTTAACTTTGAATTTAGATTTTACATGTTTACTTTACAATTAATTTTTTTTTATAGTTTTCTTTAGTTTTATGCTAATTTGTAATGTTTTTGACATCAATCGTTGACTCTCATGGCAGATTTGAGCTTCGATCTTCAAACACTAGTTCATGATGGTGGTCCTACTAACCAATCAGTGGGCCCAGAGCAAATTGTGTTCTAATGTTGAGTTTTTATTTTTCTGGTGCTTCATCACCACCCTACAGTCCAAAACATAGCTCCGACGACAAACACCAACTGCACCGCCATATTCCTATTGGTGTATATTTCCATCAGTTTGTTGTGTCATCAGTCGACATTGGTATCATCCAATGAGAACTTTATGCACTCATCAACTAACGAGGACTATGTTCAATCACCAATAATGGAACCACGACAACAAATACACATTTCCCAACATCCAAATAAACTAGATAAGCAGCAAAGCCATGTCAATATTGCCCATTTCCGGTGTTCTTAATAGTGCCGCAGAAATGCCATACATAGGTGTGTCAGTAATAGATTGACACCACATTCCTAGATGCTGAGGACAACATCCAAAACATCATTATATACATGTCAGAAATCAATATCAAAGAACTTGGAAAAACATTGGAATTGGCATTTTATCAAATACCTAAAATGAAAAATGGTATCGAAATCCTTCAATATATCGGAAACAACAAATTTTGCAACACAAATGCACCAATATGGTATATCATATAATGGACATTCTAACATATTATACACACACACATTCACACACACACACACACACACACACATATATATATATATATATATATATATATATATATTTGTGTGTGTGTGTGTGACGAAGTGTGTATAGGCCAGTACATGTAACTTACGTATACCAGCCATTAAAATAGCACATGTTGAGTATGTTGATAAAATCCAACCATATAGATTGATTGAAAACTATATAGATTAGACATGTTTAAAAAATCATAATCATATCTCATATAGATCATGAGATATAGAAATACATCATTCAATGGTTTTTGCAATATCTATAACTTATTGTTGATTAGAAAATAGACATTTTGTTTTTTTGGATGACCTATGAATATCATATTGTGGTGTTTTTTTGCATACATCTTATCTACGTGATATACTTTACATCCATAAGGTTGGATTATTTGATAGAATTTTACAATCACCATAAATGAAGGTGGGTACATATAAGCTACATGTACTCAGGTACACAATTCTTTTAGCCATATATATGTATGTATGTATGTATGTCTCTCTCTCTCTCTCTCTCTCTCTCTCTATATATATATATATATATATATATATATAGAGAGAGAGAGAGAGAGGGGAGGGGGACAATTCAAAAAGCAAACTTGCCAACACCATATTTTATTCAGTTTCTGTTAATAGTTTGATACAATTGTTTACTTCCAAATTCGAATCATTATATGCAAAATAAATAAATAAATCTAATTACATTTTATGATACTTAGACCCCTATGGATGGTCCTACCAGAATTGTAGATAAATTAGCGTCTATCCTCAAAATACTTATTTGAAACTATACATCATACAAAATAACATGTCAGAATGATGTACTTATTCTGCACCATCTTTTGCATGAGAACAATATCCACAACACTTTGGTGTCAAATCCATTGGGTTTTGAAACATTAAAGTTCCATATGTCTTTCTTCTCATGGAGTTGTTGCCAAGTCTGGTTCTTTTATAACTTTCCATGAGTGTTGTGCATGACAGAAAATCATACACATACTTGAATAAAATGGCAGGGGATGCAACCTGACATTTGTTGTTGGTTCCGTCATATATAAGGATTGCAAAGTCAAATGTTGATAAATAGATAGTTTGAATGACATATTTGTATTGATTTTTGATCCATCAGGTGGATAAATGAGACATGATCTTTATATGCTAGGAAATACTAGAAGTTGGTTCAATTGATAGATTCACATCTCCTTTTTTTCCATCAACAATAGTGTAACTCTTAATGTTGAAGTGTAGGCCACTTGACACAATTTTGGAACAGGTAACGTAGCTACCTGTAGTAAGAAAATTCTTAGAAAATTAGACATAAGAATGGCAATGTATCTTTCCTATTAACTGGAGGCATGACACATAAATCTAGAGGACAAAATTACCTTTTCATAATGGGATACTCTTCAAATCAAGTATATGCAAAGATAATAAGCTTCCATTATGTGTCAAGAAGTGCACTACTTCACAATTCTTATCAGTTTGAAATAAAGGAAGATATAATAGCTTCATATTTTTCAAGTGTAATAGCTATGTTCCATCTTTTTTGTGTTTTTGTAAATTAGATCAAGCTTTACAATGTTAGCATCTACAAGTAGTTAACCTAATAAGAACCATTAGAATAAAATATACGAAAGTAATCCACAAAACTGAAATATCATAAAGTTGGGATACTAGTAATAGCTAGCCAAGAAAATAGCAAAAATATATACTGAAACAACATTATACAATCAAGACTATAACTAGCCATCTAAATAGACTCCATGCAACATAGCCTTCACTCTAAAAAATAGAAGAGTGTGACCCATAGACATCCAAATAGAAGAGTGTGACCCTTAGCATATCTTCATCACACTTCATATGTCGGTATCAGACCCACATTCACTCCAGGGGTCTTCAAGAAATAGAAGAACACCCAACACCAAGGCAAAAAAGTTTATCTATGAATTTGTAGAATACAAACTTCTTCATTCCATATTCAAGGACTACAAAGCATATAAGGTGTCTAGAAAAAAGAACAAATTGTAAATTAGTACATAGTACATTATCCCATTCAAAATATAAACACTTATCTTAGAAATGGCCATGTAAATTCAAAAAATTTGAGATAGCTGTCACAACTAGGCGATAAGAAAACATTATGAACTTTTGTTTTAATAATCGGCAAACACGTAACATGAAAAAGACATTACTAGTCATTCTAACAAACCACAGAACATAACTAACCATCGAATTAATCTCCATTTGATAGAATCTTCACTCTTCACAATGAAAAGGAAGAGATGTAGAGTAGGACTTGCTATCAAGAAGATCATAAATAAGCAAAAGAAACCTAATTTTTTTTCAGTGTATGCCATCAACTTCCAAAATCATGCTCAAATTATTCCAGATATTCACACATAGGAAAGACCATAAATAGATCCCCAAGACACTTCTTATCTCAAGAACCATACCTTACATCCATCTGAGGATCTAATTCCACATTCCAAGACAAAGAAGTATCTAGATCAAGGTCCTTATGGTAGAATCTCACTCTTCACACTAAAAAAGAAGAGATGCAAAACAAGATCGAGTAACAAGAAGATCATATATAAGAGAAAGAGCCCTAAATTGCACATGGTGTATGACATCAACTTTCAAAGTCATGATCAAATAATTCTGTATAGTCACACATACCAAAGGCCATAAACAGAACTTTAGGACACTTCTTATCTCAAAAGCCATACCTATATCCATCCAAGAATCTAATTCTACATTCCAGGTCAAAGAAGTATCTGGATCCACTACTAGGGATCTCAAAGACTCTATAAGAAGCCATGCGAAAATTAGATTCTTATAGAAAATTATCTAAATCCTTCAAGGAAAAACCAATGCACAATCTCAGAAGCATCAAGCTGACTTCTCATAAAAAAGAGAACAACGCAACTATCCAACAAAGAACACTACAAGAAGTCGTAACAAAGACACACACACACACACACATATATATATATATATATATAATATATATATATATATATGTGTGTGTGTGTGTGTGTGTGTGTGTGTGTATAAATATATATCCCACAGACTCTAAAGTTCCTCTAGTACAACTGCATGCAACCCAATCCAAAACCAAAAAGCTTAGTTGCATCATTTTAGACACTATTAGGGAACAAAAATATTTCTATATTGTGGCATCATACCATTTAAATACAACTAAGTATGCAATATGGAGACTTACTATGCTTCATAATCACAATAAGAAAAGAAGAACTAGTTCATTTGTTCATTATAGTTGACCCAGGAAATGATTGCACAAACATAGGTGTTGAGAGATGTCAACTATCACCAAGTAAAGCAAGATCTCAAATAAGATAGCATTGAGAAAGTGATGAGAGTATATATAGAGTGACTCAATAGGAATAAAGTAGAAGTTAACAACAAATGTTCTAGAAGTGGCATTGAGATTATTCACTTTAGGTTAGTAGACAATCCTCAAAATGAAATTACAAAAAGAACAAATCACTTTCTAACGTTTTTAATCCACCATGTTTCTGCTACGCTAGTGTTAATTCAATTAGTTAGCAACACTTTGCTATTAGTTGTTATATTGCATGTTTCCTTATCTCTTTTTCGTACGATTTCTCGTATGAGATGGAACTGACATAATATGGTATCTGATATTCCTTGCCTAACAATTAGCCCCATTGTTGTCACAGTATCACTACTGAATCATCAATGGTTGGAACATCTGTAAGTTCATCAGATGAGCTCTTAGTTCAATATAGTATCACTCTGTGTTTGCAACACAAGTATACTCAGTTTCTATTGTAGAATAAAATTAATGGTTATTAGTTCAAAATCCTTCCAACTAACAAAATTTCTCCTTTTAAATCAAACATATTATAATTTGCAATCACTTTTGTCATCATGGAATCTTTGATTTATGTAACCCTTTACATCCAACTCTTCCTTTATTGCTATCTTTAATTACTATCCATCTATCCTTAGATACTTCTTAAGTACTAATGGATATATTTTAATGACTTTTCAATAACCCTTATTGGAATTTAGTATCATCTTATCATGTCTGATACATACAAGATTATATGGGATAAGTACATTTATAACATTCATGATAGATCCATTGCTACAGCCTATGGCATCTTAATCATGTTATTTCCATTCTTCACAAGAATTGAAACCTATGGTTCGTATGAGACTAATTTCAGATTCTTTCTCTCATTTAGTCTTTCCATACCGACTGCTTCAACATGTTGCTATTGTATGTGCTCAAACTAATATTGTGAACTTTCATGAACTGTCCCTATAGATCTTGTTCCTTAACTCATAAGATGTTTCACATTATCTTTCATTGATGAAGGATTTTTCATGCCAATTCTCGATATTCATAATATTGAGATGTTATTCCTCCCACAAAATCTTTTGTAATCATAGATTTCATCTTTTATCTTTATTCAAGTCAAACCCTTTGATTTACTTGTCAAAATAAAAGATCCCTTCTTTGAGATGCTTGTTTCAATCCCTGATTGAACTTGAAGTTTATAGGCTTTATTTGCATTCTTGAAGTTATGAAACCTTTTAGATTGTGTCACATACAAATACTCTAATGTATTCATTTAAGGAATCTAATTTTTAATCTTCATATTCTAAATCTCTTAGTCTATTTTAGCTACAAAAACAAGCCTGACAATTGGTAAAGAAATTTCTATTATGTTCCACAACTTGAAATGATTCGAACTTTTTTTAATCAATTTGTCCTTTTAAGTTATCCATTTAGGTCTTTTCCATAAGACCCTATAACACCCTTTAGGTGGCACTGTCAAGGTCCTACCTTGTTAGCTTACATAGACACCATAATGTCTTTGAGCCATTACTCAGATTATGGTACTTTATAGCTTCTAGTTGATTAGTTGGCTCATCCTTATATGGCCAACATATCTAAATTGTTGGATTCACACGCCTCCATTTTCAGATGTTTTCTACCAGAACTATTTTGTTCTATGTTATATGACGAACCTGAGATTCCACAACAACTTGTGATTCTCTTGATTCTCATCGTACCCTTTTTGTTGATCTTGAACATTTCAAGTTCTATTTTTACTCCCACTAATTCTTTAGGAACTCAGTTATCCTATCAACAGAACAATTTTGTTATTGGAATGGGATTAATAGTAATATTCAGTATTCATGGTTTATGGATAAACCTTTTCAGGTAACTATTTTCTCAATGTATGTTTCAATCCTGTAGATATATTAGGACATTCGCAAATCATATCATATATGATGTCTTATAAACCATTCAAATGGTACACAATTTAGTGATGGGTATATTTTTATGAGGATATGAAAAGATTAGGTTAGTTTGATAATTATATCATGACTCATCATGGTATAATTCCTTCATTCTGACACATACTCATGTTCAAATGGATTTGACTTGTGACACATTATCACAGTTCTTTCCCGAAGTTTCTCAAGGTATTCATGCAAAGTATTTCAACATTTGATGTCATCAACGTTTCTTAATAGTTTCATCAAAGTCATACTTCATTAATAATCTTCTTGAACACTTCAAGAGATTTATATTTCTATTTTACTTAGTACATACCATCATATTACTAGTAAATGAAATGAAGTATAAATAATTATCTATAGCATTCTTTTCAATGAGATCTTCATGCATCATATGTATGAGGTATGATGAAAAAATTATCCTCCGACTAAATCTAGTAAAGTATGTCATGTCATATTGTGCGTATATAAGGCTTTGCATGTTTCCTTAGGTTTGGTAACCAAGGGAATCTAGACTAACATCAATATGTATTCTACAGATGCATTTCTTATAAGTACGTCTAATGCAACTATTGCTAAATATAGTCTTGAGTTATTAATTACAATCCTTTGGTATTAATGTTGAAAAATTTATCCAAGATTCTTTCAAAGATCATTAGATATTTGGGCACTGCCACACAAGATCATATATTTTGAAACAAAAACATTAATATCTCACTTTATTGACTTGTCATCCTTGTCACACAAGATGCTTTTAAAGTAAATGTTTCTATATGTTGGCATAATGAAGTATTAGTTCTATTAACTCTAATACATGACCATTGGGATAAGATAAATTAAAATATAGACTGAAGCTTCTGCAACTCTTGCTCCACCTTGTCCATCTTTATCATTCCATGAAGGTTTTTACTTCTTATTAGAACATGCACATCAAGTATGTCAGATCTCTATTTGATATCACATACCAAAATGAAGAAGTAATCAAATTTATCTAATGACATTTATACCTAAAGTGGAGGCCTCAATGCCTTCCTTTTTCTTCTTTAATTCTTCTAACCAGAGTGGGCAATTTCTTTTCCAATGTCTAGGCTGTTAATAATGGTGACATTGCCTCTTTTCTTTACTCCTCCATTTGCTTTGAGATCTTTTTTTTTGAAGTTAAACAGACAAATTTCATTATGGAGGAGCCATACGACATCTACATGAGGAGAAAAATAAACTAAAGGACCACACAAAGATCAAGAACACATACAAACTGTTGGTATATGTATGCCCGTAGAGCCATCCCAAGAGATTGCATGGAGTCGGATATTAATTAATCAATTAATGTGATTATTTGGTTAATTAATGAATTCCGGAATATTCTAATTAATCTACGAGCGTTTTAATTAACGCAACATTTCTGTTTACCGATGAATTCCGGAATATTCTAATTAATCCCCGCACAGGGGCGCTACCCCTGTGTACCCCGCATTGTCTGCGTGGGAGTCAAAATTCATTTAATGGGGAATGTCCCGCATTAAAAGTACTGCAATTTTAATATGTATATACATATATGTAGATATACCTATGATAGCATACACGTCGCCTTTAAAATCTGTTTTATGTGGTGAGTGCATGCACGATTATGGCCTAGTATCCCCTTTTGTGAATGTTGTGAATGAATGTGGATGTCGATCTTGTGGATATGTTTGTTTGTGAATTCTATGGATGTATAATGGTTACATATGGATCCTTTGTATAAAGTATTCGGCTTGCATGCCGAGCCTCATCTCTTATTTCAAAGTGTAATTAATTCTTTCCTTTTATGTTTGTACTCATATGATGTAATAGAGATAGGATTAGTTTTAGTCTTTATAAACTTGATGTAAGGAGGCCACTTGAAGATCCAACTCCAAGGAGTGTCCATGGAGAAGCACCATGAAGATCTAATTCCAAGAAGCAACCTGAAGATCCAACTCCAAGGAGCGTCCAAGGAGAAGCAACAAGAAGATCCCATTCCAAGAAGCAACTTGAAGTTCCAACCTCACGAAGCATCCATGAAGTTGTTCATTGTAATGTTGATCATTACGTGCTTACAGGTTGATTCACAGGTGTTGCATGAGATGCATAAGACCATAGGTGGACCGTAATCCTTTGTTGCTCCAAAGGATTACAATAGTATGGCCATAACCGATGTATTTGTGTTTGTGATTGCATGTCTATCGTTTGTGGTTGTGGATATAGTAGTATATGATACGTACTATAAGTATGTGGTGTTTGGATATGTATATGTATTAATAAAACCTCTCAATTAATAATATTAAGTTTTAGTTGCCTTCCATAAAGCAACACACATGAAAATCTTGATCGACTATGTGTGGGCACGCCTCCGCGTGGTACACTGTCTATCTCGTGGAAGTGTGAAGGTGGGTGTGTGGGTCTGCCTCCGCAGGGTGCACACTCATCGTGTTGGCTTATGGGTTGGACTTAACTATGGAACCTTGATAGGATCAAGTACCTAGAGGCACACAAATGCATCATGGCAAGGAGTTGTGCATGATCATCTATCCAAGAGTTGCATATGATGCAATTGGCAAAAGTTGCCTACCTTAGTATTTGGTCTTTGACGCCAGCGTTGGCTGGGCATTGATCCAATTATTTTGGGTCTTGGATCACTAGAAGGTTGTGCGTTGCAATCTTCCGAGTTGATAGCGAGGGCTATCAATTTGAATAAAATAGTGGGAGCGTAATTAATTAAAGGCCTAATTAATATCGTTTATCAAATCTTTACAAGTCAAAATGTTTTGGACTAAATGCAAATTTTTTCTTTTGTAGCAATCAAATGGCAAACAACACTCACACGTTATCGTTGCGATCGGTCCTTGAGAAGGACAAACTTACCGGAACCAACTTTCAAAACTGGTTTAGGACGTTGAGAATTGTTCTCACACATGAGCGTAAGCTCTATGTCCTTGAAACACCAGAGCCAGAGGAGCCCGCCGTAAATGCGCCCAAGGCTGAAAAGGATGCTTACAAGAAGAACCTTGATGATGCCGTGGATGTCAAGTGCCTAATGTTGTGCTCAATGAACTATGAGTTGCAAGAGCAACATGAGAACATGAATGTCATGGAGATGGTAACACATCTCAAGAACATGTATCAACATCAAGCAAGACAGGAGAGATATGATGTCTCAAAGGCATTGTTCAAAAGTAAGATGAAAGAGGGAGACTCAGTTGGCACCCATATACTCACCTTGATTGGGTACGTGGAAAGCCTATCCAAGCTGGGATTTCCCCTAGGTCAAGAGTTGGCTACTGATGTGATTCTACAATCGTTGCCTGAATTATATAATCATTTTGTCATGAACTACAACATGAACAATTTTGACAAGCCGTTGTCAGAATTGTTGGGCATGTTGAGGACAGCTGAAGCAAAGATGAAGAAAGACAAGCCCAAGTCTGTGATGATGATCAGCAAGACAAAGGGAAATTCAAAAGGCAAAGGCAAGGCTAAGAAAAGTTCTAAAGCCGGGAAGAAGCCAAAGTCATCCGCGCTCAAAGCTAAAGGTGGGATCTCCAAAGAAGGCAGTTGTCACCATTGTCACCAGCCTGGACATTGGAAAAGAAACTGTCCTCTCTACCTGGAGGAACTGAGGAAGAAGAAGAAGGGGATAGAGATCTCCACTTCAAGTATATACGTTATTGAGATAAACTTAAATACTTCTTCATCATGGGTACTGGATACCGGATGTGGATCTCACATATGTTCTAATATGCAGGATCTGATAAGAAGTAAGCCTTTACGAAAGGGCCAAGTCGAGCTGCGGGTTGCTAATGGAGCAAGAGTTGCTGCCACCGCAGTTGGAGTTATTAGTTTATCTTTGCCTACGGGCCTTGTAATAGAATTAGAGAATTTCTATTATGTACCTGCCATTAATAGAAATATTATTTCTGTATCTTGTATGGACAAGAGTGGATTTGAATTTCACATTAAGAATGGAATTATTTCTATATCTAAAGATGAGATATTTTATGGCAATGCCCCTATGTCTTATGGTATCTACTTGTTAGAACTTGAGACTAGCATATATAACGTAAATACTAAAAGGTTAAAACTTGACAACTCAAACAAAACCTTCTTATGGCATTGTCGTCTTGGGCACATAAACGAGAAGCGCATATCTAGACTCCATAAGGATGGTTATCTAGACTCTTTTGATTTTGAATCATTAGAGACATGTGAGGCATGTTTATTAGGGAAGATGACCAAAACTCCTTTCACTGGACACAGTGAGAGAGCCAGTGATCTGCTAGGGCTCATACATACTGATGTATGTGGACCTTTTAGATCAAATGCTAGAGGAGGCTATCAATACTTCATTACCTTCACTGATGACCTCAGTAGGTATGGCTATGTATATCTTATGAAACACAAGTCAGAAACTCTTGAAATGTTCAAGACTTTCATGAATGAAGTAGAGAAGCAACTTGGTAAGAGTATTAAAGCACTCCGTTCAGATCGAGGTGGCGAATACTTAAGCCAAGAGTTTGAGGACCTTATGAGAGACCGTGGTATTGTATCACAATGGACTCCACCTGGTACACCACAACATAATGGTGTGCCAGAAAGAAGGAATCGTACATTATTAGACATGGTACGATCAATGATGAGTTCATCCGAACTTCCAATATCGTTCTGGGGATATGCTCTTGAAACTGCAGCGTTTACACTTAACCGTGTACCTTCCAAATCTGTTCAAAAGACACCATATGAGATATGGAATGGGAATCGTCCCAATTTGTCTATGTTAAATATTTGGGGATGTGAAGCTTATGTTAGGAAACAATTTCCTGAAAAGCTTGGACCCAAATCAGAAAAATGCTATTTTGTTGGACACCCCAAGGAAACTTGGGGATACTACTTCTACACACCAACTGACAACAAAGTGTTTGTTGCTAGGACTGCTGTATTTCTTGAAAAGGAATTTATTTCCAAAGGAATTAGTGGGAGGAATGTAGAGCTCGAAGAAGTTCGAGACCAACAAGAAAGCAGAGAACCTGAGGAGGTACATAAGGAACATGAAGACTCGCAAGTTGTTGTGGAATTTCAAGTTCCAAATGTAACACAGGAACCTCGTAGATCTAGTAGGACACGACTTGAGCCTGAGAGATTTGGATTTCTCGTGACTCAAGATAGTGACGAATTGGGCATAGCAGATGAGCCAACTTCCTATCTAGAAGCTACTAAGGGACCAGAATCTGAGAAATGGCTCGAAGCCATGAGATCTGAGATGGAATCCATGTACACCAACAAGGTATGGACCTTGGTGGATCCACCCGAAGGGGTAAGACCCATAGGGTGCAAGTGGATCTTTAAGAAGAAGACTGACATGGATGGAAATGTTCAAACCTATAAAGGTAGATTGGTTGCTAAAGGATTCTGTCAAATTCAAGGTGTTGATTATGATGAGACCTTCTCACCAGTTTCCATGGTTAAATCCATCAGGATCATGCTTGCCATTGCAGCTTATCATGACTATGAGATTTGGCAGATGGATGTTAAAACAACATTCCTTAATGGGAATTTACTCGAGGATGTGTACATGACACAACCTGAGGGTTTTATCGATCCAAAGGAAGCCAATAAAGTCTGTAAGCTACAAAGGTCAATCTATGGATTGAAGCAAGCATCTCAGAGCTGGAATCTACATTTTGATGAAGTAGTCAAAAAGTTTGGCTTTAGTCAAAATGAAGATGAACCTTGTGTTTACAAAAGGGTTAGTGGGAGCACAGTCGTATTTCTCATATTGTATGTGGATGACATACTATTGATGGGAAATGACATCCCTACTCTTCAGACAGTAAAAGGTTGGCTAGGGAAGACTTTCTCTATGAAGGATTTAGGCGAAGCATCCTATATACTTGGGATTAAGATCTATAGAGATAGATCTAGAAGGCTTCTAGGCCTAAGCCAGAGCACATACATTGACAAGGTGCTAAAGAGGTTTAGCATGGAGGGTTATAAGAGAGGTAACTTGCCCATGTCCCATGGGGTTACAATCTCTAAAGCCCAGTGTCCTAGTTTATGTGATGAACGAGCACGCATGAGTAAGATTCCATATGCATCAGCAATTGGATCTATCATGTACGCAATGTTATGTACTCGTCCTGATGTGTCGTATGCTTTGAGCATGACGAGCCGGTATCAGTCAGATCCAGGTGAATGTCACTGGACAGCCGTAAAGAACATCCTAAAGTACTTGAGAAGAACTAAGGATCAATTCTTGGTATACGGTGGTGAGGAAGAGCTCGTGGTAAAGGGTTACACCGATGCTAGCTTCCAAACTGACAAAGATGACTACAGATCGCAATCTGGATTTGTGTTTTGCCTGAACAATGGAGCTGTGATCTGGAAGAGTTCCAAGCAAGAGACGGTTGCGGATTCTACAACAGAGGCCGAATATATTGCCGCATCTAATGCTGCAAAGGAAGTTGTGTGATCAAGAAGTTCATTTCTGAACTTGGAGTGGTTCCAAGCGCTGGTGATGCAATTGAGTTGTTTTGCGACAACAATGGAGAAATTGCACAAGCTAAAGAACCAAGATCGCACCAACGTTCCAAACATATTCTACGGCGGTTCCATCTCATACGAGAGATCGTACAACGAGGAGATGTGAAGATTTGCAGAGTACCTACAGAAAGAAATGTGGCTGACCCGCTCACAAAAGCACTTTCACAGCAGAAACATGATGAACATGTTCGATCACTTGGATTGAGATTCATGAGTGATTGGGTATAAGTGTAAGTGGGAATCTGTTGGTATGTATGCCCATAGAGACTATCATTCGATGATTGTAATGGGATAATATGTAAACGATTTGTAATACTACATTGATCATATCAATAAAGGCAAGTTTCCAATCTATATGTTTGTGTTTTATATTGTGAGATGACCATAAAACTTATAGATGTCTATAGAATAATATACTCAACGACATATGTCTTTGGGTTGATGACCTGAACAGTGAGATCATATGTATGCTAAGAGTATGTATTCTTGTTTTGTCCCTAATCAGTTGTTATTGTGGAAATATCCATAGACATCAATAACACATAAGATTAGAATGTATGTTGGTTGATGGAAGAATCTCATTATCCATGATATGGAGATATCAAACCAAATACATAGATACTTGTTAGAGAACAGTGTATCGGATAGACCCACCTTGAGAGTGACACATGGATACCATGATTGGTAGTTAGAGTCACATCTCATAATGATGGTGGTGATTGTGGTTCTTAGACCTGAAGTCACTACACTTATCACATGTCATTCGGTGTACTTTGACATCATCCACCGTGGTCCAGAATAAGGATTGCCATAAATATGGTGCTTGGGTGCACTGTGACACATGGGGATGACTGTGAGTGATGTAGATGGAATTTGTCCTTCCTACGGGAGTTTGATATTCCGGCCACTTGATAAGCGAGACTGAGAAATGCATGGCCATGCTGATGTGAATCAATATGTGATATTGAGCTTACATATATCTCAGACAGTCTGCTCTAGTTCAAGGAACATGGATTGAATTTTGAAAAGGATAACAATTCCATGACTCGAGTTCAATCTGGATATCAGCAACAAAGGAACTATACAATCACTGTAACACCAGTCATGAATGATAGGTCAAGTTGTTCTCCAACTTCTCCAATTACTTGGGTAGCAATGAAGTCTTGCTAGATACCAATCATTGTTTGTGAAATCATAATATGATTATGGATATCACTGCCAACGTAATTTGGAGCCTACCGGGTCACACGCATAGGATGTATTGGAATAGGAGTATAATTGTGGATTTGATTGGAATTGCTCCGAATCACATTGATTACTAAAATGTTTATGTAATGGATTAGAATAATATTGGAGTGACTGGCTCTAAGTGCAAGTGGGAGTATGTTGGTATATGTATGCTCGTAGAGCCATCCCAAGCGATTGCATGGAGTCGGATATTAATTAATCAATTAATGTGATTATTTGGTTAATTAATGAATTCCGGAATATTCTAATTAATCCACGAGCGTTTTAATTAACGCAACATTTCTGTTTACCGATGGGTTCAGGAAACCCTATTTCCCTTCGTATCCTGTTTAAAGGAGGATTGACGGACGATATCTATATAAGATAGATATAGGTTTTTCAGTTTACGCTCACGCACGTAAACCTAGCCGTCACCATCCTTAGGAGAGAAAGGAGAGCAATGCGCCGCTAGCACGCTGCCGCAGAGACACGCTCCTTCCTGTCGGCTTGAGAAGCGCGACGTGGAGTTCCGTCCATCCGCGTGGACAAAGTAGAGACGCAGACACCTTGACGCCTGCGTTTGGAGGACGTCGAAGACCACCTCTATGTGCTGCGAGCAACGTACGTCACCGCCGCAAAGGAGCATCGCCGGATCAACCTGCGACAGTGAACGGGAGAGAAGATCCGTCCGTGTTTGACAAGCAGCGTTGCACCGTCGTGCAGCGGGACATCGCCGGACTTGCTCCGCGATAAGGTATATCCCGCAAACCTGTTTCCGAATACGCTATTATCGACGAGATCCTGTTTTGGGTACGTGGATTTTATCGCTTCCGCCGCGCATGTTTTCTCCACAAAACCCAACACAAACTACCACAAAAACTCATATCGGAATTTGATAAGAACAATGATGTATAGATCCCTCTTCTCCTTCGCTGGCTAACACATCTTTCTATGAGGAATACCTTCAACCTGAGTATGTATATGTGGTAGAGTATCTGTGCCAGATCGGTGTTCCAAAAGGATATTGTCCCCACACTTGCTGCCATACAACACCTCAACAAAATTGACCGAGAAAGAGAAATCTACTATGAGAAGAGACAGAAGCGCTGATTAACTGCGAGAGAGACAAAATAAGAGACCAACCTAGTCGAAATAGAAAGCAAGTAAAAGAGAAAGGAGGTAGGAAACTCATCGCAGCCGGGCTCCACGACAGGGAGGAAGAAGACCACTGTCTCCAAAGACAACATGCCAGCGCGCCTCCCGAAGAAGAGACCCTGCTGAAGACGGGCGAGAAGAGGCTGAGGGGGAGAGGGACACTACTTTACGGCGGTCAAATCCCCCTCCCCCCAGCCATCCATCTCCAGAGGAAGAAACCCTAGTAACACTAGGGTGAGAGAGCAGCCGCCATGATAGAATTGCTTTGAGATCTAAAGACTTGGGATTCTGGCTAGCCTTATAAATCTTCTTAGCTTTATCTTTGCCTTTATACTTCCCCTTTGTCTTACTGATCATCATCATAGACTTGGGCTTGTCTTTCTTCATCTATCCTTCAACTATTCTCAACATGTCGAACAACTCTGTCAATGATTTGTCAAAGTCTTTCATGTTATAGTTCATGACAAATGAAAGTAAGGTTTTGGCAGAGAATTTTGAATCACATCAATGGCCAACTCTTGACCCAAGGGGAATCCCAATCTAACTAGGTTCTCCACATAACCAATTAGCTTGAGCACATGAGGACCTACTAGATCTCCTTCTGTCATGTTACATTTGAATGATGCCTTGGATACATCATATCTCTCTTGTCTTGCCCAATCTTGGAACATGTTCTTGAGATGTGTGACCATCTCAATCACATCCATGTTCTCATGCTGCCTCTGCAACTCATATTTCATGGATCATAGCATCAGAAACTTAGCATCCCTAACATCTTCATTATGCTTCCTGTAAGCATCATTGTCATCCCTAGGTGCAGTTGGAAGGGGTTCATCTGGTTTTGGCATCTCCAGGACATAGAGATTTCACTCCTGTGTGAGAACGATTCTCACTGTCCTAAACCAGTCATGGAAGTTGTTCCCATTTAGTTTTTCCTTCTCAAGGACCGATCATAGAGAAAAGTGATTGTTGTTTGTCATTTTTTATTCTACAAAGGAATTTGCAATTTTATCAAAAACTCATTTTTTGATTTGATTTGATTAAAATTTGGGTGATAGTAATTAGGTATTTAATTAAATATCATTTCATTATTTTGCTCAAAGTGATAACTCTCAAGTATCAATTTAGAAAATTGTAAAGAATAATCTTTTAATGAGAAAGATCCAAAATGATTTGTTTATCACCCGACCAACACCGTAATAAATAATCAACCATATGAAATTCTCGATAGACGATATATGCAACTCCTTTCCATGATCATATGCATGTTTTTGGGCTTGGACACTCTAGGAATCACGAGTTAAGCCTGACCCAACAACTAATAAAATAGATATGCACCCTACGAAGGCAGAACCTACATATCTACCATCACACTTCTATGAGGTAGACGATACACCACGTGAAGGCCTAACCTATGCTTAGTCAAACAATTGTTTCATGTGTATTTCTATTGGAAATCATCTTAGACTTAATATGCTTGATTGAGGGATATATATATATATACATACAATGTATCCAATCACTACATATATAGTATGCATCATATGCATGCTATATCCCACAATGTATACATGCAATAAAATAAAATGTGATGGTTATGGCCATGTCTACTGTAATTCCTTGGAGACACACAGAATTACTCCCACCTAGGTCAATCATCACATCACATTGATGCACCTCCTATTGGTGTAGATCTATGCTTGCCAATCTAGGTAGATTGGTTTAACCCTTGAACTGGTCGTCATGTCTATTGGCCGCTCGGTTGACCCTCAGGGACGGTCGTCTGGCCTGCTATCCAACTGATCTATGGACTCCCTCCAAAAGGTCGATTGGGTCCACCAGGAGGTCATCTGGCTCCATCATTATGTGCTCCGTGGTCCTCTGGATGGCCGGCTTGTCTAACGAATTGGTTGTCTCATCTGGCGATGATTATCTTCATTGTCGTTGCAAGAAAGGAAACTATCCTATTGCTACTCTATTACATTGTAAAGAGAAACCTCGATTTACATTTGAGGGGAGAAAAGGTAGGAAAGAATTAGCTTTACTTTGGGAAGAGGGAGGTAGAGGCTCGGTATACAACCGAGATAAATAATAATAAAACTAAACCATCCAACTACACATAGATATTGGGTATTGGCCATAACCATTCTACACATCCACCATCAAAATTTCTTTTTAGAAAACGCATGTTAATTACATATAAATCATATATATATATATATATATATATATATATATATATATATATATATATATATATATATATATATATATGTGTGTGTGTGTGTGTGTGTGTGTGTGTGTGTGTGTGTGTTAGTTTTAGGATTATGTGGTCTTTGATCGGATAAGCGTATGAGATAGTTTAAATATTCACATCGTATGCAATAAATAAATAAAAATATGATCATATCAATTATCCTAACACATAGTAAATTGACATAGCTTTGATACCACTGTTGGAAAATACGGGCATAGAACAAGGAAGTAGAAACAAAAACTTATCTATCTGTATTCCCCATAGTAGCAAGATCGCGTATACTACTATGAAATAGGAAGGATGGTTTAACAAGTTTAGACCTGGTCCTGGAGCAAGTCTAGTGACGACAACTTGTTGCAGTTGCAACTAGCTACTAATTGCTCTTGGACGGTGTTTATGCAACTCCTGATATTCATCACAGACAACCACAAGACAACTTCTACAATGGCTCCTATGGTCTTACCACAAACTGTATATTGACTTTGTCCTCCTAGTAGTAGCCAAAGGAGTCCTACCTCTAGAGTAGTCCACATAGACCAACTAGAACTCATGTCCTCCTGCTAGAATGGACAAGAAGGAGTTGTCCCTCCCGTTGGTGTACTAGTCACCAACATGCTTCCCACAACAATGATCTGTAGTTGTTCTCTCCTGTATCTATCCCTCCCTAGTCGAGTAGGACTTGCTTGTGCTATCTTGCTTACTAACACAAGAGAGAACAAAAATTGTCAGAGAAACTGATTCTCAAATGTCTGTGTTATTATTGTACTTTGGGAAGCCCTCAGTATCCCTATATTTATAGGTGGTGTTAGGGCCATGGTTCCCAGTCCATTTGGGATCTGTGCGGGAGTGGAAGGGACTGAAAGATCTTGAATTTTCACAACCTGCGAGACACGAAACGGTCATGTAGAACTGTAAGATGGTCATCTCATTCTGTAAGACAGTCATATGGCTATTTCCTGATTTGACAAAACTATTTCTAATAAATGTGAGCATTAATTCCTTGTTCCAATCAAATTGAACAATTGAAATGAGTAATCTTTCTCACGAATAGGGGAAAGTTGCTAGAACATTCAACCAACCCAACCGAGTCGATCAATTCACTAGGTGAACCAGTCATCTTGCTCACCCAAGCCGATGGGTTCACCCAGTGAGTCAGTCTGTTGGGTCTAGTTCGTACAGATTTCCAACCATTTTAGTTCCAATCAATCTTACTCTCCAAACAACCGTATCAACATATGAGCCAATCATTTGACACTCCAAATGGTCATCTCACCCTGTGAGACAACCGATTGGAAGTGCAAATCAGCTGATCTATTGCGTGAATTGAGTACCTAAGCATTTAGTAATCAATCCAATCATCATTCAAGATTAAACTCCTCTTCTAGATGAATTCCTATGAGTGTGACCCTATATGTCCCATATCACATTGGCAGTGAATGTCCATAACTAACTTATGACATCACAAGCAGAGAGTGGTGCCTAGTCGCACATTAGTGCTACCCAAGTGAATGGAAAGTTGGAGAACAACTTCAACCTACAATTTGTGTAAGGTGTTGCAGTGATTGTATAATTCCTTTGTCTCTATTATCCAGAGTGAACTCGAGGAATGGAATCATCATCCTCTTAATGTTCAACACATGTTCCTTGAACCAAGAGTAGAATGTCTTAGATATTGTGACCTCAATATCATATATTAATTCACATGTGCATGCAAATGCATTTCTCAATCTCTCTTATCAAGTGTCTAGGATATCAATCTCTAGTTGGAGGGATAAATCCCATCTCTATCACTCATAGTCAATCCCCATGTGTCAAAGTCACCCAATCATCATCGTTATAACAACCCATGTTTCAGGACTATATTTGATGATGTCAACGCGTACCCAATGACATGTGATGAGTGTAGTGATTTTAGGTTTATGAATCACAATCACTACCTTCACTATAAGAGATGAATATGACCACCAATGATAGTTTACATGTGTCACTCTCAAGGTGGGTCTGTCCGATACACTGTTCCCTAACATGTATTTGTGTGCTTGGTTTAATATTTCCATGTCATGACCAATGTGATTCAATCATCAACCAACCTACACTCCAGTATTATGTGTTACTGATGTCTATCTTCCTTCCACAATAACAACCGATTGGGGGCATAATAAGAATTTACATACTCTTAGCATTTGTATGATCTCATTCTCTAAGTCACGTACTTGAAGACATACATCATTGAGTATTGTCATTCTTTAGACATTCATAATGTTTCCTCATTATCTCATAACTGAATGAAACAAAATGAATTGGAAGCTTGCCTTTATGAGTATTAATCAAATCTTTTATGGTATATGTCATGTCAATCATCATATGATTGTCTCTCTGGGCATACCTTACCAATAAGAATGACTTTCTCCCTCTCCTTTTTAATTGAACTTTTTAATGCCATGAAGATCAAGTAGACCACTTGCCAAGGTGAGAGGAGTATCCATGCTACTTGACAAATGCATATTCATGTGTTTTTATTGCTTCTTTTAGATGATTTCTTATGGAAAATTCGTTGTTATTTCTAGTTTTAGCATTTAACTGCTTTAGTTTGGCTTTTGTCTCCTAATATAGAGTTTTAATTATAATTTATCATTTATTGTAGGAAAATAACTCTACTATACCCATTCACTCCAAAGATCACAAATTCCCCAAAAATACTCCTAGAATTGAATATTAAGGAGGCCTCAAATTAAT
Source organism: Alisma plantago-aquatica (assembly GCA_963693085.1). NCBI lineage: Eukaryota > Viridiplantae > Streptophyta > Magnoliopsida > Alismatales > Alismataceae > Alisma > Alisma plantago-aquatica. The sequence continues at coordinate 1,003,101,263 of OY856411.1, read as the reverse complement.
ATCTTAGCCTTTAAGAATTCCAACTGATCAGCTAACATATCCAATCAGCTGACTCACAAGCAAGAATTGATCAGATCTAGAATTACTAGTCGACTGAATGGCCACCTAGTTGACCAACTCAAAATGAAAAAGAGGAGACTTTGATTACATACAAATTGATAGATTCACCTTGAACTCGTCGACTAACATGCATAAGAAATCGAGCATTGACCTACCCTAGTTGACTGACTTGATCCCCAATCACTCGAATGGTGCAATGAACCCAGTCTCTGTAGCCGCTGCCAAAAATGGAATTTAGGATTTTGTGGCCACATTCCTTCTATATAAAATGAGGGGGTAGGCCAAACATATATGTGTTATCACAATTGAGATATATAATAATTGTACTAGTCATGCTGAGATAATCTTCATATTGTTGGATATTTCTTTGTAGACTTCCTCACATTAACTTATTCCCACAATTATCTTGAGTGCAATTGGGTCCAATATATAAGAGTGAAGTCTTGTGGTTGCAGTTAATAGGAATAAGATCAAAATAATGATAGAGGAAGGAGAGAGATGAAGGATGATGGATATAAAAAATACATATTTGATGCTTTGATCACAATCTAGGGCATGCACTAAGAAACTTCATTGAACTTGGGGGCTTGTGCGAAAAGAGGGATTGTGGTGCCACCTAAGCATATTTTTTTGTTAGGGTGGGGTGAATAAAACAAGGAAAGGACAAATGAGTTAGGCTTACTATATTATGACAAATATAAAAAAGTATGTTAATACCAACAACAATTATATGTGTTGGTAAATACAATTATTGCCATGGTTTGTAGTGGTCCTAGTAGATTTTTTCCTTTTTTATCTCTCTTTTGGGAGACAAAAAAATAAAGAAGGGAGAGTGAGGAGGGATAGGAAGAAAGTGTGGGAGAAAGGAGAAAAGTAATAAGGAAGAGGAGGGAAGTAATAGAAAGAGGGGGAGAGGAGAGATATAATAAGTAAGACGAGGGAAGTAATGAGAAGAGGGGAGAGGAGGGAAGTAATGAATAAAGATGATAGAAGTATAAGAAAAGGGGAGGGAAGTAATGATGAATATGGAAGGAATGATGAAAAAAGAGGAAAGTATGAGGAAATAGGAGGGAAGTAATGCGGAAAAAGAAAGTGATGAATATACCTACTAATGATATATACGTACTAATGAATGTAGATTAACATCTAGTAAAGTGAATATGCTCCGACAAATGGTGAATGTGCACCTACTAATGTTGAATATGGACATATCAATTTTTAAGAATTAGTCACATTTCACCATTTTTGGGCTTGTTTTAGCCATTTGTGGATGTGTCTCCACAATATGAGTATTCACTAAAAATTGATGCACATATATGTGTAGGGAAATACAACATCAAATAGGCCACAGAAAAAAGTTACTGACATATTTTCCATTGACCAACAGATCGTGTCAATAACTATGCAACGGGAAGGATGGTTTTACAAAGATATACATGGTCCTGGAACAAGTCCAACGACAATACATGTCAATGTAGAATTATACTCTATCTTGTAGCTTGTAGTTGCACTGGAACTCATCTGACCGCTCCTCCATGGACAACAGACTCAGACAACTAATTCAGTGACTCCCCTAATCTCATGACGCAATTTTACTGTGCGCTAAAATGCAAGTGAACGCGTCGAGTAGTACAGGCCTTTGTGAGGCCCGAGTCGAACACAGGGATACTCGGAATTGTTGGAGACTCCTACTAACTATTTGCGATCAGCTAAGCCGAATAACAAATTGAGGGTTGTTGTTAAAATTAAAAGAAAATAAAAACAAAAATGAAACAAACGATCCATTAAATGTTAATTTAATCAATTCAAAAGGGTATCTTTAGGATTGCGGTTTCACCACGGGTTTTTATTGTATTAAATTCTATATAGCTACTCAATTTTATCTCTCTTTCCGGGTAGTGGCCTGAAAACAGAATTTCCCACTGTCGTGGTGCAATTCACTACCTAGGTCTAGGTCGGTTCCACCGTCGTAGTAACCTATACCCTAAACTCGGTGCATTATGAACGATCTCTCAGTATCCACCATTATTTTTACACCACCTTAGTCAAGGGATTTATCGATTAATGTAGATTTCGTCTCTTTTCAGCCGTTAATTCTTCTTTCAAAGTGATTAAGGGCATTAGGTTATTATTATGGTGATCAAGCATAACAATATATGGAGAAAACGAAACTATACCACAGATTTAAGAGATAAAATATGAATTACTATTATAAAATTGTCATACAATGAATCCCCGGGCTACTCCTGGTCCTAAAGACAAAGGGGATTAGCCCCGCATGGTCATTTCAATGAAAGACAGAGGAGTAGAGAAGAAAAACATGGGAAACATGGAGAAAACTCGTGTAACCCCTGATACAAAGGTGTTCCTGGAGATCCTCCTCGAGAAACGTGCGTTTTGCAGTCTTCCGGCAGCAAAATCGCCCGTCGGAGGTGCCCGGATCGCTCGGTTGACGGCCTTCGTCTCTCGTCTCCTATATCTCTCTCTCCTTCTTGGATGTTGTGCAACACAATGTCCTCTCCCCCTCGGGCCGTCCGTGCTCTTCTTAGGTCATAGGACCACTTTACGGCTCCGAAAAAGCTCAACCGTCGGATTAAAACGCTTCGTTTTAGTGCTGAAAATCGCCAGATCCCGACGCTGTCGATAGTATCGACCCCAAGGTCGATGGTATCGACCATGGCACAGGTTATTCCTTCCAAGATCGCATTTTGGGGTTGCTTTTTGATGAAATGTCGATACTATCGACCTGGGGGTCGATAGTATCGACTCCGGACAATGCAAAAGTGCCTGAAAAAGTGCCGAAACATGTGTATAAGTCTGGGGATTATATAAAATCATATAAATATTATAAAAGAAGTATAATTTGATGCAAAAAGAGTTTAAAGGCCAACTATAGTGAATTATGCAAAAATAATCAAGAAAATGACAAATACATGCATAAAACAGATATAAAATAAGCCTATAAAAATGACTTAAAACCCATGCATCAAACTCCCCTAAGCTTAAACCTTGCTCGTCCTCGAGCAACAAAACTTTGGATCTGGTTGAGATAAGTCAGCAACAGGACATAAATACATGAAATGAATCTACATCATCCCCACTTTCTTTCCACAAACCGGCCCTCATTGACCATTGAACACTAACTGCCATCCAGGCGACCAAAGATCTATGTAAAAGATGTCTATCCCCCAATCACTGAAACACTATCAATTAAAGCAGTTAATATGATAAACTCATCCGGTCCATACTTGATGCATCTTGTGATCTCCTATCTACGTTGCTCATTTCCTAACTACCATCTAAATGGAAGCAGATCTCCTGATATTAATGAATGAGGAGAATATCATGGGTGACCTACCGATTAGAGCAACGGGTGGATGGGATAGGTGGTTGTGGAAGAGATGGAAGCACATAATAGTCAATCATGCAATACAAAAATTAATGACCTATCATGATGCAAACTGCAAGTGAAAATGTCCTAATGTTACATTTTTGGTGGAATGATGCATGCACTATCATTCCGTCTCAAGGTGAGATGGAATATCTAAGAAAACTACACCATGTGCTTATTCTTCTTAGTATGTAAGTGAGAACATGTTCCTTTCTCCCTCTCATTCCTACTTCTGAATTCTTTTTTTTTCTCTCTTTTTTTTCTTCTCTTTTTTTTCAATTTTTTTTCAATTTTTTTTTCAAGCCCTTATTTTCATAGATGACAATGAATTATTTGTCGGGCTCACTTCTTGTTACATACTTGTGCATCTGAAGCATTCTATTTGGAGGGTATGGAACAAGTTCATCACCTTTAATGTTTTCAGAGTAACATAAGATACATGGTGTACAATATGCTCAAAAGATGTAAATGCAACTACATAATGACAGTTATGCAACTACTATGACATGCACCTAAGGATAATGTGCATGTATAACTACTCTATCCTTTTTTTTCATTTTCATGCAAAAAAAAATGTGAAAATAGATATAATGCATGACCTATCTACATGAGATGCAATCAAAAAGTGAAAGACAATAATGTGCTCCCATTTCTTATGGTGGAGTGTGAATGAAATTGCGGTGGATCATATCACAAGACTAATTGACAGAACCTTTCGAAAATATCATATGTCCCTCTCTAAAGACCTGTGTACAGGGTAACTGAAGGATTTCTCTCTTAAACTTTAGTCTAAGGTCACGTTAGCATTTGGTCGGTTTGGGCTCAAACATCCTTGTCAATCACTTTTCCTTAGACAATAAAGATGGTCATTCATGTCCCCGTGTCCTGAAGCTGACTCACCCAAACACTTCCTCAGTTATGCAACTCAATTACTCACAAGAATAAGCTCAAGAAGTTTTCAATATACTCATATTTTCATGTGCACACAACCCAAGAGTAAAACTTGCAATTGAAACCATGCATTTATTGCTCCACAGATTACTTTAGATAGATGTGGATCCTACAAAAGCGGTAAACCTAGAAATAAAAACAACTAATAATTCAAAAATAAAATCAACATGAATAAGTAAGTAAAAACTAAGATAGAGGGTTGTTCCAACACCCCCCCTAAGCTTGAATATGACTATGGCCTCATAGTCAACATTCTCACTTAAGAGGTGGAACAACGGTACCATTCACTTTGAAGTGTGGTGAAGAAGGATGGTTAGATGCTCAAGTAGACCAAGTGATGCTTGCTATCTCCCTCCTTTTTGTGGCCCATTTTTGTGTCTTAGTGGTTCTAATACGTGACTTTCTTCATCCATCTTTCCTCTGCAAAAAACAGTTCGAAAAAATCTCATTTGGATACCTTTTAGGGCCTGTTTTATGTAGCTGTCCTGTAGGTGTCGATACCACCCAGACTCAACGATTTTGTTGAATCGACGCATCTAAAAGCCTGGGAACTCAAAAGTGTCGATACTATCGACCCTAGGGTCGATGGTATCGACTTTACTGGCACCAATTTTTCTGTAAATCTTCAGGAATCTCGATACTATCGACCCTAGGGTCGATGGTATCGTTTTTTCTTCAACGTTTACTTCTCCAAACTCGATACTATCGACATGGGTGTTGATAGTATCGACCTTAACATTCTTCACACTTCAAAACACGAGTTAGGGTACCATTTTTACAAAAATTATCAAAACCTAAGAAAAAACTAAGTACATAAACATAAAAGAACATAACCAAACATAAAATTGAACCTAAAGTTGGGTTGCCTCCCAACAAGCGCCCTTGTTTAATGTCCTAGGATTGACATAAAGATACCTTTAACCTGAGTTTTCAAGAGATGTCTCCAATGAGTCATGTGGCAATTTGAATTGAACTCGATCCTGTCCAATCCCCAAGGTCAATGTACCTCTCCCAATGGCAGCGATGACATCAGCCGTAGCTTGGAACGGCCTTCCCAATAACATCTCGAAACTTTGGAGCTGTGGCATGTCCATGACAACAAAATCTACCGGGAAGATGAACCTGTCTACCTTGACGAGTACATCATCGCACACTCCATATGGCCTTACAATGGACCCATCCGCCAACTCAATCGTTGCCGCCGATTTCTTTATCTCCTTCAACCCAAGCTTTTGAAATGTGGATAGAGGCATAAGATTAATGCTGGCACCCGAATCACACAGTGCTTGTGGAAAATGTTGGCCACCTATTGACCATGGGATATAAAAACTCCCCGGGTCTTTCTTCTTCTCTGGTAATCTCCCAAGAATGATTGAGCTCACCATTTCATTCATCCTGCATACATCAGTATCTTTGATCCGCCTCTTTTTGTTGATTATATCTTTAATGAACCTCCCATAGGCGGGAACCTTCTCAATCATTTCCACCAGCGGAATGTTGATATGCAGCTTGCAGAATATTTCCAAGAATTTCCTATAGTGCCGGTGCTCCTTCTTCGGCTTCAGATTGTCCCGACTTGACACATCTACCGCATTGACACGCTTGTGAGGAGGCACATATGAGATTTTCGGGGCCAGCTCTCCTAAGCTTGCTTCAATTACTCCCTCTGGCGTGGGCTTTATCAGAACATCATCAACATTAATCATGTGATGTGACTCCTCCCCTGCAATAGATGCATCAGCACCTTGACGGACAGTCTTACTTTGCTCTTCTCGCCTAAGTGTAGGCGCAACTATCATGTGCTCGTGGCGGGATTTTCTGAAGAGAGTGTTTCCGCCCGACAGTCCATAATAAGTACGAGGATACGGTATCGCCGGTGTTGCTTCCGTATCAAACTTCATTTTGCTTTGATCTTCTACTTCTGACACCTGAGATTCCTCCTCATTGCTTACCACAGACATGTACTTCACTTGATGGTGTGCTTGGGCCACATTTGCACTCTCGGCCGGTTTCTGCTGGTTGGCGTGCTTGATGGCCGCCACTTCACTTGAAATCTGAGCCATAGTGGTTTCTAATGCCCGCATCTGTACTCCATGGCTTTGTAGCGTCTGCCCAAATTTGGTTAGAATATCACCTTGAGATTGCAATTGTTTACCAAACATAGCCATCATCTCCTGATTCTGTTGCACCATTTGACTCAGTAATTCGGTGTTCTTATCTTCAGCCCTAGGCTGTGGCTTCACCTCCGGATCCTACAAAAAATTATTAGGATCCTTCCAGGAGAACTTTTTGTCCTTCCTCCACGCATAGTCATTGTTTCTGTAGCCCTGTTGTTGCATGTACTTTCCTTGGGCTTCCTCATCCTCAGATGAATCTTTCTTAGCTAGCAACTTCTTGGCTAGAAGATCTAACTTGTCGTTCAGCTCCTTAATTACTTTGGATTCACATGCAACTCTGACCTTCTCCACAACACCTCTTTCACCCCATGACTGTTTCCTAGCCATGTTCTTTAATATCTCCCAACATCTGGTGTCCGTATTGTTCAGAAAGAATCCTGACCCAGCTGAATCCAGATTACTCCTATCGTGCTCGGAGAGAGCAAAATAAAATATCTTCACCTGCGTCTCTTTATCCAACCCATGATGTGGGAACCTCCTCAGCATAACCTGAAATCTCTCCCAGGTCTCAGAATATGTCTCACCAGCCTGTTGGGTAAAGTTATGAATCTTCCGGATCATGTCGTTAGTCTTCTCAAGAGGGAAGAACCTCTCAAAGAAAACCTCCACCATATGGTTCCAGGACTCCACAAACTCATCATCCAGATTATGTAGCCACTCTCTTTCTGCTCCCGCCAAGGAACTTGGGAAAAGCTTGAGATACAATGCATCTTGTGGAAACCTGTCTATTTTTACCATGTCGCAGTTTTCAACAAACTGGCTGATGTGTGCAACATGATCCTCATTCTTCAGCCCATGAAACGCATTTGATTTCACCAAATTAATCAACGCTGGATTGATCTTATATGTCGGTATGTTGATTGCCTGCTTCTTTATAGGCCCCTTTGAAGCTGATGAGGAAGAAGCTTTGATCTTCTCCCATATGGTCTGTGGCTCGGCCATCTCTTCTGGTTCAGATTCAGAATCTACCTCTTCTTGGTACTCTTGCTCAGAATGCTCCTCGTCCTCATGTCCCGAAAATGGAACCTCGGGTGCGCGTTCCGCGTAGTCAGTACTATGCGTATGCACCATACACAGTACCTGAAATAAGAAAATTCGAGTTCAGTACTAAGCTTAGACGAGTATAAACAATTAAAGCACAATGTAAAAATATTTGAAATTGAATGAAAAATAAAAAAAAAATTGTGGCCTAGAGTGGCCGCGCGTAGCACTCGAAGTGCCAACAATTCACCGTATCCCCGGCAACGATGCCAAAAACTTGACGCAATTTTACTGTGCGCTAAAACGCAAGTGAACGCGTCGAGTAGTACAAGCCTTTGTGAGGCCCGAGTCGAACACAGGGATACTCGGAATTGTTGGAGACTCCTACTAACTATTTGCGATCAGCTAAGCCGAATAAAAAATTGAGGGTTGTTGTTAAAATTAAAAGAAAATAAAACAAAAACGAAACAAACGATCGATTAAATGTTAATTTAATCAATTCAAAAGGGTATCTTTAGGATTGCGGTTTCACCGCAGGTTTTCATTGTATTAAATTCTATATAGCTACTCAATTTTATCTCTCTTTCCGGGTAGTGGCCTGAAAACAGAATTGCCCACTTTCGTGGTGCAATTCACTACCTAGGTCTAGACCGTCGTAGTAACCTATACCCTAAACTCGGTGCATTATGAACGATCTCTCAGTATCCACCATTAATTTTACACCACCTTGGTCAAGGGATTTATCGATTAATGTAGATTTCGTCTCTTTTCAGCCGTTAATTCTTCTTTCAAAGTGATTAAGGGCATTAGGTTATTATTATGGTGATCAAGCATAACAATATATGGATAAAACGAAACTATACCACGGATTTAAGAGATAAAATATGAATTACTATTATAAAATTGTCATACAATGAATCCCCGGGCTACTCCCGGTCCTAAAGACAAAGGGGATTAGCCCCGCATGGTCATCTCAATGAAAGACAGAGGAGTAGAGAAGAAAAACATGGGAAACATGGAGAAAACTCGTGTAACCCCTGATACAAAGGTGTTCCTGGAGATCCTCCTCGAGAAACGTGCGTTTTGCAGTCTTCCGGCAGCAAAATCGCCCGTCGGAGGTCCCGGATCGCTCGGTTGACGGCCTTCGTCTCTAATCTCCTATCTCTCTCTCTCCTTCTTGGATGTTGTTCAATACAATGTCCTCTCCCCATCGGGACGTCCGTGCTCTTCTTAGGTCATATGACCACTTTACGGCTCCGAAAAAGCTCAACCGTCGGATTAAAACGCTCCGTTTTAGTGCTGAAAATCGCCAGATCCCGACGCTGTCGATAGTATCGACCCCAAGGTCGATGGTATCGACCATGGCACAGGTTATTCCTTCCAAGATCGTGTTTTGGGGTTTCTTTTTGATGAAATGTCGATACTATCGACCTGGGGGTCGATAGTATCGACTCCGGACAATGCAAAAGTGCCTGAAAAAGTGCCAAAACATGTGTATAAGTCCGGGGATTATATAAAATCATATAAATATTATAAAAGAAGTATAATTTTATGCAAAAAGAGTTTAAAGGCCAACTATAGTGAATTATGCAAATATAATCAAGAAAATGACAAATACATGCATAAAACAGATATAAAATAAGCCTATAAAAATGACTTAAAACCCATGCATCATCTCACCATGGACTGCAAGTTTGACATTGTCCTCCTAGCCAAAAGACTCCTGCCTCTAGAGTAATCCACACAAACCAACTTGAACTCCTGTCATCCTGCTAGAATGGATAAAAAGAAGTTGTCCTTCCTGTTAGTGTACTAGTAACTGATAACACTTTATTTTACGTGCTTTTTGTATATATTTTATACCTCTTTTACTATATCTCTTATTAGCTTTCACCAAAATTTTATCATCTTTTTGACTAAAACTGTAACATCCCTGACCTGGGTTATGTACTAACCCTAGGTGTTTTGCCTAATAAATTTTATTATATGCTTGCTCTTATCTTTTGAAAAGTAATTAAAGCTCTTGAGGAACTTATATTTCAATTTCAGTCCTTTTTGAATAATGTTGAAACATTGTTTTGTTACTTTTGGATTAAAGTGCAAATTACCCAAGTTGAGGGGTTAACTTGCAAATTGCACATGATAAGATGTTCCTATGATGATGAGACATCATAAGAATGAATATGATGTAGTGTTATGGATTCCACAAGCTTGGGCACCAAGATAAAGCTTGTAGAGCAATCCTTGTGCATTAAAACCTAGTTTTGGTGTAATGTGTAATTTACCCAAAATCTAGGGTTCAATATGAAACATACCATATCTTGAGGGTCCCACATGTTTCTTGGCATCAAGTAGAGAAAATAAAATGAGAGGGGAACCTCATTTGAATGATCTTAGAGGAGAGAGAATCTTGATATTAAAATAATCAAGATTTAAGCATAAATGGCTCTTTAATATAATTAATGCAAAAAGAAATAAATTAATTAAGGAGCCCTATAACCAAGAGTTGAAGGATGTGTTTTCAATAGTGTTGGAAGAGCTTGTGCATTTCTTGGGCACAAAAAGATCTTGGTTGAGTGGAAGCCACTCACATTAATATAATAAAAAGTAATATCCACTAAAGGTTGGATATTAATATAAAATTCTTTAAGGTGCTTAATTCCTTTTCCATTTATCCTTGGATAATGGAGAGGTTTTGCAAGGTTATGGAGATGGCTTCATGGCCAAGGAATGGGGGAGGCTTTGGTGGAAATTAGTTGGAATTAAAAGAAAAACCACTCTTTTTCTCTTTCCTTGAAAACCCATAGACATATCCTTTATGTATATCTTTTTCCAACATACTCAAGGATCGTTTCCTTAGTTTATTTTCTCATCACTTGCTTTGGCCGACCAAGGAAAATCTCAGGAGCAGAGGAAGGACGACCATAACCAGCTTGGTAAGTTTTGATCATCTCCTACCTCAGATACATGGTGGAAACCCTAAAGCAATGGTTAATTATTGGTTTTCTTCACCCGATTTCCAATTCTAGCCAAGTTGTTCATCCAAAGGCTCAAGGACGGACCTTGGATAGTTGTTGGAACTCCATCCACCATTAAAGTTGTGGAGCTTGGAGCTTGGGATCAGTTCTAGAGGCAGGTTTTATAACTTAAACCTTTAACCATTGCTATTGCGTTCTTTTCTATAATAATCGTTGGTTACTTTTCTTCTTTGATACTCTTTTGAGTTCTTGCTAAAACTCCCATGAAGAATGGTTGTTGTTCTTAGTTGAACAGAGGAAGACGAAGATGACATGATCTTAGATGATTATCCAAAGAATTACTTTACCAAACGGTTTCCCTAGTTGTTCAAACGGTTTCCCAAACCGTTTGGGAACAAACGGTTTCAAACCATTTGGAATGAAACGGTTTCACCCAAACTGCATGGAGGGAAATGGTCCCAAGACCGTTTGGTGGCTTTGACCAAGTGTTGACCATTTGGAGACTTGTTGAAAATAATGTAGATTAATGACTCATCAATTATTATTGATTAATGTTGAAGGATCATCGATTCCAAACCCGAATCCATTTGATTCAAACCCTAATTAATGATCAATTGAGGGTCAAATCAGTTGAAGGTTGACCTAATTAATTCAATTGAAGTGTGGTGATAGGTTCAATTGATGAGTAGTTCCATAGATTCAATGGTTGAAGGAATCAACAATGGAAACCCAAAATTGATTTGACTAGTTGAGACCAACTTTGGTCCTTGCGGTTTTGAGGAGGTTTGGACCAAACGGTCTCAAGACCGTTTGGGACCAAACGATCCCAAACCGTTTGATTTCATGCGTTTTCAAGAGGTTACTTTAGCAAACAATCTTGAAGGTCACCTTTAGCAAACAGTTTCAGGGGTCTACTTTAGTAAACGGTTTCATGTGACCACCTTTAGCAAACGGTCTCAAAAGTCAACTTTGGAAAACGGTCTACACCACCAACTTTACTAAACGGTCTCAAGTGTGCAACTTTACTAAACAGTTTCAAAGGTTGCTTTTGCAAACGGTTTCATGTGTACAACTTTACTAAATGGTTTCAAAGGTAACTTTACCAAACAATTTCATTGGTTGTTCAAGACCGTTTGGAGGTCTAAATGATCTTAGACCGTTTGGATTTTTTTGGTCAAGACCGTTTGAGGTCTATATGGCCAAGACCGTTTGGTGGATAATTAACCAAAACTGCATGGGTACTTAAAGTGGTTAAAGGATAAAGTGATGAGTTGATTAATACATAATGTAATCAAAGATGATTATAATAAAGGTACCCTTAATGGGATAGCATGATTAGTACCCTTTGAATAATGAAGCCTTAATGATCATGTTGACAATGACATAACCAATGATGTCAATTCTTCTTCAGGAATGAGTTGACTTAGCCTAATAAATGCTTAAGCAAACATCATCTTTAGAAGATGAAAGAGATGATTTCCTACATGGATGATAATTAAGTATTGGACTTCTAATATGAATGAATGTCTAATTAGGGTATGATCCTTCATAGTGAGATCATGAAACTCTGATTATGATGGTTAATGAATCATAACCCTAATTGAGGGCATTAATAGGTGAAATCCTAATGCATGATAATGGTATGAACTTAATTCATAATCATGACATGATAAACTTAATTCAAGGTACTTTGATGTTCACTCCAACTTAGGATGAATAGTAAACCCTAATTATGAGTTGTTAATAGTAAACCCTAATCTAGGGTGATGTGATATGAATAGTAAACCCTAATCTAGGGTGATGTGATATGAATAGTAAACCCTAATCTATGGTGATGTGATATGAATAGTAAACCCTAATCTAGGGTGATGTGATATGAATAGTAAACCCTAATCTAGGGTGATGTGATATGAATAGTAAACCCTAATATAGGGTGATGTGATATGAATAGTAAACCCTAGTTGTAGGTTATTGAACTTAAACCCTAATCAAGGGTGACACAGGGTGAATAGTAAACCCTAATTCCAAATAAGGTAAATGGAAGTGTGAAACCCTAATTCTGGGTTATAGCTTATAGCATGAAGCTCTAAGGTTGATAATAAAATGATAAGTCATTAATCCTAATTGAGATAAAGGGGTTGATTAACCCTAATTGAATTGAAAAGGGAAACCCTAACCCTAGTAAGGGCATAGTGGGGCAACCCTTGGATAGTGATGTTATCATTATTTTGCATTATGCTGATATGAAATTGATGTATCTATTATCATATGTACTAATCATGCAGGCTTTATGAGATATTGAACATAGCCAGGTATTAGCTATGATGCTTTGTTTATTGAAAGTGCTTTATGAGCCTTGTAAGAAATGATATGTTATGTTGCCTAGTTAAAGGTAACAAAAGAGATTGATAGGCTTTAAGAGCCATGTGAAGTACCTACATTGCAATTATTATGTTTACACTGTCAAATGACTTGATGTCATTATTTTACCTATTAGAGTGGTAATAAGTATATCGATGATCTGAGGGTTTGAACACCCATATTCTTGAATCATGATGATGAGATGATAAGGGAGTGAGATCCAAATGCTATTAAAGCTGTGAAATGAACTTGATAGAAATAGTACTCATTCCTTATAGTAATTGTTTTAAAGGTTTATGTTTGAAAACATGCCTGATGCTAAAACAATGATGTAAAGTACTTAAATAATCAAGTGAAATGATATCATGTAGAGCCCTAACTATAGATCCATCATCGTTAGTAGTTTGGTGATGGTGAAACAGGTTCTCCTAAGGGAACTCCTGGAGAGCATACTTTTGAGTATGTGGGGGCACGAATATCCTTACGCCCTAATGGAGGAATTGATGTGAGATAAACATTAAATCTCTCAATCCTTCATTATATGTATATGCTGGGAAGATGTATCACTAATCTCTCGATGATGATGTTAAAGCCGAATTGATGTGAGATAAACAAGAAATCCCTCGATTGCGAAGAGAGTACAACATGCCACTGTAACTCTAATAGCGAAGTTGCCAGCATACCCTGGAAAGCTATACATATAGTAGAGACATGAGATGTCCTACATGTTGTTCCTCACACTGACTGAGGATGATGAGGTCATAGGAATCTGGCTCTTCTATTGACCTATGTATGGTACCGATTTCGATTTCACAATGGTCAGTTGGAGTATGAGCGGTATACCTCATCTCCTCGGGGCATAAGTATGTTTGTAAAATGTAATCAGCCGTGTAGCATATTTGTTTAGGGTTGAACAACGAGAAACAATGATTGATGATACATTGTTTATTATGTCCTAAATGGATAAATGATATGCATGTTCTTCATATTCATTATTGAATAAATGACTTGCTGCTTTATCAAGTTATAATTGAAATGAACTGTATAGAGATTACTGCTCTACTTAGTTTATTCAATGAATTACATGCTATTGAATATTTACAATTCTACTGCTCAATGTTATTCCTCTATCTGCAATAACAATCACTACTACAGAAACAACCTTTGGCATCGGTTTTTTAACCCCCTTTGGTGACGGTTTTCAAGCGACGCCTATGTGGGCGCCGCTAAAGGTCAAACTCTTCGGTGTCGGTTTTCTAACCGACACCTATATGATCTATAGGCGTCAGTTATATATAGTTGGCCGACGTCTATAGGGTTCGCGCCACAAAAAAGGGCACCACTTAGGACACTTTCGGCGTCGGTTAACAACTGAACAACCGACGCCATACTCCCAGACGACACGGCCGTGCTTCGCTGCACGGCCGTGTTTAGTACTATAGGCATCCGTTTTATACTAATACGCGACACCTTTTCTACCACGGTCATGCTTTCCTGCACGGTCGGGTTGTTTATCATATTAGGCGTCAGTTTTTATCCAATAATCGACGCTGTATGCATTAGGCGTCGGTGTTCTATAAATAACTGACGCCTATACTTTAATTTTTTTTTCTTATTAGTTAGCAGGCCTGCTGTGGCTGGTCAGCAGGATGAGAACCTGCACTTTAGTTTTCTGAACTGCAGGTTTACGACATCCATTGATATCAGCCTACAAACATGCCATAAACCTGCAAAATCAACAAATATTTTTTCACACAAGTAGATACATTCATACATCAATTCAATTCTCACATTCACACATGTAGAAACATTCACATACATGTATAAACATTCAGAAATATTCATTTACAAAATATCATTTAGGATCGCTATCAACATCCCAATTATATCTTACAATCGCCACTGCTTGTATGGCTTTTGCCCATTCTTCTCTTACTTCATTTAATGCTTCCATCGTATATGGAGCATGTACATTTTTTAAGCGTTTACCTATAGTGTGGTCAGTTTTAAACACCTGCAAAGAGAATGATGTATATATATAAGTAATAATATAAACATAAGATTGATATATTTCATACTAACTAATGAGACTATATATAATACCTCATGTATGGTATTAATATCCAATACGGCATGTTGGATAATCATCTGCATAAATCACATCACATAGTATGCGCATGCCCAACCGTTGTCTTGTATAGCGCACTATAAATTGAAACATACAAAATATTAAAAAATACAACTAAGCAGAGTTCACATAAATAATATATACATTGGAGTCGGGAACTTACTTTTACGTTCTCCCAAATTATTGGCTGGTTCTTTCTCCTTGGGACATTTCCTCCAGCATTTTTGAATGCATCTAAACCCCTACATGTTAATGTAACACAGTAAATTGCATAATTAAATAGTAATGTAATAACATATGTTAACGGATATAAAAATGAAATATTTCTCACCAGAATAATGACATTCTCAATGTGTGTCCAATTTTAGTGTTCAATGTACTTCCCGCATGATCTAGATAATAAACAATGAATGTCTCGGGGACAATAACTAGTAACTCCCAATGTCTAGAGCTATAGGTAAAAAAGTTAAAAATTAATAACTCAAAATGCACAGTAAAAATGGAATTTTCTTAAGTCCATATTATAAATAAAGTAAACTTACTTGACATTGAATGGAGCTATTATTATCGTCTTCTTTTGCTGATCAAAAATTTTAAAAGCATCTATACAGTATTGTTGAACACTATCAGGGTCTTTAGCTACCATAGTAATCAATGATGGAATCAAAAATCCCACATGATCAAATGCAAATTGTTTGCATTGATCTTCCACTAAGTAGCTGCAAAACATGTATTACGTATGCATTAATATATAAGAAACCAGATCACCAGATCTTACACAAGGTATATGGATGTATAAACAAGATCTCACCTTATCCATGTCTCTATCATTGATGTATTCAACCAATCATACATAAAAAGCTCAATAATATCTTGTATAAATAAAGAGCTATCGTATGATTGACCTACATAATATGCTTCTAAAGAAACAACTATAGGGCAATGTATATTATGTGCCCGTAGCCAACATGCCATTCCCCTACAAGCAGGACCTAACGTGTATTTTAGGTCAGTTGGAACCCAACTTGGTAATGCAGGAAGTAGAGGTGGAGGCCTAGGTGCTCCGGGTGTCTTCTTTTTAACCTGTATATATAATTTCAGACCAGTTGACCTCATATATACACATTAACAATCTAAAGTATTGTAAATTTATCTTACAATTTCAGTAGTGTAGACGACATCTGCTTTGGGCCACAATATCACCCCGCCTTCTGCCTCATCAAGTGTATCAATATCTGGGTGGGCATATGGCAATGCAGCTTCCCTCCAATCGGGTAATACACATATTGGGATCACACGAACGTAGCCCTGTGGCATTGGAGTCCCATGAAATGTTGCCCCAGGAAGGGACGGGTAAGCCGGTGCCTCTGCAACAACATAGTCTTGCATTCCTAAGCGGCATGGCTTCAATGCCTACAAATTTACATAAAGAATGTTATACATATATACATATCATCTTGAAAACATATCATCTTGAAAAGACTAGCTACAATGTCATAAACAATACTTACAGGAGACGTGCTAGGTGATGGGTCTCCAGGATTACTCCCAGTCTGTGCATCAAGAGAAGAGTGGGTCGCCATAGGCTGATTGGAAGCCTGAGATGCCTGCCACTGCACTATTTCTTCCTTGACCTTCTCAGCAATTATATCATTGACCTTCTTAGCAACTATATCCTCGACTCTCTTATTCTCCTATACATGGATAAAAGAAACATTAGCTTCTTATTATTGAATTCCCTATTGCAGTAACATTCTAAAAAAGGAATAGTTACCTCTTCTTGTGAAAGTCCCGCTCTGGGTTTGCGCTGGGATGGCCCAAAGAATGCTTTGATGCCCACAGCAGCGCCTGCACCCCTAACACGTCCAGGATGCTCTGGGTTGCCCAGAGCAACTATCAATTCATCCCTTATGCCCTGAGGGATGAATGTGCCTTGTTTCCTCTGCTCATGCAGCTCCCGCTAATCACCATCAACACACGTGATTAGTTAACACCACAAATAATCAATATTCAAATGATTGCTCTAGGAGTTGTATTTTACCATTTTCGCAGCCGCCTCAGCAGTTACGGGGCTTCTTTATTTCACCCTTATTGTTTTGCCTCCCAGCTATTCAGATATCATGGCGAGGCATGGGTGTGGCAGACTCCTGAGTAGAAGCAAACTCCTAAGTAGCCGCAGACTCCGCCTGTAGTCATTGGCGAACGCTTGCATAGCCCTTTGGACCCATAGTGTAGTCATGCACATTCCATGCACACCTTTCTTTTTGCGCGTCACTGAGGGCCTAGTTAGTATGCACATTAATGATTTGGTTAGTAGCACTAAATGTTAATCTTGAATAGGTGAATACAACATATATTAATTAAATTGGGAGCGACGCCTAATACCTTGAATTCTTCAGATTTTCTTGAAGCAACAAAATTGTCCCAATATTCTTTATCCAAGAAGTTCCACTGCTCAAGGGCTGACTTCTTCTTCTTATCACCATCTTTTATGTATTCTCTGTTTAGATTTGTCCTATAGTTCCTATGCAGCTTCTCATCCAATGCAAACTGATTCTGTAAAATAGAGTTCTTATTAACTAGTATCCAAAAATAGAATTGCAAATAATATAATTTGTAATCTACAAAATAGAATTGCAAATAATAATAACTCACACATAAATCCTTCCATATCAAGTCTTTCTTCGCCTGAGGAACTTTATGCCAATTATCATACTTAACACCACAATGGCTTCGAGTGACACACCCAAGATAGTTTACAAAATTATTGCGGTTCACTCCAATTGCATTTCCTCCATTATCAAACTCAACAACCAATTTGGATCCACTGCCACTCAGCGCTATTAACTTCTTCAACAAAGTGATGCCCCTTTTCTTGTTAAGTGTTTGGTGCTGCGCATCAAGTTTCTCCAGTGCTTCAGTGGGTACATGTGCATCATCAACATAAAATTTGACAAAAATAAACACACTGAATTAGCCCAATATAGAAGTACAAGATATGTTTTTAGAACTTACATTGGTATCCTCACCATGCTCGTCATGGACAGCATGCTCATCATGGACTTCATGCTCATCATGGCCAGCCATCTGAAAATGTCATTAAAAAGGCAAACATGTAATATAATTTAGTGATTGTTCATTCTAATTTATACCAATGTACAAGTAATATAAATGAGTAAATCTTGGACGGGTTTCTAGGCCAACAAACACATGTGATGTCATTCTTATATATAATAAATGTGTACCACCTATCCCATCCTTGAACACCTAATCTCACTAGTAAGTGTATAATGTGTATTGGGTTTTCAAGAAAATTTCGGCAGCATTTCCCCGTTGTTCTCTAAGTACATATGTACTTAGAGAACAAACGGGGAAATTCTACCGAAATTTTCTCAAAAACCCAATACACATTATACACTTACATCCTAAGTGAGATTAGGTGTTCAAGAACAGTCCCAAACCGGGGACTATCCAAGATTTACTCCTAATGAGTAAATCTTGGATGGGTTTCTAGGCCAACAAACACAATAATAGATATGTACATGTTAGGGTTTCATCACGATTAATGTTAGGGTTTCATCACAATTGATGTTAGGGTTTAATCAAATCAAATTAGGATGCTACAATTGACAAGTTTAAATCTTATTTCAACATGCATCAAAATTTACTGAATTAGGCCAAACATTACGATAAGAAGCACAAATATATGACAAATATATGCAAGCAACAAACCATTATATGGAACTAATCCTACATTATACACATACTTTTCCTGAGTAAGATAATGTGCATTTCATGGAATTATTAATATCTGAATATATATAAGTTGTTTCTACCTACTTTGATGGGATTTTATAACATTCGAGCCTTCCATTTAAGGCATTAGATGCATATATTACAGTCCATTGTGTTGAGATAAGAATCCCATGTGATACACACTATTGAGAATCTTTCACCATACTAGGAAAATACGATAGCATGTCCTCTCTAAATCTAGGTTCAACATATACATCCAAATTAAATACACAACTAGATATTCATTTAGGTGTTAGACATTCATTTAGGTGTTCCTGATAACTCGCAGGTATGCACAACTAGACAACTGTGGCGGAGCAGTATTGGAGGAAGCATACCTTTCGGTAGCAGCGGCAGACAAGTAGGTGAGCAACAACAACTGACCTCCCAGCAGTGGTGGCGGTGACCGGCGAGCTCCAGGCGGCAGGGCAGGCAGGTGCAGCGGTGGTCGGCGAGCTCCAGGAGGCAGGGCAGACAGACCAAGGAGCAGCGGCGTCAGCGGCAAGGAGCAGCGGCGTCGGCGGGCGGCGGCAAGGAGGAAGGCGGCGCGGCGGCGAGCTCCAGGCGGCAGGGTAGGCAGACCAAGGAGCAGCGGCGTCGGCGACAAGGAGCACCGGCGTCGGCGGGCGGCAGCAAGGAGGAAGGCGGTGCGGCGGCGACGTAAGGAGGAAGGTGGAGACGACGCAGAGCAGCAGCAACGCCGTCGATGGCAAGGAAGTAGCATGCACCAGGAGGCGAGCAGCAGCGTGCGATGAAAATTCAGAAGACGATGAAACAAAAGAAAGAGGATAGTGGCCGTTCGACGGTCTATTAAGGTGGTAAAAGGCGTCGGTTATAAAACACAACCGACACCTAACATCTTCCACGTCAGTTCTACTTAAATAACCGACGTCCAATTAGATAAATTTTGCCCTAAATAGTATAGCGGGAACCATTATCGGCGTCGGTTATCAACGTATAACCGACCCCTAAGCTGGAACTTTTCGTGCAATTTTTCATCTTATATAGGCGTCAGTTTGTTGGTAAAAAACCGACGCTATATGTGCCAAATTTTGTTCACTCGAAAATTGGATTTCGCGGGCGATTTTAGGCGTCAGTTGTTTGTTATGCAACCGACGCTGAATACAAAGCGGTACCCGTGTCTGGCTGGTCTTTGAATATAGATGTCGGATTTACTAAATAGACGACGTGTGATGTTATAGGCAGCAGTTTTTGTAAATAACCGACGCCCAGAAAAGCGACACTGAACGCTTTTTCTGTAGTAGTGAACGTTTCTGGCAGAGAGTTATATCTCTCGCTGGGACAATTTTTCAATTGTCTCACCCCTGTGGAATTCAACTTTTTAGGTAGACGCTGAGGAAGAAGAAACCCTTCAGTGGGTGAGCAGCAACAACAACAACCACAACAGTAGCAACAACAAGGACAACAATGATCTTCAGGTGGAGACACTATCTGTTAGGTTTTGTATACAGAGAGTCCTATGTGTCGTCTCTGTACTCTCAGGTCGTAGGAGTCATTAGATGATTTGAGATAGATATGAGATTTTTGGCTTGATGCCTCAAGATTTTTGTATACTGTTTATGTACAGTTTCACATGGCATTCAATGTTTATGACTCTCGAGATGAGATGATACAGAGATGTACTGTTGAATCAGAATGTAAATAACTTACTTTAGTTCTTTATGAAAGAGTTTTACAGTTTGTGGATCTCTTTACAAAAAGTTTTAATTTTTAGTGAATTTCAGTAATTTCGCTGTTAATGACACGCTTCCTCATAGTTAACAATGTTTTGTTCAAACAATGTATCACAATTAGTGGTATCAGAGCTCTAGGTTCGCTGAGTCTACAGAGACATAGGACTAGGGTTGTTGAGTCTGTTCTAGTGTCTTCCAGTCTATCTGATAGTGTCTTCTGCTCATATAAGAAAAGAAGAGAAAACTAATTATGTCTGGATCACATGAGGAACATGTTGCAGAGAGTAGTGTCACTGCAACTGGAGGAGGTGTAAGAGACTAAAGAAGGGAGGAACCTATGCCTGAACCACCCCAGTTTAATCCAGCTGACATGGGGAATCTAGCCTTCCAAGCCATGTTTGGGCAGTTCATGACTGCCATGACACACATGACTGATAGGATGCCTATACCTACACCTAGGGCACCTATCCATCAAGAAGGACAAGGAGCCAGCAAGACGTTTGAACGATTATGCTGGGTTGGAGTCACAGAATATGCAGGAACAGCTGACCCAACAGATGGTGACATGTGGCTAACCGAACTAGAGAAGGCCTTTAGAATCCTAAACATCCTAGAAGTTGAGAAGGTTAGACATGTTGTGTACCTTCTCAAGGGGAGTGCTGGTCACTGGTGGACCATTGAGGAGGGGAAAAGGCCAGGTGTGGAGATCAAATGGGAAGTATTTCGACGAGAATTTGTCAACAGATACTTTCCTAAGACATTCCTAGATGAGAAAATCTCTCACTTTGAGAGGTTAAGACAAGGACCAATGAACATTAGCGAGTACGAGGCTAATTTCATAGAGCTTTTGTGGTTCGATCCGCATATGGAAACTATAGATGAAGAGCAGATTCAACATTTTAAGAAGGGGTTAAATGCTGAATTGACCACCCCTATGTCTGCTCTGGAGAACAGGGAAAGATTTTCTACTTTTGTGGAGTCTGTCAAAAGGATAGAAAGGTCTGTGATGGAGAAGCGACAGACCAAGAACAAGAAGGTGTACCCCCAGTTCCAAGGATCCTCATCCAAAGGTTTTAAGAAACTGAGATTTTCTATGCCTACACCACCACCTAAGTTCAGTACCCAGACATAGTTGACGTCAAATAGGGGTAGAGGATGAATTTTACCACCAGAAGGAGCCCGTAGCTCAACATCTGTGTCAGTTACAGGACCATCCAGACCACAACAAGGGATTAGGAGTTGTTTCATATGTGGAAAGGTGGGACATCTGATGAAGTATTGCAGAGCCTGAGAGGCAAGTGTGACTCAACCTCAAAGGAAGAGTCAGTAAGGTTCTCAAAGGAGACAGTTTCCAGGTGGTGCTAGAGGATGTGGAAAAACGTCTCAAGCTGGATCATCGGCACCCAGTCATCGAGCACCGAATCAACCACAAGCGACGACGAGATTCTATGCGATGAATCCACCTGATGTAGTGATCAACCCTCAGGTTGTGACAGGTCAGATGAAGCTATTTTATTCTGATATGTCTACATCCTGCATCATATCTGTTTAATTGATCCAGGTGCTACGCATTCCTTTATCACTCGAAGAGTGATTCTTGAATGCAATATGACTACAAGTCATAGAGCAGCTAGTCTGTTGTTAGAAACTCCTTTGATGGGATCTGCTGTGTTGCGGGAGGTGTGCTCTCCCTGCATTCTTTTCTTTTCTAAACATCACATTCAAGTGGATCTAATACCACTTGAGATGCATGGGTTCGATATAATCCTTGGGATGGATACCTTAGAAAGGTATAAGGTTGTCTTGGATTATGAGTCCAAGCAGGCTGTGTTCACAGATGAAAGTGACACATGAATTTTTTAAGGAGATAGAAAGATTCTTCCAACCTGTCTTGTGTCAGCCATGGTAGCTGAGAAGCTGATGAGGCAAGGATGTTTTTCATTCTTGGCCCATGTGGTAGATACCACCATGGAGTTTTCTAATCCTGCTAAAGTTCATATAGTCAGGGAATTTGAAGATGTATTTCCTGAAGAACTTCTAGGTGTACCTCTGCCCCGAGAGATTGATTTTGAGATTAATCTAATCCCAAGCACGCAACCAATAGCACAAACACCGTATAGGATGGTGCCTGCTGAGATGGAAGAACTCAAGAAACAACTACAAGAGTTGCTTGAAAAAGGTTTCATCCAACCGAGTATTTCACCTTGGGGTGCTCCGATCCTCTTTGTTAAAAAGAAGGATGGATCAATGTAATTGTGCATTGGTTACCGATAATTAAATAAAGTAACAATAAAGAATAAGTATCCTTTGCCGAGGATTGATGATCTCTTTGACCAGTTGTGTGGTGCAACCGTCTTCTCAAAGATAGATTTGAGGTCGGGATATCATCAACTGCGTATTAAGGAGGGTGACATACCTAAGTCTACTTTTAGGACAAGGTACGATCACTATGAGTTCACAGTTGTGTCCTTTGGACTGACTAATGCACCAGCTACATTTATGGAACTCATGAATAGAATCTTTCGACCTTTTCTTGATCAGTGTGTAGTTGTCTTCATAGATGACATCCTGATCTACAGTAGTGATGCTCAACAACATGAGCAACATCTTCGTCAGGCTCTAACTTTGCTAAGAGAGCATAAGTTATATGCTAAGTTTAGCAAGTGTGAGTTCTGGTTACCAGAAGTTTCTTTACTTGGACACGTAATATCTGCTTCGGGTATACGTGTTGACCCTAAAAAGGTAGAATCTATCCTACAATGGGAGCAACCGAAGACACTGATGGAGATCCGCAGTTTTCTAGGGTTGGTAGGCTATTATCGGAGGTTAATTAAGAACTTCAGTTCTATAGCTTTACCCTTGACGAAGTTGACCAGGAAGGATGTCCCTTTTGCCTGGAATGACAAGTGTCAACAATCATTCCAGATGTTGAAGGATAGGGTGACAAGTGCACCTGTGCTGGTGCTACCCGAGCAAGGAAAAGGGTATATAGTTTTTTGTGATGCCTCTAAGAATGGACTAGGATGTGTGTTGATGCAGGATAAACAAGTGATTTCTTTTACTTCCTGACAGCTTAAGAAACATGAGGAGAATTATCTGACACACGATCTAGAACTAGCTACTGTAGTACATGCCTTGAAGATCTGGAGACATTATCTCTATGGAGAGACATTCCAGATTTTCACAGACCATAAAAACCTAAAGTATATCTTCTCACAACATGAGCTTAACATGAGGAAACGTCGATGGATGGAATTAATCAAGGAATACGATTGTACAATTCATTATCATGCAGGGAAGGCCAATGTGGTTGCTGATGCCTTGAGTAGGAAATCAGCAACACCAGCCTTAGATAGAGCAGAGTTGAATTCTTTGGTGTGCTATAGGAGAGATATGCTTATCTCTTTAAGGAAAGACAATGTACAGTTAAAAGTATCATTGTTATCTGGATTGCTAGATGAGATGCACATAAAACCTACTCTGAGACAGCAGATTAAGGAGGCACAACAAGCTGATGTTGTAGTTCAACATATTAGGTTAGAATATGGTAGTGAGAAACAAGATGCTATCCATGATTTAGATGATCAGATAGCATGTTATCATGGTAGGATGATAGTGCCTGATGTGGATAACTTAAGGAAGTTAGTCTTGGAAGAAGCTCATTATTCAATGTATGCTATGCATCCAGGAAGCACTAAGATGTATCATAAATTGAAAGATATGTATTGGAGGCCTGGATTAAAGAAAGACATTGCTGAGTTTGTTATGCGGTGTCCAGTGTGTCAGCAGGTTAAAGCTGAACACCAGAAGCCTGCAGGAACACTGCAACCTTTATCCATACCGTAGTGGAAGTGGGATCATGTAACCATGGACTTTGTGGTTGGTTTACCCAGAATATCCAAAGGCCATGATTCCATTTGGATAGTAGTTGATAGGTTGACAAAGAAAGCACATTTCTTACCTGTCAAAACAACCTATTCTGCAAAAAGACTGCCACAATTGTATGTAGGTGAGATAGTGTGGCTGCATGGGGTCCCAGTTACCATTGTTTCTGACAGAGGTCCCTAATTTACGAGTCATTTTTTGGGAGTGACTTCATAAAGCCTTAGGCACACATTTAAGGTTTAGTACAACCTTTCATCCTCAGGCTGATGGACAGTCAGAAAGGACTATACAAACTTTGGAGGACTTGCTCAGGTCATGTGTTTTTCAGTTTACAGGAAGTTGGGATCTGCATCTAAGTTTGATAGAGTTTTCCTACAACAATAGCTATCAACACAACATTGGCATGGCACCCTATGAAGCTTTGTATGGTAGACGTTGTAGATCTCTCCTATGTTGGTATAAAATTGGTGAATATCAACTTTTGGGTCATGATCTTGTGCAGCAGACCATCGAGAAGATTAAAATAATTCAACAACAGTTAAATATTGCACAGGATAGGCAGAAATCTTACACTGATAAGCGTCGTAGACCCTTAGAATTCCAGGTTGGAGACAGAGTGTACCTCAAGGTCTCACCTTGGAAGGGAGTTCTTAGATTTGGAAGGAAAGGAAAGTTAGCTCCTACATTTATGGGGCCTTATCCAATCATTGAACAAGTTGGATAGGTAGCTTATAAGCTAGAGTTACCACCCGAGCTGCAAAAGTTACACCTAGTGTTCCACATTTCCATGATAAGGAAATGCTATCCTGATACATAATCAGTTCTGCAGCCTATGGAAGTAGAATTGAACGATGATATATCCTATGTTGAAGGACCTATGTTGATTCTCCATAGAAGAATCAAGAAGCTGAAGAAGAAAGACATTAGTCTTGTAAAGGTCCTCTGGAATCACTGTGGCATTGAAGAAGCCACATGGGAGCTAGAGGAAGAGATGAGGAGGAAATACCCTACTCTTTTCTCTTAAAATGTTTTGTTAATGATTTCGGGAACGAAATCCTTGTAAGGGGTGGATAATTTGTAACATCCCTGACCTGGGTTATGTACTAACCCTAGGTGTTTTTCCTAATAAAGTTGATTATATGCTTGCTCTTATCTTTTGAAAAGTAATTAAAGCTCTTGAGGAACTTATATTTCAATTTTGGTCCTTTTTGAATAATGTTGAAACATTGTTTTGTTACTTTTAGACTAAAGTGCAAATTACCCAAGTTGAGGGGTTAACTTGCAAATTGCACATGATAAGATGTTCCTCTTATGTTTAGACACCATAAGAATGAATATGATGTAGTGGTATGGATTCCACAAGCTTGGGCACCAAGATAAAGCTTGTACAACAATCCTTGTGCATTAAAACCTAGTTTTGGTGTAATGTGTAATTTACCCAAAATCTAGGGCTCAATATGCAAAATACCATCGCTTGAGGGTCCCACATGTTTCTTGGCATCAAGTAGATCAAATAAAATGATAGGGGCACCTCATTTGAATGATCTTAGATGAGAGAGAATCTTGATATTAAAATAATCAAGATTTAAGCATAAATGGCTCTTTAATATAATTAATGCAAAAATAAATAAATTAATTAAGGAGACCTATAACCAAGAGTTGAAGGATGTATTTGCAATAGTGTTGGACGAGCTTGTGCCTTGATTGGGCACAAAAAGATCTTGGTTGAATGGAAGCCACTCACATTAATATAATAAAAAGTAATATCCACTAAAGGTTGGATATTAATATAAAACTCTTTAAGGTGCTTAATTCCTTTTCCATTTATCCTTGGATAATGGAGAGGTTTTGCAAGGTTATGGAGATTTCTTCGTGGCCAAGGAATGGGGGAGGCTTTGGTGGAAATTAGTTGGAATTAAAAGAAAAACAACTCTTTTTCTCTTTCCTTGAAAACCCATATACATATCCTTTATGCATATCTTTTTCCAACATACTCAAGGATCATTTCCTTAGTTTCTTTTCTCATCACTTGCTTTGGCCGACCAAGGAAAAGCTCAGGAGCAGAGGAGGGACGAACATAACCAGATTGGTAAGTTTTGATCATCTCCTACCTCAAATTCATGGTGGAAACCCTAAAGCAATGATTAATTATTGGTTTTCTTCACCCGATTTCCAATTCTAGCCAAGTTGTTCATCCAAAGGCTTAAGGACGGACCTTGGACAGTTGTTGGAACTCCATCCACCATTAAAGTCGTGGATCTTGGAGCTTGGGATCAGTTCTAGAGGCGGGTTTTATAACTTAAACCCTTAACCATTTCTATTGCGCTCTTTTCTATAATAATCATTGGTTACTTTTCTTCTTTGATACTCTTTCGAGTTCTTGCTAAAACTCCCATGAAGAACAGTTGTTGTTCTTGGTTGAACAGAGGAAGACAAAGATGACATCATCTTATATGATTATCCAAAGAATTACTTTACCAAACAGTTTCCCTAGTTGTTCAAACGGTTTCCCAAACCGTTTGGGAACAAACTGTTTCAAACCGTTTGGAATGAAACGGTTTCTCCCAAAACGCATGGAGGGAAACGGTCCCAAGGTCATTTGGTGGAGTTGACCAAGCATTGACTGTTTGGAGACCTGTTGAAAATAATGTAGGTTAATGACTCATCAATTATTATTGATTAATGTTGAAGGATCATCGATTCCAAACCCTAATCCATTTGATTCAAACCCTAATTAATGATCAATTGAGGGTCAAATCAGTTGAAGGTTGACCTAATTAATTCAATTGAAGTGTGGTGATAGATTCAATTGATGAGTAGTTCCATCGATTCAATGGTTGAAGGAATCAACAATGGAAACCCTAAATTTATTTGACTAGTTGAGACCAACTTTTGTCCTTGCGGTTTTGAGGAGGTTTGGATCAAACGGTCTCAAGACCGTTTGGGACCAAACGATCCCAAACCGTTTGAGTTCATGTGTTTTCAAGAGGTTACTTTAGCAAACGATCTTTAAGGTCACCTTTAGCAAATGGTTTTAGGGGTCTACTTTAGTAAACAGTTTCATGTGACCACCTTTAGCAAACGGTCTCAAAAGTCAACTTTGGCAAACGGTCTACACCACCAACTTTACTAAACGGTCTCAAGTGTGCAACTTTACTAAACGGTTTCAAAGGTTGCTTTTGCAAATGGTTTCAAGTGTACAAATTTACTAAACAGTTTCAAAGGTAACTTTACCAAATGGTTTCATTGGTTGATCAAGACCGTTTGTAGGTCTAAACGATCTTAGACCATTTGGATGTTTTTGGTCAAGACCGTTTGAGGTCTATATGGCCGAGACCGTTTGGTGGATAATTAACTAAAACTGCATGGGTACTTAATGTGGTTAAAGGATAAAGTGATTAGTTGATTAATACATGATGTAATCAACGATGATTATAATAAAGGTACCCTAAATGGGATAGGATGATTAGTACACTTTGAATAATTAAGCCTTAATGATCATGTTGACAATGACATAACCAATGATGTCAATTCTTCTTCAGGAATGAGTTGACTTAGCCTAATCAATGCTTAAGCAAACATCATCTTTAGAAGATGAAAGAGAAGATTTCCTACATGGATGATAATTAAGTATTGGACTTCTAATATGAAGGAATGTCTAATTAGGGTATGATCCTTCATAGTGAGATCATGAAACTCTGATTATGATGGTTAATGAATCATAACCCTAATTGAGGGCATTAATAGGTGAAATCCTAATGCATGATGATGGTATGAACTTAATTCATAATGGTGACATGATAAACTTAATTCAAGGTACTTTGATGTTCACTCCTACTTAGGATGAATAGTAAACCCTAATTATGGGTTGTTAATAGTAAACCCTAATCTAGGGTGATGTGATATGAATAGTAAACACTAATCTAGGGTGATGTGATATGAATAGTAAACCCTAATCTAGGGTGATGTGATATGAATAGTAAACCCTAATCTAGGGTGATGTGATATGATTAGTAAACCCTAATCTAGGGTGATGTGATATGAATAGTAAACGCTAATCTAGGGTGATGTGAAATGAATAGTAAACCCTAATCTAGGGTGATGTGATATGAATAGTAAACCCTAATTGTAGGTTATTGAACTTAAACCCTAATTAAGGGTGACGTAGGGTGAATAGTAAACCCTAATTCCAAATAAGGTAAATGGAAGTGTGAAACCCTAATTCTGGGTTATACCTTATAGCATGGAGCTCTAAGGTTGATAATGAAATGATAAGTCATTAATCCTAATTGAGCTAAAGGGGTTGATTAACCCTAATTGAATTGAAAAGGGAAACCCTAACCCTAGTAAGGGCATAGTGGGGCAACCCTTGAATAGTGATGTTATCATTATTTTGCATTATGTTGATATGAAATTGATGTATCTATTATCATCTGTACTAATCATGCAGGCTTTATGAGATATTGAACATAGCCAGGTATGAGCTATGATGCTTTGTTTATTGAAAGTGCTTTATGAGCCTTGTAAGCAATGATATGTTATGTTACCTAGTTAAAGGTAACAAAAGAGATTGATAGGCTTTAAGAGCCATGTGAAATACCTGCATTGCAATTATTATGTTTACATTATCAAATGACTTGATGGCATTATGTTACCCGTTAGAGTGGTAACAAGTCTATTTATGATCTAAGGGTTTGAACACCCATATTCTTGAATCATGATGATGAGATGATAAGGGATTGAGATCCCAATGCTATTAAAGCTGTGAAATGAACTTGATAGAAATAGTACTCATTCTTTATAGTAATTGTTATAAAGGTTTATGTTTGAAAACATGCCTGATGATAAAAGAATGTTGTAAAGTACTTAAATAATCAAGTGAAATGATATCATGTAGAGCCCTGACCATAGATCCATCATCGTCAGTAGTTTGATGATGGTGAAACATGTTTTCCTAAGGGAACTCCTGGAGAGCATACTTTTGAGTATGTGGGGGTTATGGGCGCGAATATCCTTACGCCATAATGGAGGAATTGATGTGAGATAAACATTAAATATCTCAATCCTTCATTATATGTATATGATGGGAAGATGTATCATTAATCTCCCGATGGTGATGTTAATGCCGAATCGATGTGAGATAAACAAGAAATCCCTCGATTGTGAAGAGAGCACAACATGCCACTGTAACTCTAATAGAGAAGTTGCCAGCATACCCTAGAAAGCTATACATATAGTAGAGACACGAGATGTCCTACATGTTGTTCCTCACACTGACTGAGGATGATGAGGTCATAGGAATTTGGCTCTTCTATTGACCTATGTATGGTACCGATTTCGATTTCGCAATGGTCGGTTGGAGTATGAGCGGTATACCTCATCTCCTCGGGGCATAAGTATGTTTGTAAAATGTAATCAGCTGTGTAGCATATTTGCTTAGGGTTGAACTACGAGAAACAATGATTGATGATACATTTTTTATTATGTCCTAAATGGATAAATGATATACATGTTCTTCATATTCCTTATTGAATAAATGACTTGCTGCTTTATCAAGTTATAATTGAATTGAACTGTATAGAGATTACTGCTCTACTTAGTTTATTCAATGAATTACCTACTGTTGAATATTTACAATTCTACTGCTCAGTGTTATTCCTCTATCTGCAATAACATTGTTTTTGACAGAGAGTTATATCTCTCACTGGGACAATTTTTCAATTGTCTCACCCCCGTGGAATTCAACTTTTTAGGTAGATGCCGAGGAAGAAGAAACCCTTCAGTGGGTGAGCAGCAACAACAACAGTCATAGCAGCAACAACAATAAGGACAATAGTGATCTTGAGGTGGAGACACTGTCTGTTAGGTTTTGTATATAGAGAGTCCTATGTGTCATATCTGTACTCTCATGTCCTAGGAGTCAGTAGATGATTTGATATAGATATGAGATTTTTGGCTTGATGCCTCGAGATTTTTGTATACTGCTTATGTACAGTTTCACAGGGCAGTCAATGTGTATGACTCTCGAGATGAGATGATACAGAGATGTATTATTGAATCAGAATGTAAATAACTTACTTTAGTTCTTTATGAAAGAGTTTTACAGTTTGTGGATCTCTTTGCAAAATGTTTTAATTTTTAGTGATTTTCAGTAATTTCATTGTTAATGACACGCTTCCGCATAGTTAATAACATTTTGTTCAAACGGTGTACCACAAAAACCTCACTTACATGATTTCAGGTACATTTACAACCCAAGTCACAGTCATTACCTAGACCGCGACCCACTCATTCAACAAATATGGTCGAGGTCTTTGAGCTGCTTTATGATTGAGGTCATCATGAATTGAGGTCAGACCGCAGCCATACTAGATCCGCAATCACTACTAAACCATGACCATAGCAGAGGTCGCGATAATTACAAAGGCATAAATCAAACCAGGGACCACAATGTATTTGGAGACTGCGGACACCAAGTTCGACCACGACTTAAAGAAGGCCGTGATCCATATGGGATCACGATCCCTATAGACTGCGATCAGTGTGGAGACTGCCGTCATTGCTAAGCCCACAATCCTTGCAGGTCATGACCAAGTGAGAAGGCCTCGACCTCGACCTCTCCAACACAATGCACAAATCGACCTCGACCGGATCATTGCTAGACTGCGAGCAAGTGGTAGACCGTGACTTAGTTCAACTGTGATGAAAGAAGGGATAAAGAGCAGACCGTGACCACAATCTCACACCTCCCCCAACATAGACCACGACCGCGGTCTATGCTTAAGTCAGTGGAATGTGACTATAAATAGGCCACCCACCCATCTTGTCAAATCATCAGATCATAGATTGGATCCTGAGGACCACGAAGTACTAATGCATCCTAGACTCATTCCACTCCATCCCATCCACCAGTTTTGGACCTCCAAAGGCAGAAGCTGAGGAGAGAGAAGACTGAAGACTCCTTCTTTGAGAGAAGAAGATCGTCCATGCCATCGACGTGTTAGATCCAGATCTGAAGAAGTACCGTGTCGTATCACGTCTCTTCCCTCTAGATCTACCATTCCTTTCCACTGTACTTCCCTCCTCACTTCGTGGACCTCATGTATCTATCTTTCTGTAATGCTATTATGTTGGCCGCAAGCATGAGTGGCTAAACGCTTTAACTTGGGTTGGGAGTAGGCACTAAGGCTCTCCTAACATGTATATTATCTCTCTTTATTGAATATATACATACTCTAGTCAAGGTTATCTCCATGCACCTATTTTAATGCTTCACTTGTATGCTTAGCTACCATCTTGTGATGTTTGATAGTTGATATCTTGAGAGAGTAATATCACTTTTATCATGTGTTATGGAGTAGTATGAATGCACGAGAGTGTTGGAATGCTAAAGCTTTAACCATATGATATTCTATGTAGTTTACGTGTGGTCATCTCGAAAGAGAGGATATACTTAGACTTAGATCTATCCTCATCTCGAGAGAGAGTGGAATAGATGGTTTTGGTGGTTGCTTGTGATCTTATTAAGAGTATGTGTGAGATAGAGAGAGGAGATGTTGCATGTTGGAGAGAAGTCTTAGTCAGTGAAACCCGATGTGAGTTTCTTACCTTTGTTTTACTTATCTTAGCTTTGGTTTGTGTGCCATCGTTCCTTTGAGAACACCTTTTAATATACCCGTGTTTTCTAGAGTATAAGAGTGTTAGATTCTATAAGCTTAACACTGCCGACCTTGTCCCTGTGTTTGACCTCAATTGCTACATCGAACCTTGTTTATCGTTGCGGGACCCTGAGAGTCGGGTTATCTCTTTAAAAGTCTGACTACTCTAAATCTGGTCCTTTTGGATGTGTGATTTAGGCCGGTCAATTTTTGACGCCATTGTCGGGGACAAGGTAAAACGATACTGTTAATAACTCGAGTCCACTCACTATACTACCGTGCCTCAAGCTTAGCAATAAGCTTCACAACACAGTTACTTTAAGTCTTCTACCCTGAGTTTGTGTAGATTAGTTTGTTTTAACATGTTCAGTTTACTAACTCGACTGTGCGGTCAATTCAGGCACCCAGTAAGAAGCAGACTCATCCAACTTTGCTACTTAAACTTGAGATACCATGCTACCTCACATGAATGCCACTACCTCTACGGACGATTGAGATGCAAGGAATTAACACAACCCACCACCACAAGGCTCAGATTAAGAAAGAGACGGATGTTACAATGATGACCTTCGAGATGGAGAAGACAAAAGGGATGAAGATCGTCATGAAGACGATCGTCGCGAAGAAGACCAATGTGATGAAGAACAACACTATAGGTGTCGAAGAAGACATCATTGTAACCATCATGATAATGAATGGGAGCATGATGGTCGTAATAGCGACAGTGAGGACGACGAATAAGGGAAGACTCTTCGTGAGTTGGTTGCAATAAGGGCCAATGAGTCTAGGTGTCTGATCATCATACCAAACTACAATGCAACAAATTTTGAGCTAAAACTAGCTATCATATCTATGATCCAGAACAAACCTTTTCATGGGAACTCAAGAGAAAACCCATACCATCATGTCGATGCTTTTAAAAATATTTGTGACACTATCAAAATGAGGGAGAGTCCCACAAGAGGTGATATACTGCAAGGGTTTCAACTTCTCTTTGGAAGACAAGTCTCTCTCGTGGTATTTAAATCTCCCTAACCAATCTATAAATGGGTGGAGACCACTGGAGGATGCGTGTAACATCCCAGGATTTGAGGCCTCAGATAATGATCTTAAAAGGAATGATTGGACTACCCATATCACCAAGGTCCACCTCCTTTTCCGGGAGCCCATCACTAAAGAACTCCATAGTTAAGGGTGCTCATCTTGGAGTAGTACTAGTATGGGTGACCAGTTGGGAAGTTTATCCTGGTTTGCACGTGAGCCATAACCCCTCCAATAGATGGGACCCACATGGGCATGTGGCATGCCAGTCTTGAGTCGTGCGGTACAGGCATGTAGGAAAGGGTTGTCCATGGTTGACGTAACCACCCTTGCGCTGGTATTCCGTGATCAGGAGATGGGTGCCCATGGGCCATTATGGGTCTGCACTGAAATGGGGTGATATTATGAGGCCGTATAGTTGAGCCTTGATGAGGATGTCAAGAGTCTAAGTGGGGGAGATTGTAACATCCCAAGATTTGAGGCCTTAGTTAATGATCTTAAAAGGAATGATTGGACTACCCATATCACCAAGGTGCACCTCCCTTTCGGGGAGCCCATCACTAAAGAACTCCATAGTTAAG
Organism: Alisma plantago-aquatica; assembly: GCA_963693085.1. NCBI lineage: Eukaryota > Viridiplantae > Streptophyta > Magnoliopsida > Alismatales > Alismataceae > Alisma > Alisma plantago-aquatica. The sequence goes on along the minus strand of OY856411.1, from coordinate 1,003,067,582 downwards.
CGTGCTTAGCTTGGAGTAGTACTAGGATGGGTGACCAGTCGGGAAGTTTATCCTAGCTTGCGCGTGAGTGAGGAAAAAGTGCACAGTTAAGGCTAGTGGTGATCTGTGGGGCCAGTTGTCATTCCTGGAACTCTACTAGATCCTTGGGCAGTGGGCCTAGGTGTTTCAATGCGTTACTAAATTCTATCCTACAGAAAGGACAATCCGCAACATGCATAAGATTACCTCTTTTGCACAGAAGCCGATGACAGAGAACTTGCACAAAGCATGGGAACGTTTCCAAGAGTACCTTAGGGATTTCCCACACCGCAATTATCATAAGGGGTTCCTAGTGACCACTTTCTATAATGGGATAACTCATACGGAAAGGACTTCGTTAAACACAGCCGCTAGTAGTGCCAACTTCAAGAGGCCATACCACCCTGGTTTCATCTACAGAAACAAGGATGCAGCCAAGAATTCACACCAACTGAGCAACTCACAAAAACCGCCACCAGGTTTCAAAAAGAGAAGCGGACAAACTCAGTATACTCAGACAACCAACTATCAAACCAACAAGAACAACTACTCAGGGCAAAGTAAGAATCATAATCGTCAAGGGGAAGGACTGAGCCAAGGGTCGAACCAAGCCCAAGGCCAAGGATCAAGACAAGGAAAGGATAATAGCCAACAAGACTTAGTCGCCCAAATATTCAATTTTTCTAAGAGGCAAGCAACAATGAACAATCAACTAGCCCAAAGTGCTCTAGCTAATTCTAGAGTCTTGACAACCATGCAAGTTCAGATGGCGGATATGCAGACACACCAATGCCAAATTGACCAACAACTTGTGTAGTTAGCGGAATTGTTTAAGAATCCCTCGGGAAAAATTCCATCGAATACAGAGACTGCAAAAATGGCTACACTCTGATCTGGGAGGACATTAAATAGTTTTGGAAGAAGCAACGACAACAAAGAAGGAAAAGATGAGGAATCACACCCTAAGAAAGAAGTTTCTTCTAAGAAGTCTACTGACAAAGGAAAGTCTACTGAAGAAAGCAAAAAGAAAAGTGTAGAAGTAAGGGATCCAGATCCTGTTGAGGAAATTTTCATGAAGAAGAATCCATATGAACCAAGGGTCCCATTCCTATACAAGCTCATCAAGGCACACCTAAAAAAAAGATAAGAAAAATTTATAGAAGTAGTAAATAAATTGCACATAGATGTTGCATATCTTGATGCCTTAGAAGAAATTCCCACATATATAAAGTTTTTCAAAGATCTCATCACAAAGAGGAGAATGGGAAACCATGTTGAGATAGTGAATATAGCAAACATGTCTAGTGCCTTTGTACAAGCTGAATTGCCAACTAAGAAGAAAGATCCCAGAGCTTTTAACATCCCTTTTTGTGTTGGGGACAACATTCAAAGGGAAGGTCTAGCAGACTTGGGAGCCATCATTAGCCACATGCCCCTAAGTTTAGCTGAAAGAATGGGATTGACTGACATGGTCAAAACAAACATGAAGATTGAACTAGCAGACCACACGTTCAAGAGACCCATTGGTATAGTAGAAGATGTCCCAATCCATGTGGGATGATTCTTCATCCCTTGCGACATCGTTGTGATAGACACTGTCGAGGACCCGAAGTGTCCTATGATATTCAGACGACCATTCTTGGCAACTGGTAGGGATTTAATAGATGTCGTCGAAGGCATCATAACTCTCCAGGTTGGAAATGATCACATAGACTTCAAGGTGAAGGAATCCATGAAGGGACCATCTCTTTTCAAATCGATCTACTTCATGAACAACTACAACCAATATTGTGAGGAGGTTCAAGAAGAAAAGGCCATAGTAGACCCCCTAATGAGGGCCCTGAACAACCCAGATCCTCTGGCGGAAGACCCAGAAGTGGTTTAAATACTAGATTATCTTAACCAAGGTGAAGAAAATCTCACTGATGATGAAGAAGTGATTGAGACTGTAAAATATGCTTCTTTGGAACAGTCAAGCGAAGAGCAAGAAGCTCCCAAGTCAAAGCCATAACTGAAACCACTCCCCGAAGGAATGAATTACAAATTCCTAGACAATGAAGGATGGAATCCCATAATCATTAATGCTAACCTAACAGAAGAACAAAGGGAAAGAATCCTAAAAAGTTTAGGAAGCACAACAAGGCAATCAGATACTCTGTGGAAGACATCAAGGGACTTAACCCAGCCCTTTGCATGCACATAATAAATTTAGAAGAATCTATTAATCCACTGGTTCAACCTCAAAGAAAATTGAACCAAATGATAAAATAAGTAATCAAGAAGGAAATATTGAAACTACAGGATGCATGGATTATATACCCAATAAGCGACACCAACTGGGTAAGCCCCATTCATGTAGTGCCTAAGAAAGGGGGGATGGCTGTAGTGAAAGGAGATACTGGTGAAAAATTAGCCACAAGAACGGTTACGAGCTAGAGGATGTGCATATATTATAGAAAACTAAATTCAGCCACGAAGAAAGACCACATTCCCCTACCTTTCATTGACCAAGTCTTGGAAAGACTTGCCCACCATGACTATTTCTATTTCTTGGACGGATATTCTGGATTTTATCAAGTTCCGATCCACCCTGATGATCAAGAGAAAAAAATATTTATGTGCATCTATGGAACCTACGCCTTTAAAAGAATGCCTTTGGCTTATGCAACGCTCCTGTAACTTTTCAACATTGCATGATTTCTATGTTCTCTGACTTCTTAGAAGATATAGTTGAGGTGTTTATGGATGACTTCTCAGTTTACAGGATAGAGTTTGACGTTTTCCTAAGGAACTTATCCTTAGTACTACAGAGATGCGAGGAGAAACACTTGGTCCTAAACTGGGAAAAATGCCACTTTATGGTCCAGAGCGGTATTGTCTTAGGACATAAATTTCCAAGAAGGGTATCGAAGTGGATCTGAGAAAAATTGAAGCTATCTCTAAACTCCCACCACTAAAGTCTATGATTGGGGTAAGAAGTTTTCTAGGACATGCTGGATACTATAGAAGATTCATCAAGGATTTCTCAAAATTCTCAAAACCCCTATTGAATTTGCTGATCAAGGATACAAATTTTGAATTCAATAACGAATGCTTAGAAGCCTTCGAGACCCTGAAGAAAGCTCTAACTTCTGCACCTATCTTACAAGCCCTAGATTGGGATATGCCATTTGAGATAATGTGTGATGCTAGTGACTACGCCATAGGCACAGTCCTAGGATAAAAGAAAGACAAAAAGCACCATGACATCTGTTACACCAGTCTCACATTAGACAAAGCCCAAGTGAACTATACCACAACTGAGAAGGAAATGTTGGTGATTGTTTTTGCATTTGATAAGTTCCGCTCATACCGTATAGGGGCCAAGGTGAAAGTGTATACTGACCACGACGCTATATGTTATCTCATGCAGAAAAAAGATACCAAGCTAAGACTGCTAAGATGGGCTCTACTGTTGCAGGAATTTGATCATGAAATAATAGACAAGAAAGGAAAGGAGAATGTAGTAGCTAACCACTTATCTAGAATCATTTTTTATGAGGAAAATTAATTGTTGGTTAATGATAACTATGCTAATGAAGCCATACTGATGGCTCAATCGGAGGAACAAAGACTACCATGGTTTGTAGATATTTGTAACTATCTGACTTGTGGCCAGCTGCCACCTAACATAATGTACAACTAGAAGAAAAAGCTTTTCTCTGATGTCAAGACCTATTACTGGGATGATCCACTGTTGTTTAAAAGGTTTTCTGACAATTTATATCGAAGATGTATACCCGAGGAAGAAGTTCCGTCAATCCTGAAAGAATGTCATTCTTCGCCTTATGGAGGGCACCACAGTGGAGAAAGAACTACTATGAAGGTGCTCCAATCTGGGTTCTACTGGCCCACCCTATTCAAGGACGTGCCATCTTTCGTTAAGGAATGTAAGGAATGCCAACTCAGTGGAAATATCAGTAAAAGAAGTGAAATGCCTATGGCTGAATGGGTAGAAGTAGAAATCTTTGATGTTTGGGGAATTGACTATATGGGTCCTTTCTCATCATCAAAAGGATACCAGTACATCCTAGTAGGCGTCGACTATGTGTCCAAGTGGGTTGAGGTAGTAGCAAATCAGACTTGTGATTCTAAACCAGTGATCAAGCTATTTGAGAAGACCATTTTCCCACACTTTGGAGTGCTATGCACTGTCATAAGCGACGGAGGCTCACACTTTGGAGAAAAACAATTTGAGGCGCTATTGAAGAAATATGGTGTAAAGAACAAAGTTGCTACACCCTATCATCCTCATACCTCAGGCCAAGTGGAAGTGTCCAATAGGCAGATAAAACAAATTTTGGAAAAGATGATGAGCCGTACTAGGAAGGACTGGTCTATGAAACTAGACAACGCTCTCTGGGCTTACATGACTTCTTCTAAGACACCAATAGAAACAATGACGTATAGATTGATCTATGGCAAATCCTTCCATCTACCGCTTGAGCTCGAGCATAAAGCCCTTTGGGTGATTAAGTTCCTGAACATGGACCTGGAGAAAGCAGGGCAGAAGAGATTCCTATAGCTGTAAGAGCTCAAAGAGCTGAGATTGCATGCTTACGAGAATGCAAAAATTTACAAACAAAGGACTAAGGTGTGGCATTATGCCCACCTAAAGAACAAAGATGCCCGCGAAGGTGATAAAGTGCTTCTCTTTAATTCAAGCATTAGGCTTTTTCCTAGAAAACTCAGAACAAGATGGTCGGGCCCCTTTTCTGTTGTTAAGATAATCCCATCTGGAATGATGGAGATTAAAGGGGAGAAAACATGAACTTTCAAGGTTAATGGACATAGAGTAAAAATATTTTATGAAGACAAAACTTTTGTCTGAAGATCTGAAATTAGTTTGGAGGAACCAAAGCAGTCACCCGAGGAAAGGAATGAGGAGTTGCCACATCCAGTTGAGAAACTGTTACAACCCCAATTTTGGGTTCATCTGATGAGAAATGTAAACTCTCATATTGGACAGATAATGAGATAATTTCGTTTGCAATAGCCTTGATGTTTGTGATGTGGGCTTTATTGGCTATTGGGCCCATTAACAAGGAAATTCAATTAATAAATGAATAATTGAGTTTTGAGGAAAGAAAGGTGTGGAAACCTCTAGAAGGTAAAAGAATGTAATCCAAGGATGGATTTCGTACCTTTAGGTTCCTTGGGTGCCAATGAATCCAAGATTGCAAAGAAAAGGTAATAATAAAAGAAAAGATCAAATAAGTATTTCTTTATTAAGAAAGAAATTGAAAACGATGTTAAAATGTGGAAAATAGGAGAAAAGAGGTACAATTGAGTTATCCTTGGTGGATTTTCATATCCAAAGGGTTTCTACTATTAAAAGGAAAATAAAAAGAGAGATAAAAAGAGAAATCCTCAAAAAGAGATATTTTAATAAAAAGATAAGGAAAATAGGTGAAATAGGCATAAATAAAAGGATACAGGAAAGTAGATGTTTCCCAATATGGGAATCCATGCCTTTAGGATTTCTTGAGGTCCAAGGGACCCAAAATAACAAGATAATCACAAAGGAAAAAGGAATATAAATTAATTTGGATTAATTAATGAGAAAACTTGGGAGAGAAGGAAGCCTTCTCATCCATTGCTTTTTGTTTCCCAAATTTCGTACAAACCTAGGAAATATTAAAAGGAACGTTCCATTAAAATTTGAGCTAAATAGGAGTTATGGTTTGGGAGATATCAATTTTGCAAGTTATTTGCAATTTAGGAATTAATCCTGAATTAAGTGGGCATATCTTTCTTTTGTTTGAACGCGTGCAACGAAGGCTGTTGCATCTTGATCCAACGTGGGATGGTCATCGTCCAAGTCCCACTGGGACTGTTATTTCACATTTTATAGAATAACTTTCCCTCACGGTTTCCTTGGGATTCACTGGATGTGCGAGGTGGCTGATGTTTTCGTTGGACTCAAGGAAAGAAATCGAAGGGAAACATCCCTGGTTTCCATATGTTTTGCTGCCTCTAAGCGATTTGCCCAATTCGGGGCTTCTTGACGGCCATAGGAGGACCTCTATATAAGGGGGGGGCTGCACACCATGTGCATAGCTCTGGAATGCCCCTGTGAGTATGTGACTATGGAGCGGGTCGATGAGAGCGACGAATTTGCGGACAAACCTGCGCCAAGAGGCTTGGACAGAGCACGCACCCTGCTGAGGAAGAGCTTCCTCGATTCGGCAACCTGGTGTGCCATCGAGGCATACAAGATCCCCATAAACTTCAGAAGGTCCCGGTGGAGCGGTGGCTATCTTAGTTCGGTCGGCGATGGCCTAGAGCCCAGGGTCAACACTGGAGTTGACCGGGTTGGGCGATGCTCTGCGCACAGAAGCTCGTCGCAAGGTTGAAGGAGATAGGAGGAAAAGACCTCCTTATTCATGGTGCCAGTAAATAAAGGTAAGGGCAAATTTGACTTCTGCAATTTAAAATTAAAGTGGGCGCACGGATCCTAGGCCGTTGGATCCATCGTGGTCCAGGGGACCATGGATCGGGTGGCTATGGATTTTCTAGAATTAACGAATTATTGAGGAAAAAGGACTTTTCTTGCTAAAATCGTATCTTGAGGTAGAAAACTCATATGAGAAAAATGTATACATGAAAATTGATTAGAAAAATACCAGGATTAAGTTAAAATTTGTTTCGAAGCCTAAATCAGTATCCTTTTATAAAAGTGTATATTTTTGGGGTGAAAAAGGTATTAAATTGTGGATAGAAACCTTAATAATTAATCAAGGATATATTTAGTATTGCAAATAGATCAATTCGAGCATAGTTAACTTGATTAATGATTAAGATGGTTTTTAACGTGTTTTGATGATAGAATTACATGTTTAGGGTTTTTTTAACTCAATATGTTGATTAACAAGTTAAGAAACCCTAAAATAGAGAAAAAGAAAAGAAAGGATATAGTAATATGAAAATTAAGGTTTTTATGGTCCAAACTTGATCTTTAGGACCTTAATGGAAAACAGGACAAGATAATTAGGTTTGATGGATATTTGATAAAAGTAAGGTAAAAGTAATAAAAAGGAAGTGAAACCCTAATTATGGTCAAAACCCTAAAAAGGACAAATAACCAAGGAAACCATTAGAATTAATGAATCATGATGACATGATTAATAATAGAGAAATTGAATGCCTTTTTCAGGAACTTGTGTGTGTGTGCTTGCTTGATTCCTGATTGATTGAGTTATTTCTGCATTCAAGTCTGCTTAATAGGTATGTGGTTAATTATGAATAATTGTCTTAGTTTCTCGAGGTTTTTTCCGAATGGTTAATCACATTGAATGCAAATTATCAGTTTGGATGTTCATACATGCAAACTATAAAGTCACTATGATTATCACATTAATAATAGAAGTATGGATTCTTGCACCTCCATGCCACCTTGATGGATGATGCCAAAGGTCAGGCCCAGATGGGTAAACCAATGGACACCTTGAGTGGTGACCCCAGGCACTAAGCTCGGGAATGAGAAGGTGGCCTACGATATTGCATGACTAGTGGGCACCATGAGGGGTGACCCCCAGGCACCAAGCTCGGGATTGAGAAGGTGGCCTTAAGTCATTGGCAAAGGGAACCCTAAGGTGGGTATGCCAAGGTTAGGGCAAAAGTGGTGGAGAATGTCATACTAAAAAGTGTAATTTGGCTTGTTAATTAATTTGATTGTGATTATTAAATTGTTAGCCATATTTGCAAGATTTTGGTTGTTCCCACATACCAGTATATTTCGATATACTGACCGACGTTTTGTTTTTCGGCATTTTAGGAACAACAATTGAAAGAGAAAATAGTAAAATGACACATTGTGGAAATAAGAATTAAAGTGCAAGGAGGATTAGATACAATAATTCAAGCTCTGGATAGATAGATTTCCAAAGTTTTCAAAGGTAAGCAAAGTTTTAATTTTATACCAAATTCCAGTTAGTTAGTAGAATTTCATAGTTATTATTGATTATTTGTCGAACCTTTGATCTTGTTAATTGAATAACAGCTCTGACCTTTGAGTCTCCCTTAATTGGGGGTTACCGGGAGGCGGGATTGTTACAATTGGTATCAGAGCGTAGGTTCTTCATCTAATCATTAATAATTAATAAATTTTACAAATTCCATAGAACCAAGGGAGTTATTAGAGGATTGTCTGAAAGACTGAGGTGTCTAGAAAAGGATCACGTCCAGAGGCTGGCAATATTCTCCTCCGCATCGCTAGTCAGAATACGAGGACTCCGGGATTGTGTGACTGCCTGGCCGATGTCTTTGGATATGACTCAAAATAAGATACCTTTAGGACTCTCTCATCTTGTTCATCCCTTCTCAACTCAAATTCTGTTAAGGACCTTAAGGATTAGGATTTCTCTCTCCTCCTCACCCTCTTGAGGTATGGGTAAGGTTAATAAAGTCTAAGGAATTCTCCACCAAATTAATGAAAAGCATGTAAATAAAATGTCATGGACATAAGCTTAATAGATTAAGCACAAACTAAAGAATAGATACATGCTTAGGTCGTATGACATGAGTTGTCATTGCCCTTAGGAGAGACATGAGGATAGACCTCCTTGGTAGGAGGATGAGTAGAGAGAGTTAGTCTTGGAGGAAGAGACCTCCATTAAAAGTAGAGACCTAGCACATCCTTTGAGGATGATGTTAACCCTAACCCTAAGTGAAGGTTAGAGAGAGAGATAACATGATGAGTTAGATGTCATGGTGGACTAGGTGTTTGGATAGATGTGCCATGGATGCCTTACGAGCCATGAGAAGTTGATAACTGAGTACCTCGGGCAACCCAACCCTGGGAATGGTCGTGCATGTTTGAATGAAGGATAACTCCTTCAATGATGAAGTTAGAGAAGAACCTATGGGAACCCCATGAGCTTATATGAGCAGGGCATAATAGGCACCCAAAAAGAATCGGTGGGGTAAGCAATAGGTTGAAACCCTAGTCAGGAGAGTATGATGAATAGCGTATGAGATAAGTATAAAGAACTGTGGATAATCATGAGTAAACACAAGCTTGAGTAGAGGTATACCTGTGAGCTTGATCCCTCATGGAGAGATGACCTCTAGTAGTATGCATGGATGTGGAGTTAGCTTTAAAGAGAGAGTAAGAAGGAACCAAGCAAGAAGGTTGGAAACCTAAAACCCCGAGATGTGAGGAATAGTGGGGAGTCGAGAATGATGCGACCTAAGTGGATGATAGTGGTTGCCTCTTGCATGATCCCTGGTGGTTGAGGATATCTTGGTTGCCTTTAGAGGAACCAAACCCTAGAGAGAGGATGATGCTTCTGGTACCTAGGTTCCTGTGGTATAGGAGTTTACCTTATGAGATAGGAAGAAGAGTTCCTTAGACCTGGAGAGGTTTGGTAGTAGGTTGTGAGGCCTTGTACCTTGTTAGTTGTCCTTGAGGAGGACTCGACCCTAATGTGTTGCTCGAGTAGAAGGACGACAGGGAGTGCATGTCATGCCTTATACCTGCTTGATTTGTGGTTAAGAGATTGAGCATGCAGTTGGATATCCAAAGGAGAACCTAGGGTTCCTAGGCCTTAGAGGGGAAGCAGTGTATCCAATGCTCATGATGAGATTTGAGTCTCTATAGTTTCGAGCATGGTACTCCTCATGTGTAGAGGTAAAGGAAACCCCTTCAGTTAAGGGTAGGTTTCATAAACCCTTCACAACTAAGTTGATCTAATGTTGAGGAAAGAGAACAAGTATGGCCTAGCATGGTTTAATAGGTGGTCTGCTTGTGCCCTAGTAGCTGCTGGGTTAAGCATGCTCATGTGAATATGAACCCTAAGGATGTTTATGACCTTGTTGTCAAGAGTTGTAGTTTCCTCCCATCCTGGGAGAGGGACCCTTTGGTAAGGTGTGTACGAGTTTGTGGGTTTGTGGAAACCTAAAGAGGTCTCGTAGGATCTTGAGAAGCTATGTGAAAAGTACATGGTATGAGAATGAACCTGTAGAACCATAAATAACCATCTCTAAGTGCATGTGGATGTGTTACCATGAAGGTAACCAGTATGGGGCCTGACCAAGGTAGGCAGGTTGCCATAACCCCTATGAAGGGATGAGAGTTGGTCATGTATGCAGAGAGAGATGATGAAGGATTGGGTAAGGTTATGTGTGGGACATGTACTATAATAGAATCCTAAGTCTATCCTACGGTCAGGTAGGGATAAGACCGATGGAAGAAGGAGTTGCCTAATTCCCTTGTTGCACATTACCATAGGGCCGGGAGGTAATAGCTATCATTGTACGAGGGCCATGGGTTAGGAGATTGATCACATTCATGAACTCATGGGACCCAAAGGGCAGATGAGTAGGGCACTCTCTAGATGCATAAGGAAGAGGGATGACCCCAAAAGTGCCGACACCCTATAGACCTAGAGGAGACGACCAAGGATTGTGTTTGGACCAAGTAGGTTTGAGACTAGTTTTCCTTGGAAGAAATATTTATATCATTATGTTTGTGATGTAGAGACATAAGTTGCATGTTCAACTTAGGTTTAAATGTGTACTGGCAAGGTGGGATGTACCATCTCTACTCTTGGAATAGGAAGAACTCTGTATTTGGACTGCAGCCAAATGCTTATTTCCTCTTGTTATGGGAGTGAGAGATAGGACAGTACGCGTGCCACACACTAAGGATAAGGATGGTGTGAGTTGAGACATTGCTACAGAAAGGATAACATACCCTGGTGAAGTGAATGATACATGGATGGTTCACAAACACTAAGAGAAGTAGTGTAGTCAGCTTATGAGGATGTTTTATCAGGAGCTAGGTGGAATTTGCAAGTTAACCAAGGTCGAGTTCGATCACAGTGAGGATGAGCTCAGAGCTTCTTGATGAAGATAGACTTAGAGTTTGAGATGAGATGATAAGTATTATACATGGAGGTGTATGTTACCTAACACTTAAGGATAAGAAGTGGTAATGAATGCTCTGGTTGAGATCTAGCTGCCTAGTTTAGTTAGAGGCTAGAAGAAGTTGAGGTTGTTTGGCTAACCCTAAGTTTGGAAAGAAGATGTGTTTTGGCTAACACTCGGATGTAATAAGATATGTGGAACAAGTTAATGGTTGTTTGGTTAGCCAGCCTAGGTCTTGATGCAATAAAAGAATGGTTGTAGAACCTCAGATGCACTTCTTTGGATAGGAAGGTAAGAAAACCCTGATGAGAGTGGTTTAGGGTTTCTTGAGGAATCAAGACATATAAGAGATCATGATTATTAGACTACCATACACCGTTATGCTACAAAGATAGTAAGAGATAGTAGCACTTTGGATGCTTAAGATGAAGATGCATGTGGCTTGTGGTCATGCATGATAATAGGTGAAGGACAAACACCAGTAGCTCAATGCTTTGACATAGATGATAAAGAGTCCCCTAAAGGGAGTGGGAGTTCACCATTATGGAAGTTGTAGTAAGTCTCCCCTTGACCAAGGAAGGTCAAGATGCAATATGGGTTATGGTAGATCGCCTTTCCTAGATAACATGAGAGAGAAAGAATGTTGTCAAGGGACAAATCCTATTGAACTACATAAGAAAGAGAGATGGTTCAACTATACTAGGATGCGAGTTCAAAAATTCTTGGGTATAACCTAAAAAGTTCACTTCCATGAGGTAGAACTGGATGCATGATGAAATCGATGATAGTACAGTTTATCACCCCATACTAATGGGCAGTATAATCCAGACTAGAGGGTGTAATGAGAGCATGTGTGCTCATTTAGGGTGATATTTATATAGAAGGTTCTTAAGATATGATGTTAACCACCATAGCCTTTATCAGGATGCAAGAAGGAGGGTGTGTCGATCACCACTTCATTAAGATGATGCTGGTTAAGGAGGCCTCACGAAGGTTAGAAAAGAACCAAAGTGTGTGCAGGTGAAGTCGCTTTGATCGTGCAATGGTTGAGAGAGAGCCCAGAGATGACATGAGTCGTGAGCTGATGCAAAGCAAACTGACATGCAGTTCACTGTAGGGGAGTATGAAAATCCGACCCCTCTAAGCTACAACTGAGAAAGCTAAGTCCCCGATATACGGGTCCATTTGAGATGGATTGTTGGAGATGGTTGTGTTTAACCTTACCCCACATGATAAAATGATGAGATGCATGAGTCTGATCTAGAGCACTATGTGAGGTACCCAATCCATGTGTTGAGCCCTGAACCTATTCAACTTTTGAGGGGTTGAAATGTCCTGAGTCACCTATGAAGGTACGATATACCAAGGTAAGAAAGAACTCAGATGGAAGAATATGAGATAATGAAGGTTCTTGGGAAGAACCATGGAAAGGGTGAAGCCACATGGGAGCCATGATGGACATATGATAGGCTTATCCTGTTTGATTGCTTGCTTGATGGAATTTTGAGGGCAAAATTCTCATAAGAGGGGAAGGATGTTACAACCCCAATTTTGGGTTCATCTGATGAGAAATGTAAACTCTCATATTGGACAAATAATGAGATAATTTTGTTTGCAATAGATTTGATGTTTGTGATGTGGGCTTTATTGGCTATTGGGCCCATTAACAAGGAAATTCAGTTAATAAATGAATAATTGAGTTTTGAGGAAAGAAAGGTGTGGAAACCTCTAGAAGGTAAAAGAATGTAATCCAAGGATGGATTTCGTACCTTTAGGTTCCTTGGGTGCCAAGGAATCCAAGATTGCAAAGAAAAGGCAATAATAAAAGAAAATATCAAATAAGTATTTCTTTATTAAGAAAGAAATTGAAAACGATGTTAAAATGTGGAAAATAGGAGAAAAGAGGTACAATTGAGTTATCCTTGGTGGATTTTCATATCCAAAGGGTTTCTACTGCTAAAAGGAAAATAAAAAGAGAGATAAAAAGAGAAATCCTCAAAAAGAGATATTTTAATAAAAAGATAAGGAAAACAGGCGAAATAGGCATAAATAAAAGGATAAAGGTAAGTAGATGTTCCCCAATATGGGAATCCGTGCCTTTAGGATTTCTTGAGGTCCAAGGGACCCAAAATAACAAGATAATCACAAAGGAAAAAGGAATATAAATTAATTTGGATTAATTAATGATAAAACTTCAGAGAGAAGGAAGCCTTCTCATCCATTGCTTTTTGTTTCCCAAATTTCGTACAAAGCTAGGAAATATTAAAAGGAACGTTCCCTTAAAATTTAAGCTAAATAGGAGTTATGGTTTGGGAGATATCAATTTTTCAAGTTATTTGCAATTTAGGAATTAATCGTGAATTAAGTGGGCATATCTTTCTTTTGTTTGAACGCGTGCAACGAAGGCTGTTGGATCTTGATCCAACATGGGACGATCATCGTCCAAGTCCCACTGGGACTGTGATTTCACGTTTTATAGAATAACTTTCCCTTGCGGTTTCCTTGCGATTCACTGGATGTGCGAGGTGGCTGATGTTTTCGTTGGACTCAAGGAAAGAAACTGAAGGGAAACATCCCTGGTTTCCATATGTTTCGCTGCCTCTAAGTGGTTTGCCCAATTCGGGGCTTCTTGACAGCCATAGGAGGACCTCTATATAAGGGGTGTGGGCTGCACACCATGTGCATAGCTATGGAATGCCCCTGTGAGTCTGCGACTATGGAGCGGGTCGATGAGAGTGACCAATTTGCGGACAAACCTGCGCCAAGAGGCTTGGCCAGAGCACGCACCCTGCTGAGGAAGAGCTTCCTCGATCCGGCAACCTGGTGCGTCGTCGAGGCATACAAGAGCCCCATCAACTTCAAAAGGTCCCGGCGGAGCAGTGGCTATCTTTGTTCGGTCGGCAATGGCCTAGAGCCCAGGGTCAACATTGGAGTTGACCGGGGTGGGCGATGCTCTGCGCACAGAAGCTCGTCACAAGGTTGAAGGAGATAGGAAGAAAAGACCTCCTTATCCCTGGCGCCAGTAAATAAAGGTAAGGGAAAATTTGAATTCCGTAATTTAAAATTAAAGTGGGCGCACAGATCCCAGGCCGTTGGATCCATCGTGGTCCAGGGGACCATGGATCGGGTGGCTATGGATTTTCTAGAATTAACGAATTATTGAGGTAAAAGGACTTTTCTAGCTAAAATCGTATCTTGAGCTAGAAAACTCGGATGAGAAAAATGTATACATGAAAATTGATCAGAAAAATGCGAGGATTAAGTTAAAAATAGTTTGGAAGCCTAAATCAGTATACTTTTGTAAAAGTGTATATTTTTGTGGTGAAAAACGTATTAAATTGTGGATAGAAACCTTAATAATTAATCAAGGATATATTTAGTATTGCAAATAGATCAATTCGAGCATAGTTAACTTGATTAATGATTCAGATGGTTTTTAACCTATTTTGATGATATAATTACAAGATTAGGGTTTTTTTAACTGAATATGTTGATTAACAAGTTTAGAAACCCTAAAATAGCGAAAAAGAAAAGAAATGATATAGTAATATGAAAATTAGGGTTTTTCTGGTCCAAACCTGATCTTTAGGACCTTAATGGAAAATAGGACAAGATAATTAGGGTTTGATGGATATTTGATAAAAGTAAGGTAAAAGTAATGAAAAGGAAGTGAAACCCTAAATATGGTCAAAACCCTAAAAAGGACAAATAACATAGGAAACGATTAGAATTAATGAATCATGATGACATGATTAATAATAGAGAAATTGAATTCCTTTTTAAGGAACTTGTGTGTGTGTGCTTGTTTGATTCCTGATTGATTGAGTTATTTCTGCATTCAAGTCTGCTTAACAGGTATGTGGTTAATTATGAATAACCGTCTTAGTTTCTTGAGGTTTTTTCTGGATGGTTAATCTCATTGAATGCAAATTATCAGTTTGGATGTTCATATTTGCAAACTATAAAGTCACTATGATTATCACATTAATAATATTAGTATGGATTCTCTCACCTCCATGCCACCTTGATGGATGATGCCAAAGGTCAGGCCCAGATGGGTAGACCAATTGACACCTTGAGTGGTGACCCCAGGCACCAAGCTTGGGAATGAGATGGTGGCCTATGATATTGCATGACTAGTGGGCACCATGAGGGGTGACCCCCAGGCACCAAGCTCGGGATTGAGAAGGTGGCCTTAAGTCATTGGCAAAGGGAACCCTAAGGTGGGTATGCCAGGGTTAGGGAAAAAAGCAGTGGAGAATGTCATACTGAAAAGTGTAATTTGGCTTGTTAATTAATTTGATTGTGATTATTAAATTGTTAGCCATATTTGCAAGATTTTGGTTGTTCCCACATACCAATATATTTCTATATACTGATCGACGTTTTGTTTGTCGGCATTTTAGGAACAACAATTGAAAGAACAAACAGTAAAGTGACACATTGTGGAAATAAGAATTAAAGTGCAAGGAGGATTTGATACAATAATTCAAGATCTGGATAGATAGATTTCCAAAGTTTTCAAAGGTAAGCAAAGTTTTAATTTTATACCAAATTCCAGTTAGTTAGTAGAATTTCATAGTTATTCTTGATTATTTGTCGAACCTTTGATCTTGTTAATTGAATAATGGCTCTGACCTTCGGGTCTCCCTTAATTGGGGGTTACCGGGAGGCGGGGTCGTTACAGAAACCCAAGGAATGAATGATTATGAAGTTGAGCTAGAGACTTTAAAATAAGCACTTATTGGGAGGCAACCCAAGTTTTTGCTGTTTCTTTAAGCTTTTGTTTTCTCTACCTTTTAGTTTGATTAAGTTTCCTTCCCTTTTAAGTTTTGTACATATCTATTCCCCTTTTAAAAGATGAATGGATTGAAGAAACAAGCTTTGTTTTGGTCAAGTACTCTGACCGCAGTTTAGATCGCGGTCGTGGTGTTCACCTCAATTCACCGTGACTGCGACCCGTTGTGCCAACGTTTAGTGACCTCGACCGTGACTTGATGTTTCTCATGGAAGAAGAGACCACGATCGTGGTCATGTTTTGAGTACACTGCGGTCGCGGTCACTCCTTCTTTATCAAAGGGTCACGATCACTCTACTATATATATTCTAAAAACCCAAATTTCACAGATTTCTTTTCACTTTTTGCTTTCTCGAGCCAGAGTTAAACCCTACATCTCTGAAGAATCGCTCAACCATGACCGACTATCCGCCGCCACAGTAGACTTAACGTCACGTTGACCTTCTCCATTTCGCCGTCTCGTCTGAATAAACAAGGTAATAGACAAACCCTATTTTATCTTCTTACGGCTGTTTCCTTGACTCTCCACTGCCGCCGTGTCAATACTGGTTTCGCCTCACACCCTATCCATTTTTTGATTCATTTGTATTACCTGCCATTCAGCACGCCATCGATGGTTGTTCTCGCCAACCAAAAATCCTACCCGCCCTAAGGAGGCGATTGCAAACAGTAATCAAAAACCTAAAAATAATAATAATATAACTGGTGCAACTGCCCACCGACGAGTACGTCTACAATCAAGAATGATCAAATTCCGCCACCAATCGATAGTGAGAGAAAGGAATGGAACTGTTAGACCAGGTAGACTGCGGGTCACGGTCTGCTTCAACAGCAACTGCAACCGCAGTCTACACATCGATCTTAACCAGGTCACGGTGCTCCCTCAACACATTAAGTTTCAGGTTCACACCGTGAGTCGCGGTGTTGGAGATCGTTGCTTGAAGTCACGGTCCCCTTGACCGCGACCTGCCTGATACACTGAATAAGGCTGCGACCATAATCACGATCGCGATCTCCTTCTCAATTCACCACGACCGCGATCTCCTATAGAGATCGCGACCGTGGTGTCTCTTGAATCACTATGAAGACCGCAGGTTGCGGTCCCTATATACATACTTGAACTTAATAAATTTCCCTAGATAATTGCAATAAGATTAACCACAGCTAAATCAATTATAAACTAATTCATTGTAAAAACTTTACTGAATGTCTTCTCCAGCAACCAACGACTCCATCTATAGGCAGGAAACATCCTTGAAGGAGGCAGAGAAGATAGGGGAGAGCCTAACAACATCACTAAAGAAGAACACATCTCTACCAGTGGACAAATGGGTCGAGTTGCAGCTGAAAATTGAATAGTATCCAAGAATCCCGGGTCACCTCGACACCGGAGGACTCCTCAGAAGAAACAGAACAAACCAAGTAAACAGAGACCTCTGAGTATCAACCAGGAGAATCAGAGACCTGAGTACAGGGGAAGAAAAGAAAAGCTGTGCCTAAGGAAACTAAGGGCAACAAGAAGGCAAAATAAGTAGTTGATGAGAAACCAAGGGAGTAGGAGGTAGACAAGGCCAACCAGGAGAAAGAAGTCATAGGAGAGACATTAGCAGAGTCTGAAGAACCCCTGTTCATGTTGAGAAACCACATACACCAGTCTACCTACAACTGGATGTACCAAAACAAGGATTTCAACCCGACTCGGTACCTAGACGTAGAGGATTTCAAGAAGATGAGAATCTATGATAGGGTAATCAAATTCTTAGAAGGTGCAAATTTATGCACCTTGTGCACATCTGAGGCCAAGTCCTATAACAGGTTGACTGCAGAGTTTCTGTCTTCGCAAAGTCCCCACAAGTAGTGAGACAAGGAAGGCAGGAGACATAGATTATAAACTACAGGTAAGGCTAGGAGGTGAGTCTTACATGATCATGGAGGCAATGCTAAATAAAATATTTACAAAGATAGAGTAAGAAGTAAAAGCCTGCTCCGCCGCCCCAAGTGAAAAGGAATCAGTCACCTACAAAAACCACTAGCTATGGGAAGAGCTGACCGGAGAAGAAGAACACAACTCAAAGAACTCGAAGACCTCCCTAATCACCTCGTGCTTCATTCACATGATCTAGAAAATTACAGCTTACACCAATTACATGAGTTCGGAGACAGGAACAATAAGCAAGGGGGATTCGTTCCTAATTTGGTCAATGATAAATAGAAATCTTGTAAATATAGGAAATATATTAATTAAACATTTATCTACGGAAGCAGGAGGGGAAGTAAAAAGGAACTCTACATACTACTTGGGCGGTCAGATAACAAAGATAACTGAATACTTAATGGATGCAGGAGAGGTCCTAAAGTATAAAGAGATGGAGGAACAGTTGAGAATAGATATCAAGTCCCTCGTCAACATGGGAACTCTGACGCAGAATGGGGAGAAACTGTACTTCAAGTAGAGCGGCTCCAAGAGGCTCCTCCCCCTTCCAGATGGCATTTTACGATGCCCAAAAACTACGGACGACCCAAGACGACATTAAGAAGATGTGCTCAGGGGAACTACGAGCCGAAACTAAACCAGCAACTATAGTCAAGGAGAGAAGTGCCCAAGATGAAATAAAGGAGGAAAAGAGCACAGAACAACAGAAGAAACTGGTAGTGCAGAAGAAGAGGAAGACATCAGATACAACAGCCTCGCTAACCGCAAGGACAAAAGATGTAGAACCACCAACCCCCACGGCTCCCCCTCTAGAAGAAACAGTGGAGAATGAAGAACCCACACCAATAGAGCCACACGAGGAAGTGGCTACAGTGGAGCCAGCGGTGGAGAAAGAGGAAGGCACAACAGCCAACCTGCAGCCCGATGTAGAACCAAAGGCTGAGCTAGAAGCACAAGGCTCTGAAGCTGTACCAGAACCAAAAGTCTGTGGAGCCGACATGGACCCACAGGACAAACAGAAGGAGAAAGAACAAGGTCCACCACCACCACCTCCACAACCTCCACAACCAACCATGCCAAGCACATCAACGACATGCATGGAGCACCAACTGCACCAACAACAACAACATACACCCTCCTTCAGGGGTGTATTAGGTACAAGGTTATGCCATGTGGGAACACATGTATCAAACCACTACAATAAATACAAATATTACTTCTTCTTTATATGCACTAACAACATAGGTGCAGGTCCTCGATGAAAGAACTCGATCACTCCCTGACATCATCTAAGAAGTTTTAAGCAACCAATGGATAATGATGGGAGTGCTGAAGAAAATGAAAGATAAAATGGAGGACTTGAAGAAGGAGAGGCATGCCATCCGAGCTGAAAACGAGCATATGTGTAATGACCCTGCCTCCCGATAACCCCCAATTAAGGGAGACCAAAAGGTCAGAGTCGTTATCCCAATTTTTCCGGATCAATGGTTTGACAAATAATCAATAATAATTACTAAATTCTACCAAGACTATACTGAAAAGCTGTAGTAAAATAAAACTTTACATACCTTTTTAAAATCTTGGATTTCTAAACTTCTATCCATATCTGGAATCTATTCTAACTAATCCTCCTTGTACTTTAATTCATGTATTCACAATGTACCACTTTACTGTTTGTCTTTTTCAATTTTGTACCTAAATTGCCGACAAACAAAACGTCGGTCAGTATAACGAATTATACTGGTATGAGGGGGAAACACAAATTATGCATTTAGTTTTAACAACATATCACAAATAAATTATGATTTAACAAACAAACTTTACACTTTAAACATAACTACTCAATCCATACATACCCTAGCCTTTGTGTTGTCCCTGTAGTGGACCTGGATACTACCTCTCATATGGTAGATCGAAATTAACCCCCATGATCCTACCTAACATATAGATCAATACCTAGGGTTTAAGAGTCACATGGAACTACCCATAGGTAGCCCAATCCCTAACTCATAATATGCTAAAGAGTCGCATGGCACTACCCATAGATAGCCCAATCACTGACTCATGATAACCTGATGGTCCGACCTAACAGGTACACCATGTACTAGGTCATCCCTATTATTAGCAAAGCCATAGAGGAGGACCAGGATATGAGCTAGTCATGTACACTTATTTATAGTGATATTCGTAATCACTTTATAGTTGCATGAAATAAAAGTCATCCAAGCAGTTATATTCATACAACCGATAAAACATCCCAGAATCGCCGTGAAACTAAAGCGATTTAATCATAAGCATAACCACATACCTGTGATGCAGACTTTTGAGATAGAATCAATCAAGTAGAGAAATCCAAGCAAGCAAGCAAGTATACACAAGTATCATGAAATAAATATACAAATTCCTTTTATCAAGATTTATCCAAGCCCATCTTGCTACTTAGGATTTCTATTCCCATTTAGGGTTTCGACCCCTTTTTGGGGTTTCTCTTGCAGTTAGGGTTTTGCCTCCACTTTTAGTATCATAAACCCTAATTAAACAAAACTACATAAAAACCCTAAATTTCTCATCTTTTCTCTCCTAACAGGTTTAGCATCATTATTTAATAACATATTTCCATAATTCGAATTAAACATGGTTTCCTCTTCTTTTTCCCTAAATTAGGGTTTCTAAATGTATCATCCTTCATACTTAGTTTAAAACCCTAAATCTTACAATTACCCATCTAAATAATATTAAGGCTTAACATTATCATTCAACAGGTTAATATTACTCGAATTAACCTATTGAGCCTTATAAATTCATCCATTACACTCAATTAGGGTTTCTAACCAAATTTTAATACATTTTTCATCAAATTAATATACTTTTGCAAAACGAGATGGAATTAGGTTACCAACACATTTTTATATTGTTCCTCGTATTTTTTTGATCAACTTTCATATATAAGGTTTATTCATCTGAGTTTTCTAGCAATTTCTATGAATTTTGCAAGGAAAAGCCTTTATCTAGAATATTCAGACAGAGAGGGTGATTTACCAAAAATCCGGGGCCGCTCGATCAGTAGTCCACTGGTCCGCCCTTTGGATCCGATGCTCCGTGTCACACACCTCTACTCATGAGGAAATTGACCCAGTCGAGCCTGAGACCGTCAGATCTCTTCGCGAGAACACGGTGGAACGTGATCAGATGATCGCTGCTCGTCATCCTCTTCCTTTCCTACACTCAACCCGCGGCGGCGCCGCGACGGTGCTCTTGCCAAAGAGAAGCCAATCCAGAGGGATAGAGAGATCTGGGACTCGGGAGGTAGCCTTCTGGGTTCGTGAGGAGGTGATGAATTGAGAGGGGGGTCTATTTATAGGTTTTGGGGATCCACCAGGGTTTCCCTACCCTGGCCGCCGCCTGTCCTTCAGCCTGCTTGGGCTTTTCCTCTAGAACTCTTGAGACACCCTAAAAATAGGGTTGGTCGTGCGTGGAATCATCTCCCAAAGACCCTCGTGGTCTTGGATTATTTGCAGGTGAGGTAGGATGCGAGGAATTCACATTGGGAAATCTCAATTTCCCTCTTGCTTTTCTTCTCTGACTCGAGGTGGGCGATGTACAACCACCCTTGGATCTTTGATCTTTTGGACCACACAGAGCATCCAACAGCTGACATCGCTCCCCTATTTCTTATTTCTTTAAAATTGAAGAAAAAAGGTATTTAACAATGGAATCTTGTGAAAATCATATCTTTCACATCGTTTAATAATTTTCACTTAAAGTTTAGAGGAAACTCTTTCTTGACATTATCTACTCGTATATTAAATTTTAAACCCAAATTCCAAAGGAAAAGGATGTTTCCTTCATATGCAAGTTATTCATTAATAAAACCAAATTAATTGATATTTCCTCTTTCTTTTGCCATTATCTTATCATCTTGTATTCCTTGGACCTCAAGGAACCCTAAAGGCATGAAATCCCATCTTAGGAAATATTCCTTTGCCCTTTTCTCTTATCCTTTATCCCCTTCTTATTTATTCCTTTTATTAGATAAATTCCTTTTCCTTTTATTTCTATTTTTCTTATAAGTGGGCTCAATAACCAATAAAGCCCATCAAACAATTAAATATGGCTATTGTAAATGAAATCCATCCAATTCAAACAAATAAAACAACTTTTGGTTTCATTTATCATTAAAAAGAGATTTACAAATCTCATTACATAGTTTAGAAAAAATGAGGTTATAAAATACACGTCGTGGCTACGACGCAGCGACGGCCAGCCTCGAGGAAGAATGCCACCTCCTTGAAGAGGACCGTCGGAAGCTTAAAAAGGAACGTGAAGAAATTGAGAGCCGACAGAAGAAAAAGAAGGTAAAGCGCTCAGCAAGCCCGACACACTCCTCATCGAGCCCCTCCATCCATGATGACAACAACGACGACAAAATAGGAGGGACCGATACGGGGGCAGAAGCACTAAAAGAAGAGAGTGCCAACGTGAAGACAACACCGTTAGCTGAGTAAAAGAAAGATGAGCCTCCACAACAATCAAGCTCCCCCAACGACAAACACGCAACAGAAACTACAATGTTGTCAAGGGAGCTCGATCTCAATTGCAACCTTGAAGAAGGGCAAGATGAAACTAATGAAGGCAGTGGTAGGCAAGCAGAACAACAATCAACCCTGCCTATAAATAAGCTACTGCAAGAAGAACAACTTGCTATAGCTTATTGAGAAGAAGTCACCACAGATTTCAGCGCGACAGGGGCTGTGGAGCTTGATAAGATGCTAGCTGAGCTGGGTGTCGATCTCAAAGAGAGCAACGACTTCCTCCTATTCTAAAGGAACAATAAGCATAACAACTACCTCTACGATGTAAAGATTGAGGAAACTCTAGCAATACTGGCGGCCGCCAAACTGGGCCAAAGTTCTGAGGAAAGCAATATCAGAGACAATGTAGCTACATAAGCTTTCTCAGAAGTAGCAGAACAGGCGGCCACAACACAACTGTCAGTCAAGGAAGCTGAACAAGTGGCCACAACTATACCAACTATAAATGAAACTTCGACACCTTCTATGCACGAAAGACCATCTGACGACAAGGACGATGACCTTCTTTGCGAATGAGCCCGCTACGGAGCGGAGTGCGCCAGCTAGAATAGAAACACTTGGAGTAGCTCTTCACCTGCAATGCAAAATGAAGGAGATGTACATGTCTACAGTATCACAGATTACATGCAGAGACATCCACATCTTGACAGACATCCTCAATGATGATTTACACGGGTCAGACAAAGTATATAATAACAAGGGTAGACATATAACCATAGATCACTTTTGGGGGATCTTCCTAAAAAATGTGCGAGTACATAAAAGGATGTTCAAGGTACTCTACGCTACCCTCCTGGAAGAATTTCTGCACCCAAAAAAGTCATAGCCAGTTTTCAATGGGATGGTAGATCTATCTAGCCTCATCTACAAAGAAGACTATAAGGCAGCAGATGTCACCGAACTAAAGGCAACAGTTCGAAGAAAGGAAATAAGATATGTAGTGCTGCTCAAAAGGAATGTAAAGCATTGGGCACTGATAGTCATGGACCTATATGAGCAGAAGACGACGGTGCTCAACTGCTGCGCAACCGAAATGGATAGAACGTCACTCATTTAAAAAAGGAAAGACGCCATAGATGCCTTGAAGATACTACTGTGTCTGCAACAAGCAATCAAAGATGCACATGACAAATTTTAGGGATTCTAGAAGTTCTTCTCCATCAACAAGAAGGTCCATTAAGAAGAGGTTGGCTTGGGGGATTGTGCCTTTATAGTGCTGAGGATGATGGAAGCCATCAACAAGGGCATCTCCTCTGCAAGATCTAGACAATGAGGACCTACATGGACTGCGGGGTGTGTATGCTATGGTGGTCATCTATGATCGTCGATTCTTCAGTGACCTAGTGATGCCTTCAGAAGATGTACCCCGAAGGATTCACAAGGATATCCTTCTCCCTGAAAATGTGACCTGGAGGAAACAACTGAAGACCATATGGGTGGATCCAACAGAGCTAGCCATGGCTACAACTTGGAAAGAAGGCTAGAATCAAAGCACTGGAGAAGCTGTCAAGCACACGTCATATGATGAACCAAAGAAGCCTCTGGTAGCAGAAACACCAGAAGAACAACCTTCAAAAGAACAGCCTGAAGAGGGAGAGGTTGAAGAAGAAGATCCAGTCAACGTAAACCCAGATAGATCGACAGGAGAAGTTACACCTTCTTTTAAGGACTTCGACAAATGGAGCTACCTTAGCCTGTCTATAGAAGAACTGAATATAATTATGAGGTCCTTGAAGGAAGATGATTTTCCGGGAGAGGTCATCTTCAAGAGAGATGGCATTTGTGTGCTAAGGGATGACCTCCGAGAAATGCTAAAAATAGGAGGATATATTTTAGTAAGCATGATGTCAGCTTACCAGACGCTACTAGGCAACAACATGCCGAATGCTCACATGGCATACTTCCTACTGGTAGATGACATCATGAAAGACAAATGATCAGACGAAAAGGAGCGCCTACAACAACACCTGACGACATCCCTACCTGACTACATCTTTCTGCCGATTATTCACGACAATCACTGGACTCTGTTGGTCGTCAATATCATTAAAAGGGCTGCAATCCTCTATAACAGCTTAGATGTAGCCTTTAAACTTAATAAAAAGACTAACATGACGACCGCAAAGACTCCAACAGAAGAAAAGACCAACACATGCACCGAGGCAATTGTTGACATGATAAAAAACCATGGCAAAGGGTACAAGCATACGACAGGTAAAGACTTCAAAAAGACACAGTTCTACCACATGAACCCCCAGCAGGTGCCCCTATCAAATGACTATGACTTCTTCTGTCTAGCCTGGATTGTGGCCCTAGCCAGTATTAATGTCAAAGTGGAGGGCATGCAATACGAACAATACCACGCACTATGAGAAGTATATGCAAGCATGCTTCTGGAGTCCGAGTGGGTCTCCACCAACAACAAAAATGAATAAAGAAAGCTCATTTATACATCTCACTCAAATTTTGACACCCCGAGATGTTATGTAGGATAAGTTTAGGGAGGGGTCATAAACGGGCTAGAGAGGTACATTTTCCATCTTTTAACCTCTCTAAATTTCTCAAAAAAATTCAAAATTTTTGCAAAAGCTTCCTTTTAGATTCATAATCTAGCCTCCTCTCCTGCTAAATTTTCAAATTATAGTACTTTCGCCCTCCTAGAGAGAAATAAATAAGCAACCTATGTATATATATACGAGTAAAATAAGAAACATATCAATACTGCTCTATCTCATTCTTGCAATAAGATGTTGTTCGTGTGGCAACCTTAACTCATGAAACCCTAAGAGAGTAGAGAACTTCACCTAGCCATACTCCTGACCAACCACCCTCACCTGACACTTTTGACTAGAAAATCCTTATCTCCGTAGAGAGGGAAACAACTACCCTTTTCAAAGCTTATCTAAAAGGAGGCTTGACCGCCCATAAGACCACTTAAAAATCCCTCACACCCAAGCCTGAAAGGAGATGTAAAAAGCTAAAAAGAAAGAAAAAAAATAATGAGAGTTGTGCCCAAAAGATGCCAAAACTTTCCACACGGCCGGTATATTGCTGCACTCATGAATGCAGATATGTCATACCCGTAAGTGGAATATTGAAGACAACCTTAAACACCTCCAATCCTAAATGAAAACTCACAAAAACACCTAACTTAAAGTCAGAAGCCCAAAAAGGGAAACACTGTTCTTACGATAGTTGTGAGTGAGGAGTTCAGGGGGAAGAGGAAAACACTTGAAGCCTTAAGCCTACCCGAACACATTAGTATAGGGCCAACTAAAATAAAGAAATGGTGTGAAATCTACTCCTTGAAAAAGATCTTGTATTAGTATGGTTATTACCTAAGGGGAAGGGGTGATAAGTTGAGAAGGATGAACCTTTTACAATTGAAGGCAATGGCAAGAAAACAAAGTTATGCAACTCTAGTGAGAGGGAGGAATGAGACCTAAAGGTTAGAAAACATACCACAATAGTCTTGATGCAAGAATGAGATATTTCAATCATGTTATATTCTATAATTTTTGTCACATAAGTTTGCTCTTTCTCTCTCTGAGTTCTCAAACCTATAGTTAGCCTGAGGATAGGCTTGATTCTAAGTTTGAGGGAGTTGATAACACTTTATTTTACATGCTTTATATATATATTATACCTCTTTTAGTATATCTCTTATTAGCTTTCCCCCAAAATTTTACCATCTTTTTGACTAAAACCTCACTTACATGATTTCACGTACATTTATAGCCCAAGTCGCGGTCGTTACCTCGACCGCAACCCACTCATTCAACAAACGTGGCCGAGGTCTCTGAGCCACTTTAAGATCAAGGTCATCATGCATTGAGGTCAAACCACTGTCATAGTGGACCCGCGATCACTGCTAAACTGTGACAACAATAGAGTTCGCGATCAGTACAAAGGCACAAATCAAACCAGGGACCGCAGTGTATTTGGAGACTGCGGATGCCAAGTTCGATCGAGACTTAAAGAAGGCCGCGATCTATATGGGATCGTGATCCCTATAGACCGCAATCAAGTCGGACCGCAGTCATAGCTAAGCCCATGATCCTTGCAGGCCATGACCGAGTGAGAAGGCCTTGACCTCGACATCTCCAACACAACACACAAATAGACCTCAACCAGATCATTGCCAGACCGTGAGCAAGTGGCAGTCTGTGACTCAGTTTGACCGCGATGAAAGAAGGAATAAAGAGCAGACCGCGACCGCAGCCTCACACCTCCCCCAACCTAGACCACGACCATGGTCTAGGCTTAAGTCAGTAGAATGTTCCTATAAATAGGTCACCCACCTGTCTTGTCAAATCATCATATCATAGATCAGATCCTGAGGACCACGAAGTGCTGCTACATCCTAGACTCGTTCCACTCCATCCCATCCACCAGTCTTAGAACTCCAAAGGTGGAAGCTGAGGAGAGAGAAGACTAAATACTCCTTCTTTGAGAGAAGAAGATTGTCCGCACCATCGACGTGTTAGATCCATATCTGAAGAAGTACTATGTCGTATCACATCTCTTCCCTTTGGATCTACCATTCCTTTCCACTGTACTTCCCTCCTCACTTCATGGACCTCATGTATCTATCTTTCTATAATGCCGTTATGCTTTCCGCAAGCATGAGCGGCTAAATGCTTTAACTTGGGTTGGGATTAGACACTAAGGCTCTCCCAACATGTATATTGTCTCTCTTTATTGAATATATACATACTCTATTCAAGGTTATCTCCATGCACCTATTTTAATGCTTCACATGTATGCTTTGCTACCATCTTATGATGTTTGATAGTTAATATCTCGAGAGAGTAATATCACTTTTATCATGTGTAATGGAATAGTATGAATGCACGAGAGTGTTGGAATGCTAAAGCTTTAACCATATGTTATGCTATGTAGTTTTTGTGTGGTCATCTCGAGAGAGAGGCTATCCTTAGACTTAGATCTATCCTCATCTCGAGAGAGAGTGGAATAGACACTTTTGGTGGTTGCTTGTGATCTTGTTAAGAGTATGCGAGAGAGAGAGAGAGGTGATTTTGCATGTTGGAGAGAAGTCTTGGTCGGTGAAACCCAATTCGGGTTTCCTTCCATATCCTTGTTTTGTCTTATTTTTGTTTTCATTCATTCTTCTTACCTGTATTTTACTTGTCTTAGCTTTGGTTTGTGTGCCATCATTCCTTTGAGAACACCTTTTAATATACCCACATTTTCTGGAGTATAAGAGTGTTAGATTCTGTAAGCTTAACACTGCCAACCCTGTCCCTGTGTTCAACCCCGATCACTACATCAGACCCCATTTATCGTTGCGGGGGCCTGAGAGTCGGGTTATCTCTTTAAAAGTCTGACTACTTTGAATCCACTCCTTTTGGATGTGTGATTTAGGCTAGTCAGTAACCCACCTGCTCTCCCACAACAATGATCCTTAGTTGTTTCTCTCCCGTAGCTATCCCTCCCTAGTCGGGTAGGACTTGCTTGGGATCTCTTGGTTACAACAACAAGAGAGGACACCAATTTTCAGAGCAATTGATTCTCAATTGTCTATATTGTGTTCTAAGAAGCCCCCAATACCCCTCTATTTATAGTAGAGGCTAGGGTCAAGGTTACCAGTCTATGAGGGAATGGAAATAACTAGAAGATCTTGAATTTTTGCAACCTAAGAGATGTCAAACGGTCATCTGGCACACCCAGACGGTCATTTGGTATGCGTGGAGGTCGTCTCGCACCACCAGAAGGTTGTTTGACAGTTTCCCAATTGGATATCAAATTGACAAATTCGGTTCCTCATTAATGTCATACATTAATTTACTTGCACCCCAAGTAAGTGTAATTAAAACAAGTTTGCGAAAACTCCAGAACCTTTTTTCATCCCCAATTGGTCTGTCTCACATAGATGGGACACCCATCTCATTCACCGAGATGACCGTCTGGTGAGTCTGAGTTGAGTGGATCAGTTCAACAGCTTGAACTTGTCAGTTCATAGGATAGAACTAAGCCAATTCAATCTTTGATCTGCCTGACAACCCAAACGGCCATATCAACACTTTAGGCACTCATCTGGCTGCCCAAACAGGCAACTCACCTAGTGAGATGGTTGTTTAGTAATTCAGTCAACCAATTTGTTGATCTATTGCATAAATGGAGTAGCTAAAGACTTTAATAATCAATCCAATTGCCATTCAAAGTTCAACTCCTCTTCTAGATGAGTTCTTTTGTGTGTGACCCTACAAGTCCCTTATTACTTGGCAGTGAATGTCCATAACAACTTATGTCATCACAAATAATGAGTGGTGCCTAGTTAGGCATCATTGCAACCCAATTAAATAGAAAGTTGGAGAACAACTTCAACCTACAATCTGTGTATTGTGTTATAATGTTTGTATATTTCCTTTCTAATTGATATCTAGATTGAACTAGAGGCATGGAGCAGTCATCCTCATTATTATTCATCTGGTGATTCTCAGTCATGCCGATTGGTTCAACAGCTTGAACCAGTTGGTTCATAGGGTAACTAAGTCAATTTAATCTCTAATCTACCTAACAACCTAAACAACCATCTCAACACTTGAGATGCTCATCTGGCTACCCAAACGGCCATCTCATCTAGTGAGATGGTCATTTGGCAGTTCTGTCAGTCAACTCGTTGATCTGTTGCATTAATTGAGTACCTAAACACTTTAGTAGTCAATCCAATTATCCCTCAAGATTCAACTCCTCTTCTAGATAGGTTCATTTGTGTGTGACCCTATAGGTCCCATATTACATTGGCAGTGAATGTCCATAACAAATTATGACATCACAAACAATGAGCAGTGCATAGTCACACATCATTGCTACCCAAGTAAATGGAAAGTTGGAGAACAACTTCAACCTACAATCTTTATATGGTGTTATAGTGTGTTTATAATTCCTTTGTCATTGATATCCAGATTGACTTAGCGGCATGGATCAATCATCCTCATTATTATTCAATCTTATTTCTTGAACTAGCGTAGACACCATGAGATATATGTAAGCTCAATATCACATATTATCTGACATGCGTATGTACATACTTTCTTAGTCTCTCTAATCAAGAGTCTTTGGATATCATACTCATGTAGGATCAACAAATCCCATCTCTATCACTCACAGTCAATCCCATGTATCAAAGTCACCCAATCATCACCTTTATAACAACCCATATTTTAGGACTGCGTTTGATGATGTCAAAGCGTACCCAATGACATGTGATGGGTGTAGTGATTTTAGGTCTACGAATCACAACCACCACCATCACTGTGAGAGCTGGCTATGACCTCCATGATGATGTCTTCCATGTGTTAGTATCATGGTGTTTCTTTCTGATACACTATTCTCTAACATGTATCTGTGTGCTTGGTTTGATATTGCCATATCATGACTAATGAGATTCTATCATCAACCAACTCACACTCTGATCTTATATATTATTGATGTCTATCAACCTTCCACAACAACTAGCGATCAGATACATAATGAGAAAGTATATATGTACTCTTAACATCCATATGATCTCATTTCTTACAAGTCACATACTTGAAGAAATATGTCATTGAGTAATATCATTCTGTAGGCATTTATTATGTTTTTCATTATCTCATAACTGAATATACGAAATAAATTAGAAGTTTTCCTTTATTATTAATCAAAATATTTATATGTTATGCCAATACAATCATCATATGATTGGCTCTATGGGCATACATACCAATAGACTCCCACTTGCACTTAGAGCCAATCACTCACAGATCTCATCCTGAGTGACCCAACATGACCATCATGCTTCTGCTGAGTAAGTGCTTTTATAGTGGGTTTAGTAACATTTTCTTTAAGTCGCTATATTACAATTTTCACATCTCTTTGTTGTATGACTAATAGTATGATATGGAAGTGTCGTAGTATGCTGTCTAAGATTCCCATCCTAACTAGTAGCTCCATTATTGTCACCAATATTTCTACTATGTCATCAATTGTCGGAACCTTACACAAGTTCACCCATATGAACTTCTTGATCCATACAATATCCTCTTATGTTCTCATAACACAGAGATACTCGACTT
This sequence comes from Alisma plantago-aquatica, assembly GCA_963693085.1. Lineage (NCBI taxonomy): Eukaryota > Viridiplantae > Streptophyta > Magnoliopsida > Alismatales > Alismataceae > Alisma > Alisma plantago-aquatica. The sequence continues at coordinate 1,003,037,252 of OY856411.1, read as the reverse complement.
GTTTTATAGATTTGAACAACTATCATATGTTCAGAACCCTTTCTTGCTTACAAGTCTCGTTTTTCATCAAACATAAATTTAGATTGCGATTATTTTATCTATTTGGAAGCTTGCATGGGTGTAACCCTTTACATCAAACTCTTCCTTATTACCATAACCAAGTAACCAATCCTTTAAGTTCTCCACAAGCACCTAAGGATATTCTTTATGGAAGTCCAATGACTCTCACTAGTTTCTGACATATACCTTCTTGTCATGTCAAATACATACAAGATTGCTAGGTAGGTATATATATGTCTTCTCATCATATCTAATACATATGAAATGATTATATATCCTCTCGTCATGTCCAATACATACGAGATAACTGGATATCTTCTCATCATGTCCAATACATACAGGATACCAAGATAAGTACATGGCATTTCTTTCAAGACAGATATGATTGCAAATGCATATGACATCTATCCATGCGTTCCTATTCTTCATAAGAATTGGGACACTAGGTTCCTGAGAGACGAACTCCATGAAACATGGACACATTTTCTCTCATTGAGTCTTGTATGTTTAACCCTTCAAATCTTGACAATGTATGTACTCTTTCTAAGGTGAAGAAGCTTTCTAGATCTATCTCTATAGACCTCGATCCCTATCACATAGGATGATTCGTCTAAACCCTTCATATAGAAGGTACTTTCCTTGCCAGGTTTTAACATATGCATGATAATGATATTATGTGGAATATTAATATGCTCCCACTAAATCTTTTGTAATCACATGTTCCATCTTCATCTTGACTCAAGTCAAACCCTTTGACTGTCTTGTCAAATGGAAGATTCCAACTCTGAGATGTTTGGTTCAATCCACATATTGACCTCTGTAGAAAATAGACTTTATTTGCATTAATGGATTTATAAAACTATAAGGTTGTGCCACATACATATCCTCTTAATAATTCCAATTAAGGAATGCATTTTTAACATCCATGTGCCAAATCTCGAAGTCATACTAAGCTACAACAACAAGCATGATCCAAATACATTTACCCATGGTAACTGGTGAAAAGACTTCATCATGTCCAACATCTTAAACTAGTTTGAAATTATTTGCAACCAATTTACCTTTACATGTTGGTCTTCTTACCAAAACCCAAATGCACCCTATGGGTTTTACCCCTTCAGGTGGATTCAACAAGGTCATACATTGTTGGTGTACATGGAGTCCATCTTTGATCCCATGGCCTCAAGCCATTTCTCAGATTTTGTTCCCTCAATAGTTTCTAGGTAGGTTGTTGACTCATCATTATGATCAACTCATCACCTTTTTGAGTTAGAAGATATTGTAATCTTTCAAACTCAAGACATGTTCTACTAGAACTATGAGGTATTGTGTTACATAAGGAACTTGAGTTTCCACAACAACTTGTGATTCTTCATCTTCCTACTATACCTTTGTAGGTTCTATATTTTCTTGTTTGTCTCAAATATTTCAAGTTCTACTTTTACTCCTACTAATTCCTTTAGAACTAATTTCCATTTAGGAATTGAACCATCCTAGCAACAAACACTTTTTATGTCAAGCTGGAATATAAGTAGTATTCAACAAGATAACATTCATATGATGTGTGGATAAAGCCTTTTAAGAAACTCTTTTCTTATACAAGCTTTCAATCCTAATCATTATAAAAGAGATATTGGGACACTTCCCATTCCATGTCTCATATGGTATTTTTTTAACCAATTTCCACGGTACATTATTTTAGTGTGAAGCATGTGTCAAAATAAATATTGAAAGATTAACAAGATTTGTTGATAATCACACCATGGCTTAAAAAGGTGTGATAACTTCTTTTTGACACATTAATATGTTTTAGGTGGAGTTTATTGTGATACACTATCATGATCTCTCTAGAAGGTTCTCAAATTCTTGGTTAAGATATTTCAACATTGATCACATCAATGTATCTTAATAATTTACCAAGTGAGTTACGACTTCATTCATAATCTCCTTGAACACATCAAGGGATTCATACTTTATTTCATTAAATATGAATTGTCATATCTACTGATAACATCAGTAAATATAATGAGGTATTGGTAACTTCCTTTAGCATTTATTCTAAAAGGTCTATGTACATCAGTATGTACTAGTCCTAATGGAATAGTTGATCTCCCACTACATCTAGTTAAGATGTTCGTGTCATATTGCCCAATAACTAACACATGCATGTCTCTATTGGTTCAATAACCAAAAGAGATATGGATTCTAGAGTTGCATTTTATGCGCTCTAGATGACAATGCAATAGATACTCATTGTTTGAGTTATCCATTCATTCACTATATGTTTCATACACTTTTGTCTCTACAACTATCAAGTATAGTTTGTGAAACATAGGGCATTTCCATAAAAGATCATATCTTTTAAAATGAAACATTATGTTCTTGTCACATAAGACATATGATTTTTAGTAATGGCAAGTACATAATAGCAATTCACCAATTCTATTATGTGCTCATGAATGACAACTTCCAACTGTAAAGGCAACAACCCTTGCTCTGCAAAGTTCTAGCTTACTTATTTTTAGGTCCTAAAGTGGAGATCTCTATCTCTATCTCTTCCTAAGATCATCTATGAAGAGGATAATTCCTTTCCAATGTCTAGACAAGTGACAATTGTGGCACCTTCTTTTCTTTATCCTTTAAGTGAAAGGACATATTTCTTTTACACTTGCCCTTCTCCATAACTTGAGTGTAGAAGACTTAGACTTAAACTTAGCCTCAGAACACTTCTTAGCCTTGACTTTGCCCTAGGACTCACTTCTACTGATCATCATCACATATTTGTCCTTCTTCTCCCTTGCTTTGGCATCAACATGCCAAGCATTTGATAAACTACATATATGATTCATGCAACACTTGCATAATCATATTCATGGTCAACTCTTGACCTAAGAGAAATCAAAGTCATTCCACATGTCCAATCATATTGAGCACATGGGGTTTACCAGACCTCCGTTTATCAGTTTGCACTCAACTAGCACTTTGGAGACATTGTACCTTCTTAGATTTACATGATTCTTAAGATGTGTTACCATCTCGAGAATGTCCATGTTTTCATGTTAAATATGTAACTCATAGTTCACACAATAGGGCATTAGGTATTCAAGTGTCTACATCATCATTGGCATGCTTCAAGTAAGCATCCATTTACCCTTAGGCGCATTTGGAGCGGGCTCTTCTGGCATTGGTCTATCAAGGACACAAGGCTTTCTCTCAATGATGAGAATATTTCTCAAAGTTCTTAACCAATTTTTGAACTTTATCCCATTTTGTCCTTTTCAAAATCTGATCACAAATATGAACGTTTTGTGTTTGACATTTGATTCTACAAAAAAATATTGCAACTTTTCAAAACATTTTTTTATTTGATTTGATTTCATAATTTTGATGATATTAATTAGGTCTTTAATTATTATCTCTCCCAATAACTGATTCAAATCGATATACCTCAATATCAATTTGGAATATTACAACATACACTATTCTTTTGGGCCAAGATCCAAAGTAATTCAGTCAATACCCAACCAACGCTGGTTCTAATGACCAATTATTAAGGTAGGAAACATTTGCCAATTGCATCTCATGCAACTCTTGGATAGATGATATGTGAAACTCCTTACCATGATCATCTGCATGCCTCTAGGCCCAAAACCTTTGAAAATTACTAGTCAAGCCTGACCCAAAAGCCGACGCGATAATAGTGCACCCCATTTGGTGGGCCCACATTACTACCATCATACTTCCACGAGATAGACGGTGCACCTTCCTTGGGTAGCCCACCCTTGGTCAATTAAGATTTTCATGTGTGCTGGTTTTGGAAACCGTCTAAGACTTGATATTATATTTGAGAGAGTTTGTATAAATACATATACTTTATCCAATCACCACATAATTATAGTATGTATCATATACATGCTATAACCACAAATGAGAACATTCAATAAATAAAACACACAAGAGATGGTTATGGCCATACTGATGTAAGTCCTTGCAACCACAAGGAATTACTATCACCTAGGGTCCACATCATATGCAACATGATGTTGGTGAAGATCTGTGCTCAAACCAATCTAGGTTGATCAGTTCAACTCTTAATCCATTTGAATCACCTCTCGGTCACTCAGTTGGGCTCTTCTGAAGTGTTCGTCTGGTTCTCAGGTCCGAGTAGAGTCTGGATACCTCTAGCCGATCGGTTGGGCCACCAGTCAATCATTTTGTCCTCCTGTCATCTATCCTCCTCGGTTCTCCAGTCGATCAGGTCATCTTACGAGCCAATCATTTCACTTTTGTGTACATGGTCATCTCATCTTGAAACATAAATTAAAACTATCCTATTTATTATTACATTATATATGGGGAAAACCTCAAGTTACATTTGAAGGGAAATAGGAAGAAGAGTATTAATTTACATTTAGAAAAGAGAGAGAGGCTCGGTGCATAGACCAATTAACAACATGAATAAATAACCACAACTATGCACACACAAATCTTGGGTTTTGGCCATAACCATGCTTTACATCCACTATCAAAATTGATTTTATAGTGACGCATGTAAATTGCATATATATCATATCATATATATATATATATTTTCGTTTGGGTTCTTTAAGTGGTGATAAGATAGACATGCACATCAACTGGTTTAAATATTCACATTGCATGCAATAAATAAATATGGTAAAACAAAAATCCGTTCATATTCATTATTCTAAAACATAATTAATTAACATGACTCTGATACCACTGTAGGGAAATATGACATCAGATAGGAAGCAGAAACAAAAAACATACTAACACATTTCCCATTAATCAGAAGATCTCGTCAATAACTATGCAATGGAAATGATGGTTTTACAATGATGTACCTGGTCCTGGAGCAAGTCCAGCGATAGTCCTCATCGATGTACATACGTACTCTATCTTAGACATGTATGTGCACATCCTACTTGCACTGGGACTCGTCTGACTGCTCCTCCACTGACAATAGAATCGAACAATTGCTGCAACATCTCCTCTGATCACGCCATGGACTACGAGTTGATCTTGCCATCCTAGCAGCAACCAAAATACTCATTCCTCTAGAGTAGTCCACACAGACCAACTAGAACTCTTATCGTCCTACTAGAATGGATAGGAAGGAGTTGTCCTTCCCGTTGGTATACTAGTCACCAACCTACTCTCTCACAACAATGATCCTTAGTTGTTTCTCTTCTGTAGCTATCCCTCCTTAGTCAGGTAGAACTTGATTATACCCTATTGGTTATCACAACCAAAGAAGACAATAATTGTCAGAGCAACTGATTCTCAATTGGCTATGTTGTGTTCTAGAAGCCCCCAATACCCCTCTATATATAGTAGAGACCATGGTCAACGTTCCTAGTGTGTGGGAGTGGAAAGGACTGAAAGATCTTAAATTTTCACAACATGTAAGACACCAAACGGTCATCTAACACACTCAGACAGTCATCTGACAGTTTCCCAATTGGATATCAAATTAGCAAATTTATTTCCCAATTAATGTCATATATTAATTTACTTGCACCCCAATTAAGTGCAATTGAAACAAGTTCGGGAAAACTCCAGAACCTTTGTTCGGCCCTAATTGGACCATCTCACACAGGAGAGACGCCAATCTCACTCACCCAAACAACCATCTGGTGATTCTCAGTCATGCCGATCGGTTCAACAACTTGAATCGGTTGGTTCATAGGGTAACTAAGTCAATTTAATCTCTGATCTACCTGACAACCTAAACAGCCGTCTCAACACTTGAGATGCTCATCTGGCTACCCAAACGGCCGTCTCACCTAGTGAGATGGTCGTTTAGCAGTTCCGTCAGTCAACTCGTTGATCTGTTGCGTTAATTGAGTACCTAAACACTTTAGTAATCAATCTAATTATCCCTTAAGTTTCAACTCCTCTTCTAGATAGGTTCATTTGTGTGTGACCCTATAGGTCCCATATTACGTGGGTAGTGAATGTCTATAACAACTTATGACATCACAAGCTATGAGCGGGGTGCATAGTCACACATCATTGCTACCCAAGTAAATGGAAAGTTGGAGAACAACTTCCAATCTATATCACTCACAATCAATCCCCATGTGTCAAAGTCACCCAATCATCACCTTTATAGAAACCCATGTTTTAGGATTGTATTTGATGATGTCAAACCATACCCAACGACATGTGATGAGTACAGTGATTTCAGCTTTAAGAACTACAACCACCACCATCACTGTGAGATATGATTATGACTTTCATGATGATGGATTCCATGTGTTAGTCTCACAGTGGGTCTATCCGATACAAAATTTTGGAACATGTATCTCTATGCTTTGTTCAATATTGCCATATCATGACTAATGAGGTTCTGTCATCAACCAACTCATACTTTGAACTTATGTGTTCCTATTTTATATCAACCTTCCACAACAACAACTGATCAAGGATATAATACGAATGTATATCTTTACTCTTAACATCCGTATGATCTTATTTTTTCTAAGTCATGTACATGAAGACATATGTCATTGAGTAATATCATTCTCTAGACATTTATTACATTATTCATTTTCTCATAATTGAATATACAAAATAAATTGGAAGCTTGCCTTTATGATTAATGCAATTATTTACATGTTATACCATTACAATCATCATATGATTGGCTCTCTGGACATACATACCAACAACATGGTGTTTAGTAAGTAGGTACACATACACAAACGGTATGTTGATGCTTGCTAATTAGTTTTTTTGAGTAAGTTTCAATGTTAGCAAATAAGTAGGTTTATGTAGCCACATTACTGAGCGTGTAGCCACATTAGTGAGCTTGTATGAACATTTATAGGCCCATATACACATCAAGTATGGTGTTCAATAAGTAGGAGTATTTCACCATTTCCTAGGCACATATTTACAGTTTTTGGGGCTATTTTCGCAATTTGTGGGTGCATGTCCAGAGACAATAGCCATATGTGAGCATATTTTACTATTTTTTGGGTTGTATTTATTACTTTTGGGCGAGTATCAAACTCTTGTTTTAGCTATGTGTGGGCATGTTTGAAGTTTTTTGGATCACACATCTAATACTTTAAGGCATGTATTCACCATTTAAGGCACATTTTAGCCATTTGTGTGTTCACTGTCCAAAGTAATAGCCAATTGTGGATGCATTCCACCATTTTTTGGATGCTTTTTTGACATTAATAGTGTTAATTCACTAGTTTTGGAACGTTTTTGCCAAATAGTATTAATTCACTAGTTTTGGAACATTTTTGCCATTAATGGGTATATATCCAAAGAAATAACCATTTATGGGTATATTGCACAATTTTCTGATAGTTACTTACCATATATGGATGCATTTTTATTATTTGTTGTCGTATGTCCCATTACTTCCCCATCACTTGTTTCCTCATTTTTTGTGTATGTGTATGTCCCATTATTTCCCATCACTTCCCTTACCTTTTATTTTATCTCACTTCTCTTCTTTTTTATTTTTTCTCTCTGTATGTAAACGTGCATTGTTGACTCACTCTCCACTCTCTTTCTCTTCCACTTATTCTCCCATTTTGAACATCACTCTGCTCACATCCTTTGTCACCCTAAAATTACGATGTTATGCCTCTCTACATAATCCTCTCAAATCCACTTTGTTCCCATTCAACACTTCCCAAACTTGTCCATCCCAAGATTGAAGAGCATGTCACACTGTTTCCACATATGTACTAAATGTGAAAGTCCGTAGAAGGGGTTGGATGTAATTTTTTTTATTATTTTTGAAATTATAAATGGATCCTTAGGTGTGTACACTATACTTTTATCTTTAATTTTTAAAATTATATATTGTTTAAATAGACTCATCTATGCTATGTAAGAAAGCCCGTATAGGGGGTTGGATGTAATTTTCTCTATTATTTTTAAAATTACAAATGGGTCTCTGTGTGTACACTACACTTTTGTCTTTAATTTTTTAAATTATGTATTGTTTAAGGAGACCCATCTATACTATACAAGAAAGCCTGTAGAAGGCGTTGAATGCAATTTTCTTCATTTTTGAAATTACTAATGGGTTCCTACATGTGTACACTACACTTTTGTGTTTAACTTTTAAAATTATATATTGTTTAAGGGGACTCATCTATGCTATATAAGAAACCTCGTGCAGGGAGTTAGATATAATTTTCACCATTATTTTTGAAATTACAGACGGGTCCTTCTGTGTACACTATATTTTTGTCTTTAATTTTTAAATTTATATATTGTTTAAAGATACTCGTCTATACTATGTAAGAAAGCCCACAGAGGGGGTTGGATGCAGTTTTCTCCATTATTTTTGAAATATAAACATGTCCATGTGTGGGTATACTGCACTTTTGTCTTTATTATTTAAAATTTTATATTATTTAAGGAGACTCATATATATTATATATAAAAGTCCATGGAGGGGGTTGTATGTAATTTTCTCTATTATTTTTGAAATTACAAATAAGTCCTGTGTGTACACTACACTTTTGTGTTTAATTTTTAAAATTATACATTGTTTAAGGAGACTCGTCTATAACAAAGTCCGCAAAAGGGTTGGATATAATTTTCTCTATTATTTTTGAAATTAGGAACGGGTCCCTATGTGTGTACACTATACTTTTGTCTTTAATTTTTAAATTATATATTATCTAAGGAGACTTATCTGTACTATATAAGAAAGCCCAAAAAGAGGGTTGGATGCAATTTTTTATATTGTTTTTAATAATAATAAACGAATCCATGTGTGTGTGCACTACACTTTTATCTTTATTTTTAAAATTATATTCTTTATTGAAACACATCTATTCTAAAAATCCACTTAGGTGCAATTTTCTCCATAATTTTTTGAAAATTACAAATGGATCCCTCTCTATGAGATGACCTTTCGACATATATATTATACATATTTATTGCATTTTTTCTGAATATTTAACCTATAAATTACTCATGGTAGTCTACTAAAGCATCCTTGCGATTGCACAAGTTTATGCCTAGTGTACCTAAATCACGCAGCTACCGTGGGCTCCTTTCACTGCATGTTACGTATTTCGATCGATGTGTCCGTATGGACAGTGACGAAAGAAAGAACGCAAGAGGGAAGGCTAAGTCGTGGCTTAGACGGCACTACATGCATCTACCTTGGTTTCATGCATTCCCTAATTACATTTACGCGGCGCCGGTAATTATCCGGCTCCGGAGATGCCGCCGGGAAGAATGGCGCCACTGTTTATTTTTGACACTGCATACATTATAGGAAACAACATCACTGAGAAGCGGGACCGTCCGGCGGACAAATCAATACTGATCCAGCCTCCCCCACCCACTGAACCTCGGCCTTTCCTTTTCGACTGTGTAACGTCTTTCTTCCGCTACTTGCTGACATGTACGGCATGGAATCCAGTGGTACAATAAGACAACTACGATCCGAGAGGCCATTGATAAGGCTAAACATGATTTTTAGCCGTGGCAGTGGCTTGACGAGGACTCCACCATGACAGCAGTAACTTATATAAGGAGCACCAAGACCGCTATTAAAGGAAGCCCCTACATCATTTTTTTATGAGGTGTGCTACAAGAATAAAAAATGAGATTAGAAATGAAATCTTTTTTATCCATACATATGCATAATAACAATATAAAAGAAGAAAACAAGTTACTTCCTCTTTTATTTTGTTGTTATGCATATGTAGGGACAACAAGTTTTATTTTGGTTCCTTTTTTTTGTTCATATAGTATTATTTTTTTATTAAAAGAAGTTCCTACATCTGATTCAGAAATATACAGGTAACCTGGACGAGTATGTTAAGCTACTTAGCAATTTCTCGAAGTCGGTGGCACATGCTGTGACGATATTGTGTTAGAGCAAGAGACGCGGGAAGTCTTAGAAACGGAAAAACCCTCGCAATCTTCTAATCTAACAATTTCGGTATGTGGAAACCTCCTTTTTTTCGTTTGAAACATGGAGAGTGTTGAATGATGACTGTACGGAAAAAAGGAAGACCATCACTCCCATGAAGAGCCACCGGTTAATGCCAACTATAGATCAAAATAGTTACAGTAACTATATGAAGTACTAGAAGATAATGAAAGGATGGCGGTGTTGGGCAATGACCGCACGGAAGAAAGAGAAGCCCTTCGGCGCCAGAACAACACGTAATAGAATACTTTCAACCATAGACCACACAACAGTAGTAACAATTTGGCCCATGTTTGTTTCAAGATCCGAACCGGTTACTCGATAGATTCGGATTAATTTATCTAGATTCGTTCCTATTTTTGTTTGACAACCCAATCCCATTACAATCACTCATTAAATTAGATTGACATTGTCACTTGTGTTTTTCAGTTTGACATATAAAATAAAATAACACAAAAGACATAGCTAATCCGGATTGAGATCCGAAATCCCGCTATGAGCAGAATCAACTTGGACTGGATTAGAGGTTATAGAATCCAAAACGGACACCGTCAGTCCAATTTTTGTCAAACAAAATAAGACTGGATCCCGATTGGGTTAGTCGGGATTAACACCTACGTGACACAAAAAGACAGTGCCTAGTCTAGATGAGATCCTGAACCAAACAGTTGAAGTCCTAAAAGCAGAGGAAATTGAATATAATAATATATGGTCACACTACTATAAACTGAAATTTACATCCCTAGTTTCATCAATACAGTTTCCTTTATTTCGAGTTTAACTTTCATATGATTGGTTTTGTGAATATCAAACATTAATGTTTTAGAGTTTTCCCAATCTCTTGTAGAACTTGCTACAAGGCTTTTATGGCAAATTTATCAAAAAATAAGTTCTAGTTACGAGAATCTATCTTTGCAATTAGGGCTCGCAAGCGGTCTGGCGATTCGATAGTTTCTCCTCGCTCGGGGGGGGGGGGGGACACTCAGCTGCCTGGGTCCTTCTCCCCTTGGGCCCTTTCCCATCCCCCCCTCTCGTCTGGCAGTGAAGCTTGCCCTCCTAGCACGAGATCTCTCATGCAGGCCAGTACTCACCGTCCCGCGGCGCCTGGGGTCTCTGCTCGTAAGCAGTTCCCCAGGTGGTCTCATCTCCGATTTGCGGCCCCAGGTCTAAGCAGACGACAATTGGAGGTGGCAAGCTTGGGTGGCGGCGGGCTGCTGGCTGAGTTCTTGTCTTCCTATCAGGGTGCTCAGTTGCAGGTCGAGGTGTTGGGAGCTTTCGCGGACAGTCGACGAATGTGGTCGGCCCCATGGTGCATCGGTAGAGGGAGAGAAATCGGGATATGAGCGGTGTGAGGATCCTCTCGTCTCCTGTTCACAGGGGTGGCTGGGAGTGGTGGTGGGGTTTCCTGACGCTTTCTACCCACCACCTTCCATCCGCACATGCCCTCTCTCCTCTGAGAATGCGCCCAAGGGTTTTTTTGCCTTCTTCCTGACTCTCCTGGATTATGCTCCCAAGCTGTTCGTGGGAATACCTGTGTGAACATGATGTGAGCTTAGGCAGCTTCTCGACTGACCTCTTTTACATTTTGTTGCGTGTCTTTTACTGGTGGTTAGCCGTATGTAGTAGACTACTTGTTTTGTTTGATGTGGAATGGGTCGAGCTCTCTACGTTTCTAGTGGCCTCAAGCATAGATGAGATGGTGACCTCTGTTGGTGGTACTTCGAACTCCTTTCCCGATATTCTCATTGACTCGTGTAGATTGTTGGCTTCCATCCTAGACAGCTGCTTTAGACAGCTACAACAAGAGGTGGTTGGTACGAAAATTTACCTATCACATCTCAATCTGAGTTAGAGTTATGTGTTATGTCGTTATGCCAAAGGAGTTGTTCCTTGGTGCCCAAATGTGAATTTATTATCTTATAGATGCCGTATGACTTACTATTAATATTATTGACCTGTGTGTTTTCAAAAAAAAAGTTCTAGTTACGAGACTCGACGCTCACCCCAATTTGTAGCCAGACTACGTTTGACAATGACATCTTACTTTAAGAGTTCTTCAGCAAAGGAGGTTGTCTTGACATTCGACTTCAATCCACGACATCTCCTTTTCCATCGTCATCAGTCTAAGTATCAACTATGGTTACGACTTTTTTAATTTTTCTTTTCTTAACTTCATGCTAATCGAGGAAATGTCCAACAGAGTTGGGATGGAGAGAGAAAGGTTACCCCTTCTCTCCAAGCATGTGTGTGATGTCCAATGTCCATAAAGATAGTAAATCAAGAAATTGTTGTCCTGCATGTTTTCAACCCGAGTCCCATGAGTGGGGCCCACTAAAAGAATTCACTAATCGCAATATTCCTTGCAGAGAAGTATATCAAACATGATAGTTATCATTGGTCTATAGTTATATTATATTTATCAAAAACAATTTTTACATCTACACATACATGCACACCTTTTGTAGAAGCTTTGCTATAGTTACACCGATTTATAATGGGAAATAATAGTAAAATAGACCAAATTATAAAGTTGTATATAATTTGTTTAACTAGTATATTATTAAATCATGTTCAATAAAGTCTCGTTCAAAAATAGACACATACTTATCTATCTATTCCATATACTAAGCTACAAAAAAGTATATAAACCAATATTTAAAAAAGTAAGCTATTTTGAATTGCAACGAGATTCACAAACCTTTTTCTTTTAGTAGTCAAGCTAGATGTTCAAGTTTATGGATGTGAAGCAATATTAGGCATACTACATGTTCACTTGGGTTATCCTCATAAACTTAAATCATACATACTAAGTTTATTTTTAAATGATTTGTACATAATATGTTTTGTAATACAATACAATAATACCATAGAAATACTATATATATTCACAATAGGATGAGCATATGGAAAATAGTTACCATGAAAAAAAAATTAAACATTGAACCAATCATCACGAACCCAAATTCCCAAAATTGAGTTTCATCTCCCAAAAATGAGTTTTGATAAACCATTCAGACACTAATTGATGCATGACAACAGGCTAATCTAGATCCTGGATAGAATTTAACACCTCTTGATTAGAGTGTTCCATGATTTAATTATTATTTTATATTATCATTTATTTAAATATTGAATCTTTATTTTCATTTAGGGTTTATTATTTATTTGTTTCAGTTTTAGGATCTAAGTGTAATATTAGGGACTTGTAACTTCTTAATTAAATAGTTATTAATTCTTATTTATGTTTGATCTTGAGTGAAAATAAGCCAATTAGGGCGTACCACATGTTATCTATATAAACCCAAGCTTGGGGGTCTTGTCTAACATAGTTTTATGATATGGATTTGTTTTGTTTGCAACATGGATTGCATTACTAAGTGACCGATACTATTTAGTAGCACATGCTACCTATAATTTAACATGGTATAATCCCCCATGTTAAACTCAACTTTTGGTGTCAAACTCTAGACTCACACAATCACCTTTTTCTTAAGTTGACACCACAATTTGTAGCATATAATGATTTATGAGTTATTTAAGAAAGCAATATTCTACAATTCACTCAATAGTAAATGTTTTTTATTACCACATTATCAACTAAAAATTGGTTATTAACTCTCTTATTATGTGTTTTTTTTAAGGTAATTCACGGACGGTGAGAAATTATATTTAATACCACAGTTGGATGTATATATGTAAACCAAACTTTGATAGAATAAATAAATAATTAGTTTCATGAAGGTGTGGACTATTCAATTATAGTAACAATTATGGAAAAATAATTCAATGTAGAGGTTATGAATACACTATATATCAACATGTTGAGGTTATTCAATAACATATCCATTGCAATGGCTTGCTTGAACATTATAAAACACAAAAATATCATGGAGAAAGTTATGGTGAACCTAGAATAGTAAATACACTTAATTGTGATGCATGGAATTCCTCAAATGATAAAATGGGTGATGGAGCCCTAGATTGGATCTCCATCTTGTGTCTATTTTCTCTTTGTTGACATCTACATGTTTCATAACACATATTATATTACCAATAAATGGTTTTATATAAAATGTACTTATGGATGCCCTTTGTATGTTTTCATAGGTACTTTGGCACTTGTTGATGGAAGGAAGAGAGAGGGAGAGATGATCCCAAGGACTCACAACATGTACAGATAAGAACAAGGAGTCATCAAAGTCAACTCCATCCTACCCTAAGTGACTGAATAATGAAGTTGAGGAAAGAGCACAATGAATAGTCAAGATCAATACGTAAGTGCATGGAAAAGTACTCAAAATCGGCGGTACTTCACCATGTTCATGCTATGAGACCTTAAGATCCAGTGACTTCACAAGTTCACAAAGATCAGGACACTCGAGCTACCATGATTGTTCCTAACTAAATGACCACGACAAGACTATCCCGACAAGGTTGTGCCAGCCAAAACATTCATGATAGCAAATTAGCAAGTCGGTCGTAGTCAAGGCCACAAACCCTCATCCTCTGGACCACCACAACTGTGGTACTCACTATGTATGTTCTACCTTCACTCCACCACGACTGTGCTACCCACCACTGTCATTAAATGACATCTTTAAAATGCAATTTCAACTCTACCATTTACCTGCTCCACCACGACCGTTCTATACTACTACGATTGTGCCCTATCCTACCCACCATGGTTGCAGTGATCACCAAGTCATTGGTGAGCACCAAGGTCATGCTACCTACCTAACCCTAATAAATTTCACTAACATTTTAACCACTTTATCCCCACTTAACCCTCGACCCCCTAGGCCCCTATATAAACACTATTAACCGTTGGGAGTCAAGGGTTAGCTAATCACAACTAGCTCCCACTAGATCCCCTTAGCCACTACATACCTCTCCTGCTTCATTTCCTTTTATTGTCCTTCACAAAACCCTAATTATCTAGGGTTTTGACCATGTCCACTCCACTATTCATGCAATTCCACCCATTTGAAGGAGGAGCTCTTGGTTCAAGCTATTGGAGGTGAAGATTGAACCTTCCCCATCCACATCCATGGAGTTCCTATCTTATTATTCGTCTTATTTTGTACTTAATTTGACTATGACTAGCTAAGCGACCTTTGTGGGATGTTTTTGGGAAAATATGTAATGATCATGTTGGGGAATATTTATGCATGATACATTCACTTCATTGTCTATGGCTATGTTATTACTTGTTATCCTTCCTTACCTCTTGCTATGATTTTGTTGAGTTATAAAATCATATTCAGGGATGTCGTCCATTTGAGATTCTTCCTTAGGCGTATCATGCTCTAGATTCATATTCAGGGAGAGTGGTGCTCAATCTAGCAAGTTTATTTTGCTTTGACTAGTCCTATTGCTCTAATCATTTTTGTTTTTTATCTTTGTGTTAATTTTGCATTTGAGGTTTCTAACTTGATCTCTTTGGTTTTTTTGTGCAAGTGTAGGTGACAATGGATGCTTGGTTGCAACTCTCTCTTAGTTGTATCATTCTTCATGGATTCAGATATAAGTAGGAGAAGATGGGAAAATCAGCATAGAAAACTTAACAAGAGCAAGAAATGGTGGACTCAAATGGGCGACACCCTGATTATAACAATGAAGACCATAAAAAGTAGGTTATCTATGAAACAACCCCCACTTTTGAGTATCTAAAGGACCTTAAAGTCAAGGATCGTTACTCTATTTACCAAGATCATATTTAACGTATAATAAATAATAATAAATAATTTCCATTAGATTAACATTGAATGAATAAATAACTTCAAATTTTACTCCTCAAAGGAGTTACATGCAATTTTAATAGAAGAAACTACCTTGTACATGAGAAAATAAGTACTAGACTACCTAATCCTCCTGCATAGCTTTAATACCTTCAATGGATTTCATCTTTGTCTTCATATTTGTATCTTATGTATCAATTACCTAAAACACCGACAAACAAAATGCAGTCAGCATATTTCTATACTGGTATGTGGGTTCATCTAATAATCATAAGTACATATAATCAACCATCAATGATTTGCACATAAGAACATATATACATTTTCATATTCTAGCCCATATTTGGTATACTATATCAGGTATATTCACTATCCATCATTGGACTTATGTGTGTTACCCTTCGATCAGTGTAACCTAGGGTTTAAAATATCATTATTTAATTTATGTTTAACTCATAGGGACTTTATAATTTGCATAAAATAAATAAACATACAATAGATATCATTCATTCAATCTTTGAGAAACCTTGACCAACGTCAAAAGGTGATACATGTAATAATAAGTGTAACCACATACCTATTGTAACATCCCTGACCTGGGTTATGAGTTAACCCTAAGTGTTTTGCCTAAATATGTAATTAAATCTTTGTGATCAACTCTGAGCATGTAATTAAGTTCTCAGAAACATATATTTCAGTATTTGCTCCTTTTTATTTAAAGTTGTAGCACTGTTTTGATATACAGGGACCTATGTGCAATTTACCCAGTTAAAAGGGTTAGCTTGTAATTTGCACATGTTGAGATGTTCCTCTGATGTTGAGACATCATGAGAATCTTTTTGGTAAAGTTTGAGGGATTTCCCAAGCCAGGGCACCAAGGTGCAGCTGTGGAAGCAATCCCGGTGCTTGAAACCCTAATTTGGGGTAAAATGCAATTTACCCAAATTAAAGAATCCAAATTGTAAAATATGTCATCTAATGTATCTTTTTAGACTCTTGCCATCATTAAGAAAAGAAATGATGAGGGAGTCACCTCAATTGAATTATCAAGTTATGAGATATGCCTTGTGATTGAATAATCAGGGTATATGTGCAATATTTCTTTATGTATGTACCTCATTATTAGCTTGCTCTCCTTTACCTTCTTTTCCTAAGACCTTAAGAGAAGGATTTTCCTTAGAATAAAGAGGAAGGGACGATCAAGTAAAGAAGGAGGGACCTAGTTGGAATTATGGACAACTTATGAACTAATGTTGAAAATCCTACCCCATGTATATAAGCTCTCCTTCCCTTAGTTGCAAGGGAACTTACCCTTCGTTCCCTTACTGTTTCATTTCACCAAAGACGACCAAGGACTGCCTTAGAGCTAAGGAGGACGAGCAAGGGGTGCAAGGTAGGTTTAAACCCCTCTTCTTGCCTATTTCCATGGTTAGAACTCGAATTCAAGGTCAGCTTCATGGCTAACTCTCGAAATCCTATCTTTCTAGCCATCTTTCCTTGACCTTCCTTGGAGTTTTCAACTTGGCCAACCTATGGGAACTCAAGGACGCCATTAGAGCTTGGAGCTTGAAAGCTTGGAGCTCAAGAAGCAAGCTTTAGGCGGGTTTTATAACTCTAAACCCATGCTTTACGATGTGCATCTTTATATGCGTTTTGATGATAGCTCTTAGTGTTTCCCTACTTTTCCCTGCTATTTTGCAAGCAAACCCAAGGGATATTCGTACTGTTCTTGATCTAGGAGATGAAGGCGTGATTTCCAAGAAAAACCCACCGCTTTTCACTTCCTTAAACGGTCTCAAACGTTTGCTCTCTCGGTCTCAAGACCGCGAGGTGAACAAACGGTCTCGAGACCGCGACAGGGAAAACGGTCTCCAAGACCGTTTGTCCCCGTTGACCGAGCGTGGACCGTATAATAACTCTGTTCCTAATTATTTAGGCTAATTACCCTCAAAATTTGGGAGGCTAACTCCAAGGGAATCGGGAGATATGACCTTTTTAAGTAACAACATTATTTGAATTTATTCCTGATTTTCAAACGGTCTGAAATTGCCTTTTTGGGCAAACGGTATCAAGACCGTGTAAGGTCGTTGACTAAGCGTTGACCGTATGAGATTACTGTTCAAAATTATGTTAGTTAACAACTCACCAAGTTTGATGGTCTAATTCCAAACGGGCTAAGAGTTGAAGGGTGAATACTAGGGCTAACCCTAGATGAAATCAGTACTGAAATTATGGTGACCTAATTAGGGTTTTTAGGGTTGATTGACCTAAATGGTCTCAAGACCATTTAGGGGTCCCCCAAACGGTCTCAAGACCGAAAGGGAAATCAACCAAGACCGTTTGGAGGTCTGGGGTCAAGGATAGTTGACCAATTGAAGGTACAATTACACCAAATTACATTGCAATTAAATATTGACATGATCATCAACTCAATGGGTCAGACCTTGATGAATTTGCACTAGAATCCAAAATTGGATGGGCAAACGGTCTCAAGACCGTTTGGAACTCATCCAAACGGTCTCAAGACCGAGAGGACAATCACCCAAGACCGTTTGAAGGTCTAGGGTTAAGTATTTTGACCAATTGAGGACCCAATTGCAAATAAGTTATCAATTGATTAAAATACGGATTTAGTGATCCAATCATGGTTCAATCTCTATCAAATCACCTTATATTTTAATGAAATCTTGGGCAAACGGACTCAAGACCATGTGGGGTCCACCCACATGACCTCAAGACCGTTTGGGCCAAGTTTGGGCCCAATTGGAGCTCAATTGAAGGGTTCAACCTTGTGTTGATGCACATTGTTGAGTGTTGATGGGTGAACATTGATAGATCCTAATTGAATCGATTTCAATCATAATTGGTCAACAATTGAGGGTCAATTGAATGACCAATTGGTTAAGAATAACCTTAATTAACCCAATCCATAGGTGGTCAACATAGATGGGACCTTTTGAAGGCTTCAACCTCGATTGACATTATCGGTTGCATCTTTGAGTCTTTGAATGAAGGACCAAGTGGCTGAGACCATGAGAGCCTCGCGGTCTCAAGACCGTGAGAGGGCTCGCGGTCTCAAGACCGTGAGGGGGCTCACGGTCTCAAGACCGAGAGGAGGCTTGCGGTCTCAAGACCGTGAAGGGCCTCACGGTCCTGAGGTCAAACTAGCTAAACGGTCTTCATGACCCTCGCGGTCTTAACCTCAATTGGAGTCTTCGCGGTCTTGGATGCATGATGGCTTGCGGTCTTGAATGCATGATGGCTCGCGGTCTTGAAGCCTAAGGGGGCTCGCGGTCTTGAGGTTAGAAGGAGGCTCGCGGTCTTGGAAAGTCAAAGTGGGCAAATGGTCAACACTTTCAACCGATCTCAACTCAATTGATGATTAATGAGTGAAATCAATCAATGTAATTCCAAGTTGACTTCTTTCAATCATTTGACGATGTAAATGGTTCAATGTTGCCCAAATCAAACCCTAATGATAATCTAGGATAGTAAGGGGTTATTTGACTAAGGTTTTTGACCATAATGATGATCAATGGGGTGAATTACCAAAATACCCCTGAAGGGTCAATTGAGTTATACCTTGCTCAATTCAAACTCTAATTACATGAGAATGATGTTTTTAGTCATAATGACTCTATCCAACTTGATCTAGTCTAATGTTATCATCAACCATTAGTATGATGAAAGAGAGAGTACTCTAGAGAGAGAAAGTACCCTAGAGAGAGAAAGTGACTCTAATCACATAATGGTGATGTTTTTGGCTATGTTAGCCTATGATGACTCAATCCAACCTGTTTTAGAGTGATGTTGACATCACCTAACCTTATGATGAGAGAGAAAGTACTTCTAGAGAGAGAAAGTACTTCTAGAGAGAGAAAGTACCCTTTTTAAGTGGAAACTCAATTGAAGCATCCCCAATACACAGAAAGGAGCATAATTAGGGTATGATCCACCTGTGTGAGATCATAGAAACCCTAATTATGATAAATGATGAACCTTTAACTAATCCAAGAGCATCAATGAAGATGTTACTCATACATGATGATGTTATGAGTTTAATTCACCTTGATGTGAATAGTAAACCCTAATTCAAGGGTGATGACATGTAATGTGAATAGTAAACCCTAATTCAAGGGTAATGGCATGCTTTTGAGTATTAAACTCTATTTGATTTGAATTAAAGATTTAACTCTTATGACAAGAGTAGGAAGTACATTCCTTATTGTTGTATTACCTTTATCAGATGTATTAACCATGCATGTTCTAATATGAAGGTAATCATATCCAGGTATGGATAATGATGTTATATTCATTAAAGGCATGTTGTTAGCCTTATGAATAAGTAAAGTAATCTGATGTCTTGCCAGTGGCATCCTATGCTGATAATGGGCTGTGAAAGCCATGAATACCATCAAAGTCATGCCTTAGAGATGACTTGTGATGAGGATAATGAGAAATGATGATTGATATGAGTTAGGCCTGTTACATTTAGTATTCTTCTTTTATAGCTGCTATGCTACTGTTATTGTTTGAAGAACAATGTATGCTGTTAAAGAATACTGAATGTACCTAACTAATCAAGTATAATGTAGAGCCCTGATCATAGATCCATCATTGTCAGAGATTAAGTGATGGTGAAACAGGTTTTCCTCAGGGAACTCCTGGAGCACATACTTTTGAGTATGTGGGGTACATGGATGTGTAGAACCTTACATCTTAGTGTAGGAAAGTGATGTAGATGTGGAATCCATCCATCCTTCACTATATTTTCATACCGTATCAGTGGTAGGTAAACATGAAAACTCCTGATGACGAAGAAAGCACAGATATCCGTATCAGTGGTAGGTAGATATGAATCCTCCTGGTGACGAAGAGAGTATAGAACGCCACTGTGACTCTAAAATAGCGAAGGACCAGTTTACCCTGGTGAGCTATAGTAGTAGAGACACGGGATGTCCTACAAGTGATCCTCTTACTGACTGAGGAAGGTGAAGGTCATGAGAATCCGGCTCTCTTAATGACCTATGTATGATGCTGATGTGACTTCTCAGCGATCAGTTGGAGTATGAGTGGTAAGCCTCATCTCCACAGGGCATAATGTTGTTTGTGAAACATAATCAACCATGTAGTATAACTTGTTAGAGATGACTCCAAGTTAGTTGATTGATGTTACATTGCAATAATGTTTATATTGTCCATATCTCCTAAATTATAGAGATCTTGTTATACCTGCAACTGTCATAGAATACTTTGAAGGCTTTACTGCTTAAAATATTCTTTGATGTTATAATAAAGCTTCTGGCGAAGAGTTATAACTCTCGCTGGGACAATTATGTATAATTGTCTCACCCCGTAGGCTTCAACTTTGTAGGTGGACGTCGGAGATGAAGGAACCAGCCTACAGGTGATCAGTCTCAGCAGCAGCACTAGGGGCAGCAGTAATCTCAGGTGGAGATTGTCCTGCCATATGGTGTAGTTAGAGTCAGTCCTATGTGTCCTCTGTACTCTCAGGTCTTGGAGTCTTTTGTATAGTGATCTTGAGATTTTGTATCTTGATGTATATAATTACTCAAGAAGTAATTATCCTGAGATGTAAACAGTTTATCTCCCTTTATGAAAGAAGCTTTTATGGATTCAAGCTCTTGTCATGAAAAGTTTTAATTTCCCATCATTTTTGTCTTCCGCTGATTACCGATTCACTTCCGCTAAGTTTTAATCGTGTTTATGTCATGGTTTGGAGATCAGAGCCCACAACTAGTGGTATCAGAGCTCTAGGTCGGTTGAGTCTACAGAGGCATAGGACTTAGGATGTCAAGTCTATCTTTAGTACAACTTCCTTATCTAATAGAATCTTCTGCTCCTCAGGAGAAGAAGATACATAAGAATGTCAGAACATCACGATGAGTACGTGGCAGAGAGTAGTGCTAGTGCACCTCGAGGCGGTGCAAGGGTTCCGAGAATAGAACAACCTGCACCAGAGTTACCAAGAGAGCCACCCCAGTTCGACCCAGCTGACACGAGTAATCCAGCTGTACAGACGATGTTCGGGCAGTTCATGACTGCCATGACACATATAACCGATAGGATGCCCATTCCTGCACCTAGGGCACCTGCCCAGCCTGAAGCACAAGGTATTGGTAAGACATTCGAACGACTTCGTCGTGTCGGAGCTACCGAGTACTTCGGAACTGCCGACCCTGCAGATGCTGACTTATGGTTGACAGAGTTGGAGAAGGCTTTCAGGATTCTTATGATTCCAGAAGCTGAGAAGGTTAGACATGCTGTCTATCTTCTCAAAGGCAGTGCTGGTCACTGGTTGAACATGGAAGAGCAGAAGAGACCTGGAGTAGAGTTCTCATGGGAAGAGTTTCGTCGGGAATTTATCAATAGATATTTTCCAAAGACCTTCCTAGATGAGAAGATCTCTCAGTTTGAGAAACTAAGGCAGGGTATGATGAACATTAGTGAGTATGAAGCTAAGTTCATGGAGTTGTTGCGGTTCTGTCCGCACATGGCTGCTACGGACGAGGAAAGAATCAGAAGATTCGAAAAGGGTTTGAATTCTGATATGTCAACCCCTGTGTCTACCTTAGAAAACAGAGAGAGATTCTCTACCTTCGTTGAGTCAGTCCGAAGGATAGAGAGATCTGTGATTGAGAAAAGACAAACCCATAAAAGATATCCACAGTTCCAGGGTTCTTCATCTAGGGATTCCAAGAAACCTAGATTCTCTACACCTAACCCTCCACCACCCAGATCGAGTTTTCAAACTCAATGGACACCAAGAAGAGGTAGAGTACGGAGTCAACCGCTTCAAGGGACACACAGTTCTGCATCAGTGTCAGTTACTGGACCACCCAGACCACAGCAACAGGAGAAGAGTTGCTACAACTGTGGTAAGGTGGGACACTTGATGAAGGATTGCCGTTCTAGGGCTGTCGGTGTGACACAACAAACTCTGAGACAGAATCAACAGGGATCTCAGAATAGACAACATCAAGGAGCAGCTCGAGGACGTGGACAAGCGTCTCAAGCTGGATCATCAGCACCACCTCAACACCAGGCGACTGCGAGGTTCTATGCTATGAACCCACCTGAGGCAGTGGTCAATCCACGGGTAGTGACAGGTCCGATGAAATTTTTATATTCTGATATGTCTACATCCTGTGTTGTATCCGTTCTGATTGATCCGGGTGCTACGCACTCTTTCATCACTCATGATATGATTCGTAACTGCAATATGACTGTTAGTCATAGAGCAGATAGTTTGTTGTTGGAGACTCCGTTGAGTGGGTCTGCCATTTTGCAAGAGATATGTTCTCCCTGCATCCTCTTCTTTTCTGACCATCGCATTCAAGTGGATCTTATACCACTTGATATGCAGGGATTTGATATAATCCTCAGGATGGATACCTTAGAAAGGTATAGAGTTGTCTTGGACTGTGAGTCCAAGTTGGCTGTGTTTGCTGATGAAAGCAGCACATGGATCTTTCAAGGAGAAAGAAAGATTCTTCCCACCTGTCTTGTATCAACTATGGTTGCTGATAAGCTGTTGAGGCAAGGATGTTATGCATTCTTAGCCCATGTGGTAGATGTTACCAAGGAAAGGACCAATCCTGCTAAAGTTCCCATAGTCAGGGAATTCGAGGATGTGTTTCCTGAAGAACTTCCTGGTATACCACCACCTCGGGAGATTGATTTTGAAATCAATCTGATCCCATATACGAAACCCATAGCTCAAACTCCGTATAGGATGGCGCCTGCCGAAATGGCAGAACTCAAGAAACAGCTTCAAGAGTTACTTGAGAGAGGTTTTATCCGACCAAGTACTTCACCTTGGGGTGCTCCGGTCTTGTTTGTTAAAAAGAAAGATGGGTCAATGCGGTTATGCATCGACTACAGACAACTCAATAAAGTAACAATAAAGAATAAGTATCCTCTGCCGAGAATTGATGATCTCTTTGACCAATTGCGTGGTGCAACAATCTTTTCAAAAATAGACTTGAGGTCTGGATATCATCAACTCCGTATTAAGGATAGTGACATATCCAAGTCTGCCTTTAGGACAAGATATGGTCACTATGAGTTCACGGTTATGTCGTTTGGACTAACCAATGCACCAGCGGCATTTATGGAACTCATGAATAGAGTTTTTTGACCTTTCCTTGATCAGTGTGTTGTCGTCTTCATAGATGACATCCTGATTTATAGTAAGAATGCTCAGCAGCATGAGCAACATCTTCGCCAAGCTTTGACCTTGCTAAGAGAACATAAGTTGTACGCTAAGTTTAGCAAGTGTGAATTTTGGCTGCCGGAAGTATCTTTTCTTGGACATGTGATATCCGCCTCGGGAATTCATGTTGACCCTACAAAGGTAGAATCTGTTCTATAATGGGAACAACCAAAGACACCGACGGAGATTCGAAGTTTCTTGGGGTTAGCTGGCTATTATCAAAGGTTCATTAAGAACTTTAGTTCTATAGCTTTACCTTTGACTAAGTTAACCCGGAAAGATGTTGCTTTTTCTTGGAGTGATAAGTGTCAACAATCTTTCCAGTTACTGAAGGAGAGGTTGACGAGTGCACCTGTGCTAGTGCTACCTGAACAAGGAAAAGGATATGTAGTTTTCTATGATGCCTCCAAGAATGGACTTGGATGTGTGTTGATGCAGGATAAACAAGTGATTTCTTTTGCTTCCCGACAGCTTAAGAAACACGAGGAGAATTATCCAACACACGATCTAGAGTTAGCTGCTGTGGTTCATGCTTTGAAGATCTGGAGACATTATCTCTACGGAGAGACATTCCAGATTTTCACAGACCACAAAAACCTTAAGTATATCTTCTCTCAGCATGAGCTCAACATGAGGCAACGTCGCTGGATGGAGTTAATCAAGGACTATGACTGTACAATTGATTACCATCCAGGAAGGCCAATGTTGTTGCAGATGCCTTAAGTAGGAAATCAGCAACATCAACCATGAATAGAGCACAACTAAACTCTTTAGTATGCTCTAGAAGAGATATGCTTATCTCTTTAAGGCAAGACAATGTACAGTTGAAGGTGTCATTGCTAGCCGGTTTGTTGGCTGAGATGCATATTAAACCTACCCTAAGGGAGCAGATTAAAGAGGCACAGCTAGGTGATGCTGCAGTTTAACATATAAGATCTGAGTATGGAAATGAGAAGCAAGATGGTTTTCATGACTCAAAAGATCAAGTAGCTTGTTATAATGGAAGAATGATAGTGCCGGATGTGGACAACTTGAGGAAATTAGTCCTGGAAGAAGCCCATTCTTCCATGTATGCTATGCATCCAGGGAGCACATAATCAAGTATAATGTAGAGCCCTGATCATAGATCCATCATTGTCAGAGATTAAGTGATGGTGAAACAGGTTTTCCTCAGGGAACTCCTGGAGCACATACTTTTGAGTATGTGGGGTACATGGATGTGTAGAACCTTACATCCTAGTGTAGGAAAGTGATGTAGATGTGGAATCCATCCATCCTTCACTATATTTTCATACCGTATCAGTGGTAGGTAAACATGAAAACTCCTGATGACGAAGAAAGCACAGATATCCGTATCAGTGGTAGGTAGATATGAATCCTCCTGGTGACGAAGAGAGTACAGAATGCCACTATGACTCTAAAATAGCGAAGGACCAGTTTACCCTGGTGAGCTATAGTAGTAGAGACACGGGATGTCCTACAAGTGATCCTCTTACTGACTGAGGAAGGTGAAGGTCATGAGAATCCGGCTCTCTTAATGACCTATGTATGATACTGATGTGACTTCTCAGCGATCAGTTGGAGTATGAGTGGTAAGCCTCATCTCCACAGGGCATAATGTTGTTTGTGAAACATAATCAACCATGTAGTATAACTTGTTAGAGATGACTCCAAGTTAGTTGATTGATGTTACATTGCAATAATGTTTATATTCTCCATATCTCCTAAATTATAGAGATCTTGTTATACCTGCAACTGTTATAGAATACTTTGAAGGCTTTACTGCTTAAAATATTCTTTGATGTTATAATAAAGCTTCTGGCGAAGAGTTATAACTCTCGCTGGGACAATTATGTATAATTGTCTCACCCCGTAGGCTTCAACTTTTTAGGTGGACGTCGGAGACGAAGGAACCAACCTACAGGTGATCAGTCTCAGCAGCAGCACCAGGGGCAGCAGTAATCTCAGGTGGAGATTGTCCTGCCATATGGTGTAGTTAGAGTCAGTCCTATGTGTCCTCTATACTCTCAGGTCTTGGAGTCTTTTGTATAGTGATCTTGAGATTTTGTATCTTGATGTATATAATTACTCAAGAAGTAATTATCCTGAGATGTAAACAGTTTATCTCCCTTTATGAAAGAAGCTTTTATGGATTCAAGCTCTTGTCACGAAAAGTTTTAATTTCCCATGATTTTTGTCTTCCGCTGATTACCGATTCGCTTCTGCTAAGTTTTAATCGTGTTTATGTCATGGTTTGGAGATCAGAGCCCACACCTATACCATGCAGAATTCATGTAGAATATTTGAAGTTCATTTTTTATAATTATCCAATCATCAAGGCAATCCACAATCAATCAATAGTATATGAAACATGCTTACTACATATGTGTCACTATATATTCATGTTATTCATATTGAACCTAACTGAGGTCGTGATCTAGGGTTTAGGTTTCCTTGTCCTCGAATTGTTATTATGTTTGATTCCCCAGTAAAATGTTTAGTGATCTAATGACTTAAGAAATCTAATTCATATTAGGTGTTTCCATGATTATTAGAGCTATCATATTATTGTATTAGGTCCACTTAGATCATATTTAGCACATTAAGGTTATAGCAATTTGCATAATTGGTGATTAAGATCCTAATTACACATATTAAGGATCATCCACTCTGGAAGTCCTAGCTTCTCATCATTATTATCTTTATTTCTTCATCTTATTCAGCAATATTAAGTGATAATACAAAAGAGAAACCTTTAAATGTTTCCAACATATTAGTACCCAAAATTAGGGTTTTATTGTGCTAATCACCACATTATCACATATTGGAACCATTTTTGAAATAATAAGCATATTTAGGTCTCAAATATATTTTATTTGAATTCTACATGTTCTCTTGATAAACTTTCATATATAATTTGTGTTCATTTGAGCATCCTAGCAAATACTACTTTTTTTACAAGATAAACATAAGTTAGCCAATCAAAGGGCGCCACGTCAGTGTTTTAGTACCTTTTGAATAACATCTACTTAAAAAAGGGAAAAGGCTAGTGTGCCCTTGAGGCATGAATGCATGTTCAGGGGTATCATAGTCCTTTGACTCTAATCCGCCCCTACCTCCTGAAGGTGCTACTCCACCTGCTCTCGGGCGTCGTCCACATGCTACACTGCTATGACAGGAGCTCCTATGGAGAGGCACCTCTGTCTTGGAGTGGCCTCGTCAACAAAGAGGGTGAACCCATGGTATTGTGTGACTACAGACAATGAATGATAAGAAGAGAGCTCGTGGCCCCTTAGTAGGGTGATGGTTTTTCCAAGGTGGTTACCTTCCTTGCCTCTTCGTCAACCTGACTACGCCTGCCATCACGGTTGCCATGGAGATAGGGTCGGTGATCAACGATTAGACTTCTTGGACATTATCCTCCTCTAACCTTATCGATCAATCATAGGTAGAGTCCTTAGGTCAGCACTCCCTAGTCGTTGAGGCTGGCATGATGAAGCACTGCTTCATCCTGGCATCCCATACGACCAGAGACACACCCCTTCCTGGAACCACTTCCTCACCTTGCAGGGGATGTTGAAGGGGTGTTAGGTGTCTCCACAAAGTACATGCACCCTCCTAGAACTCACATACACCTTTAATATAGATGTTGGGTCCTTCGTTTACTCTTCAAGAAGCCCCGACCTGCCCTGCTAGGATAACAGCCGCACAGATCTTTGGCTATCCCTTGAAGGAAAACCGTGGTGAGTAGGGTGATGTGGCATGCTTGCAAGGATAACCTAGGCCCATACTTGACAACCTCCCATTCGTTTCTCATCTCCTTATCATGATACTCCACAAATGTGTAGGTGGAAGACAAATGAGGTTTACCCCTTTATTTAATCATCCCAACACACCAGATCACGAAAAGACTAGAGTCCGCAGTGAATGTATGATTCAGTAAAGATTGGGGTTTTGTTGATCGAAAAGCTTTATCCTATTCTTCCTCATATAGATGGGTTCAAGGGTAAGGTATGTAACCAAGGAATCCTATTAATGCCTTTCCTTGTATCGAAAGGCCCCCATTTTCCATATATATTAAAAGGCATTGTTTTATTCAACAACTCAACACTCACTAAGAAGGAATATATCCCTTCTACATTCATCTATGAAATACCTACCTTTTAATTTTTACAAATCTAAAGGGGCACAAAGAGGTACTCCTATAATCCCATTAAGACTTTGATTTAGCAAAAAAAAAATCATTACTGAATATTAATAATTTAGGAACCACTTTGAAAGTCTAGATTTTTCCTTTATCTCACTATTTAATGTATTCCTCCAACTTATTATATTTATTCCATAGAAAATACATCATTATCTTTTTCAAATTATATTGATGTCTTTTACATATATAAGACTTGATCTTTTAGACCTTTCATTAAAACAATTACTACTTTCTTATGAATTTTTTTTTTCCAAAATCTAGAATCTTCTTCCTTTTCATTATTATTTCCAAGTATACCAAAAGTTAAACAAAATAATACTAATTGTTGTCTCTAACATTGTGTCACCAATGATGACTAGATAATTACTCTTTTAGTTATCTAAGACACCATATAATTTATTTTCTTTTGGAAATATATATATATTATCTTATATTTAAGTTATCCAATAATTAAAAAAGTAAACATTCTTCATTTATGCCCAAAAACTCTCTTTTCTAGATATTTATATACAATTATGTATCAATTGTCTATTATTTTAAAAATCCCTTTATTGTTGGAGTTTCCATTCTTTCTTTTGTCCAACATTATTAATGCAGTATTGCATACGACATTTCTTTTATTTATTTACTTGTGACACATGCACCCATGCCAAGAAGGTAATCCATATTGTTATTCCACCAATAATACCATTAGGGAGAATATTATCAATTCATGGCTTGTATTTACATAATTCAATTTTACTAAAATTGAGGATATTACAATCTACCTCCCCTTCTATGTCTCTACAAGACTACTTTATTGGAAACTACACTTGTCCAATAGCCAAAAGGTTTGGTTTAAAATTATGGTGCAAGATTTTTTATACCACCAACGTTAGCTGCAATGTTTCCTAACTTCTACAGACTTGACAAGGAGAACGGATACCGTCATGTAGATTTTGTCATTGAGACATGATCAACCTATTACACTCTAGCCAATATTGATGATACTATATGCATGACCAGTTTCCTATTCACCAAGAAGCATAAACTAAGCAACGGTAAGCTCAAGAACCTATATCATGTCTTGGGTGGATATAAAGAATGCATTCTTGAAGAAGTTCTACTCTATTTACAATTTGACACTCATGAGAAAATCTATATTAACTTTGGTCAAATGGGTCATGAGAATTTTCATAATAGCTGGAGAGATTATAGAAATTACTTAGGGGTTACCTCCACTACTAGGTTCCCTTATGTCAACTGGTGGAATGATTCTACTTATGCTTATCCTACTTGTACCAAACTATGGTGGACTCTTCATATGGTGGCACTTTCATGGCAAAACCTCCTGAAGATTTTTGGTAGTTGTATGAGCACTTGAAGAAAAACTCAAGACAATAAGCTTCTACTGAGATCAATGAGTATGATAGAACTATGAATGGATCTTCTACTAGAGACACACCTCCACCTTCCATTGACCCTAAACCACAATTGATGATGTTTTCTATGAGATGATCCATATGATGAAGAACCAAGGTGGAATTTCTACAAGAAACTTGGTACAAGCCATTAACACTCTTGAGGAAGATATGAAAGCTATGAAAGATTTTAGATCTACAATAACCAAGGTCCAATATTTCAATCTTACACTCTGAGGTGAAGAAATCACCTCAACTTCTCATGGAAACAACAAGTTGATGATGTACATGGGCAACAAAAGCAAAATCAAGGCTATAAATACAACTCAAGGTTTGAGGAAGAAGTTCTTGGTAGGATAAGGATCCAATATGATGTGAAGAAAGATGTGTTCACTCCAGAAAATCCTTTGATAGGCTTGGTCAAAGACTAGATCAACTTGCCTTCTCTCTTGCAAGCTAGGAGGAGGGAAGATTTCCTTCCCAAACCATGCAAATCCAAACAAATGCAAATGGGAAAATGGCAGCCCCTCAAATATCTAATGGTCCATCATCAATGCAAGTACAACATGTCCAAATATATCAATGCAACCTAACACATATGATCATAAACCATCACAACCCCATTCAACTACCAATTCCTTCCTCTACCTGAAAAACCACTAGAACAACCTTACATATACCTTCACCTAGACAACACCACCACAAAAATGATAAGTGCATATTCTAATATTTTTATTGAATCTTTTAGAACATTTCTTAGGAACATTTTGTTGTTATTTTCTAGTTTGAGGATTTCATTACTTTATTTTTGCTTTTGTCTCCCAAAGTAGAGTTTTAGTTGGATTTTCTCATTTATTGTTGGAAACTGACTTAATTGTACTCATTAGCTCCAAAGATCAAGAATTCTAAAAAATACTCATAGAATTAGATGATCAAGGAGGCTTCTATTGAATATCTTAGACTCCCAAAATTTCCAATCGATTGACTGGTTATCTAACTGGTGAATTGACTTTCTAGTAAGTCTACACGCCTATAGATCGCCCCATAGTGCATGATATATGCCACACTAAAATAGTCATATCTTTCACATATATACTCAAAATTTCATGTTTAAATATGTATTAGAAAAGAAATTTTAAATATCTATAGGAAAAATGTAGTCTGGATTTTCTAATCAATCGAATGGGTTTTTCAATTGGTAAATTAGACTTTCCAAACTATTGACTAAACCAAAATGGTCATATCTTTTGCCTGCAAACTCAGAATTTAATGTGTAGATATGCATTAGAAAGGGAATTGGTAAAGACCTTATCCTTATGATCAAATATTTACAAAATTGTATTAGAAAATATAAAAAAATCTTTCTAAAATCATTCTTTACATCAGACTTATAGAAGCTTTACATAAGATTACAAGACTAGGCATTGATTCCTATCTCCTCTTCACCAGGGGACAACTCTTGCACATCTCTTCTAGGTCTTCTTTGATCATATGTCCATTATTATATGAAGGAACAAGACCACATATGGGCCCCAAGAAGGGAGATATGCGTTAGTCAAATGATTAGTAAAAAATTGGTAATTTAAAACTAAAAATATGAAGATATCTACAAAAGATGACAAAATGCAAAAGAATAAATAATAAAGGAAGGTATATGAAGGTATAAATGGATTTATGTAACGTCCCCAGATTCTGCCTTCTCGAAACCTTATGGGATCGAGAGCATATAATCCAAAAATGTTAGGCAATTGTATCAGAGTCTGATGTGGAAGCAACATACGCATACATGAACAAACAATACATCATAACATTCTACATGTATATTACAAAAGAATTGTTTCCACTTGATTTACATATTGAATAGAGAATTTTACATAAGTTTGAACATGTATGCTAGGATCTTACAAAATAGATACAACCTGTATAACTTCTTACATCTTGTCCTTTTGTCCCATGCTAGTTTTGACCTAAAACATACATGAAACAACAGATCAACACATAAGGTTTGTGTGTGTGGGTAAAAGATATATACTATTATGATTGTAAAATTGAAATAATTTGAGAAAGAAGGAAATACTAAGAAAACCATTGTTTAAGGTGAAAATTAGGTAAACACATATTTTTAGATTTTTTTGATGTGATTGTACTACTAAGTGGTGTCACACTTCATTCCCCCCGCACCTTGGTCCATGGGGATGTGTTGACCCTATATTTAGAAAGGGAGATAGAGAATTAAAAGGATTAGTATCTACAATCCATCTATATTCTCTTTTTTTCTTGGTTACATGGTGAAGATCAATACTATAATCATAGTACATCCAAGTAATATTCTCAATAAGAGCAAGCATACATCATAGTTGTTTCACACAAGAAAACTGGTATACTTAGACTAGGCCCATGTACCTGAGTTCAGAGATTCCTATTTATATTCTGGACCATCGACATTTTTGGTCATCACTTGATAAATAGAAACTATCATCATTAATACAATATTTAACATTATTATTGTTATTTAGGTCCAAAGTAGGGTTTAACCAAACCTAGATTCAATCTAATCTTAGGTTGGTTTGCAATATTTGTATACTAATCTATATGTCATAATCAAGCCCTAATTCAATTTTCATACTTTTAGATGCTTTATAAATTTTATAGAATTCATAAGAGGTTAAAGCACTTAAGTTATGATATAATGAGAAAAGACATAAAATTTGAAAATTTCGTTAAGACCAGAGTAAATGTATGGTATCTACATGATATTAGGGTTCTATAGTATTTTTCTCAGATTTATTGTCCATCAGATGATGATTACACCAACTAAATGAACCCTAAACTAAGCAATATCATCTAAATTTGATACCATGGATGAGGATGTCTCAAAATCCTGCTCTAAAGAATTTTTAAGGAAGAGGGTATTATTTTGAGTCTAGGGGTATTTTTCAAGAATTTTCTAAGTAAAGGTAATTTTCTAAAAATCAAAAGTATTTGCCTCGCGGCAGGGTCCCACTAGTTTGAGGTGTCATCTGTCAATTATGTTAAGGATCTCCATGTAAGAGGCCCTCCCTAATGCTTGATTGAGCTAGCTAGGTTCAGGGAGTTATCCGGCTGGATTGGCCGATTCAGATTGGGTCTCACCCAAACCTTCCTTTGTGTGATCTTGCATTGCAATGCAAGGACCTATGTTCTACTTTCACTGAGTGTCACAACTAAAAGAGAACTCCAAGCAGGAATCACATTGGTGTCAAGTTACAACCTTTCCCATTCAACTACACATCACCGTCTTAAGGGGGGTAGAGAGGTTGTTTGTGACCCATCGAGGTGGTGACGGTGCTAGATATGTAGGGTGGTTAGCTCGCCGACCCCCATTACTACTACATGAGAGGAGAATGGGGAAAGTGGTCTCCCTTCACCTAGAAAAAATTCCGATCTCCACAAAAATTCTAAGGGCCCAGAGAACTCACCACCTGCATCTAAAAGTGTCTCAATAGCCCAGACATGCTATCCAACCTCTGATAGCTCCTCTACCAAATCTGGAACATGATATACCAAGAGCATGGGTGCAGATCCAACAATGGGGTTTTCTTATATCTTCTAAACTCATTCAAGATGATTAAACCTCCTTGAGACCCCGTTCCTACCTCTCAACCTACATAGCTTCTAGTTGGTCGCAGTTTACAACAATGGAGAAAGGGTGAGGAATGTGGGAGTTTGATCTGTCACCACACATTCCAAAGCCTTGAAGTAGAGGGTTGTTAGCTAGATCCCATCTTCACTGATCTGAAATGTGAAATAGTAGTGTATGGAAGGGTGTGTTTTGACATAGTCATATAAGTTTTTGGCTGGTGGAGTTTTTGCCCCTTCCTCACATGAGGTACAGAGATAGGGGATGGTACCTAATCCCTCTATTCTAAGATATGTGGGTGGGAATAGAGCCCGCACATCACACTTAAATCTGTGTCACGGTGGCACATAAATGTCACAGCCATAAGCTCTTATATAAAGGCCATTAAGGTTTGGCATAATATTTTAATCAAATGTTAGTAACTTCAAACCCTTATATCTTCAAGTAGGAAGCACCAATTTATATGGAATTCGAACCATGTGTTCCTCATCACATGAACCGTTGTATTTCCAAGTTTCAATCCACAATTACGACATTTTGTCATGTAACTGATTTCTTCATATAACCTCATACACAAATGTACAAACCATGCATATGATTTAGTTAATCCTCAAATCTTAATCAAACGAGTTATACTTGCATCATTTGACCACATAACACCGCAAGTGTAGGGAAATACGATAATAGATAGGTAGTAGAACAAAAAATTAGTGACATATTTCCCATTAACCAACAGATCGCATCAATAATTGTGTAATAGAAAGGATGGTTCCATGAAGATATACCTAGTCTTGGAGAAAGTCCAGTGACAATACTCGTCGATGTATATGCACACTCTATATTGGAAAGTCTCTGTGTAGCTCCTAGTTGCACTGGGACTCGTCTGACTGCTCCTCCATGGACAAAAAACTCAAACGTCATCATCTGCAATAACTCCTCTCTTCATGGATTACTGGATGATGTCATCCTCCTTAGTGATGGGCAAAGGCCACCTCACCTCTAGAGGAGTCTACATGGACCAAATAGAACTCCTATCATCTTGCTAGAATGGACATGAAGGAGTTGTCCCTGCCGTTAGTACACTGTCACCTACCTATTCTCCCCAACAATGATCCTCAGTTGTTTCTCTCCTGTAACTATTCCTCCCTAATCAGTGAGGACTTTCTTCGGATCTCTTGGTTGCCACAACCAGAGAGTACAACAATTGTCTGTGTTGTACCATGGGAAGCCCCCAATACCCCTCTATTTATAGGTGGGGTTTGGGGCATGGTTCCCTGTATATGCGGGAGTGGAAAGGACCAGAAGATCTCAAATTTTCACAGCAATTATGGAAATTTCACAACCTGTGGCATCCGAAACGTATGTCTGGCAACCTAGATGATCAACTGGCATGCAAGATAGTCATTTCACAATTTCCCAATTTTTTACATATGTCGGCAATTCAATTCTAAATAATGTATGATATGACGTCAACACCAATCCTTGATACAATCAAATTACACCCCCAAAATGGTTGTTTGTTGCAAACGAGATGAGCTTCTCACACCATCCAAGACAGACATCTAGCACAAGTGAAACATGTGTCTCTCAGGCCAAGTCAGGCTGAATTCTAACCATTGCACAATACAATCAGGCTGACACTCCGAACGACTATCTCAACACTTGAACCGATCATTTGGTAGTCCATTTAGTTGAAATGTTGTGTGAATTGAATACCTAAACAATTTAGTAATCAATCCATCCATCATTTAATATCAAACTCCTCTTCTAGATGAGTTTCTATGTGTGTGACCCTATAGGTCCCATATTACGTTGGCAGTGAATGTCCACAACAACTTATGACATCACAAGCAACGAGCGGGTCTAGTCACACATCATTGCTACCCAAGTAAATGGAAAGTTGGAGAATAACTTCAACCTACAATCAGTGTATGGTGTTATAGTATTTGTATAGTTCCTTTATCACTAAAACCTATATTGAACTAGAAGCATGGAGTAGTCATCCTCATTATTATTCAATCTTGTTTCTTGAACCAGAGCATACTGTCTGAGATATATGTAAGCTCAATATCACATATTGACTCACATGTGCGTGGCCACACATTTCTTTGTCTTTCTAATCAAGAGGCCTTGGATATCATACTCCCTTAGGAGGGACAAATCCCAGCTCTATCACTCACAGTCATCCCCCATGTGTGACATTCACCCAATCATCACCTTTATAACAACCCATGTTTTAGGATTGTGTTTGATGATGTCAAAGCATATTGAAGGACATGTGATGAGTGAAGTGATTTCAGGTCTAAGAACCACAAACACCACTATCACTATAAGACATCATTCTGACTTACCTAGTTAAGGTTGCCATTTATCACTCTTATGGTGGGTCTGTCTGATACACTATTCTCTAACATGTATCTATTGCTAGGTTTAATATCGTCATATCATGATTAATGAGATTCTTGTTGGGAAATATGGGCATAGGGTATAGTAGTGGAAACAAAAATTTTACCTATCTACATTCCCATGAAACAGGATCACGTCAACTATTATGAAATAGGAAGGATGGTTTTAGCAAGTTATACCTAGTCCTAGAGCAAGTCCAACAACAAAACTCACTTCTTTGCAACTACTGATAAGTTTCTCTTAGGCAGTGGATGTGCAGTCACGGTCTTCACCATGAACCATGAATAAGAAAACTTCTACAGTGATCCTATGATTGGGCCACATACTGTAGGCTGCAAATGTCCTCCTGGAAGCAGCCAACATACTCCTACCTCTAGAGTACTCCACACGAACCAACTAGAACTCCTATCGTTCACCAAGAATGGTGAGGAAGGAGTTGTCCTTCCCATTGGTGTACTAGTCACCAACCTGCTCTCCCACAATGAAAACTTCTCAATTATTCTCTCCCGTTGGTTATCCCTCCTTTTCAGGTAAGACTTGCCCAGACTCTCTTGGTTACCACAACAAGAGAGGACAACCGTTGTCAGGGGAACTAATTCTCAGTTGTCAGTGTTGTGTCTTGGGAAGCCCCCAATACCCCTCCTTATATAGGTGAGTTTAGTGTCAGGGTTCCCAGTCTGTATGGGATTGTGTGGGAGTGGAAAGGACCGGAAGAACTTGAACTTTCACAACCTGCGACGATCGAAGTGGACGTTTCACACACCCATGCAGTTGTCTGGTGTGTGAGATGGTCATTTGGTGTGTAAGATGATCATCTCACACTACCAAATGACTGTTTGGTAGTTTCCCAATCACACACTAATTTGGCAATTTTGATTCCAAATAATATTCATATTAATTTTACTTGCTCTCCAAGTATATGCAATAAAAACTATTTGGTAAACATCCTAAATCTTCGTTTGGACCCAACCAGGCCATCTCACCCAAGAGAAACACCTGTCTCACTCACTCGGATGGTTGTCTGGTGAGTTGAGCTAAATCAGTCGGTACATTCATATTGAATCAATCAGTTCAAGGGAAGAACTAAGCCAATTCGAACATCGATCAACCTGACCCCCAAACAACCATCTCAAATATTTAAGATGCCCTTCTGGCTACCCAAACAACCATCTCACTCAGTGGGATGGTCGTTTGGAGGAACTGGTCAACCAATTGAGCGATCAGATTTGTGAATTTCATACCTAAACACTTTAGTAATCAATCCAATTATCGTTTAAGATCAAACTCCTTTTTTAGATGAGTTCCTATGTCTGTGACCGTATAGGTTCCATATCACATTGGTAGTGAGTGTCAATAACTATATTATGACATTACAAGCAGAGAGTGGTGTCTAGTCGCACATCAGTGCTACCCAAGTGAATGGAAAGTTGAAGAACAACTTCAACCTGCAATCTATGTAAGGTTTTGTAGCGGTTGTATAATTCATTTGTCTCTGATATCTAGGATGAACTCAAGGCATGGTTGGTCATCCTCTCAACATACAATCCATGTTTCTTGAACTAAGAGAAGACTGTATCAGATAATGTGAGCTCAATATCATATATTGATTCACATTTTCCTACACATGTGTTTATCAATCTTTCTTATCAAGTGGCCAGGATATCATACTCCAGTAGGAGGGACAAATCCCATATCTATCACTCACAGTCTATCCCCATGTGTCAAAGTCATCCAATCATCAATGTTATAACAACCCATATTTTAGGATCACGTTTGATGTTGTCAAATTGTACCCAATGACATGTGACGAGTGTAGTGATGTCAGGTCTAAGAATCACAATCACCACCTTCACTATGAGAGATGATTGTAACCACAAAACCATGTGTCACTCTCAAGGTGGGTCTGTCCCATACACTGTTCCCTAACATGTATATGTGTGCTTGGTTTTATATTGCCATGTCATGACTAATGAGATTTGGTCATCAACTAACTCACACTCTGATCTTATGTGTTATTGTTGTCTATCAACCTTCCACAAAAACAACCTCTTAGGGATATAATGGGAATATGTATATGTATTATTAACATTTGTATGATCTCATCCATAAGGTTAGTAAGTTGACAACATACGTCATTGAGTAATATAATTCTCTAGACATTCAATCTATATCCTCATTATGTCATAACTGAATGAAATAGATGAATTGGAGGCTTGCCATTATATATTTTATTATTATTAATCAAATCTTTTTAGGTAATTATGCCATGTTAATCATCATATGATTAGCTTTATGGGCATACCTTACCAACAAAATCCCACTTGCACTTAGATCCAATCACCAACCGATCTCATCCTTAGTGATCTAAACATGTCCGCTTCTGCTACACATATAGTCGGTATATTGCATGTTTCTTATCTTCATACTCTGAGATGAAACTATTGTAATATGGTATCTGACATTCCTTGCCTATCAATTAGCTCTTTATTGTCACAAAATCTCTACTGAGTCATCAATGGTCGGAACATCTGAAAATTCATCTTATGACCTTTTAGATCTATATAGTATCACTTTGTGTTCATAACACAAGTATACTCAACTTCTATTGTGGATTAGCATTAATGGCTAGTAGTCCGGAACCTTTCCAACTAATCATCAATCATTCTTTTAAATCAAACATATTTTAATTTGCGATCATTTTTTGTCATTATGGAAGATTTCATCAATGTAACATTTTACATCCAACTCTTCCTATTATTGCTATCATCAGTGACTAACAACCTTGTCCTTAAGTGCTTCATAAGTACTAATGGATATATTTAATGACTTTCCAATAACCCTTATTGGATTTTGACTCATCTTATCATGTTCAATACATACAAGATTTAATGGGATAAGAACCACTATAACATTCATGATATATTCACCATTGGGGTTGACTCATGGAATATTAGTCATGATATTTCCATCATTAACAATAATAGGAATATAGGGATCATGAGAGACAAATCCATATTCTCTTCTCATTGAATCCATCCATGTTGAACTCTTTCAACATTTTTCTATTCTACATGCTCAAACTTCCATTGTGAAACATTCAAGAACTATCTTATAGGTCTTGATCCTTA
Organism: Alisma plantago-aquatica; assembly: GCA_963693085.1. Classification (NCBI taxonomy): domain Eukaryota; kingdom Viridiplantae; phylum Streptophyta; class Magnoliopsida; order Alismatales; family Alismataceae; genus Alisma; species Alisma plantago-aquatica. Next base: position 1,002,998,509 of record OY856411.1, on the reverse strand, counting down.
TCTCATAAGATGTTTCACCGCATCCTTCATTGTTGAAGGTGTTTTCATGCCAGTTCTCAATATTCACAATATTGAGATGTTATTCCTCATTTCATGTGGAATAGTCATATATGCTCCCACTAAGTCTTTAGTAATCACATATTTCATCTTTTATTGTGATTCAAGTCTACTCTTTGACTATCTTGTCAAGTCATAAGATCCAATTCTGAGGTGCTTGTTTCAATCCCAAATTGAACTTTGTAGTTTATAGACTTAATTTGCATTCATAAAGTTATGAAACCTTTTAGGTTTTATCACATACACATCCTATAATGTATTCCATTAAGTAATCCGATTTCCATATTTATATGCAAAATATCATAGTCTACACTAATTACAATAACACATGACAATTGGTAAAGGAATTTCTATCTTGTCCAAAAAATTCAACTTGATTTATTCAACCAAGCTATCCTTTTATGTTATCCATGTAGGTCTTGATCATAAGACCCTATTAAACCCTTTAGGTGGCCCTATCAAGGTCCCACCTTGTTAGCTTACATGGATTCCATATAGCTAAGAAATAGCTTCTAGTTGACTAGTTGGCTCATCTTGTATGACCAACCCATCTGAACTGTTGGATTCACAATCCTCCAATCTCAGATGTGTTCTACTAGAAATATTTTTTTGTGTGTTATTTGATGAACCTGAGATTCCACAACAACTTGTGTTTCTCATTGTTCTCATTGTACCTCTTTTTCAGTCTCAAACACTTTGAGTATTACTTTTACTCCCACTGAATCTTTAAGAACTCAGTTATCCTATTAACAAAACAATTTTTAATTGGATTGAGGTTAATAGTAACATTCAACTATCATTGTTTATGGATAAAATTTCTCAAGAAACTACTTTCTCAAGGTGGGTTTCAATCCTTTAGACCTATTGGGACATTCCCAAATCATATCATATATGATGTCTTATAAACCATTTAGATGGTACATGATTTAGAAATAAATATAAATTTATGAGGGTATAAGAAGATTATATTTAATTGATAATTATATCATGACTCATCATGGTATAAATCCTTCACTCTGACTAGGGTGTAAACGGTGAGGGTACGGAGCGGGTCTGGTCATACCCATACCCATACCCATCTAATTTAGTGGGTCCGGTTCCGGTTCTAGACCCGCATAATACAAAACTTGGACCCGCACCATACCCGTACCCACAATAATAGTGGGTATGCGGGTAAGCAGTTCTGTAAAACATCATATCGTTTATATAAGAGAAATGACTATATTATATATATTTAATAGAACAAGATATTTTTATTATATAGTATATTAACATGTAGTAGTTATATTAGACAATGCTATATTTTATACATTAACATTAATTGAGTAATTGCTTACATATTTGTAGTCATGATCATAATGTTTAACTTATGTAGAAAGTAATGTAAATCAGTAGACATTTTGATTTTAAGTTTACATATGATGTTCATTATTTTAACTAGAATACTTAATTCTTAATTATATGAATAGTCTCAACCTTATTGTGGTTAGAGTAGGATATAATCTCAAGAATTATATTAGTTAGACTAGTAAAGTATGATATATATAACATATTATTTAAGTAGTTACTTATGTATAGCGGGTACACAGGTCTAGCGGGTGTGGGTCCAAGCATACCCATTATTGGACCCGCTTATATGCGGGTCCAAGGGTATACGGGTCCAAGGGTATGTGGGTATAAAAAATTAGACCCGTGACGGGTTTTTTAAGGGTCTGGATTTGCGGGTCCGCGGGTCTACCCGTACCCATTTACAGCCTTAACTCTGACACATCATGATGTTCAGATTGATTGTTTTGTGACATATTATCACAATTATTTCCTGAAGGTACTCAAGGTATTGATATAAAGTATTTTAACATTTGATCATATCAAAGTATCTTAATACTTTCATCAATGTCACCTTCATTTACAATCTCCTTGAACACTTTCAAGATATTACTGCTTTCATTTCATTTGGTACATATCATCATATTACCAATAATTGAAATTGAAGTATTAGTTAATTATCTATAACATTCATTACATAATATCTTAATACATATTTTGTATGAGGTCTAATGGAAGACTTATCCTGCCACTACACCTAGTGAAGTATGTCATGTCATATTTGTCCTTTAATAATATTTGCATCTTTCCTCAAGTTCAATAACCAAGAGAATCTAGATCAACATCAATATGTATTCTAGGTATGCACTTCTTATATGCGTACAAGATGACTAATGCTAATGATAGTTTTGAGTTGTCAATTATTGTCCTTTGGTATAAACATTTTAAACATTCATATTGGACCATTTCACATAAATATCACAATATGTTCACTACTACAGAAAATGCTTTTTCCAATGGGAAAAACACAACAGTTTTGTTGGTTGTGTTGTAGTTAGCATATCTTTTACAACAAGTCTATTTGTGTGTTGTGAATTATATATTTTATACAACACAAGTTATATACAACGGGCCAAACTCGTTGTAGTATATGTGATACTACAATATGTGCTAAATTTTTGTAATAGACTGTAATATCACAACATACTCAAACTCATTGTGAAAGACCATAATTACACAACATGCTCTAACCCTTTGTAATAGTCACGTATGCTAACTTGTTGTAATAGATCATCATTACACAACATACTCTAAACCGTTGTAAAATATCATAATTACACAACATGCTCTAACCCGTTGTAATAGTCATGTATGTTAACCCGTTGTAATAGACCATCATTACACAACATACTCTAACCCATTGTAAAAGATCATAATTACACAACATGCTCTACCCATTGTAATAGTCACATATGTTAACCCGTTGTAATAAACCATTATTACACAACATACTATAACCCATTGTAGTATACTATAATTACACAACAGGCTTTCACCTATTGTAATAGTTACCCATTGTAATAGACCACAATCACACAATATGTTTGCACGTCATTTGTTGTATATGTACAACAAAGAATATATGTGTTGCATAAAATGAATCTGGTTCCGCGGTTTGAGACGTGCCTTACTTTCAAGTGGTCTCAAGTTCGAAACCTTGTGTCTATATGTATTTTCCTTTTGTCTCAACATGTTATATACAACACCCCTATTACAACAGGTGTGTTCAATGATCTACAACATGTATTAAGTGTTGTATAAAATACATATATTACAACATGTGCAACACCTATTGTATAAAGAACCCCCCATAAGACCACACGATCTAATACAAAAGTTGACACCCATTGTAAAATAGAAAAATGAACTGATGTAAAAACCATTTTTTGTAGTAGTGGTTTTAGGGCCATTACCATGCAACATCATATCTTTGAAATAGAAGAACTAATAATGCTTTATTGATAATCATCCTTGTCCATACATGATGCATAAAAATGGGATAATGAAATAGCAGTTTTAGTAACTCAATTTCATGTCCATTGGGTTAATATAAATTTAAATGTAGACTATGGCTTCCGCAATACTTGCTCTTCCTTGTCCATCTTTGTCCTTCCATGAGGGCTTTTACTTCTTGTCAGATCCTGCACATCAGTATGTCAGATATCTATTTGGTATCACATACCAAAATGAATAAGTAATTAAATTTATCTTATGTTGTTTATAGTTGAAGTGGAGGCCTCAGTGCCATCCTTCTTATTATTTAGTTCCTCTAACCAGAGTGGGGAATTTCTCTTCCAATGTCTAGGCTGGTGACAATGGTGACAATCGCCTCTTTGATTCTTTACTCCACCTTTTGCCTTGAGATCTGAATACTTGGGCTTTTGTCTAGCTTTAGAACTCTTCTTAGATTTTTCTTTGACTTTAGACTTCCCCTTAATCTTGCAGATCATCATCACATGCTTGGGCTTGTCTTTCTTCATTTGTGTCTCAGCTATTTTCAACATGCCCAACAACTCTGTCAATGGTTTGTCAAAGTTGTTCATGTTGTAGTTCATGACAAACTGACTATATGACTCTGGCAGAGACTGCATAATCATGTCAGTGGCTAACTCTTAGCCTAAGGGGAACCCCAATCTAGCAAGGTTCTCAACATACCCAATGAGCTTGAGTACATGAGGACCTATTAGATCTCCTTCTGCCATGCTGCACTTAAACAACACTTTGGAGAAATCATATCTCTCCTATCTTGCCTGATCTTGATACATGTTCTTGATATTTGTAACCGACTACACCCCCATGTTCTCATGCTTCCTCTGCAACTCATGGTTCATGGAGCAAAGCATCAGAAACTTGACATCCACAATGTCTTGAGTATGCTTCTTATAAGCATCCTTGTCAGCCCTTGAACAATTTTGAGCTGGTTCCTCTAGTTCTGGCATTTCCAGGACATAGAGCTTGCAATCCTATTTGAGAACAATTCTTAGTGTCCTGAACCAGTCATGGAAGTTATTCCCAGTAAGTTTGTCCTTCTCGAGGGTCAATCATAGAGAAAAGTGACTATTTTTTGTTTCCATTTTGTTCTACAAAAGAATTTGCAAATTTTGTCAAAAATCAACCTTTAGATTTGATTTGATTAAAATTTGGGCGATAACAATGAGGTCTTTAATTAGTTATCGTTCTCATTATTTTTTTCAAATTGATAACCGTCAAGTATCAATCTGGAAAATTACAGTAATAATTTTTTTAATAAGCCAAGATCCAAAATGATTCAATTATTACCCGACCTACACCAGCATCCATAATCAACCATTAAGGTAGTCAATCATGTCAATTGCATCATACATAATTCTTGGATAGATGATATGCGCAACACCTTGCCATGATCATCTGCATGCCTCTAGGCTTATACTATCTAAGAATCATCAGTTAAGCCTAACCCAATAGCCAATGTGATAATAACACACCCCACTTTAGAGGAACCTACATTATTACCATCACACTTCCACGAGGTAGACGACGCACTATGATTTAGCGTAACCTACACTTGGTTGAATAAGATTTTCATGTGTATTGCTATTGGAAGGCAATTTAGACTTAATATGTTTGATTGAGGGGTTATATATATCATATATACATATATTATATAAAATCACCACATATATAGAATGTATCATATACATTCTATATCCCACAACATAAACATGCAATATAAAACAAAAAGTAATGGTTATGGACATGTCTGCTTGTAATTACTTGGAGCCAGAAGGAATTATTACCACCTAGGTCAATCATTACATCACATGTATGAACCTACAATTGATGTAGATTTGTGCTTTTCAATCTGGGTAAATCGGTTCAACCCTTGAGCCAGTTGTCTCTCCTCTTGGCTGGCCAGTTGGTCCTCCTGTCCAACCGATATTTGGACTCCTTCATTAGGGTCGACTGAGCCTACAGGGATGATTGTCTGGCCTTCTATCCAACTGATGTTTAGACTCCTTCCAAATAGTCGGTTGGGTCCACCATGTGGTCGTCTGGTTCCATCACTCTATCCTCCTTGATCCTCCAGATGGTCGACTTGTCTCACGACATGGTCGTCTAATCGGCGATGAACATCTTCAACATCATTATAAGAAATGAAACTATCATATTGTAACTGCATTACATTGAATAAGAAAAACCTTAATTTACATTCGAGGGGAGAAAAGGTAGGAAATCATTAACTTTACATTAGGAAGAGGGAGGTAGAGGCTCAGTACACAGACTGAGATAAAAAAGAACCAACCATCCAACCATACACAGATAAGGGTTTAGACCATAACCACATTACACATCCACCATCAAAACCAACCTTTAGGTAAATATATAGTTTGGGATTATGTGGTCTTTGATCAAATACACATAGGAGAGAACTTTAAATATCTACATCTATTAATAAATAAATGATAAAACCAAAAATTCGATCATATTGATTATCCTAAAACATAGCAAATTAACGAGGCTCTGATACCACTATGGGGAAATACGGGCATAGAGTATAGAAGTAGAAATAAAAAATTTATCTACCCATATTCCTATAACATCAAGAACGCATCAACTACAATGAAATAGGAAGGATGGTTTTAGCAAATTATACCTGGTCCTGGAACAAGTCCAACGAAAAACTTGCTTCTTTGCAGCTGCTGGTGCGTCCCCGCTAGTGGTGCTTTTACACCCCACGAGGTCGGAGCGCATGGGATGTGGGATCTTATGCTTTCGAAATTTGTAAGATCTACACTAACTACCTACGTCTACTAAGACACTACAACCGCAAGCGCACATGGTCGTGTCGTAGTATATGTGAGGCGGCAAGTACAGGGTCGATCCACGGAGATAGAGGGGGCACTAGAGTTAGACGGTGTGGGCTACGTTCCTATTGCAGAGAGTAAGGTTTTTAGGGTTTAAAGGTTGGTTGGTTGTTGATTAATCTAAGTGAGCAAGTAGGAAATGCAATATGAAACTAAGTTATCAAAAGGCTAAATTAATAATCTAAGTCAACAAGCTATCTAAACAAGAGCAAGAGCAAACTACATTGGACTAAGCAAGCAACTAGCAATTGAGAGCCTAAATTAACCACTAATCAAGATCAAAGACCTAAATTAACACTTAGCTAGCGAAACTAGGCAATCAACTAAGTTAACTAAAGCAATTGAACTACACTAGGATTAACAAGCAAACAGAGCAATTAAGGTTTTAAGAAATTAGATGAAGGAGGTGGGCCGTTTGGGAATGTGACCTTGACATTAATTGAGGGATGTCACCATAATAAGCAATTAACATATTCCATTCTAGACTACCAAACCAAACAACAAGGTGGGTGCTATGAGGATGTACCCTATGCTACTAGTTGGAGAAATAGGGCTAGGTGTAATTCTCATAGGACTTACCAAGTCTAGGTCTCTAGGACAAGTGGTATTAGTCAATTGAGGACCAAGGGTAAGGATGGGAGTAGATATGAGGATATTTGACCTCATGCCACTAGCCACCTCAGCCTTTAGGAAATCCTAGGAAATTGCACTAATCACACTTATACTAGTCACTTAGAACTCACATTTGCATGTAGGAAGAAGGTGATTATGTAGGAAGATAGGGGGCTAGCTAGGGATCTGAATTAAGGACCTAGGAGCCAATCCTATGATAGCTACATAGAAACCAAAACATCATAGAGGCAAATGTCTTCAAACACCACAAGGCAAGCAATCAATGTAATTAAACAACAATCACATGCACAAGTAATGGGAAATGAGATACAAGCAAAGGCAATCATCATAGAAGTGAAATATGTTCATTACAAATTATATTCCCCCAACATGGTATCAAAGTCACATTTTTGTCCCAAATAGCCCACCCAAGGGGGGGCTTAGCTATACATGATCAAAATAGAAACAAAGGAGAAGGGAAAGAGAGTAGGAAACACCATGGATGCTTGATGAAGCTTGACTTCTTCACCTCCTTGCTGCTAGCCACGAGCCTCCTCCTCCAATGGTGCCCAAGAGCATGGAAATGGTGGAATGGATGGATAGAAACATAGAGAAACTAGGTTTCTATGGTGGAAATGAGTGGAAAGTGGGTGGAAATGGGATTAAATGCAAGGAAACTAGGTGGATGGGAGTAATGGAGGCAAGGGAGTAGCTGGGTAGCGGCTAGGGGGTGCTCTCTCTCGAGCCCTAGAAGCAAATAGTGCTTATATAGGAGCTAGGGCTAAGTGGGGGTAAAATAGGAAAAACAGTGAAAAGTTGTGTAGGGTAGGTGATCATCACGGTCGTGGTGGGTGTGCCACGGCCGTGGTGAGGGTAGTGGGGCATGGCCGTGGGGGTGAATACGGTTGTGGTGTGAAGGAAGTGGTGAGATGGTGGTGGCCACGACCATGGCGGAGTGCCACGGTCGTGGTGGGTAGCATGCACCACGGCCGTGTTGGGTAACACGACCATTTTGGAGGAGGAGGAGCTGAACGTGGGAAGGGGCCACGGGCGTCTTGATCGTCTTCAGCCACGGTCGTGGAAACTTGGCCACGGTCGCGGCATTCTGGGCAAAAGCCATGTTGGAAACTGATTTCTTGATCAATAAACGCACGACCGTGGGAGGAGCCCACAACCGTTTTCACTTCTCAGGGCCACGACCGTGCTGATAGCCACGGTCGTGGTGTCTTCACTGGCCATGGTCGTGGCTGGGAGGCCACAACCGTGGGACTCTGGGGTATTTCCCTGTTGCAACCTGTTGGAACTTGGCAATAAACGCACGACCGTGGCATTGTGGCCGCGGCCGAGGTGAGGTTGGCCTCACTCAATCACACTTCAATATTCGTCATTTTTGGATGTCTTTGCTTGGGGATGATTTTTAGCCACTGGAGGTAGGTTGAGGGAGACTTTGGGGCCTTCTTTGGGTCCCTCCTTCTCTCTCTTCCATCTAAGCATGGTCCAAGTACCTAAAAAAAGTGCAAAGAACATCCATAAGCATATTTGCAATGATAGTCATATTGGGGAGAATAACATGTAATTTTAATACCTTTGAATGTGATAAAAGTACGAAATGACACAAGATGCAGCCCTAGAATAGGGTTGGATCACCACCCCAAACTTGAAACATACTTGTCCTCATGTATGCTCCAACTCAATCTCTTTTTCGTTTTCCACAATCAAAAGATATGATAAATGCAATATGATTGGCGAAAAATGCTAAATGGGATCAATGGTGACTAGGTACATGCAAATCACTTCCCTCCTCTTCTACTTTCACAAAACAATCATGAAGAGAGCACAAAGCACATGAACTTCGCATATAATGAATGGGTTGTACAAGTTATCAATATCTCATCCATAAGGTTCCAGGTAGACCGTTTCATGATGATGTTAATCGCCGATGACTAGGAGTGTTGTTTCACCTTCATGCGTTCAACCTTATGCTTCAAGTTATGCCAAATGACCCACACGGCTGCGGAAAGGGATAAAGTGAGCTAGGTTTAATGTTTCCTAGCTCCATGGGTATGAAAGAATGAAGAAAGGGTTGCGGTAAGATTTGGAGTGCTATTAGACACTCATATTTTCTTTATTTGAATGCTCTTAAACAGGAGCATCCTTTTATTTTCTTTTTGCATTTTGCATTTTTTTTCATTCTTCCGCTTGGTGTAGATAGGGAAAATGGTGGATAGAGTGAAGCGAGGAGATCAAGATGTGGCCACCCCAAACTTTTGGAGGTGGCTACGGCTAATATGTGCACTTTGGCATCTTTTTATGAGGCAGAGGGGTATGAAGATGGTGGAAGAATAGTCAGGTCAAAGGGGGGGTCACTTGGCATGATCTTCCACATAAGGTCTCCTGAATGAAAACTAGTCTGACACTTCACCATAGATATCACATCACATGAATGAACCAAATGAAATCCATATATCAATCAAGTAACTCCACAAACGTTAAACGTTCTATGCTTGCTCGGATCATAATTCAATCAAACCAACACATTCACAAGGGAGGCGACGAGCATGTAAGAAGTCTCTCATTGATACCACATAGCACTTCATCACATCATATCATCTTGTATTTGTCAAAGATAAGCAATTTCATTCAATATGGTAAAGATTGAGTGAAAACGCGCTTTTTGGACAAGAAACATCAAATCTGGGAAAAATTGGCCAAAAAGGCACCAGATTGCACTAAATCACATTCAAACACAATTTTAGGTAAAAAGCAAGTAAATCCTAGCTAAAACATGCAACAATTAGCAAAAAAAACTACATGAGATGCAATGCATCGCTGAAAAAGCAAATTTTTTGAAAAATTACACAAAAATGCAGAAATCAACTACATGAATGTGTGAATGCAAGCAGGCACACAAGGTCAGGATAGACAACTATGAAGGTTAGTCAAACTATTTGATCATCTTGCAAAATGTAGCACAAGGCACATAGAAAAATGTGGTGAGAGAAGGCTTACCGCCCTACCACCCCAAGCTTTTAAATCATGATGTCCTCATCATGAAATAGAAGTTTAGACTAGTAGGGTAAAAAGGCGTGGGGTTGTGAAAGGAAACCGAAGAGACCTGGAGTGGTCAATGTAACTTTAGGTGAGCAGGGCAGGGCCACCACGGCTGTGCTGAGAAGCACGGCCGTTCTGGCCTTCTTCCTGTAGCTCCTCCATTGATTTGCAATCTCTTCTTCCACTTTGACCTCCGCCTTGGCTAAATCCTTCCACATCATCTTTTCTTTCTTGTGCCTGTGCTAAAATGATTCACAAACAGAAAAACTATCAAGTATAGTGTGTGTGTGTTTCTTGGAAACCAAAAGAAAGTATGGTAAAACAAGGTTCGAGAATCTCAAACCACGTGGGTTGCCTCCCACTAGTGCTAAATTTATAGGCTTCAGCCGGGCTTGTTGCTCTTTTTTCATCATGTATTGACACCCACAGTGCCCTCCTTCTCTTCTACGGTGATCCTGTCGAGCGCTCTGACGACATGTGCTTTGTCCCAAGGAGTGTACATGGAGTAGAAGTATGGGCTCGATCTCCACAGCTCCAGAGGGTCACGATAGCACAAACTCTCGCCGAAGTCTTCAGTGGCCAGCTCGTCCCTCTCTTTTTTTGTGAACATGAAGAAGTCGAACTTTTTCCTCTTATAAGTAATAGTTAGCGTGCCTGTGCGGATATTGATTTCAGCTCCCGCGGTGGATAGGAAAGGTCTACCCGATATGAGGTACTCTTCTCCATCCATAGGTGTGGTATCCACTATTAGGAAATCTATCACATAGGCAATGTTCACCCTTTCATCCATCGACACTATTGTGTTTTGCATGATTCCCAAGGGCTTCCTCTTGGTTCCGTCACCCAAGATAATGGCAACTTCACTGGTTTCATTTTGTTTAGTCCAAGCCATAGGTACATGCTCCATGGCATGAGGCTTGTCCCTGCACCTAAGTCAATGAGAGCATGCTTGACGGGTTGTGTACCAATGTAGCAAGAGATTAGAGGCACTCCCTGATCACCTCGCTTTTTTGGGAAGCCATTGTCGTAGATGAAGTTCACAGATTTTGAGGCAACAATCTCCTCGGTTGGAAATAAAACTAACTTTTTCCTTCCCATGCATACGTCCTTCATCAATGAAAAGAGTGATGTGATGCCTATTGTTCCCTGTTTCAAGTTTCCTAGGGAATTCATGATATTTCCGTCCCTTTTTTTGAGAGTCGAACCTCCATCGAATTGCTTTCTGTCATCATCAACTATCTCCACTATGCTAGCCGGAACTGGCAGAGGGGCGATGGTGACACACGTCTCATGTAAAGGTCTCGGTTCCCATAAGGATATGGCTTCAAGCGCTGCTATGTCCATGGTATGTGAAACAGTATGCATGGCACTGTCACCAACAGCCAGATGAGCTATATCTAGGGTAATTTCCATATCCCCGAGTGAGGGTGGAACCAATGAGGGTGCCTCTACATTCGCGTCTGGCGCAACAACAATCTGGGTGCACTTAGCATTCTCTGGTGGTGCTTGGGCGGCAATTTCTTTGGAGTATTCTTTATCTTTGCTGGATCGGACTTTACCTCCAACCTCAGCCACTTTCTTTTCCCTTTTTCCACAACCTTGAGCAGCTTCTTCACCCCATATGATAGTGACCATACTCACTTGCTCATGTGATGAAGGAGGGGCTTGTAGAGGTGGTTGTGGTTGTTGGGGTGGTGGAGGCCTTTGGTGAGGGGAGTTGGGATTTTGAAGAATGAATTGGGGTTGCAGTTGTTGTTGTTGTGGTGGGGGGTGGTATTGTGGAGGTGGTTGTTGGTAGGTGTGAGGTGGAGGTGGAGCATATTGATAATTGAGTGGCCCTTGAAGAGGCAGAGGAGCATAGGGGTTTGGTGGGGTTTGGTAAGATGGTGGAACATAAGCACTTGAAGTGTTCCCTAGAAAAACCCCATCATTGTTCGGATTTGACAGTGGTTGAGATGGAAGTCTACCTTCTTCCCTTCTAGCCAAAGAGAGAGAAATCTGATCCAACCTCTGTTCAAGATGGTTAATAGACTGCCCATGTGCATTGACATCCTTTTTTACTTCATCTAGGCTTCTTAGCCTTCCAAGTACCTCATCCTCAAACTTGGAGCTGTAGTGTGGCTTTTGCTGCCCCTGTCCTTGTCCATCCTCATTCTGTTGTTTTCAAGAGAAGTTTGGGTGGTTCCTCCACTCGGGAGTGTAGGAGTTGGACATTGGGCCATGGTTGTTGCGGCCACCAAAGGAATGTAAATCTTTGACTTCCTCGTCTACAATGTCAACAACCATTGCGGGTTGGCTAGAAAAGCCACCCACTTGATTCTTCATCATCCGCATCATATCAGCCATCATCTTCATCATATCGGGGTCAGTGACATTGCGTGCGGGAGCCACGGAGGAGGGTGGAGGAGTGTAGTTTCGGTCGCAATGCCCCCCTTTAGTGGAAGCTCGGGGGTGAGAATTCTCGGCGAGATGCTCAAGCAGTGGCCATGATTCCTCGGGTGGCTTTTCCATGAACGTGCCCCCGCAAGAAGAATCTACGTTGTTTTGGCTTTTCTCCTCAAGCCCAGTGTAGAAGGCCTGAACTAGCTGCCAAAGAGGAACCTCGTGATGAGGGCAGTCACGAAGCAACTTCTGGAACCTCTCCCACGCCTCGTGGAAGGGCTCGTTCTCTTTTTGGGCAAACGAAGTGATGCACCTTCTCATATAAGATAACTTGGTGATGGGGAAGAACTTCTTGAGAAACTCGTTCTTCACCTCATTTCAAGTGACCAACTCTGGCCTCGAAACGTACCACTCATTGGCTTTCTCCTTGAGGGAGAAAGGAAAGAGTGTCCTCCTTATTGAGTCATCGGTGGCGGCTGGAGTGTGGAAAGTAGAGCATGTTTCAAGGAACGCGTCTATGTGGTGGTAGGGGTTCTCATTATGCACACCGAAGTATGTAGGGAGAAGCCCCAGGAGTGCCGGCGGGATGGAGAACTGTTGACCTGGCATCTGGTCAACTAGAGTGGCGATCGGGGAGTTGTAGTTCCCCTGAGTAAAGTAATCGTGAAGCAGGCGATGTGGTAGTGGAGGTGGAACATTCGATGGCGGGTTGTTCTCAGCCATCTCGGCCTCTCGGTGTGGGTTGCGGCAAGCTTGACGCCTTCTTCTCCCAATCTCGGGGTCGTAAACCACCAAGTCGGTGCAAGTCGAACGCATGCTACACATGCACAGCTGTCACCTGCGCAAGTCACAAACAAACAACAAGGAGCCAAGTTAGCGAAACAATATGCCAGAGTAACACAAAGAATAAATAATAGCAATGGTGAGGGAAAAAGGAAAGGCTAAGCTACACTATCTAACTAGGCCAAGCGCCTCTATCCCCGGCAACAGTGCCGGAAAGCTTGGGGCGTCCCCGCTAGTGGTGCTTTTACACCCCACGAGGTCGGAGCGCACGGGATGTGGGATCTTATGCTTTCAAAATTTGTAAGACCTACACTAACTACCTACGTCTGCTAAGACACTACGCCCTCAAGCGCACGGGGTCGTGTCGTAGTATAGGTGAGGCGGCAAGTACAAGATCGATCCACGGAGATAGAGGGGGCACTAGAGTTAGACGGTGTGGGCTACGTTCCTATTGAGGAGAGTAAGGTTTTTAGGGTTTAAAGGTTGGTTGGTTGTTGATTAAGCTAAGTGAGCAAGTAGGAAATGCAATATGAAACTAAGTTATCAAAAGGCTAAATTAGCAATCTAAGTCAACAAGCTATCTAAACAAGAGCAAGAGCAAACTACACTGGACTAAGCAAGCAACTAGCAATTGAGAGCCTAAATTAACCATTAATCAAGATCAAAGACCTAAATTAACACTTAGCTAGTGAAACTAGGCAATCAACTAAGTTAACTAAAGCAATTGAACTACACTAGGATTAACAAGCAAACAAAGCAATTAAGGTTTTAAGAAATTAGATGAAGGAGGTAGGCCGTTTAGGAATGTGACCTTGACATTAATTGGGGGATGTCACCATAATAAGCAATTAACATATTCCATTCTAGACTACCAAACCAAACAACAAGGTGGGTGCTATGAGGATGTACCCTATGCTACTAGTTGGAGAACTAGGACTAGGTGTAATTCTCATAGGACTTACTAAGTCAAGGTCTCTAGGATAAGTGGTATTAGTCAATTGAGGACCAAGGGTAAGGATGGGAGTAGAGATGAGGATATTTGACCTCATGCCACTAGTCACCTCGGCCTTTAGGAAATCCTAGGAAATTGCACTAATCACACTTATATTAGTCACTTAGAACTCACATTTGCATGTAGGAAGAAGGTGATTATGTAGGAAGATAGGGGGCTAGCTAGGGATCCGAATTAAGGACCTAGGAGCCAATCCTATGATAGCTACATAGAAACCAAAACATCCCAGAGGCAAATGTCTTCAAACACCACAAGGCAAGCAATCAATGTAATTAAACAACAATCACATGCACAAGTAATGGGAAATGAGATACAAGCAAAGGCAATCATCATAGAAGTGAAATATGTTCATTACAAATTATATTCCCCCAACATGGTATCAAAGTCACATTTTTGTCCCAAACAGCCCACCCTAGGGGGGCTTAGCTATACATGATCAAAATAGAAACAAAGGAGAAGGGAAAGAGAGTAGGAAATGCCATGGATGCTTGATGAAGCTTGACTTCTTCACCTCCTTGCTGCTAGCCACGAGCCTCCTCCTCCAATGGTGCCCAAGAGCATGGAAATGGTGGAATGGATGGATAGATACCTAGAGAAACTAGGTTTCTATGGTGGAAATGAGTGGAAAGTGGGTGGAAATGGGATTAAATGCAAGGAAAGTAGGTGGATGGAAGTAATGGAGGCAAGGGAGCAACTGGGTAGTGGCTAGGGGGTGCTGTCTCTCGATCCCCAGAAGCAACTAGTGCTTATATAGGAGCTAGGGCTAAGTGGGGGGTAAAATAGGAAAGACAGTGAAAAGTTGTGTAGGGTAGGTGATCACCACGGTCATGGTGGGTGTGCCACGGCTGTGGTGAGGGTAGTGGGGCACGGCCGTGGGGGTGAATACGGTCGTGGTGTGAAGGAAGTGGTGAGATGGTGGTGGCCACAACTGTGGCGGAGTGCCACGATCGTGGTTGGTAGCATGCACCACAGCCCTGTTGGGTAACACAACCATTTTGGAGGAGGAGGAGCTGACCGTGGGGAGGGGCGACGGGCGTCTTGATCGTCTTCGGCCACAGTCATGGCGACTTGGCCATAGTCGTGGCGTTCTGGGAAAAAACCATGTTGACAACTGATTTCTTGATCAATAAATGCAAGACCGTGGGAGGAGCCCACGACCTTTTTCACTTCTCGGGGCCACGACCGTGCTGATGGCCACGGTCGTGGTGTCTTCACTGGCCACAGTCGTGGCTAGGAGGCCATGGCCGTGGGCCTCTGGGGAATTTCCCTGTTGCAACCTGTTGGAACTTGGCAATAAACGCACGACCGTGTCATTGTGGCCACGGCCGTGGTGAGGTTGGCCTCACTCAATCACACTTCAATATTCGTCATTTTTGGATGTTTTTGCTTGGGGAAGATTCTTAGCCACTGGAGGTAGGTTGAGGGAGACTTTGGGGCCTTCTTTGGGTCCCTCCTTCTCTCTCTTCCATCTAATCATGGTCCAAGTACCTGAAAAACAGTGCAAAGAACATCCATAAGCATATTTGCAATGATAATCATATTGGGGACAATAACATGTAATTCTAATACATTTGAATGTGATAAAAGTACAAAATGACACAAGATACAGCCCTAGAATAGGGTTGGATCAGCTACTGATAAGTTTCTCTTGGGCATGGCTATCCAGCTCCTGGTCTTCACCAGGAACAACAAATAATACATCTTTTGCAGCGCTCCATTGGTCGGGCCATGGACTGCAGGCTGCAGTTGTCATCCTAGCAGTAGCCAGTGGACTCCTTTCTATAGAGTAGTCCACATAGAACAACTAGAACTCTTGTTGTTCACCAAGAATAGATAGGAAGGAGTTGTCATTTCTATGTGTACTAGTCACCACCCTGCTTTCCCATAATGACAACTTCTCAGTTGTTCTCTCTCGTAGGCTATCCCTCCTTTTCAGGTAGGACTTGCATGAGCTCTCTTGGTTATCACAACCAAAGAGGACAATAGTTGTCAGAGAAATAGATTCTCAATTATTAGTGTTGTGTCTTGGGAAGTCCCGGTACCCCTCCTTATATAGGCGAGGTTAGGGTTAGGGTTCCCAGTCTATACGGGATTGTGTGGGAGTGGAAAGGACCAAAAGAACTTGAACTTTTGCAACCTACGACAGCCGAAATGACCATTTTGCACACCCAGACAGTCAACTGGTGTGTGAGATGGTCTTCTTGCACTGCCAAATGATCGTTTGGTAGTTTCCCAATTACACATGAATTTGACAATTTTGATTCCAATTAATATTCATATTAATTTGACTTGCTCTCCAAGTATATGAAATCAAAACTATTTGGGAAACATCCCGAACCTTCATTCGGCCCCAACTAGGCCATCTCACCCAAGAAAGACGCCCGTCTCACTCACCTAGACATCTGTTTGGTGAGTTAAGCTGATCTGGTTGGTTCAATCATATCGAATTGGTCAGTTCAAGGGCATAACTAAGCCAATTCAAACTTCGATCAGTCTAACCCCCAAACAACTATCTCAACTATTTGAGACAACCATCTGGCTACCCAAACGGCTATCTCACTCGGTGAGATGGTCATTTGGCAGACCTGGTCAGCCAATCGAGTGATCATTTGCGTGAATTGAATACATAAACACTTTAGTAAGCAATCCAAATTTTGTTCAAGATCAAACTCCTTTTCTAGATGAGTTCCTATGTGTGTGACCCTACAGATCCCATATCACATTGGTAGTGAGTGTCCATAACTAGTTTATGACATCACAAATAGAGAGTGGTGCCTAGTCGCACATCAGTGCTACCCAAGTGAATGGAAAGTTAGAGAACAACTTCAACTTGCAATCTGTATAAGGTGTTGCATCGATTGTATAATTCCTTTATCTCTGATATCCAAGATGAACTTCAGGCATGGTTGGTCATCCTCTCAATGTTCAATCCACATTTCTTGAACCAAGAGCAGGCTGTCTGAGATAATGTGACCTCAATATCATATATTGATTCACATGTGCATGTGCATGAATTTCTCAGTCTCGCTTATCAAGTGGCCAGGATATCATACTCCAGTAGGAGGGACAAATCCCATATCTATCACTCAAAGTCTATCCACAGTGTCAAAGTCATCCAATCATCAACGTTATAATAACCATTGTTTTAGGACTGCGTTTGATGATGTCAAAGTCACCCAATCATCATTGTTATAATAACCATTGTTTTAGGACAACATTTGATGATGTCAATGCATACCCAATGACATGTGATGAGTGTAGTGATTTCAGGTCTAAGAATCACAATCACCACCTTCACTATGAGAGATGAATGTGACCACAAAACCATGTGTCACTCTCAAGGTAGGTCTGACCGATACACTGTTCCCTAACATGTATCTGTGTGCTTGGTTTGATATTTCCATATCATGACCAATGAAATTTAGTTATCAACCAACTCACACTCTGATCTTATGTGTTATTGTTGTCTATCAACCTTTAACAATAACGACCGATCAGGGACATAATGAGAATATGTATATGTACTCTTAACAATCATATGATATCATGTGTCTCACCTTTTCTTTACTGATGACAACATCATGTTTACTAGAGATACCTCACAAGAATGCTCCGCTTCAGCTGAAATTTTCAGCCAATACGAGAGGGCATCCGGGCAGAAAATTAATTATGACAAGACCGAGGTTTCCTTTAGTGGAAATGGGGAGGCAGAAAGGAGAGAAAACATAAAGAATATGCTGGGGGTGTGAGAGGTGGACCAACATGAAAAATATTTGGAATTTCCTACAGCTATGGGGTGGTCCAAGAAGGTGGTCTTTGTTGCGATAAAGGATAGGGTTTGGAAAAAACTGCAGGGATGGAAGGAACCACTGTAGTCTAAGCCAGGGAAAGAGGTTCTTATTAAGGCAGTGATCCAGGCTTTTCTTACTTACTTGATGAGCATTTTCAAACTTCCCAAAGGACTTATAGATGTGATACATTCCATGATAGCACGGTTTTTGTGGGGAGCTAAGGAGGGTGAGAGGAAAATTTATTGGCTCAGCTGGGCGAGACTGTGCAGACCAAAGGAGTTTGGGGGGATGGAATTCCGGGACTTGTCAGCTTTCAATAGTGCGTTGCTGGCAAAGCAGGGATGGCGTATTGCCACTAAGGAAGGATCGTTGGTTAGCCACATTCTGAAGGAGAAATATTACCGACATACTATGGTCATTCACTCAGTGAGGGGAGGTGCACCTAGCTATACGTGGAGGAGCATCTGGGGGGCGTTACAACTAGCCAAGACAGGCTTTCTTTGGAGGGTGGGATCAGGGAGGAGCATTGACATATATAGTGACAAATGGATTCCATAGCTGAGTGGGATAGTACACCGTTATCTGATGCAGGGGCCGGTTACATATACCTCAGTTGCTGGATTGATAGACATGGAGATGGGCCAGTGGGATGAGGTTGCTTTGATAGATGTGTTCCCTCCTCACATACATTCCATGGTTCGTGCCATACCCTTGAGTGGTAGGGAGGACGTCGATACTTTATGATGGGATAGTGATAGTAGAGGAGAGTTTACAATGCGCATCGCATACAGAATGATGTGCATAGGGGAGGACTTACTTGAAGACCTGGATGAGGAGGACTGGAAAAGAGTGTGGAAGCAATGCTGGCCTCCAAAGCTAAAACACTTCATATGGCGATTGCTATGAGATATTTTACCGACTAAGGTAGCCCTGTATAGGAGGCACGCAACCCAAGATGATCTATGCCTGCACTATCTTTCTCAATGCTGATGACTCCACTCACGCCCTTTTGCTCTGTGCTTCAGCGGGTCCGGTTTGGGTAGTAGGACAGTTGGTTTGGCCGCTCCATACGGGCATGGATGTCAGGGAGTTTACTAGGGAGCTGTTACGTGAGGATGATTTAAGGAGAAGGGAGGAAGGAGCGACACTTTTATGGACAACATGGACAACCACAAATAAGCATATTTTTGACTCCCAGAAGTCGTATATTCCAGCACTTGCAGCCAGCTTTCTTTATCTGATGGAAGAGTATGGGTGACATTCGTCGGTGTCATGCATAGAGGCTCATCGGGAGGATGGCATGGACTTTTCATCTTGGAACCCCCCACCACAGGGGTGTTTTAAGATGAATGTTGACGCCAGTGTCCACAATAGTGGTAGTGCGGGGATTGGAGCTATCTTCAGGGATCACCTCGGGGCTATCAAGGTTACATACCAATCCCATATGGACCATGCATTCTCAGTGCTTAGTGTGGAGGGAATGGTAGTCCTACATGGGATTCAGGTAGCCTTGAGCCTAGGCCTGAAGGATCTGATCGTCGAGACTGATAGTGCTATGTTGGTTCACACAGTGAAGGCCGACGGATGGGGACAGGGATACGAGGACAACATCGTCGTAGGGATTTGCCTTTTGTCGTTACATTTATCTTCTTTTCACTGTTGTTTTATTCGTCAGCAAGGTAATGGGGTTTCCCATGCCTTAGCCAATCATGCTTGTTGCTTAGAAGTTCCTCTAACTGTGCTTGAGGACTTCGATGAGAACATTGTACCTATTGCTCTTGCTGATATGAATAAATAAAAAGTGACAGACACCCTTTATCAAAAAAAAAATCTCATCCACAATGTTAGTAACTTGACAACATACATCATTGAGTGAAATATTTCTCAATCAGTATCCTCATTATCTCATAATTGAGTGAAACAAATCAATTGGAAGCTTTCCTTTATATATGTTATTATTAATCAAATCTTTTTAGGTAATTATGCTACATAATTCACCATATGATTGGCTCTATGGGCATACCTTACAAACAATTATGTCATCAACCAACTCGCACTCTGATCTATGTGTTATTGTTGTCTATTTACCTTCCACAATAACAACCGATCAGGGACATAACAAGAATGCACATACTCTTAACATGAGTATGATCTCATTGTTCAGGTCCTCAACATGAAGAGATACATTATTGAGTAATATCACTCTCTAGACATTTATTATGTTATTTCATTATCTCAAATCTAAATAAATATAATAAATTGGAAGTTTGCCTTTATAAATAATCAAATCATTTATAAGTTATGCCATTACAATTATCATATGATTGGCTATCTAGGCATACATACCAGTAGAAAGATAATCATTCAATCTCTATTTCTCTAGGTATGTCCTCAAATATTGTATTGTATATGCAACTCCTTAAATCAAAGTCATCACAATTTTCAAATTTAATAATATTCAATATCCCATTTTTATAACTAGTAATTCAACTTTTAAAATAGGTAGTACGTGTCAATGTCTATGTTGTTTGGGAAGCCATATGTTCTCTCAATGGATAATGAAAACACACCAACTACATTTCCCAGTATACTAAGTGACCTCATGTATATCTATCTGTGCAAAGTCGTGGAATTATTATTCCACAAAACTAATGGTCACTAGCCTACCCTTTTTTGATGTTTAAAAAGATGTGGTACTATTTTTAGGATTTATTGTTGGTGGATTTTATGGAGGAGGACTATGGTTTATACAAATTTTAAGCTAACCAACCAATCTAATCATGCATGAAAAGGAAAGAAATTTTTTTGTATCGTTGTATTAAAGTATGCAAAATTGTGAAGCATGAGTATTCAGTTGCAAGAGTTCAATCAAAATAGAGCAGTCTACACATGTAGAGAAATATTTATCACCATATGGCTTAGAATCAAGTGTTGTTCAAATTTCACTTTATTAGTGTTATAGGTGTCTAGGGTTTTCCATTTTGTAGTTAGATTCATTTTTTTCCAATTTTGATCCATTTTAGGGTATTAAATTTGTTATATGCATATAAAAAAAGCCTTATAATTATGTATAAAATCACCATGTCATTATATTAGGTTACCAATGTCTCAACATAGTCTTAGTTTTGAGTTTAAAATATATTTTCATTATACAATTCATCTATATATTAGTGATTCTGAACATGTATAGGTTACCCATACTTATATCGTAGGAGTATCTTTCTCGTATGTATTCTTGCCATCGTGTACCAAATTACTCTAACTAGATCAAATTATAAAAATACAGTTACATGATCCTTGTTGTATTTCAAAATACCATAACATGTATATGTGCTAGGATTTTAATTCTTTGACAAGGTAACCCAATATTTGTATGATTTAAATAATAATTACCTAAATGCATATATTATTATGTAATTACATTAATACGTCCAACATAAATAGGTGTATAGGACCAAATCGCCCTTCTTATTAGTATGGATAATTTTTATGACCTGATAATTTTAGGTTACCATAATAACTATGGTTTATACTAAATACTTGTACTATCATATAATTTCAATCTAATAGACTGTTTACTAATGGATTTTTAGAAATTGATATTATGGTTAATTATGATAGTGTTTTTATTATTTCTAATATGCAATTATATATGTATATATATCAATGCTATGAGATTGCATTACTTAATCAGAGGGTCTAAAATTTACTAATGTCAGGTTATCATCATCCCCATGTTTGTATTTAGTAATTTGTATGAAATAGGAACTCCAATATACATGTATATCAAAATTTCTAACTTCTATTATATTTATATTTCTACTAATATTTGTATTTGTATACAAATATAAGCTATAAAATTTTGGCTAGCTAGAAGGCTTAACAATATAACATCGTCACTTAGTCTGGTAACTAAGTTAATTAATCTCATTATCTAATGTACTAATTAGAAAATAAGGTGGAGCTAAAATTACTGCGATTGAGGCAATTTTGGTCCCTATTGATGGTCTTCAAGTCAGTTCATGCTATGGAAATCCATAGCACCTGATCTCTAGTCAAGTTCTAAGATGCAACAATTTAGACTCCTGGTGTGTTGATGTGCGGGCAATGCATAATTAGAAGATGCCCACCAAGTGTGATCTTCTAGGTTCTCATGGTCTGAGGCTATTAATAATGATCCCACAAGTTGTTGCCGAGGTCAGATTTTTAGATTGATGTTGCAAAGGACTGATGGTTTCCATAGTAGGGTGTAAACTAGATTGGCCGGATTAAACAACCGATGGATTCTAAAGGGATCTTAGACCTGAATCCATGTCTAATGGACTTTTGTGGTGGCTACCGATTGAGTCTAGGTGGAGATGGGATCAAGGCGGGGTTGGTCGTAGATCTAATACATACTAGGGATTTCTGATTTGTAGATACGTTCTTGCTAGGGTAACGTAGACAACCAACACATGGAGGAAGGAGGAGGGGTACATGCAGCCTAGTGAGAGTAGTTTCTAGGATTCTGAAGATGAGACGGTAGGCGGCATCAGGTTTTTAACCAGTGGTCAAGCTTTCCAAAACATTATAAGCTAGTGGAGACATGGCTTGAGGCACCTCTGTGGATGATATCTTCAGGAGAATCAAAGGTCATGGAATCTCTACGAGGGAATGACATAGGAGGTGGTCGTGATTGGTGGTGGGAATATATCCAAACAAGTGTAGATCTTATTTCCATGTTTACAACAACCTGTAGATATGATGGTGGCGGTAGGTCGCTGATGGTGGAGGTAGTTTTCCATAAGCACGTTAGGTAGTGGAGAACAAAAGGGAGGCGACTGGGGTTAATCCTTCCCATTATTGTACAAAGCATGTACCAAAGTACCTCTCCAGTGATCACACTCTTTGCTCATCCTAGGGTTCAGTCTGAGGGTTCAAGATGATGATCGGAAGGTGTCATGATTTTTAGGCCTTCGGTGTGTTGTAGGACATAATTGGTTGAGGGTAGATGGTTGTTGAGGCATGGAATCACAGGTCAGTGTTGCAGGCCTATGTTCCATATAGTTTCATGGTCATGCATTTATTAGGGCTACGAGGAAGGCTGATGGAGGTGAGATATTATAGATTCAAGGAAACATTGAGGGACTACAGATGACTTCAATGCAAAGAGGGAGTAGTTTATTTTCTCATCTTGAGCAAACTTGGTCGTGAAGAATGGCTCAACCATATTTCTACATAACCAACAGAAGGCTCGGTTTGGGGTGGGAGATGGTGTTTATTACTATAATTGAATGCAATTTACTTTTCATATTCCATACTTGTAATTTCTTTGAATTTTCGTATCATATAAGCGACACATACCAAATCTCTAATATTTTAGCCACGTGCTCACATTCTATCATGCTAATTTATAAAGATGGTATCTCTCATTATTGGGTCTATGAGATGATTAATTTTATCATTCTTCACAAGAAATATAAATATTAATATTTGATAATCAAATAAATGTATTAGTGTGATTCCAAAGCTATTAGTAAAAAAAGTGAGTCTTTCATTAAAATACAAGTTCAAATCAAAATATGTAGTCCCAAATATTGAATACCACTAATTGTCAATGAAACCACTCATTTGAAGGACCTATATGTAACTATTTCTTTAAAGAGGGGAATCAACTTATTTAGACCAAAGAAACAAAAATGAAGTCTAATTACATCAAGAAATATGATGATGAATCAATAATTAAATGATAATTTTTCTCGGTAAGTGTGTGAACCTTTTTATTGCATTTTGTGAGTAAATGTATAGTTCAAAGGAATTAGAAGAAAAGACAAAGTATAAATTTTTGGTGAAGGTATGTATGTCAGACATCATTCTTTTCCATCTAATCTCCTTTTCCATTTTCTTACCTGTAAAGAACCTTTGATTCCTTTCCATCTAGATAATGTGGATTATCATATGACTAGAAAGATGAGCAAGCTTCCCTTCGAGATGCACACAATTTTTTGATGTCTTCAAGAAAACAAAAATCATATTTTCCCTTATTGCATTCTCCCAGAACCTCCAGTTTGTGAAAGCTATACTTATAGGGATGTTATTTTTCCAAAGCCAAACAACCCAATCATGCAAAGGTTGATTCTCCCTTGCAATCTCCCACCCATCTTTGAACTTGATTATGTTTTTATTCACAAGACATATCTCATCAACATTACAAAAGTTAACAAATCGATTATTAATAAACTTTGAAACTGATAAACTTCTTTCTCTCCAAAATCTCCCAAATTTTATCAGATATGAATCTCTAAACCTTGTCATTCAGCCCTCCACCCAGCTCTACGATGTTATCCAAACCAATACATTCAAACAAAAACAACCCATAGGGGTCCACAGATTCCTTCACAAAATTAGATTACTTCAATACCCAATATTGATCGACACAATAGGTTTAAGATCACCACTTGTTCTTATATCTTGTTTCCACATCTAGGATCTACTACTACATGATCAACCTATATGACCAATAAGTTTCTTTAAAAAAGTATTTTTCATTTAGTTATTTAACCCATAGAATAACCTTCTTTGAAGATATGTTCCACTCATTACAAATAATACCAGCTTTATTAAAATCTTTCACCTTTCTTAACTCAACCCTCATTTCTTCTTTAGTTTACAAATCTGGTCCCATTTAACATAGTGAATGGTTTTGTCAAGGCTCTGACCACCCCAAATGAATTGCATGTCAATCTTATCCTCCTCTTCAACAATAGACCATGACAAAGGAAAGTTTTCTAACTAAAAGTTATTAGGAGCTAGCATAGTCAAACATAAAGATTCTACTATTCCCCCAAGTGAAAGAGTCTTCATCTTCCATCCCTCAAGTTTACTTTTAATCTTATCAATGAGAGGTTGGTAAAAGGATTTTTTCAACTTACCATATGAAGAGGCAAACCCAATACCTCATAGGAAAACTACCTTTCTTAATCTCCATAATATCAGTAGAACTCTCCTCATTAACCTTCCTATTAAAGAAAATGTTACTTTTGTCATAATTGATTATCAGACCTAAATTATTCCAAAAGTCATAAAAAATGTGCTTCAATTATGATCATTTTTCTTATTAGCTTTACAAAAAATCATAACATCGTCAACACATTACAAATGAGAAGTCTGGCACTTCCTGTCCTTATTTAGATCAACAAGTTTGCTTCTAATTGCTTTTTCAATCATGGCATTGAACCCCTTCATGTTGGTAACAACCAAAGAAGGAGCCAGGGGATCACCTTGTATGATTCCATTAGAAGTTTAAATAGAATTAGTGGTCTTACAATTCACCAATACATGAAATATTACAGTATGCACAATAGTGTGCAACCATTCTATCCATCATCTTGGAAAGTTCATCCTTATCATAACTACAAATAAGAAATTCTAGTTAATTGAATGGTAGGATTTTACAATATCATCTTTAACACACATGCTAGCTTCACCATTCTCCTTGGCATCATTGATCCTTCTCCCGCTGATAAAGGAACTCTGATTTGTGATGATAATAGAAGGCAAAATCCCCTTGATTCTATTAGCAAGAACCTTGCAAATAATTTTGTACAAAAAGTTGCATAGAGAAATAGGTATCCATTACTTCTAATTATTTGCTCCTTTCACTTTAGGTATCAAGGTAATGTAAGCTTTGTGAACAACCTTCAACATTTTATTAGTTTCAAAGAAATGTTGAATGGCCTCCACCATATCTTACCTGATAACACTCCAATAAATTTATAGAAGCAACCATTCATACCATCAGGGCCAGGGGATTTCTCTTCATCTGCATTCTTTATCACTTCTTCAATCTCTTCCTTAGTGATTAGAGAAAGCATATTATTGAAATCAGTCTCACTGACTTTTTTCAATTCCCATTCATCATCCCACTCCACTACTCTTCTACCTACAGAGTTATTGAAGAGGATATTATAGAAACTATGAACATGTTCCATAATGTTATTAATATCATAGCAAATCACCCCATATATGTCCATGTATCTGATATTATTCCAAAAATCTCTCCGCTTGATAGAATTATAAAATAATTGAGTATTATTGTTCATGATCTTAAGCCAATCAACCCCTGAGACTTGCTTAGTAAAATTATCTTAATCTTTAGCAATTTTGATAGCTTTAGATCTCTTCTCAATAGCTTCCCATTTTAAGTCCTCATCATTGGAATTATTATCAGCACATGTCAGAGCTGCAACAGCTCCAAACTCCAGAATCTTTATTTTATCATGGATATTCCCAAATACTTCCATGTTCCACTTTATGAGTCTCTCATTCACATTTCTTATCTTAATATGAACTTTATACATAGCATTCCATGTATATTCAATATCCCATCCATCTTTAACAATATTTAAAAAGTTAGGATGACTAGCATACCATGCATATTCAATATCCCATCCATGTTTAACAATATTGAAAAAGTTAGGATGACTAGCCAAGCATTCATGAATGTAAAGTAGCCTTTCCAGTTCCCCTTATTATTGTCAAAATGTATGAAAATATGTCTGTAATAATTGTATATAGTTTGCTTTGTTTCCCCCAAACATTCTTGAAATCATCACTAAACTCGAGGTCACAGAACCACCAATCAATCTTCAAAAGCATATGCTTTGAGCCTTCTTGTCTATTGTGCCATGTGAATAAACATGCTTTCATCTCAATGTCCTATAATTGAGTATTATGAATTCATTTATTAAAAGCTTCCATGGACACAATAGAATAGAAGCCTCTTCCTAATATTTCAGAAATAAATCGAAAGGAACTGAAGTCTCTATCAATAACTAGGGAACAATACTCCTGCTTCTCAGTACTGAATCATATCCTAAAGCTCCAATCTCTTCCTTTCTTCATTTTAGCCATATATAGAAGTAACAAAGAAGAAGATACCATTATATTCAAAAGATAATGAATATGTTGATCTGACTGTGACACCATCTTAAAATTCACCTTATAATGATCTCATACAATGCTGATGTAACCAAGGGGATGAGAAGCATGATTAGAGAACCATGACTGTTCACACAAAATTTGTTCAGGGCTTCAGTCATTTTTTATACCCCACTTTAGTTTCTACCAAAAAATAATTAAATGAGACTTCAATTCAAGGACATGTTTGTAATTGAGATCAAGATAGGGAAAAATTAGGAATTATAGCTCAAAATAGATTTAGTATCCAAATTTTGGTATGCAACTCTTCACCCCTTAAAGAGGATTTTGTTCCCCAAATTAGTACATGCATGATATAATCAAGTACTCCTCCACCCCTTAAAAGAATTTAACTAGAAATCTAAATATGTGAAAGAACTATGACAACTAATGCCTAGTATTTTTTAATTTCTCTTAACTATTACCCTACACCAAAACTAGATTTTAAGGGTTTCATGTGACTATCTTCTAGGGTTTTTCTCATACTTCCTTGATTGTGACTTAACTCAATAAATCATTGGTAAATCATAAATAAATTTTCTTTGTGCATATAGTAATATAAAGAAAATAATTTCTCATTTTTTTATGCAAAGTGGAAAAGTGGTTCAAATCAATGTGAGAATCAAGTCACAATCACCACATGTCTACATTCGAATTACAATTACTCCATCATTCCAACTATTTCACAAATTTTGGAAAATGTATATTTTTGTGAAACAGAAGGAGTCACCTAAGCACTTGGTGATGCATCACTGATAATATTTCTCTAGGGTCATGTACATAATTCTTAAGAATATAAATAACAATTTTGTGGTACACCACAAAATTATTAGATAAACTATAGTTACAATATTCTAGATTAAATGTTTATCAAATTTTACTCAATAATGTTGTCACTACCTTTATGTGATGTTTGGTTCAGTCAAAAATTTAGATCTTCTCAATTTTTATTTCACTATTTTTAGTGGGTAGGGTTTACATGAATACAATACTTTTATCCAAAGTTTCATATATCTCTAAAATTTGGGATTTTTAAAATATGGATGTCCTAATATTTATGACATTTTACAATTTAATAATCTTACGATGGGTTGGAATGCAATTTTAAATTTTATTAATTTTTGCCTTTATAAAGGCATAATTTTGGATTCATGTTTTAAAATATTGTAATTACAACTATTAAAGGAAGACCCATTATTAGCTTTCAACTAATCATACTTCTTAGGAGTATTTGTGTCAAAATTGTCACGAGACATTTCTTTTTGTTCTTTTTATTATTTATGTAGCCCCTTTTTCATAGTATAATTTCCTCTCAAAATAATATTATTTCCTAAATTTGTGATGTTTGTAATAGGCCCTTTTTTGTTGATTCTACTTAAGCCATCATATTGAGTAATATGAATGGATCATGTAGTCGTAGAGCAATTTAGATGAAGAGATAGATAGGTAGTTATGAACATATTGAAGTAGTCATGAGATAATGTGAATAATTATAAATAGTTTTGATGAGCATGTAAGATATGTGATACTACCATTATTTGACCTAACTCTTTAAGAAAGCCTTTCTAATAGAGTAAGGATCCTATAAGGATGATATGAACATATAGTTAAGTGAGGCATAACATACCAAATCTACCTATCTTGAATCTACAAACCCTAATTCCTTAATTATTATGATAGTGTGATTGGATCTTTAAAATTGACCAAACAAGGTTAGAAATATGCATTGAGATATTTGTTTTTACCCGTAATGAACATTTAATGCACACAATATGAGTAACTCATATATTAATTCTAATTATGGATACATATGATCTTATCTATGTCATGGACCAATAAACCCTAATGTTACATTGAGATGATGTATGGAACCTAATCCTAGACCTTGGATGTGATAACGATGGGTACCGAATGGGTAGTGGTAGAAGTTTAATAACCCTACTATATGAATCCTTGTTGTTGATAATAGTACATTAGTAACAGTTGGATCTCAATCACAAAATATATCTCAAATACACATGGAATAGGTCTAATAACCTAACTATGGCTTAATATATAAATGGGTTCATTGATGATGTAATACATACCACATTGAGCATTAATATGCAAATAATGACTTACATGTGCATAAATAGCAATAAGTGGTGAATAAATATAAGGAATGATTCTTATAGATAGTAATGTGACTAATATATATATATATATATACATATTTATATGTATATATATAATCTGAAATTAATTGAACATTTAAAGTAAGTGGACATGAATAATATGCTTTATATATATTAATGTTGAATCGATGACGATAAAGGGTTTAGTATGAAAATATCATAACTCGTGTAAATATCATCATGTAACTTTTATGAAAGTAAGATGATGATAATTAGACTCTACACAAATATTAATAATCAATGTGATGAATAATAATAAATGTTTAGATAATTAAGTTAAACTCTAATTATACCATAACTCATACAAGATAATCTTAAAATCTAAAATTAAATTCACAATCAGATTCATTGGATCCTAGATAGCTTAGATGTGAAGTTTCTAGTTAACCAAATAACATTTTCTATCCATATGTCATTAGTGATGATAATCCTTAATAATGGAAGCACAATTTAAATAGGACTATATGGATAACCGATTAATATTGTTGATTTTTCCTTCAAGCGGTTATGTCACAGTTTCCCTAAAATAGTATGTGTCATGCATCCTTTTATATCCAGTTTCTTTGATGGTTGTTGGAAGGAGATCTATATTGGTTGGACCATGTTCTACCTCGAGTCCATATTTACCTAGACTCAATAGTATCAACACTCCTCCTTTCCTCGATCTCACTTTCATATATCCTCCACATTACCATTGGTTTGCCCTACATCATCCTTGGAGGACTCCAAAGCCATTTAGCCTAGATTTGAATAGGATATATTTCCTTCATACCCCAGTCGATGGCAAAGTCCTCCTCCCTTGTCTCTGACCTTCATTTGGTATCTTCAATAAAACATGCCTTCACACCTACTTATAGTAGCATCTACGCCACCAATGACACCCCAAAAGTCTTTTCCAATATTCTGTTGGTCATCGATTCTCCTAAAACTATCTTACCCTACTTGACCCCCTTGTCTAGGAGACAAATCTCGGCAGAACACCTTAAGCCACCGCAATCCTTGGTAATCATCCTAATTCTTTCTTTGAGGTCCTAGGTTATTGCAGACGTTGTCAATTTCACCAACTATGGTGTATATAATTTTTTCCTCTTTTTCTCCTCTTTCTTGTCAGACAGAAAATTGGTTTGGTTTCTCAGGATTTGGCCCTTTCGTGGCTAAATTTTTCACAGAATGACATTGTCACAATGTTCCAAGTTACATTGTCTTTTCAATCCTCTTTACAAATCTTATTTGTTTGTGTTTCCATGGTTCTTCTGTTTGCTAGTAATGTCAGGGTTGTGGTATGGTGATTGGTACACCTCCCAGACCCCTAGCTGGGTGATACAACTTCATCATCATGATATATTGATGATGTTTTTGTGTGTAGCCCAATAGTTGCACGTAAACATGAGGTTGGATCATGACTTGGAGGTCAGAAGCAAGATCTATACTTCCTTATATTTTCATTGCATGTTTTAATTATCGAGGAAGACAATTGCCTGAGATTTAATAGACTTTCCCTTGGTTAGATTTAATGCTATCACCCATATCATGGTCATTCGGGTATTTTCTACTTTTATTAAATCTTTGCTTGTGTGAGATTTGATCACTGTACAAGGACCGATATACCCTGACACACATCCATTTTTTGATGTTTGATGTAAGGGTATTTCTAGTATTTGCTAATGATTTTTTTTATCGAGTTCAATAAATAACATAATTTTTTAAACCACATTGTAATTCAATGGTAGGCAAAGAAACTATAACAAGACATATTTTGGTATGAAGAAAAATAATACCTACTATTTGGTATAGTTTTTGTTACCTAATTCAAATAAATTAAATATGTGATTTCTGGGATTTTCCTAATTATCCTTGATTAGTAAAATTCATATCTAATTAATCATGAATAAAACAAAACATTAATGTGTTTTAAAATTGATATATTATAATCTATGTGTATATGTAATTTTCATAACCTAAACAGATTAAAGATAAAAAGCTCACCTAAGAGTTTTTTATGGGATTCTAACCCTAATTCATCTAAATATCTAATAAGTAGATTAGACCCTTGTCTAGATCTAAGTTTGGCACCTTTGTCCTATTGCTACTCAAGTTGAGGTATGTTTCTTCTCCTTTGAGTCATATTGCACAATGATATATATATCTTTCTCTATCTCTCTGACTTAATTGTTGCATATTGCATTGTATGTCACTTAGTTAAACATATTTGACCCAAATTGGTTCAACTAATTAAATTTTATCTCAGTGACCGTTCAAAGTGAAAACTAAATATATTTTCTTCAATCTTGTTGATACTTGTTCAATTTGCAGCTCTTATTGCAATTTTGCATCTTATTGTTCCAATTAATAATGGAAACCCAAAATTGATGAACTATTAGTTCTAAACTTATATGGACTCTCTATTATATGCATGTTTGATTGTGGAGACTATAATCTATTAGTATTTGTACATTATGGGACTGGATTCCATTGTACAAATTTTCCTATATATGGGCTTTTGGTGCGCTCACCTAGCCCCATCTTCGCTAACATGATATACATACCATTAAATAGAGGATTTTATGTTCTCTCACCTCCTTCATAGGAACGAAATGTGGACATGATTAGCTCAAACTTTTAGGTGGACATAGTCTAATATTTAATATACATGAAATATTATGATTACGGTGAGCATTTTAAATTGTAAATTTATTCTTTCTTCATATAATTTCTTGTCTTACTATATGAATAATTCTTTTGATATCCATTAGGATGTGATACCTCCCTCTTCATTTGGAATCATGTTTCTCTACTTTTTCTATAATTCATTATTGTATGATTGTCCATTTCTTATTACAAGCACATACTAGCTTTTGTTGATATATTTACACCTTGTCTTCTCTTCTGGGGTTGTTCCCAAGCCCCTTGGTGGAGGAGGTTTTTATGTAGGTGACCCTGTTCTGCAACCTATAGAGGAGTAGTCTCTTCATGTAGATGGATTGGAATAGCCAACTTTCCCTCTATAACCTTTTTGAAACAATTTAGTTTCCTATAGTTCTCTTTGGATACACCCTATGTGGTGATGAACTATGATATAAATGATAATTTTAATAGTTAGATATTTACTTCCGCAGATAAAATTTTGTTATTTGGTATAATACATACTTAGATATACCACATTTGGCATTGGATGGTTTATTATTCCCTCAAGTAAGAAAGTGGCTTCCCTATCTGGTCCCATTCCTTACAAAAATGGTATCGAAACCAATGTAGTTGGTTAATATGGCTATTTGAATCTTAGCTCCCTTAGGTTTTACCTCTATTGCAAGTTTCTTACAAGAGCCTCACCCTATGTAGAAACTCTATAGATGAAATGATTTGCACTACTATAAATCTTGTTAAAGCCGAAGGCGAAATCCTTGACCAATACTTGTGAATCCTTGACCACAAAGTCATGGTCAGGGCAAATCCCTGACCAACATACCCTTGCCAAAAGCTTGGTGACCAATACTCGTGGGCCAGGACCTATCCCTGACCAATAGATACAAAATTCTTGACCACATATTTCTTGAGTAAAAAAAGATTTTCTTGGCCAAAAATGTGTTTCCAAGGCACATCCCTGGCCAATAGTAATGTATGCAACTATATTTTTATATATTTATATTTGAAATATACAACATTCAAACATTATACTTGAGATGTTAGTCATTATCTATAAAATGACAAGATTGTGACGCAAAAAAGTATCACATTCAATTTTTCATTATAATGTTTTCATCCACATGAATGATTGAAGCATCATGTTCTCGTACAATGATAAGGCATCTCTTACAATATGACTTTGACATAGTATTGAAGTGTGTCACATGACACATCATATTGTTAAACATTTATTTTAATTAGAAAACAAAATTGTATTTTCCACCATAGTTGGTTACTTCATTCATTTTCTCTAACGTTGCTTTTTGCAGCTTCAACCGTGAGAGCTTTCTACAACATTCACATCAGTTCTTCTACTTTGTGGGGTGTTTTTAATAACCTACATTACAAAAAGAAGATGTCATTATTTTATAACGTTATACAAGTTCATAAAGCAATATCAACACAATTTATATGTAAGTATAAAAAAATAATCAACACAATTCTTGTCATGTACATGTGACTACGAATATTTCTTTCTATCATAAAAATGAAATATTTTGTTGTATAAAAAATAATACAATATCTTTTTTTGGGTGTGCATACATGACACAATACAGCTGGTCTGCATCTTCCTAAAATTTTCAATTATAATATTTCTGTGATACCATGTAACGATTAGAATTTTCTCATATGTCTTATCACAACATACCTCTGCAATATAACGGTCCATATACCTGATTTAAGGGAGGCATATATTCCTCATGAGAGAATGGATAGCCATTATACATATATGTAAATGGAACTTGAGAACTTTGCATATTGTTCATGTGATAGAAAATGAAAAAATAATTAGAAGGTTTCACATAAATTAAATCAATTTTAAAAAGTGAGAAATGTCACTATATGAAATAATTACGTGTTGATGTGTTGGTGTTTGCCATACTCCTAAAAATTGATATCCTGAAAAAGAATACTTTTTTCATACAATAGGATTAAGTTTGACAAAAAAATGACCTCACAATATCTTTTGTATCATTGAATGATGATATAGGCATTTGTGGCCAATCCTTATTAACATGCCACAAAGTTGGTATCTGGGCTAGTATTCCACATAGTAAGTTTAATTGTTTCCCTACTTCTTCAACTTCAAGGCCTTTGACATGAAAAATTACATTTCTTACCAGGGGGTGGCTTACACTTTGAGTTAAAAGTATGGCCCCTTCGATGCTATTCAATTTGACTCTGATTGAATGTTTCTTATAGGATCACTTTGTTCTTGAACATCTTCATTTGTTTGTGGAGACGAGGTTTTAGGACTAATAATTATATCATCTTCTTTGACTCCAATTCTTTATGCCAACCCTACTAACTTCCTTGACATCTAAATATTACACTATAATATTAAGAACATTAAATAAAATTTTAACAAAAAGAACTGACAAAAGTTGAAATATTTCAAAACAACTTCTACAACAACAAGCTAAAAAATCAATACAACATGCCGTGAACAGTCTATGTTGGATGGCATGTATAGAAAGTACACAACACGATATATATATTTCAAAAAAAGGGCAACATAGTATCCATCTTTCAATAAATTCAACATAAGATATAATCTGTACGATGGTTTAGTTAAGAATGAGTTACTTGCATAAAAATGAAGGAAGCCTAGACGGTCATGGTTAAACAATAACATCAATGCAATAATAGTACTACCAATCTAGCCATTATTGACATCATAACATTAGCTATTCAGAAAATTTGCAATAGAACAATTATTACAAAAGACATCTTGTTTATAGGAGGTGGGGGTTGGGTTTCAAGGGTTTAAGCATCTTTAAGGACATCCACAAACAAGAAAAAAGAAGAACAAGAGGAGTCGATGACAAGTAGCTATCCAAGGCTCGTGTAAAATAATTAGTTTCATCTTATCTAAGAATCATCGACAACGGAAGTGCTCACCTCACGAATTGACAGCCCTGGTACCGTATAATAGGCGAAGGCTTCTTATTTATCGGGTGCTCAATACTTCGATTCCTTGTAGATTTTCGCAGAAAATTATGTAGATTAATCATCATAATATGATAATAATAGTCTGAAAAGAAAAAATAAACACAGAGGTAAAAGTAGTACGACTGACTTTAAGGAATGATCACAAGCTGTAATACCGATTCTTCACGCATCAGCCACGAACTAGGCAGCTGCATCTGTCTAAGATTTGATGCCTAAAACTATTAACCAAAGGTGGCACCTATTTACACAAAGGACAGGATAAGCAAGACAGAAGATAATAAAGAACGGAGTGAGAAGGAAGAACCTACCCGGAGAACCGAGAATGAAGCCGGTCTATACCTAACAACAACCACCAGAGTGCTTTCGGCGGCGGCGGTAGAGGACGGCCAACGTGGGTAGATGTATACGCCTGAGGACCGGGAGAGGGTTCTAGACGGCGCACAGAGTATGAACCGTGACACCCTTTTTTGAAAACAAAAATTAAAAGCCCGCTAGGTTATTGAGGCTGCGAGGGAAACATGAGTAAAAAAGTTATTTAGTCAGGGATTAAAAATGTATTGACCAGGGATAGACCTTGGAGATGAAACCTAATTTGGTCAGGACCTAAATCCCTGACTAGTTAACCTTGACCTATAAAGGATTTTGTTGTATGTTGGTATACCCAGAGTAGAACCTCATGATTGCGTAGACTACCCTTGGAACCTAGACTTTGATGTATGGTGATATTCAAAAGTAACTGATGAAGTGATAAATTTGATACATGGTTAAGTTAGACTCACCCTTTTTCCTATATTTTTGTTTGATTTAGATCAAACATTTAGGTGGAGAGGTAGTACCTGATATAAAATGGATATGCTGATTTCGAGGAAGAAATACTCTTTAATGGGTTGAGTCCTATAACATACTGAAATCCACCTATCCAGACTATAGATAGCCTAACTCCTTTATTAGAATGATAGTGTTCTTGGATTTTTTGAATTGACCAAACAATTTTACAAATATACCCTAACATGCTTGTTTATACCCTAATGAACAAATAATGAAATAATATGAGTAACTTACATATGAACCCTACTTATGGATACATATGATCCTGACCATGACATGGACCAATAAACCCTAATGTGATGTTGAGATGATGTATGGAACCTAACCCTAGACCTTGGATGTCATAATGTTGGGTATCAGATCAGTAGTAACCATTTTGACCTAACCCTAGCTTGGGGTTAACTAATTATACTATATGAATCCTTGTTTTTTTTATTATAATACATTAGTAGCAATTGATGCTTAATCACATAACACATCTCAACTAAGCATAATGAGTCGAATTACCTAACTATGGCTTAATGTGTAAATGGGTACATTAATGATGTAACATATGCCACATTGGATAGTAATATGCAACTAATGACTTACATGTCCACAATTAATAACTGAGGTGAATAAACATTGCAAATGATTCATGTGGACAATAATGTAATTAATAGTATAATGTGACAATAATTTGACATTTAATGTAATTGGAGATAAATAATGTGCTTTATATAGATTAGTATCGAATTGATGGAGATAATAAATTTCATAAGTAAAATATCATAATCCATGTAAAAAATATCATGTAAATTCTATTGAAGTAAGATGATGATAATTGGGCTCCAAATAAAAAATATTGATAATTATTGTGATGCATAATAATTATTATTGAAAAATTGATTTAAACCATAATTTTACATCAAAGTTGTTAATTGAATTCTTTGGGTCCTAAATATATTAGATACAAAGTTTCAACTTAATCACTTAATGTTTTCTATCTCAATGTGATTATTGAAGACAATCCTTAATAATGGAATCCTGATTTAAATCAGACTATATGATTACATTATTTATATCATTGTTTTTTCCTTCAATCAGTTATCTCTGAGTTTTTTAAAAGTTGTCAATGTCAAGCATCCTTTTATACCTGGATTTTTTGATGGCATCGAAAAGGGTCCAATGTCGTGTGGACATACATTGAGTTCATCTTTTCATAGAATCAGTAGTCTGTGGACTCCTTTCTCTGGTCTCTCTTTCTTTACTCCTCCATTTTTCCCCTCATTTGCTCTCCATCTCCCT
Organism: Alisma plantago-aquatica; assembly: GCA_963693085.1. NCBI lineage: Eukaryota > Viridiplantae > Streptophyta > Magnoliopsida > Alismatales > Alismataceae > Alisma > Alisma plantago-aquatica. Next base: position 1,002,961,707 of record OY856411.1, on the reverse strand, counting down.
GACAGGAATCTGAAACCATTGACCCTTGACTTGACCATGACTTATTTCCCCCATGACCCCATTGATGATGAATTCCTCTTCCTCTCTTGTACCTAATCTCCGTTGGGTCTGCTCGAGAAAGAATTCCTTCGAACATGTGATTATATCATATACACCACCTCTAAAACCAGGGAAGCATTTTCCAATCTTCCTTTGGCCAATGATCCACTTGCAACTATCTTACCCTATTCGACCCCATTGTTCTAGAAGAGGCTAGCTCCATGTAACACCTAAAGCCATGACAAGCCATAGAGATCATACCAATTCTTTCTCTGAGGTCCTAGGCTTCTATGGATGTTGATTTCACCCACCATAGTGGTTGAGTTTTCCCTCTTTTTCTCCTCTTTCATGCATGATGGAAAATCAATTTGGTTTCTAAAGTTTTGGCCCTTGTCTGGTCTATGTTTCCTGGGATCAACATCATCATAATGATTTAAGTTATATTGTCTTGTTGGTCCTCTCTACAAACCCTCCTTTCTTTGAGTATCCATGGTTCTTCTACTGGCTATCCATGACAAGGTAGTGGTGAGGTGATTTGTACACCTCCTGGACCCCTATCAGGGTGTTGAGGTTTTTTGTCATGCTCTGATGATGATGATCTTGTCTGCAAACCAAGAGTTTCATGTAATCATGAGGTTGGATCATGACTTGGAGCTCAAAGGCAAGCTCTATGCTTTCTCACATTTTTATCACCTGTTTGAGTCATTGTTGAAGACAACATCATGAGATTTTATAGAGATTCCCTTGGTTGGATTTAATGTTATCACGTATCATGGACATTTAGATCTTTTCCGATTTTCTTAAATCCTTGATCGCATGAGATTTGATCACTACCCAAGAATTGATGTACCTTTAGACACACCACTTGATGATGCATGGTGTAAGGTATTTCTAGTATTTGTTGATGGTTTTGTTTATTATATTAAATAAAAAATTTATATCTTGTAAAATTTATACTGATTCACAGATAGGCCAAAAAAATAAAACAAGATATGTTTTAGAATCATAAAAAACAATACCTAATGTTTAGTATAGTGTTTGGCACCTAATTCTAGTAAGTTAAATACGTGATTTTTAGGATTTTTCTAATTATCCTCATTTGTGAACATCTTATCTAATGATTCATGATTCATGAGTTGGAAAATAAATATGTCTTAATCTAAAAGATTATAATCTATCTAAATATGTAATTTTCATAATCTTAATTGATAATCAAGAAAAAGGTCATCATTAGGTTTTTATATGGGAGTCTAACCCTAATTCATTAAATCTAATAGGTATCTTCAAAAACTGGTCTGGATCTAGGTTTGTGATGTGTGACCTTTTGACACTCAAGTTGAGGATGGTCTCTTCTCCTTTAAGTCATATCAGGCAATTATTGATATTCATTCTCTCCCTCTCTCTTCAAGTTTATTGTGGCATTTTTCTTTATATGTCACTTGGTTATACATATTTGACCCAATTGGGTCCAATTAATTGTAGTTTATCCTATTGATTGTTGAGAGTTCAAATTGAGTCTGTTTTCTTTAATATTGTTGATACTTGTTCAATTTGCAACTCTTATTTCAATTTTTCATCTTATCCATTTAGCATTGGATACCATAAATTGATGAATTGCTTGAACTGAAATTATCTTGCCTCTCTATTACATGCATGTATGATTATTGAAAATATTATTATCTATTTCTAGTGGTACAATATGGGTTGGATCCAACTGTACAACTTTTCTAACATGATATTTTGGTGCTCTCACCTGATATATATACCACTAGATAAAGGGTTGTGGGTTCTCTCACCTCCTTCATAGGTATGAAATGTGAAAGTGTTCTAACCCTACTTTTAGATGATCACAGTCTAATATTTATTTTGCATGCAATCTTTTTATTTTTTGTCATGTAATTTTAGATTTAAAGTAAGAATTGTTAATTATAAACTTTGTTGTTTCTTCTTATATTATCTTTGTCTTAGAATATGTTTTTTTGATATTCATTTTGATGTTCGATGTCCCTCTTCATCGGGAACCATATTACTCTACTTTTGATATACATTTTTCTTATATGATTGTCCAATCCTATTACACACACATACCAACTTACACTGGTAAATTTCCACCTTGTATTCTCTTGTGGGGTTGTTTCCAACCAGAAAGGTGGAGAAGATCTTGCTAGAGGTAACCCCAAGATGCAACCTACATAGGAGTAGTCTCTTCTAAAAGATGGATTGGAGTAGACAGGCTTCCCTTTGAAGCCTCTTTCAAAACAATTTCGTCTCCTTTAGTCCCCTTTGTATACACCCTGTGTGGTGATGAACCATGATAGAGATGATAACTACATGAGTTAGATATTTACTTCTGCTGTTATATTTTTTATATTTGAAAAAATATATATGTGGATATTAGTTCATCATACTTTGTGGACAATTATTACAAAATTTGACATTGGATGGTTTTCTATTATTCCCTCAAGGAAGAGTGTCTCCCCTATGGGGTCCCACTCCTTACAAGAGGGGTAGTTAATCTTGTGTCTTCACGAAAATAAAGATATGGCCTAGACTACGATGAGTATGTGGTCTACTTATAGGGTAGAATTAGGGTTCGGGGTTCCTAATGGAAAAGTTTGGATGTGGAGGTAGATTGCATCAGTGTAATCAAATATGTAATCCTACGGATGATGTCGATCCTCTATGTGTCACATGGTAGATGTCTATATTCCATTGGGTGTCCCTAGGTAGGATAAATCCTGAATTATTTTATTCTAATTATATGGATATCTCATGGACATTGTAGAGTTAGAGAAAAAACCTGATAATCCAGTAAAAAATATGGATTTGAATAAAATTCAATACAATAATGAAGGAAGATGATGAAAAATTTATTCAAGATTATTCTTCCTTATTTTCAACAAAAATATGGATTTTTGTGAGGATAAAGGAATGAAATATCCATTGGTTAAAAGGGATTACTTTTCAAGATGATTAAATTGGGTAATTTAAGAGAAAGGCTTACAAAAAGTAGATTTGGATGGAAAACATTACTTAAGATTGCACCTTTTTATATAGAAACCCCAAATTGGGTAATAATGAATGATAAAATAGGTGGAATAATGTGGGAAAATGTTTGAAAATAAAATGAACTTCATCATTAGCCAGAGAATGAACATTATCATGAATATACATTAAGAAAGAAAAAAATGAATGTCCACATGAAGGATGTTTTAATGTTTTCTCAAAGATTTTGATTTGAATCCACACACCAAAACCACCAAGTGCTAGTGAGTTGTCAGCACCTAGACTATTCATAGCAATGGATATTTCATTGTGTGAGATATTTTCAAGGAGAATGTAAGGATTTAAGACTATTGAGGGAAGAACAATATCCTGATTGAGTCAAAAGAGATTGGAGTAGGAGTGACCATGGTTGCATAAGGCTTTAAAGTAGTTGTAAAAATGGTTTATGATATGGTATTGATTCATAGTCATAGTTTTTTAATGAAGATGTTGTGAATTTGGGATCTTTGTGTATTGTATTTGCAATTCTTGTCTAATAGTTTAGTAGTCTTGTCACCATATCAAATACATGAGACTTTATATATTTGTTTCTATAAGATTTCTCACTTGAATATTAGAGAAAGAAGCTAACATTTTGATAGTAGGAATTTAATCCGGGTCAGACTTTGGGGACCTATAGAGAGCCCAATTATACCATTTTTATATTATTGTGGAAGTTACCGAAATGGTCTTGGATATAGGATATTAGTTTAGATCACATGCATATAATATTTTGTGGATATTAATTTCCGATTTAGTGTTAAAAACATAATGTTTCCAAGATTAGGTGACCAAGTCACTAAGAATATGATGTTCAGTCGAAAATCTTTTCAAAATGAAATAGTATAGATTTGCATGGAACATGCTTGTGTATTCAAAATAATAGGGCAATCTTACTAAATAGGGAGATATAAGGCTTTAGAAAAAATAACAGGGTAGTTGGAATACCAAAATAGAGAGTAGAGGAAGATGCCTAGTAGAGACCATGAATCATGATTGCAAATATAATTAAGAATGGATGCATGGATATCAATCACATTATTATCAAGAATGAAGTTGTTGAATTTCTAATTCTTCTATCATGTGAATAACTAGTTTGCTAAGTCTGGTTGCATTCCTAAATTGATCTTGTGAGATTGAAGTCCCCACTCAAAACCCAACATGTGTCTTTAAATTGAGTGAAGTTCAAAGAAGTAGATATTTTTATCACCATATTCTCCATATACTCATAAATGTGCCCTATTTATTTTATCATTAGTGTTCGGGAAGGAAAAAAATAGAATCAGTACCACAATGGGTCTCAATGTGTTGTATATATGTTAGGGTTCCAACCTACAATGAGGCCCCCGCTATGTCCCATGGAGGGGATTTAGATCCATTAAGTGGTGAACTTTCCTCCAGTAGTTTTCAAATGGAAATATGATAGACAAGTCTTAGTCTCTTTTATGGAGATGAGATTGATTTTGAGACACTAACTGGTTCATGTAATAATTTTCCTCCTTTTAGATGTGACATCCACATAGACATTCCATGTAGTTATGATAATTGAAAAGGGTAGAAAAATATTTATGGGGAGACACCAAACATTATATAAGGAGATTGACCAATTGATCGTTTAGAATAGAGATGGTATTTTTTATGATAACAAAGGTTGTTTTCATATTTAGACTTCTCCTTAGAGCATGATGACCATCGAAATTGATTCCTGCATTATTTGTAAATGAAATAAAGTCAAAAAATGATATCCTAGGAGACTATGTTAATGATAGAATCATGTGCATGATCACATAGTGAGATGGTAGAAGTGTTAAAGGAAAGAAATATACATGAATTGGATTTAGAAAAAATATTCTTCTTCATGATTTTATAAGGTGTGAGAGAGAAGGAATCATCAATGAATCATGATTCATCATGGGCTTTGTTGGACTACATCATAGTTGTTCTGTCTCGATCAAGCTGGTGTTAACAATGTTCACTTCACAAACTTCAGCCTTGATTATTTCAATCACATTATTCAGGCTAATTACCTGATCATGATGACGATCAATATGCTGACCATTGTCATGGTATGGTGCCATGAGACTTTTGAGAGTAGGATGTTGTGGTGGTGCATGGTTAGGGTTTGTGACAACACTAACACGAGGCTTAAAAAATTACATTACTTCTTGTGGGCATGATAATGATGTTTAGTAGGATTAGCATTGTTGTTGTTGTCACCAAGAGGAGTAGGCTGATTAGGTTTGTTGTTAGAATGTTGTGTTTTCTTTCAAATCCATATGTGTTCTTTGTTGTTTAGTAAATTATCAACAATAGCATCTAGAGTGTTATTTTCCGTTTTATCTTTGAGAATGTGCCAAGAAGTAGGATGATTGGCAATATGTGAGAAGATACAAGACTATTCATGAGCGTATTTCAGTTTAATGGTCTATACGAGTTTTCTATCGCGAAGATCATACTTCCTGGTAGTCAAGTTTCTTTGACAATTAAAAAGAAACAAAAGGCCTTGGTATAAGGTCATAATCAATGTGTTTGAAGATCTCGACATTCAAAGATATGGAGGAATTCTAGTGATTGAAATCCAACCAACTCCACCATCAGAGATAGGAGAAACGCCTCAATCAAAAGACTATATCAAAATCATGGCTTGGACAAAGTTTTGGTTCAATGGGATGAGATGACCAACCTCATCATGTGGTTGATTTTTGTATTGAGAAAGGAGAGTGTAGAGGATTGTAAGTCGAGTGGTGTGATCAGTTTTTGTAACTCCATTCTTTGACCTGCAAAGAAAGCGAGGTGGCTGATATAGCATCCCGACTAGCTAATTAGAGAAAATCAAAGGTGCTGTCCACTTCCTTCCTAATTCCATTGTTAAATTAGTCCCATGTCCCGACATTAATTTATTAGAACAGTACGAATCTTTGATGATAATGGCATTGTCAGTTATACTTGAGCACAGGACTCGGAAGGCACAAAACTGGCCCAACTGCATATCAAAGCGGAGCCGGTACCGTTGGGTGGATACGGGTTGCATATCAAACATCCGGTGGGTGGGTCGCGGTTGCTGGAAGGTGGAAGCCTATGATTACAGGCAATTTTGGGGTTATATCGTGGATATACCCGATTGTGCACAATTAAGTTTAGATTGCAAGTCAGCTTAGCCAGCGAAGCTCTATTGATTGCAGCAGGTAGTGCGTCGTCGATTAGTTTAGTCAAACTATAATTAGCTGTAGATCGACTCACGCAAATCTGATCTGGGTTGGTTGGTGATTCCGCTTTCGAATCGGATCGAGGGTAGGTGTCCAGAAACAGGAAGTGCAAGGCCCCATTGTAGCTTTCACTATTTTTGACAGTTAAGCCAGCGAGAGGAGAGAACTAATCGTACGCTTCCGTCAACAACGACTAGCGGCTGGGCAGCAGACAGGCGGCCGCGCGCTTTTCATCTGTATTAGAGGATGATCGTGATATCCTTTTCCTCCAGTCATGGAGATAGTTGGCGGCTAATCAAGGTCATGGTAGGTGGATGGGGTCAGAGGTATAGTTGCAACGATGGGTTGACGACGAGATGAGAGGAGGGGATCAGCTGTGGCGGGGAACCGGGAAGAAGAAGAAGAAGGCAGGTGCGGCGCAGTCGATGGATTTAGCAGGTGGGTAGGCAGGAGTATGGTAGGTAGGTGGTTGGCATCGACCACCGGGTTCCACAGGAGCAGGAGGCAACCATCCCGACTGACTACGGAAGCCGGGACCAAGTAGCAAGTGCTAAGCCGGGTCCCGTGCTTGTCTCTACTCTACTGCCGCTGGATACTAGTTGGTTGACGTAAAGAGGGTAAGATACCGAGAGAGATGGCGATACATGTGTCGTGTATATATGGCATTCTTTCTCTTCATTCGCTACACAGTTAAGACGAGTCCCCATCCAGTGGTACGGCGTCGCCGCGTCGAGCTAGTTGGACCGCCTAGTGGGGGTCGACGTCCCCGGTCCTCTCATCCGCCCAGCAAATTTGCCTACCGGATGGGCCGGGGGAACACTAGTACATGATTAATTACAAGCCGAAAATGTTTCGGTCACAGCCATTTTGGTGTGACGCGCATGTCGAACGCGGCAGAAAGAGGACGAAGAGTCATTTTGGGATGCTAACTTGAGAATGGTATAACATGGTAATTATGGAGTGGTAGTGGATGTGAAGTGAGCGATGGTTGGAGAAAGAAAATGAGTGGAAGAGGAAGAAAACATGAAAGATAGCTAATGAATCCTTTTTTTTTTTGAGAGAGAAAAAGAAAACAAGAAAAACAAAGACTAAAGTGGAGAGAAGTAAAGGAAGATCAAAGAAAAATAAAATGTAATAACATAAGATATAAGGGAGTATTGAATGAAGAGGAGGAAAGTAAAACAAAAAGCAAAAAAGTGATAGGAGTAAAGGAAGGAAGTGATGATGTTAGGGGAGAGAAGTAAAGACTGATAGAATAGGTAAATAAAATAAAAAAAGGAGGAAAGTGATGACATATCAAACTTAAAAGCAAGCAAGACCAATTACATTTTTTATTTTCAAGGAACAATCTTAAGACCCCTCAGGAGCTACCATCCAATGTCATCCCACAGAGTCAATGTGGACTTGGTATAGGATATGGTAAAAAAGGACTTGATATAGGAAAATAAAAATGGTCCCACATACACATGTATACGTGTGCTCCAGGTGGTTTCTGGAGAACGGTACGCCTGCAATAAGTTTTTGAGGACTGAATAGTGGTTTTTAGGAGTCAGGGTTTGAGCAATTGCTGATGAAATTGGTGAGACATAAATTGATCAATAAGAGTGATGTGGGCGATGATGGTTGAGGCCCCTAGTATAGATGGTGCAACACTACTAGAGAGAGAAAGAGTGAAGGAGGGGCAAGAATTAGGAAGAAGATAGTAGATCCCTCATTTTTCTAAGAAAGAGAAAATAAAAGTTGAGAGAAGGGCATGAGAAGAGGTAAGTGTGGACAATAGTAATGGGGCAGAGGGAAGAAGTAATTGGGGGATGATGGAAGATATCATGTGTTAGGTTTCTATTATGTTTTTGATGATTTCATATGAGTAAATGACTCAGGTTTGAGCCACAAAAACCTAAAAGATGAGTGAGTGGGGAAAAGCACAGGCGCAGGAGATGGTGCGACCTTTCCCATGGAACATTGTAGGTAAAAGAGATTAATGCATAAAACAACAATAGGAAACTGAGGCCCCCGTTTGGGAGGCAAAATTTACATTTTGGTAATGTCTATGTAGAAGATAATGTATGTTGCTAAAGAAGAAACAACCTCATGTATTTGATAAATATAATCGCGATATTGCAGAATTAGTGAGTTTTCAAACTCAGGGGGAGGACTCGACGTGATATTTTTTAGGTGTGTTAGAAATTTATTTTGAAATGTTTGTTTTCCATAATATTCATACACATTAAATTTCATGCTCAAACTTGAGCTTCTCATGGAGGTTTGAAATTTGGAGTGAATAATTGATGAATGTATTGTTAAGTTAATTTAGAATGGCCATATACATCAAACTTTTCAAGAGGTAATCTACCATTATACAGTTGTCTTGTCAATATCGTAATGAGTTATCAGCCTCATTTTGTATTTTAACATATTAATAAGATGTTTCAAATGAGCCATTATCAACCAATTGAAAATGAAAAGTCTAATTGAGTTGTGTGATTGAGTAAAATGGAGAAATCGAGTTGTTAGAAATGATAATGTCATGACCCTGATGTCAAATTAATATTGATTGTCTGGTGAAGAGTCAAAACAATTTATGAGGACAATCACCCATTATATTGTTACCTTTTAAAAATGACAATCAATTATTACATATATGAGTTTCATTGTGAAATATAAATGAAGTAAATTGTTGTATTATATATAATATTTGGTCAAATTGTTTCCATAGTTTAAAAATAGTAAGTTACATATGTACTATGTTTGAACAAAAACTATTAACAAATAAATTGAAATAAATCATGGGCATGAACATAAATAAATATAGAATGATTTACAAGTGTGAATGAAATTGATGAGGTTCATTGCCCATTGAATTTTGGCCTTGTCAATATGGATGATTTAGAGTTATGATAGGCATTTGTAGCATATAGTATACAACTATACCACATAATATGTGATAAATATGAAATTATATATAGTGTGTGTATATATAAGTGTGTGTGTATAAACAAACACACATAATATATATATATATATATATATATATATATATATATATATATATATATATCTGTGTGTGTGTGCGCGTGTAGGGTTGGGTCTTCAGGTCCTTAGATTATGATTTACCTACACCTAACCCATCCCATATTAAATTATGGGCTTAATATCAAGGCGCTAACCCACTTGTAGAAATCTAGTTGGTCATGTACAAGTCGGGTTCCATGTGTCGGCTACAATCAAACTCGATCTAGTGCTCAACCCTGCAAGAAATACCAACATCTACAAACATGTGACCCAAACTAGGTTTGTAAGTTATCAAAAGAAATGTCGACATCAAAAATAGAAAACAAATGGAGGGGAGGAGGTGGTGTGGCCTAGGGGCACATCCACTTTAGTAGGGTTCAATCCCATGACCTCTCAAAAAAAGGCGGTATATCACTATGCTACCACAAATTTGTTGTTTTGTAACCTGGGGGATATATATATAATAACGATAAAATGCATCTATTTTAGTGTGGCCATCCAAAATGCATTATCTCATAATGCATCAACTGGAAGATATTTTCTTAGTTTCTAAAAATATCCTCGCATAAATCATGGCCACCCATTGAAATGTGTCTCAAAAATGCCTGGAAAATGTCATTTTTCTGTATAGGATGGGGCTTGACATACCTAGTACCAAAAAGGAAGAAAGGGAGAGACGACTTGAAAAATTAGTTTACCGAGTTTGATTTTATGAGATATCGTGTAACTGAATTTCCTGAGAGTTTAATAGGAGTTTCTAGAATTTGTGTATGCAAATCTATCTTTTAACATGTTATATCATGCGTAACAAATGAGCAATAACTAGTTTCTTTCTTCTACTGATGCCTTGTAATCTCACTCCATCTAAGAAATTGGTATTTCACTTATGTATATAAATAGTTTTAAGACTTATATTTAATTTTTATCATTATACATTATTATAAAAGATTATTTTTTTAACTTCCTATATTATTTAGAATTGTAGTGTACATATTTTTGTTCATTTGATGTGTTTCAAAACAAATATGGAACTACAAGCTGCATCTGGTGCATAACTCGGTCAACCCCGCAATAGAGACATAATCCACGAAGGGTGTAGAAGTAGGCCCACTCTTAAACCAAAAGATATTCCACAGATGCACCACACAAAACCTTGGGTATGGACTAAGACGATCAACTTTTATGTCTTTCTTATACTTCTTATAGGCGGATGTATTTGCATCTTAGCTTTCAGGTGGAATGTCAAACCTCACATTCCCTATGTCAACATTCCAACTACCATACCATGTATTGATTGTATTGTTTTTGATATTTGATAATCAATCCTCACAGTAGATATCTATCACATATAGTGGCGGATATAATGTCTTTGTTTCGATTTACCATTTAAACTACAAACCAAACCGTAGATATTCAATTACACAATTTTCAAATTGGACCAACACTATTAAGTAATTCGAATACCAAACCAAACTGAAATTATGATTTGTTGTCTTTGATTTAGTTTAGTTTTCAACTTATATAATTTAAACATTGCAATATTTATTACATATCATAGGTGATTCTGAAATTTGTAATAATATTTGTCAATCCATCTAACATGATCAACTTACTTCAAATAGAAACTATCTAAGAATTCAAACATACATATGGCATTTCCAATAATATAGTCCAACTAATATATATACACATGCATCATATGGTATAGTTTAGTTTTTCTATAACAACCAAGTAATCATTCTTTTTACATTATAAAATACATAGACATATTAAGTATTATATAATTTAGTGTAGACAAGAATATTTACATAACATACATTAAAAACATGTGTAACAAATAAATAGTATAAATACATATATAATATAATATATGACATATAATACATAACATATAATATATGAAATATAATACGTAGTATATAATATATAATATATTATATATTATATGTAATAGATAATATAAAATAAAAAATATAATATATAATATATAATATATAATGTTTTACATGTATCATATAATATATAATAGATAATATACTATAAAAATATATATTCATTATTATATAGTATATAATATAACCTGACAATATTGTATATAAAATACTATTGGTATGTATACACATGTATCAATGGATTGTGGATTGGTTATATTATACCTCCAAATAACAATGACATCGGTAGTAATTGTGTCTCTGGGGAAGATAGTAGATGGTGAAACACTATAAGAGAGAGAAATAGTGAAAGAGGGGGGAAATAAGAGAAGATAGAAGATGCCTCATTTTTCTATGAGAGAGAAAATAAGAATTTTAAGATAAGTAATGATAGGAGAAAAGGAAGTGGATAGTATTAATGGGTTATAGGAGAGAAATATGGTGGGATGATGGAAGAAATGACCATGTCGTGTTCTCTCATCCTAACACCTAATTTCTATGCTAAAACACCTCACCTTGAAGTTTCAGCGTCTCATTTTGTAGTATCAATGTTTCTAAGCTATGATGCCTCCTTTTGTGGTCCCAAATTCTTATTTCTATGCAATGCTACATCATTTATAAGAAATGATGCCTCGTCTTGTATTCTCAACAACACGTTCTATGCTACGATGCCTCGTTTATAGGCTACAGAGTCTCATTTGTAGTAAAAACCCCATATTTCTAAGCTACAATGCCTTGTTTATTAAGCTAGAGTTCCTCATTTGTAGTCCCAACATCTTGTTTCTATTTCTACAATAATATGTGTCATTTTTATCTTAAAACTCCTCATTTTATAATCTCAATGCTTTGTTTACACATTAAAACATCTTTTTTTCTAAGGTAAGACACCTCATTTTGTGGTCCCAATTTCTTATTTCTAAGATAGATGCCTCACATCTAACTTATGAGGCCGCTTTTTGTAGTTCAAATTCCTCATTTTTAGGTTGCATCGACTAATAAATAAGCTATGACTCATTATTGTAGTCCCATTTGTTTGTTTCTAAGTTATGACACCACATTTGAAAGCTAAAACACCTTATTCCGGGCTATGACACCTCAAGCCTAGGGAAGTTACTCTGTATGTGGGGGTTTAAATTTCCAGGTGAGGCAGGGTTAAACAATGACCGAGTGAGTCCTATATAAAGAACCTATGAATTAATAGGTAGACCAAATAGTCAATTGATCACTTAAGTTGATATATGTGTACGAGAAACATAGGAGTTACTAAATGATCTCTTATTTTTTCAGGCTAGATGCACTAGAGGCATAGGCATATATGCATTTCTTAAAATTGACATCATCCTCGTATGAAAGGCATTACGAGGGTGAATTTTAGTCAATAGATAGGATTCTTATATAAATAGAGGACCAAATTGTTGTAGAATTCATAGGAAAACAAGTTATGATATATAGATTCCTCTCTATTCCAACATAGCAAGAAGGGTCATGGACCATGTATGTTCCTTTTATGAAAAGTTGATCCTATCTGAAGTTTAGTAGCACAAAATGCAATAAAATTAAGGTGATGTCACATCTGCACCTAAACCCACAAGTTCTTGGTTAATGGGGTATATGAGATGCAAGATGATAGGAAGGTATAATATTTTGATATGGTGAAGTCCTTAATAGATAACTATGTGATTTTAGAATATAGTTATTGAAAGGAGGTTAGCTGATAGATAAGATTGATAATATGATGTAGGATATATTAGGAAATGAGTCTTTTGAATGAGTTGTTTCTAGAGTTTTGAAATACTTTCAAAGCTTTTATCAGATGGTGTGAGAGTTGTGGATTGTGAATGTGGATATGGGAGACAAGACTATGTCTAAGATACTAGGGAACAAACCATGAAGATAAGAGTTTTATGCTATTATTTGGAAACCTAATTCTAACTTTTAAGGTATGTAATAGTTTAGAGATGTTTTTTCATATAAAGGAGTAGTTTCATTGAGGGATACGAGACTGGTAGGGGACATCATTGTCTTCTTTCATGTTTAATACTCTCACAACATAGATTAGGAGGATAGTTGAGGTGATATTGCAAATTTTTGAAAGCATAAAAAGCAACTTTGGTAGATAAATTTTTAAATGTCCCATCCAACTATGGATTTGGAGAGACAAATGGTTTTACCAAGATATAGGATTAATTTTGATATATTTTTGAAAGATTTATAGTTTATGAATTTTTTTCCAACTATATAGGTAGAGGAATGGATCCTGTGAAGTATGATGGGAGTTGTGATAGGACACCATTTACTAGGGTTCTTGTGCTACAAGCATGAAAGAGGGAAGAGCATGACCAATCATTCTATTTTCTCCTGAGAGAGTCTTGGATATGGTTTTTTATATATTAAGGGAGGATTATGGGGCAAGTCGTAAACCAATGTATTTGGTAGGAGTAGACTCTATGTTTCAATGGAGTATATTCAAGAATATGTATTGGTTGCTAGATCGAATGTTGCCAACTAATCAACCTTGATTTTGAGTAATTGATACCAACCCAATATTTCTTGGAAATTGAATAGTGAGGATACACTACCAGTTATATAATTTAGGTGTGATTATTTGTTGAATATGAGTGTATCATAGGCTAAGTGGATGGAGGGATCAATAGTGGTTTTTGAAACTGGGACTTTGTAAATTTGATGTTATTTTGGTTGAGTTGTGGAGCCTACTCATCCACTGGACTTTTATGATAAACATTTTAGGATATAGTGGGTCTCCATGCATAATCATGTTGGATATTTTGAGTTATCATAGGCATTTGTAGCATATAGTAAACAACTATACCACATAATATGTGATAAAATATGAAATTATATATAATGTGCGTATATATAAGTGTGTGTATATAAGCAAACACACATAATATATATATATATATATATATATATACATGTATGTATTATATATTATATATACATATATATATGTATTATATATATACACACATATATATATATATATATATATATATATATATCTATGTGTGTGTGTGTGTGTGAGTGTGTGTGTGTGTAGGGTTGGGTCTTCGAGTCCTTAGATTACGATTTACCTACACCTAACATGTCCCATATTAAATTATGGGATTAATATCAAGGTGCTAACCCACTCATAAAAATCTAGTTGGTCATGTACAGGTCGGGTTCTATGTGTCGGGTACAATCAAACTCGATCTAATGCTCAACCCTACATGAAATACCAACATCTGCAAACATGTGACCCAAACTAGGTTTCCAAGTTATCAAAAGAAATGTTGACATCAAAAATAGAAAACAAATGGAGGGGAGGAGGTGGTGTGGCCTAGGGGCACATCTGCTTCAGTATGGTTCAATCCCATGACCTCTCAACAAAAGGTTGTATATCACTATGCTACCACAAATTTGTTGTTTTGTAACCTGGGGGATATATATATAATAGTGATAAGATGCATCTGTTTTAGTGTGGCCATCCAAAACACATTATCTCATAATGCATCAACTGGAAGTGTAATGGCCCCGCCTCCCGGTAACCCCCAATTAAGGGAGACCCGAAGGTCAGAGCCGTTATTCAATTAACAGGATCAAAGGTTCGACAAATAATCAATAATAATTATGAAATTCTACTAACTAACTAGAATTTGGTATAAAATTAAAACTTTACTTACCTTTGAAAACTTTGGAAATCTATCTATCCAGAGCTTGAATTATTCTATCTAATCCTCTTTGCGCTTTATTTCTTATTTCCACAATGTGTCACTTTACTATTTGTTCTTTCAATTGTTGTTCCTAAAACGCCGACAAACAAAACGTCGGTCAGTATAATGAAATATACTGGTATGTGGGGACAACCAAAAGTTTGCACATAAGGATAACAATCTAATTATCCCAATCAAGTTAATTAACAAGCCAATTTACACTTTTCAGTATGACATTCTCCACCACTTTTGCCCTAACCCTGGCATACCCACCTTAGGGTTTTCTTTGCCAATGACTTAAGGCCACCTTCTCAATCCCGAGCTTGGTTCCTTGGGGTCACCACTCATGATGCCCACTAGTCATGCAATATCATAGGCCACCTTCTCATTCCCGAGCTTGGTGCCTGGGGTCACCCCTCAAGGTGTCCATTGATCTACCCATCTGGGCCTGACCTTTGGCATCATCCAGCAGGGTGGCATGTAAGTGCGAGAATACATACTTCTCTTATTAATGTGATTATCATAGTGACTTTATAGTTTGCAAGTATGATCATCGAAACTGATAATTTGCATTCAGTGCGATTAACCTTCCAAAAAATCATCGGGAAACTAAGGCGATTTTCATAATTAACCACATACCTGATATGACGATTTGAATAGAAATATCCATGCAAATAAGAATCCACGCAAGCAAGCATTTTCAACAAGATCCTGAAATAACCACATAATTCCCTTTTTATTATTCATGTCATCAAGATCCATTAAACCTAACTCGCTTCCTAGGGTTTCTAATTCACTTTTAGGGTTTCTATTGCAATTAGGGTTTTCCTTCATCTTTTACTATTTTAAACCCTAATTTAATGCAATTGATCACCAACCCTAATTATTTCCACATCTAATCTTCAATTTTAGATTAAAGGCATAATTGACCATTAATTAAGTTCATTAAGCCTCTTTTACATTAAAGCTACTATTTTTATCCTTTTAATCCATGACAAGATCATTATACTCATTTATCATCAATTCAAAGTTCATTATAGTTTAATTCACATATGAACTTGATTTACCATTAATTCCACCTTTTATTCATGAGAAAACCCTAATTACTACATTTAAGGTATTTATCCACAAATTAGGAACTTTAATGCTCGAACTAGCTTATAACCATGAAAACTCAGTCCTATACATGAAATCGAATAATTAAAGCCATTAGTAGTCCTAATTACCAACATTAGGGTTTCAAGGTCCATTAAAGCCTATTTATGCACATAAACTCTAAATTAAACGAATTACGTGCAAAGTTCATGCTTTTTGTTCCCAATGTCTCTTTTTATCATTAATAGGTTAATATTAACTTTAACCATCAATTAAACCCTACTAATCACATTAATCATATCCAAATAGGGTTTCTTAATCATCATTACATTAAAGTTAACAACTTCCATTACTTTTCTAATTTCAGGCAGAATTAGGCTTTAAATATATTATTATTGCATTCCTCTCATTTTTCTGAGCAAAATTCATGTATAACGCGCATCTATCCGAGCTACGATTATTTAGTTATGAATTTAACAAGAATCACTTACTTCGGGCCAATCACAGAGTGCCATGTCGCCTTATGCATGCAATACAACTTGCCTTTGAGTTTATAACTGAATTTCAGTTTTGCCCTCATTGAGTTCATCTTCTCTTCAGCCCGCAGAGGGGCAGAACCGTCAAACGTGCCAATCCTTCTTCAACTTTGCACAACGCAGGAGGCTGCCGACCTATAGCTCGATTGTAGGTGTGTCCCCTCCACCCTAGGACCCAGGGACCACCGCTGACGGCTGCCCAGGCTCCTATACCTCCGACGCACCTAGGGCATCCCCTAGGTCACGCTATAACTGGCCAAAGCAAGCATTCTTGACATGTCAAGTGCGGCCACCATTGCTGCCAACCTATAACATTCCGTGGGCTACTTCTTCCTCCCCCGGCCGTGGTTCTCACCAGGAAACCCTGCCCTACCTCCGTTGTGTCCTCACACATGTGGGGTGCTACCGAACTCGCATCTAGCATGGCCGTTTTGAGCTGGCCAAGCGCACGACCTGCAACCTGGGTGATGGCCTTACATAGGCTCTGTTTGACAGCTGCAGCTATGGAGACGATGGTCGACCATCTCAGACCATCGTGGGGGCTTTGTGCCTTCGACGAGACTTCCTCCTCGTTCTTTGGTGCCCTCGGGATAGGTCTAAGCTCTTGTTAGGGTTTTGATCATGAGGGAGCAAGACGAAGATGAGGAAGAGAGTGGGAGATGTGAAATCTCTCTGTAACTCGTTCCAAAGGGTCTACCCCTTTTATAGGGGAGTATCCATGCCCTAGATCGCTTGCCCACAAAGCAAACAAGTTTTCTCCTTATAGGAAAGGGATTTTCCTTACTTTTAAAGTATGTTTCTCTCTCTTCATGTATATTTTTCCATTAGGTATTAGGAATTCGAAATTCCTCTCACCTACTCTCTTTATTGCTTAACTTTTAACCCTTAGGCACGAAATTAAGTTTTCCTTTTAATAGAAAATACTTCCTTTCATCAATATCACAAAATTCATTAATAATGTATCACATTACCCTTTTATTTTGCAATTTTGGTATTTTCTCTTTCTTTCCTCTTCATTGGGACTCCTTGGATTCCAAGAAACTCTATTATTTCGAAATCCTTTTTATTGGATACTCATTATCCTTCTAGATGCATCTAAATGCATTATTCTTCATTATCATGTGTATTTCTTATTAAAATATTTCTTTTTGAGGATTTGTCTTTATTTCTCTTTTATTTTCCTCATTAGTATTCCTTTTATCATTAGGAATCCTTGAAATATGAAATTCCACTACGAATAACTCAATTATACTTCTTTTCACTTGTTTTCCAACTTTTACCATTGTTTTCAATTTCTTTCTTAATAAAGAAATACTTAATTAATCTTTTCTTTTCTTATTGCTTTCTTTGCAACTTTGGACTCCTTGGAACCCAAGGAACCAAAGAGGCACGAAATCCATCCTTGGATTGCATTCTTTTGCCTTCCAGAGGTTTCCACATCTTTCTTTTCTCAAAAACTCAATTATTCATTTATTAATTGAATTTCCTTATTATTGGGCCCAATAGCCAATAAAGCCCACAACACAATCATCAAGGCTATTGTAAACAAAATCCATTTATTCAAAACAAATTATATCATTATTTTTTCATTTACCTTTATTATGAGAAATTACATTTCTCACCAAATGAACCCAAAATTTGGGGTTGTAACATCCTTCCCCTCTTATAAGAATTTTGCCCTTAAAATTCCATCAAGCAAACAAATAGTTCAGGATAAGCCTTTCATACGTCCATCAGGGCTCCCATGTGGCATCACCCTTTCCATGGTGCTTCCCAAGAACCTTCATCATCTCATATTCTTCCATTTGAGTTCTTTCTTACCTTGGTATATCATACCCTCATAGGTGACTCAGGACATTTCAGCCTCTCAAAAGAAGAATAGGTCCAAGGCTCAGGACATGGCTTGGGTACCTCACATAGTGCTCTTGATCGAACTCATGGAACACATTACACATCATGTTATCCTGAGGGGAAAGGCTAAACACAACCATATCCACTAATCCATCTCAAATGGACCCATATATCGGGGACTCAGCTTTCTTAGTTGTAGCTTAAAGGGGTCAGATTTTCACATCAAAATTCTCCCACAGTGAACTACATGTCAGTTAGCTTTGCATCAGCCCGTGACTCATGTCACCACTGGGCCCTCTCTCAGCCATTGCACGAACAAAGCGACTTCATCTACACACATTGTGGTTCTTTTCTGACCTTCACGAGGCCTCCTTCACCGACATCATCTTAATGAAGTGGTGACCGACACAACCTCCCTTTAGAACTTCTTGCATCCCGATAAAGGCTATGGTGGTTAACATCACATCTTAAGAACTGTCTCTATGTATCACCCTGAATGAGCACACGTGCTCTCATCAGACCCTCTAGTCTAGATCATATTGTCCATTAATATGGGGTGATAAACTGTACTATCATCGAGTTCTTCATGTATCCACTTCCACCTCATGGAAGTGAACCTTGGTCATACCCCAGAACTTTTGAACTCGCATCATGGTGTAGTTGAACCATCTTTCTCTCTTAAGTAGTTCCACCAAATATGTCCCATGATAGAACTCTTCCTTCCTCATGTCATCTAGGTAAGGTGATCTACCATAACCCATATTGGATCTCGACCTTCCTTGGTCCAGGGGAGACTCACAACATCCACAATGAGGAACTCCCATTCCCTTTTGGGAACTCTTTATACTTTATATCCATGTACTGGGTTATTGGTGTTCGTCCTTCGCCTCCTAGCTTGCATGGCCACATGCTACATGCAACTTTGTTTTAAGCATCCAAAGTGCCACTATCAACCACAGGAAATGGCAAGATTTTACACGATGAATCCACTTGATGCAGTGATCAACCCTCGGGTTGTGGCAGGTTAGATGGAATTGTTATATTCTGATATGTCTACATATTACGTCATATCTGTTTTAATTGATCTGGGTGCTACACATTCCTTTATCACTCGAAGAGTGATTCTTGACTGCAACATAACTATAAGTCATAGAGCAGATAGTTTGTTGTTAGAAACTCCTTTGATGGGATCTGCTATGTTGCAGGAGGTATGTTCTCCCTACATCCTCTTCTTTTCTGATCATCGCATTCAAGTGGATCTTATACCACTTGAGATGCATGGATTCGATGTAATCCTTGGGATGGATACCTTAGAAAGGTATAGGGTTGTCTTGGATTGTGAGTCCAAGCAAGTTGTGTTCACTGATGATAGTGACACATGGATCTTTCAAGGTGAAAGAAAGATTCTAACAACCTGTCTTGTGTCAGCTATGGTAGCTGAGAAGCTGATGAGGCAAGGATGTTATGCATTCTTGGCCCATGTGGTAGATACCACCATGGAGAGTCCTAATCCTGCTGAAGTTCCGATAGTCAAAGAATTTGAAGATGTATTTCCTGAAGAACTTCCAGGCATACCTCCGCCCTGAAAAATAGATTTTGAGATTAATATAATTCCGAATACACAACCTATACCATAAACATTGTATAGGATGGCACCTGCTGAGATGGCAGAACTCAAGAAACAGCTGCAAGAGTTGCTTGAGAAGGGTTTCATCCGACCGACTGCTTCACCCTGGGGTGCTCCGGTCCTTTTTGTTAAAAAGAAAGATGGGTCGATGCAGTTGTACATTGATTACCGACAGTTAAATAAAGTAACAATAAAGAATAAGTATCCTTTGCCGAGGATTGATGATCTCTTTGACCAATTGCGTGGTTCAACCATCTTCTCAAAGATAGATTTCAGATCAGGATATCACGAACTACGTATTAAGGATGGTGGCATACCAAAGTCTGCCATTAGGACAAGGTATGGTCACTATGAGTTCACAGTTATGTCATTTGGACTAACTAATGCACCAGCTGCATTTATGGAACTCATGAATAGAGTCTTCTGACCTTTTCTCAATCAGTATGTTGTTGACTTCATAGATGACATTCTGATCTACAGTAGAGATGCCCAAAAGCATGAACATCATCTTCGTCAAACTCTAACTTTGCTAAGAGAGCATAAGTTATATACTAAGTTTAGCAAGTGTGAGTTTTGGTTACCAAAAGTTTCTTTTCTTGGACACATAATATCTGCTTCAGGTATACGTGTTGACCCTAAAAAGGTAGAATCTGTCCTGCAATGGGAACGACCGAAGACAATGACGGAGATCCGTAGTTTCTTAGTGTTGGCAGGCTATTATCGAAGGTTCATTAAGAATTTCAGTTCTATAGCTTTACCCTTAACTAAGTTGACCAGGAAGGATGTTCTTTTTACCTGGAGTGACAAGTGTCAACAATCGTTTCAGTTGTTGAAGGAAAGGTTGACAAGTGCACCAGTACTTGTGTTACCTGGGCAAGGGAAAGGGTATATAGTTTTCTGTGATGCCTCTAAGAATGGACTAGGATGTGTGTTGATGCAGGATAAACAAGTGATTTCTTTTGCTTCTCGAGAACTTAAGAAATACGAGGAGAATTATCTGACACACGATCTAGAACTAGCTATTGTAGTTCATGCCTTGAAAATCTGGAGACATTATCTTTATGGAGAAACATTCTAGATTTTCACAGAACATAAGAACCTTAAGTATATCTTTTCTCAGCATGAGCTTAACATGAGGCAACACCGCTGGATGGAGTTAATCAAGGACAATGATTGTACAATTGATTACCATCCAGGGAAGGCTAATGTTGTTGCTGATGCTTTAAGCAGGAAATCAGCAACACCAGCCCTAGATAGAGCACAATTAAATTCTTTGGTATTCTCTAGAAGGGATATGCTTATCTCCTTAAGACAAGACAATGTACAGTTAAGAGTATCATTGTTAACAAGACTATTAGTTGAGATGCATATAAAACCTACTCTGAGAGAGTGGATTAAGGAGGCACAGCAAATTGATGTTGTAGTTCAACTGATTAGATCGGAGTATGCTAGTGAGAAATGAGAAGGTTTCCATGACTCAGATGATCAAGTAGCATGTTATCATGGTAGGATGATAGTACCGGATGTGGATAACATGAGGAAGTTAGTCCTGGAGGAGGCTCATTCTTCAATGTATGCTATGCATCCAGGGAGCACCAAGATGTATCGTAACTTGAAAGATATGTATCGGTGGCTTGGTTTGAAGAAAAACATTGCTAAGTTTGTTATGCGGTGTCCTGTGTGTCAGCAAGTTAAAGCTGAACACCAGAAGCCTATAGGAACAATGCAACCTTTACCCATACCACAGTGGAAGTGGGATCATGTAACAATGGACTTTGTGGTTGGTTTACCTAGAACAACCAAAGGTTATGATTCCATTTGGGTAATAGTGGATAGGTTGACAAAGACAACACATTTCTTACATGTCAAAACAACCTATTCTGCTGAGAAGTTAGCACAGTTATATGTAGATGAGATAGTGCGGCTACATGGGGTCCCAATTACCATTGTTTCTGACAGAGGTCCCTAGTTCACGAGTCATTTTTGGGAGCGACTTCATAAAGATTTAGGCACAAAGTTAAGGTTTAGTACAACCTTTCATCCTCAGACTGATAGATAGTCAGATAGATCAATACATACTTTGGAGGACTTTCTTAGAGCATGTGTTCTTCAGTTTACAGGAAGTTGGGATCTGCACCTAAGCTTGATAGAGTTTGCCTACAATAATAGTTATCAACATAGCATTGACATGGCACCTTATGAAGCTTTATATGGTAGACGTTGTAGATCACCCCTATGTTGGTATGAAACTGGTGAATATCAACTTTTAGGTCCTGATCTTGTGCAACAGACCACCGAGAAGATTAAAGTAATACAACAACAGATAAAGACTGCACATGATAGGTAGAAATCTTATGCTGATAAGCTTCATAGACCTTTAGAATTCCAGGTTGGAGACAGAGTGTACCTCAAGGTCTCACCTTGGAAAGGAGTACTTAGATTTGGAAGAAAAGGAAAGTTAGCCCCTAGGTTTATGGGGCCTTATCCAATCATTGAACGAATTGGAAAGGTAGCTTATAAGCTAGAGTTACCATCAGAGTTACAGAAGTTACACCCTGTGTTCCACATTTCCATGCTTAGGAAATGTCATCCTAATACAAAATCAGTTCTGCAACCTATGGAAGTAGAATTGAATGATGATGTATCTTATGAAGAAGGACATGTATTGATCCTTGACAAAAGGATCAAAAAGTTGAAAAAGAAAGACTAAGTCTTGTGAAAGTTCTATGGAATCACCGTGGTGTTGAAGAAGCCATGTGGGAACTAGAGGAAGAGACGAGGAGGAAATACCCTACTCTTTTCTCTTAATATGTTTTTGTAGTGATTTCGGGGATGAAATCCTTGTAAGGGGTGGATAATTTGTAACATCCCTGATCTGGGTTATGAACTAACCCTAGGTGTTTTGCTTAATTAAGTGATTATATGCTGGTGCTTATCCTATGAAATGTAATTAAGGCTTTTGAGGAACCTATATTTCTATTTCAGTCCTTTTTGAATAATGTTGCAACATTGTTTTGTTAATTTGGACTAAAGTGCAAATTAACCAAGTAGAGGGGTTAACTTGCAAATTGCACATGATAAGATGTTCCTCAGATGTTGAGACATCATAAGAATGAATATGATGTGGTGATATGGATTCCACAAGCTTGAGCACCAAGATATAGCTTGTAGAGCAATCCTTGTGCTTTAAAACCTAGTTTTGGTGTAAAGTGCAATTTACCCAAAACCTAGGGTTCAACATGTAAAATATATTATCTTGAGGATCTCTCATGTTTCTTGGAATCAAGAAGAGAAAATAAAATGAGAGGGGCACCTCATTTGAATGATCATGGTAGAAGTAGAAACTACTCACAATAATAATATATTGAGCAAAATTCAATAGGGGTGGATATTAATATACCTCTCTTAAAAGGTGTTTAGTTCTTTTTAAACCTTGGATAAGGGAGGATTTTTGCATGTGATTAGGAGGAATAAACGTGGCCAAGGATGGCGGAAGACTTGGTGGATATGTTTGGGAGATAAAAGCAAATATCTATCTCTTTCCATTTTCCTTGAAAATACCCATAAATATATAAGCATCCTTTTTCCATACACTAAAGGATCGTTCCTTAGTTCTTTTCTTCTCATCACTTTTCTTGGATTGACCAAGAAAGAGCTATGGACCATAGGAAGGATGACCAATCTAGTTTGGTAAGCTTTGATCATCATCTATCTCGAATTCATGGTGGAAACCATAAAATAAGGTTGGTTTATTGGTTTTCTTCACACGATTCTTCTTTCTAGCCATCTTCTCCATCCAAAACTGGAAGAACGGACCTTGTACACCTACTTTAGCTTTAGCAACCATTAAAGCTACGAAGCCTAGAGCTTTGGATCAGTCCTAGAGGTGGGTTTTATAACTCTAACCCTTAAGCTTTGTTAATGTATCCTTCTTTCCTATAATCATTGCTTATACTTCTTCTTTAGACACCTTTGTGTGTTCTTGCTATTATTTCTATGAAGAACAGCCCATGTTCTTGAGGTAGACGAAGGTGACATTAATTCCTATGTTCATCCAAAAACCTACTTTAGCAAATGGTCTCCAACCTTTGCTCAAACGGTTTGCCAAACCGTTTGGAGCAAACGGTTTCAAACCGTTTGAATGCAAACGGTTTCAACCAAACCACATAGAAGAAAACGGTCCAAGACCATTTGGATGCGTTGACCAGGCATTGACCATTTGGGGGACTGTTGAGAATAATGTATACTAATTACCTACAAAAAATCATCAATTAATTCCAAGTGGTTCACCAATTGAAGGTCCAACAATCATCAAAACCCTAATCGGGTCATTTGCTGATTTCAATAATTGAATTAAGTTGAAGTTTGGGTTGAGTGACCCAAACAATTTCAAAACCATTTGGGGATCACCGAAATGGTCTCAAGACCGTTTGGTGATCACCCAAGACCGTTTGAAGGTCTAGGGTTAAGTAGGGTTGACCAATTGAGGATCCAATGATATCAAGTTGATGAATAATCGATTTCTGATTTAGTGACCAAACCTAGGGTTCAAACCTTAATTGAATGACTTGGTTTTTGATGACATAATGGGAAAATGGTCTTAAGACCGTTTGGAGGATATCCAAATGATCCCAAGACCGTTTTGGGTCAGGTCATGATCAAATTGAATGATGGTTCAATGCTTTCAACTCAACTAGATTCATGATGAAACATGTTGAGGGGTAATCGATTCCAATCCCTAATCCAATTGATCCAAGCCCTAATTGATGATCAATTGAGGGTCAATTGAGTGTCAAATCAGTTGAAGGTTGACCTAATTAACTCAATTGATGTGTGGCTAACAAGTGCATGATTGATTGAGGGGTTCAACATTGGAAATCCTAACTCAAATGAAGAGGTTGAGACACTTTTTGGTGCTTGCAGTTTTGAGGTGGTTTGGACCAAACGGTCTCAAGATCGTTCGGGACTAAATGGTCTCAAGACCATTTGGGACCAAACGATCCCAAACCGTTTAGTATCATGCGGTTTCAAGTTTGGTTATGTCCATGCGGTTTCAAAGTCAAAGATGACCAAACGGTCTTCACACCATCTTGGGCAAACGGTCTTGAGTGTGCACTTTACCAAACGGTTTCAAAAGTCAACAAGACCAAATGGTCTTCAACACCAAACGGTTTCAAGGTCTGTCCAAGACCGTTTGGGGGTTTAGTGTACAAGACCGTTTGAGGTCTAAAAAGGTCGAGATCGTTTGATGCCTTAGTGGTCAAGATGGTTTGGTGGTTGATTAACCTAAACCTCATGGATACCTAATGTGATTAAAGGATCAAGTAATTAGTTGATTAAAATATGATGTAATCAATGGTGACTATAACAAAGGTACCCTTGATGGGATAAAGTGATTAGTACCCTTTGGATGAGTAAGACCTAATAATCACAATATTAATGGCTTAAATCATGATGTCAATGTTGAATTCACTTAGCCTAATCAAGGGTGATGCAAACATCAACTTATAGAAAGATGAAATAGATGTCTTCTTATATGAATGATAAATCAAGTAGTGGACTTCCAATATGAATGAATACCTAATTAAGGTATAATCCTTCATAGTGAGACTATGAAAACCCTAATTGTAATGATATATGAATCTTAACCCTAATTTGAGAATGATAATGGAAGTATCCCTAATGCATGATGATGATATGATCCTAATTCATTATGATGACATGATACACCTTAATTAAAGGTACTTTGTTGATCACTCCTACTTAGGGTGAATAGTAAACCCTAATGGAGAGATAGTAATGATAATCCTAATCAAGGATGATTCAATGTGAATAGTTAACCCTAACCCAGGGTAATGTGATGAATATGATAAACCCTAATTCAGGGTATGTTAAATAAGAGCCCTAACTTTGAGTGATGTGATATGAATAGTAAACCCTAACCGAGGGTGATATGCAATGAAACTATAAATCAGTCATGTTGATATTCTATAGCACGACCGTGTAAGTTAGAACGACCGTGGTGACTTCCCCTTGCATGACCTTTCATGGTTGCACGGTCGTGGTGTTCTATACTTGACTTGGAAATAATTGTATTGTGTTGATATAGAAATAATGTGCATATTATCAATTGTGTTAGACATGCAAGTCTTTATAAAGAAGTGAGCATAGCCAGGTAAGGGTTATGATGTCATATTCATTGAAAGCACTTTATAAGCTTTGAAAGTAATGATATTCTATGTTGCCTAACATATGAGATTGATAGGCTGTCTGAGCCATGAGAAATACCTGCATTGCTACAATTATGTTCATACTGTTAAATAACTTGATGGCAATATATTACTTGGTAACAAGTGTTTTGATGATCTAAGGGTTTGAACACCCATAATCACTGAATCATAATGAGGAGATGGTTAGGGATTGATATCCCAATGTTAACAAGATGTGAAATGAACTTGATAGAATTAGTACTCTTTCTTTATAGCAATTATCTTATTGGTTTATGTTTGAAAACATGCCTGATGCTACAAGAATGCCATAATGTACTTAAATAATCAAGTATAATGATATCATGTAGAGCCCTGACCATAGATCCATCATTATCAGAAGTTAAATGATGGTGAAACATGTTTTCCTAAGGGAACTCCTGGAGAGCATACTTTTGAGTATGTGGGGGTTATGGACGTGAATATCCTTACGTCCTAATGGAGGAATTTATGTGAGATAAACATCAAATCTCTCAATCCTTCATTATATGTTTATGTCGGGATGATGTATCACTAATCTCCCGATGATATTTTTAATGCCGCATCGATGAGAGATAAACAAGAAATCCCTCGATGGTGAAGAGAGTACAACATGCCACTATAACTCTAATAGCGAAGTGCCAGAATACCCTAGATAGCTATTATGGCAGAGACACAAGAAGTCATGCATGTTGATCCTCACTCTGACTGAGGAAGATGAGGTCATAGAAATCCGGCTCTTCTGATTACCTATGTATGGTACCGATTGCATTTTCGTAATGGTCGGTTGGAGTATGAGAGGTGTAACTCATCTCCCCAGGGCATAAGTATGTTTGTAAAATGTATTCAGCCGTGTAGCATAATTGCTTAGATTGAACTACGAGAAACAATGATTGATGATGCACTGTTTATTTAGTCCTAATTGGACCAGTAATATACATGTTCTTCATATTCCTTATTGATTAAATGACTTATTACTCAATCAAGTTATAATTGAAATGATTGCTTAGAGAAAACTGCTCTACTTAGCTATTCAATGAATTTACCTGTTGTTGAGTAATTATAATTTTACTACCAAGTGTTATTCCATTACTTGCAATAACAATGCTTCTGGCGAAGAGTTGTAACTCTCGCTGGGACAATTCTCCAATTGTCTCACCCCCATGGTATTCAACGTTTTAGGTAGACGCCGAGGACGAAGGAACCTTTCGGTGGGTGAGCAGCAACAACAGCAGCAGCAACATCAGGGACATCAGTGATCCTCAAGTGCTGACACTGTCTGTCGAGTCTTGTAGATAGAAAGTCCTATGTGTCGTCCCTGTACTCTCAGATCCTAGGAGTCAGTACATAGTTTTATGTAAATATGAGATTTTTTGCGTACATGTACAGTTTAATAGGGAAGTCAGTATTACGACTCTTGAGATGTGGTGATACAGAGATGTGCTGATGTATCAGTTTGTAAATGACTTACCTTGTTCCTTTATGAAAGAGTCCTACAGTTTGTGGACCTTTGTGTAAAAAGTTTTAGAATTTTGTGATTTTCATTAATTCCTCTGCCAACAAAACGCTTCGACATTACTTTAAATTCATTGATCTTGTTTTTCGTGAGACGGTCGTCTCAATTTAGTGGTATCAGCGCTCTAGGTTCACGGAGTCTACAGAGACATAGGACTTAGGTTGTAGAGTTGTTCTAGTGTCTTCCAGTATATCTGATAGTGTCTTCTGCTCGTATAGGAGGAGAAGATAAAACTAAAGATGTCTGGGTCACACGAGGAACATGTTGCAGAAAGTAGTGTTGCTACACCTGCAGGAGGTGCAAGAAATTAAAAAAGGGAAGAACCCGTACCTGAACCACCCCAGTTCAACCCAGTTGACATGGGGAATCCAGCCTTCCAAGCCATGTTTGGGCAGTTTATGACTGCCGTGACACATATGACTGATAGGATGCCTATACCTATACCTAGGGTACCTACCCATCCAGAAGGACAAGGATCCGACAAGACGTTTGAATGACTACGCCGAGTTGGAGCCACAGAGTATGCTGGAACAGCTGACCCAGCAGATGATGACTTGTGATTAACTGAATTAGAGAAGGCTTTTAGAATCCTGAACATCTTAGAGGCAGAGAAGGTTAGACATGCTGTGTATCTTCTCAAGGGAAGTGCTGGTCATTGGTGGACCATGGAAGAACAGAAAAGGCCAGTTGTGGAGATTGCATGGGAAGTTTTCCGACAGGAATTTATCAACAGATACTTCCCTAAGACATTTCTGGATGAGAAAATCTCTCAGTTTGAGAGGTTAAGACAAGGACTAATGAACATTAGCGAGTATGTGGCTAAGTTCATGGAGCTTTTGTGGTTCTGTCCGCACATGGTGACCACAGATGAAGAACGGATTAGGTGTTTTGAGAAAGGAATTAAATGTTGAGTTGACTACTCCTGTGTCTGCTCTGGAGAACAGGGAAAGGTTTGCTACCTTTTTCGAGTCTGTCAGAAGGGTAGAGAGGTATGTATCAGAGAAGAGACAGACCAAGAACAAGAATATGTATCCCAAGTTTCAAGGATCTTCATCTAAAGGTTACAATAAACCTAGGTTTTCTGTGCCTACACCACCACCTATATTCAATACCCAGATGCAGTGGACATCTAATAGGGGTAGAGGACGAAGCTTACCTTTAGAAGGAGCTCATAGCTCAGCATCTATGTCGGTTACAGGACCACCCAGATCACAACAACTGAACATAAGCTGTTACATATGTGGAAAGGTGGGACATCTGATGAAGGATTGCACAGCCACAGAGTGAGTGTAACTCAACCTCAAAGGCAAAGTCAGCAAGGATCTCAAAGGCGACAGTTTCCCGGTAACGCTAGAGGACGTGGACAAGCTTCCCAAGCTAGATCATCGACACCTAGTCATCGAGCACTGAATCAAACACAGGCAACGACAAGATTTTACGTGATGAATCCACCTGATGCAGTGATCAACCCTCAGGTTGTGGCATGTCAGATGGAATTGTTATATTCTGATATGTCTACATCTTACGTCGTGTCTATTTTAATTGATCCGGGTGCTACACATTCCGTTATCACTCGAATAGTGATTCTTGACTGCAACATAACTATAAGTCATAGAGCAGATAGTTTGTTGTTCGAAACTCCTTTGATGGGATCTGCTGTATTGCAGGAGGTATGTTCTCCCTACATCCTCTTCTTTTCTGATTATAGCATTCAAGTGGATCTTATACCACTTGAGATGCATGGATTCAATGTAATCTTTGGGATGGATACCTTAGAGAGGTATAGAGTTGTCTTGGATTGTGAGTCCAAGCAAGTTGTGTTCACTGATGATAGTGACACATGGATCTTTCAAGGAGAAAGAAAGATTCTACCAACCTGTCTTGTGTCAGCTATGGTAGCTGACAAGCTGATGAGGCAAGGATGTTATGCATTCTTAGCTCATGTGGTAGATACCACCATGGAGAGTCCTAATCCTACTGAAGTTTCGATAGTCAGGGAATTTGAAGATGTATTTCCTGAAGAACTTCCAGGCATACCTCCGCCCCGAGAAATAGATTTTGAGATTAATATAATTCCGAATACACATCCTATAGCATAAACACCGTATAGGATGGTGCCTTCTGAGATGGCAGAACTCAAGAAACAACTGCAAGAGTTGCTTGAGAAGGGTTTCATCCGACCGAGTGCTTCACCCTGGGGTGCTCCGGTCCTTTTTGTTAAAAAGAAAGATGGGTCGATGCGGTTGTGCATTGATTACCGACAGTTAAATAAAGTAACAATAAAAAATCAGTATCCTTTGTCGAGGATTGATGATCTCTTTGACCAGTTGTGTGGTTCAATAGTCTTCTCAAAGACAGATTTGAGATCAGGATATCACCAACTATGTATTGAGGATGGTGACATACCAACATCTACCTTTAGGACAAGGTATGGTCACTATGAGTTCACAGTTATGTCATTTGGACTAACTAATGCACCAGCTACATTTGTGGAACTCATGAATAGAATCTTCCGACCTTTTCTCGATCAGTATGTTGTTGACTTCATAGATGACATTCTGATCTACAATAGAGATGCCCTCCAGCATGAACATCATCTTCGTCAAACTCTAACTTTGCTAAGAGAGCATAAGTTATATGCTAAGTTTAGTAAGTGTGAGTTTTGGTTACCAGAAGTTTCTTTTCTTGGACACGTAATAACTGCTTCAGGTATACGTGTTGACCCTAAAAAGGTAGAATCTGTCCTGCAATGGGAACAACTGAAGACACCGACGAAGATCCATAGTTTCTTAGGGTTGGCAGGCTATATTCGAAGGTTCATTAAGAATTTCAGTTCTATAGCTTTACCCTTGACTAAGTTGACCAGGAAGGATGTTCTTTTTACCTGGAGTGACAACTGTCAGCAATCATTTCAGTTGTTGAAGGAAATGTTGACAAGTGCACCAGTACTTCTGTTACCTGATCAAGGGAAAGGGTATATAGTTTTTTGTGATGCCTCTAAGAATGGACTAGGATGTGTGTTGATGAAGGATAAACAAGTGATTTCTTTTGCTTCTCGACAACTTAAGAAACACGAGGAGAATTATCCGACACACGATCTAGAACTAGCTGCTGTAGTTCATGCCTTGAAAATCTGGAGACATTATCTTTATGGAGAAACATTCCAGATTTTCACAGACCATAACAACCTTAAGTATATCTTTTCTCAGCATGAGCTTAACATGAGGCAACGCCGCTGGATGGAGTTAATCAAGGACTACGATTGTATAATTGATTACCATCCAGGGAAGGCTAATGTTGTTGCTGATGCTTTAAGAAGGAAATCAACAACACCAGCCCTAGATAGAGCACAGTTAAATTCTTTGGTATGCTCTAGAAGGGATATGCTTATCTCCGTAAGACTAGACAATGTACAATTAAGAGTATCATTGTTAACAGGACTGTTAGCTGAGATGCATATAAAACCTACTCTGAGAGAGTAGATTAAGGAAGCACAACAAATTGATGTTGCAGTTCAACTGATTAGATCGGAGTATGGTAGTGAGAAATGAGAAGGTTTCCATGACTCAGATGATCAAGTATCCTGTTATCATGGTAGGATGATAGTACCGGATGTGGATAACTTGAGGAAGTTAGTCCTGGAGGAGGCTCATTCTTCAATGTATGCTATGCATCCAGGGAGCACCAAGATGTATCATAACTTGAAAGATATGTATTGGTGGCCTGGTTTGAAGAAAGATGTTGTTGAGTTTGTTATGCGGTGTCATGTGTGTCAGCAAGTTAAAGCTGAACACCAGAAGCCTACAGGAACAATGCAACCTTTACCCATACCACAGTGGAAGTGGGATCATGTAACAATGGACTTTGTGGTTGGTTTACCTAGAACAACCAAAGGTTATGATTCCATTTGGATAATAGTGGATAGGTTGACAAAGACATCACATTTCTTACCTGTCAAAACAACCTATTTTGCTGAGAAGTTAGCACAGTTATATGTAGATGAGATAGTGCGACTTCATGGGGTCCCAATTACCATTGTTTCTGACAGAGGTCCCCAGTTTACGAGTCGCTTTTTGGAGCGACTTCATAAAGATTTAGGCACAAAGTTAAGGTTTAGTACAACCTTTCATCCTCAGATTGATGGATAGTCAGAAAGGACTATACAGACTTTGGAGGACTTGCTTAGAGCATGTGTTCATCAGTTTACAGGAAGTTGGGATCTGCACCTAAGCTTGATAGAGTTTGCCTACAATAATAGTTATCAACATAGCATTGACATGGAACCTTATGAAGCTTTGTATGGTAGACATTGTAGATCACCCCTATGTTGGTATGAAACTGGTGAATATCAACTTTTAGGTCCTGATCTTGTGCAACAGACCACCGAGAAGATTAAAGTAATACAACAACAAATAAAGACTGTACAGGATAGACAGAAAACTTATGCTGATAAGCTTCGTAGACCTTTAGAATTCTAGGTTGGAGATAGAGTGTACCTCAAGGTCTCACCTTGGAAAGGAGTACTTAGATTTGGAAGGAAAGGAAAGTTAGCTCCTCGGTTTATGGGGCCTTATCCAATCATTGAACGGATTGGAAAGGTAGCTTATAAGCTAGAGTTACCATCAGAGTTACAGAAGTTACAACATGTGTTCCACATTTCCATGTTTAGGAAATGTCATCCTAATACAGAATCAGTTCTGTAACCTATGGAAGTAGAATTGAATGATGATGTATCTTATGAAGAAGGACCTATATCAATCCTTGACAAAAGGATCAAAAAGTTGAAAAAGAAAGACATAAGTCTTGTGAAAGTTCTCTGGAATCACCGTGGTGTTGAAGAAACCACGTGGGAACTAGAGGAAGAGATGAGGAGGAAATACCCTACTCTTTTCTCTTAATATGTTTTTGTAGTGATTTTGGGGACAAAATCCTTGTAAGGGGTGGATAATTTGTAACATCCCTGACCTGGGTTATGAACCAACCCTAGGTGTTTTGCTTAATTAAGTGATTAGATGCTTGTGTTTATCCTATGAAATGTAATTAAGGCTTTTGAGGAACCTATATTTCTATTTCAGTCCTTTTTGAATAATGTTGCAACATTGTTTTGTTAATTTGGACTAAAGTGCAAATTAACCAAGTAGAGGGGTTAACTTGCAAATTTCACATGATAAGATGTTCCTCAGATGTTGAGACATCATAATAATGAATATGATGTGGTGATATGGATTCCACAAGCTTGAGCACCAAGATATAGCTTGTAGAGCAATCCTTGTGCTTTAAAACCTAGTTTTGGTGTAACGTGCAATTTACCGAAAACCTAGGGTTCAACATGTAAAATATATTCTCTTGAGGATTTCTCATGTTTCTTGGCATCAAGAAGATCAAAGAAAATGAGAGGGGCGCCTCATTTGAATGATCATGGTAGAAGTAGAAACTACTCACAATAATAATATATTGAGCAAAATTCAATAAGGGTGGATATTAATATACCTCTCTTAAAAGGTGTTTCGTTCTTTTTAAACCTTGGATAAGGGAGGAATTTTTCAAGTGATTAGGAGGAAGAAATGTGTCCAAGGATGGAGGAAGCCTCGGTGGATATGTTTGGGAGATAAAAGCAAATATCTATCTCTTTCCATTTTCCTTGGAAATACCCATAAATATATAAGCATCATTTTTCCATACACCAAAGGATCGTTCCCTAGTTCTTTTCTTCTCATCACTTTGCTTGGACTGACCAAGAAAGAGCTCTGGACCAGAGGAAAGACGACCAAGCTAGTTTGGTAAGCTTTGATCATCATCTATCTCGAATTCATGGTGGAAACCATAAAAGAAGGTTGGTTTATTGGTTTTCTTCACACCATTCTTCTTTCTAGCCATCTTCTCCTTCCAAAACTTGAAGAACGGACCTTGGACACCTACTAGAGCTTCAGAACCCATTAAATATATGAAGTCTGGAGCTTTGGATCAGTCCTAGATGTGGGTTTTATAACTCTAACCCTTAAGCTTTGTTAATGCATCTTTCTTTCCTATAATCGTTTCTTATACTTCTTCTTTAGACAACTTTGTGTGTTCTTGCTATTATTTCCATGAAGAACATCCCCTATTCTTGAGGTAGACGAAGGTGACATTAATTCCTATGTTTATTGAAAAACCTACTTTAGCAAACGGTCTCCAACCTTTGCTGAAACGGTTTGCCAAACCATTTGGAGTAAACGGTATCAAACTATTTGAATGCAAATGGTTTCAACCAAACTGCATAGAAGCAAACGGTCCAAGGCCGTTTGGATGTGTTGACTAGGCGTTGACCATTTGGGGGACTTTTGGGAATAATGTAGACTAATTACCTATGAAAATCATCAATTAATTCCAAGTGGTTCACCAATTGAAGGTCCAACAATCATCAACACCCTAATCGGGTCATTTGCTGATTTCAATAATTGAATTAAGTTGAAGTTTGGGTTGAGTGACCCAAACGGTTTCAAAACCATTTGGGGATCACCCAAACGGTCTCAAGACCATTTGGTGATCACCAAAGACCGTTTGGAGGTTTAGGTTTAAGTAGGGTTGACCAATTGAGGATCCAATGATATCAAGTTGATGAATAATCGATTGCTGATTTGGTGACCAAACATAGGGTTCAAACCTTAATTGAATGACTTGGTATTTGATGAAATAATGGGAAAACGGTCTCAAGACCGTTTGGAGGATATCCAAATGATCCCAAGACCGTTTGGGGTCAGGTCATGATCAAATTGAATGATGGTTCAATGCTTTCAACTCAATTAGATTCATGATGAAACATGTTGAGGGGTAATCGATTCCAATCCCTAATCCAATTGATCCAAGCCCTAATTGATGATCAATTGAGGGTCAATTGACTTTCAAATCAGTTTAAGGTTGACCTAATTAACTCAATTGATGAGTGTCTAATAGGTGCATGATCAATTGAGGGGTTCAACATTGGAAATCCTAACTCAATTGAAGAGGTTGAGACACTTTTTGGTCCTTGCGGTTTTGAGGTGGTTTGGATAAAACAGTCTCAAGACCATTTGGGTCCAAACGGTCTCAAGAACATTTGGAACCAAACGATCCCAAACCATTTAGTCTCATGCGGTTTCAAGTTTGGTTATGT
Source organism: Alisma plantago-aquatica (assembly GCA_963693085.1). NCBI lineage: Eukaryota > Viridiplantae > Streptophyta > Magnoliopsida > Alismatales > Alismataceae > Alisma > Alisma plantago-aquatica. Next base: position 1,002,926,756 of record OY856411.1, on the reverse strand, counting down.
CCATGCGGTTTCAAAGTCAAAGATGACCAAACGGTCTTGAGTGTGCACTTTACCAAACAGTTTCAAAAGTCAACAAGACCAAACAGTCCTCAACACCAAACAGTTTCAAGGTCTGTCCAAGACCGTTTGGGGGTTTAGTGTGCAAGACCGTTTGAGGTCTATAAAGGTCAAGATCGTTTGATGCCTTAGTGGTCAAGATGGTTTGGTGTTTGATTAACCTAAACCTCATGGATACCTAATGTGATTAAAGGATCAAGTAATTAGTTGATTAAGATATGATGTAATCAATGGTGACTATAACAAAGGTACCCTTGATGGGATAAAGTTATTAGTACCCTTTGGATGAGTAAGACCTAATGATCACAATAGTAATGGCTCAAATCATGATGTCAATGTTGAATTGACTTAGCCTAATCAAGGGTGATGCAAACATCAACTTATAGAAAGATGAAATAGATGTCTTCTTATATGAATGATAAATCAAGTAGTGGACTTCCAATATGAATGAATACCTAATTAAGGTATAATCCTTCATAGTGAGACTATGAAAACCCTAATTGTAATGATATATGAATCTTAACCCTAATTTGAGAATGATAATGGAAGTATACCTAATGCATGATGATGATATGATCCTAATTCATTATGATGACATGGTACACCTTAATTAAAGGTACTTTGTTGATCACTCCTACTTAGGGTGAATAGTAAACCCTAATGGAGAGATAGTAATGATAATCCTAATCAAGGATGATTCAATGTGAATAGTTAACCCTAACCCAGGGTAATGTGATGAATATGATAGACCCTAATTCAGGGTATGTTAAATAAGAACCCTAACTTTGAGTGATGTGATACGAATAGTAAACCCTAACCGAGGGTGATATGCAATGAAACTATAAATCAGTCATGTTGATGTTCTGTAGCACGACCGTGTAAGGTAGTACGGCCATGGTGACTTCCCCTTGCAAGGTTGTTCTTGGTTGCACGGCCGTGGTGTTCTATACTTGACTTGGAAATAATTGTATTGTGCTGATATAGATATAATGTGCATGTTATCAATTGTGTTAGACATGCAGGTCTTTATAAAGAAGTGAGCATAGCCTGGTAAGGGTTATGATGTCATATTCATTGAAAGTAATTTATAAGCTTTGAAAGTAATGATATGCTATGTTGTCTAGTGAGAGGTAACATATGAGATTGATAGGCTATATGAGCCATGAGAAATACCTGCATTGCTACAATTATGTTCATACTATTAAATAACTTGATGGAAATATATTACTTGGTAACAAGTGTTTTGATGATCTAAGGGTTTGAACACCCATAATCATTGAATCATAATGAGGAGATGGTTAGGGATTGATATCCCAATGTTAATAAGATGTGAAATGAACTTGATACAATTAGTACTATTTCTTTAAAGCAATTGTCTTATTGGTTTATGTTTGAAAACATGCCTGATGCTAAAAGAATGCCATAATGTACTTAAATAATCAAGTATAATGATATCATATAGATCCCTGACCATAGATCCATCATTGTCAGAAGTTAAATGATGGTGAAACAGGTTTTCCTAAGGGAACTCCTAGAGAGCATACTTTTTAGTATGTGGGGGTTATGGACACAAATATCCTTACGTCCTAATGGAGGAATTGATGTGTGATAAACATCAAATATCTCAATCCTTCATTATATGTTTATGCGGGGATGATGTATCACTAATCTCCCGATGATATTGTTAATGCCGCATCGATGAGAGATAAATAAGAAATCCCTCGATGGCGAAGAGAGTACATCATGCCACTATAACTCTAATAGCGAAGTGCCATAATACCATGGATAGCTATTATGGAAGAGACACAAGAGATCCTGCATGTTGATCCTCACTCTGACTGAGGAAGATGAGGTCATAGAAATCTGGCTCTTCTAATGACCTATGTATGGTACCGATTGCGATTTCATAATGGTCGGTTGTGAAAACCTCTAGAGGGGGGGTGAATAGAGTTTTATAGAGATTTTAACAATTATTGCACTTCAACAACCACAAAGAGAAAATTGGACAAAGAGACACAAGGGTTTAGAGTGGTTCCTAACCTTAGTAAATACTAAGGTAGTCAGTCCACTACCCGGTTGCTTACCCAACCGGGATTTGAAAAGAAATTATTTTATTACCTCGCAAGGACTTTACATAAAATATATTTCTTTTCCCTAAACCCTTCAAGCAGCCTTCACCTAGAAGTAATCGCCCAACTCGAAGAAGCCTTCCCTTGAAGTAGATGCACCAACACCCGTTGCACCAGCCTTCTGAAGTAGCTTCCCGTGCGATAGCCTTCTTGAAGTAGCTTGAAGTCCCCTTCTCCACCTGAGAAGTCCACCCTCTCCAATCCGCAGCCTCCAACCTTAGGAGTAGCAAGGAGAGTACAAGGAATAAATAGGAACAAGAAAGAAAAACAGAAATTACAACTTATCCTTTAAGCCCAAGGCTTGATGTGCCTAGATCAAGCGTAAGATCTCCTAGCCAAATATGTGAACTTGTGATTGCTGTGGGTAGGAGAATCTAGCCTATAGGACACGAGATTGAGCTAAGGAGAATGTAGGCCAATGATCACAGTGCTCAACTTTTGCTTACAAAAGATTGCTCAAGTAGGCTCAAGTGTATTCTCAATTGTTACAAGTGAATTCTATTGTCCTATGGCTTGTCCTATTTATAGGAATGGCCTAAGTATGCTTAAGGACATTCTAGATAACTTCTAGGGGGTTCCTAGTGCTTAACTAGCCGTTAGGAATAAGTTAGGCGCATTAGCAACGGCTAGTTAATTAATTCTGCAGTTGCTGTCAGAGACCATCTCGGTCGAGGACTTGTCGACCGAGATGCCCGGTCGGTCGAGGATTTTTCGACCGACAGGCTCTCTGGATTAACGTTTATTTGCAACTGTCAACTGCTGTGTCTAACGGCTACTTTTGGTCAATCTCGGTCGAGAAGTTTGTCGACCGAGAGTGTCTCGGTCGAGGAGTGTGGTCGACCGAGATTGACTCTGTTTTCAATCTTTCAATTAAGATACTAAGTGAGTGCATGAGTGTGCATTATGTGATCCTATTAAAAGGAGATGTCCTAACTAAGTGTAGTGTTTAGTTAGGGAGATCTAACGCTTGATTTACATGAAGTCTAAGTACTTGTACATTATATATTTGTACAAGTTTACATATGATTACATTGCATGATATTTATAAACATTCAAGCGTAAGGATTCCCTAGAACTTTGTCATCACCTTGTTCCTGCACACTTAAGTAGCTCGTTAGATTAATAAGAATGAAATGTTTGTCATCATCGAAACAAAGGGATTTATCATAATATCCAATTTATCCAACAATCTCCCCCTTTTTGAAGATGACAAACATTTCTTAAATATGAAATAAGGAAATATAAAGTATATGAGTTTCATACCTGAAAATTTACTTTTTGTAGCCATTTATGTTATTCAAGTAAGTGCTGGCCAAGATGTGATGAAACTCTTTTATATATATTTTTATATTCTTTCTCCCCCTTTGTCATTTCAAAAAATATCCAAGTTGAATGTTTTATTTTTCTTCTCCCCCTTAATATGATGCTCCCCCTTAATATGATGCTCCCCCTTAATTAGATATCCTATTAGGAACATTAATTTTTTATCTAACTTATCCACAATTTGTTTCTCAATCATTCGCAAAGGATGCTAAGCCTTGAAATGAAAAGAGATACCTTTAAGCATATGATGAAATGTATATGGATTTCTCATATATCAAAGGATGTTAAGCCCTAGATTAAATGAGAATCCTCTAAGCTTAGAGTACCTAAAAATGTCTCCATCCAAATGCAAGGGATTTTAAGCCCCATTTTGGATAGAGAGTTCCTTCAAGTACAAGATACCAATTTCAATAAATTCATAACTTTCTTGAAAATATTCAGTTACACATAGTGATTACAAAGTTTTTGTAAGCTTCTTTTAAACAATGATCAAAGTTTTAATGATCTCCCCCTTTTTCTTATGCTTTGCTCCCCCGTCGATAGATATCTCAAATGAAAGTTTGAATACTGAGCAAATATATAAAATGTCCAAGATTTTAACAAAGATGTATGCAATTATGTCAATCTGGAAAAACAGAAACCCAGTCGGTCGACAATTGTTCGACCGACAATGTTCTCGGTCGACTAGTTGCTCGACCAAGAATGTTTCTGGAGAACTATTTTGTTATTTGAAAATTTAATTTTAATTTGTAATAGTTGCCTGTTTTTAATTATTATTCCCTTATTTGTTATGCTCTACAATAATGAACTTATAATGCGTACTTTGAAGAAGTCTCATATGCCAAACAAATAACCATGTGAATCAAATAAAAATGGCAAATTTCATTCAATAGCATGAAGAAGATTACAATCATATAGAATACAACTATTACAACTCCAACACTTCACAGGAAAAATTTAAGAATTACATCAATGTCCGGATCTTTCCCAAGAAACGGCTCGGCTCCATAGTATTGGACCAGAGTTTTCCAATCCAAAGCACCAGTTGTAGTCAACGCATATGCTTCCAGGAAAGTGGGAACTCGGTCAAAACGGAAGTGAGCAGCTATGTCTTGCAATTGTATGGAAGAAAATTGAGTATGTGCAAGATCCATTGATGGTGAAGGTGGAGGTTGATAGTAGTTGTATGAGGGATTAAATGGGTTGAGCATGCCAGGGTTTAAAGAATGCGGATATTCATCGGTTTGGTTAGGAGAAAGGTTTTGCATTCTTTGATTTAAGTATGTCATGGCATGGTGATTGTAGTTTAATTGTCTACTAAGATGGTATTGGGAGCCAGCAATATAAGTAAGGGTATTTTGGATGGGATCAATGGAAAGGTTAATAGGAGGAGGGGGTGGTATATCCTGATGTGATGACTCTCCTTCTACTCTTGCCCTTTTATGGCCAAAGTCAATTCCCATCTTCTCTACGGTGTTCTTACTTATCTTTGGTGGTCTACGCTCCCATATGTATCCCATATCTTCAATGTTTGACTTAAGAAAATGTTGAGTAATCTGGCATACAAAATCGGCATATGGTGGATTGCCAGAAAACTCAAGCATATTTTTAAGTATTATGCGGATGAAGTTGATGGGAATTTCTTTTATGATAGCATAAATTAGACACATACGGAAGATAGGAACCTCGGATTTATTGGCTCGTGGATGTATGTTGGTGGAAACAATGAGGTTTACTATTCTACATGCCGGTTTTAGGTTTATTGCATAATAGGTTCCCCTATCTTCATGACAAGTGGTATTGGCTTGAAATATGGCTCTTTTTATATCACTAAGACTAGTGGTGTGGTCATCATGGGAAAATAAATTTATTGGATTGCCGGTGGAAAGGTCAAGGAAATCTTGATATTCATCTATATCAATTTCAAGCATGTCAAGAATATCCCCTTCGGAAAATTTAAAACTATGCCCATTGACCATGGTGTAGAAGAATGTGGTGTCATTTTCGGTGTGGGATAGAAGATTGGCATAGAATTCGTTGACTACCTTAATGGAGTAGGAAGGAAAGGATGGATTGATGAAGTCCTTCAGCTTTTGTACTCCAAAGAGATGCTCCAGGTCGACTATGTTGATGAAGTCCATCACTTCGACCGGACGTCGGGGAAGAGGAGCTTTAGAGGAAAGCCGAAAGTATCTATCTCCAGCATCTCCGTCGACGAAAGCTATGTCATTGATGATCGTCAGTGGTGGAGTGGCTTCCCTCTCTTCTCTTCTTTTTCTTCCAGCAACTTTCTTCTTCCCACGGACAGTTGATGATGAGGCCATTGCGTTTCTTGAGAGTGGAGAAGAAGCAAGGAAGATTTGAGGGTAAGAGTGCTGAAGGATTGCACGAAATTGCACTAGAGATGGACTATGGAAGCAAGGAAATGCAAGTGTGAGTAAGTGGCTCGTTTTTGCACTTATTTATAGAATTCCAGCGACCCAGTCGGTCGACGACTCGTCGACCGAGCGTCCGCAACGGTCGAGTTGCAGGCGCGCCACTTGGTCCTCCAACGGTAAAGAAAACGGTCATAACGGTCGGGTCGCAACGGTCATATCCAACGGCTATTTCTCGGTCGAGCGCTTGTCGACCGACATTGTCTCGGTCGAGCACTCGTCGACCGACAGTTTGTCTGATACTGAGTCTGTTTAGAATTTGTCGGTCGAGTGAGATGGGCTGACCGAGTGGTTCTCGGTCGAGCATTTGTCGACCGACTAACTACTGAGTTCAATTTTTGGCTGAATTTTAATGCAAATCATAAAACATTTTTGTAGAGCATATGTATATGTATATTCCAAGGGAGTAATAATATTTAAGGCTTCTAATTACCACAAATGATTTGACGTTTTGATTTAAAAATATGCTAAGATTAAGTTCAATAAAATAATGTTCAAATAAACAATTTTTATCAAAGTTTATTTTAGGTCGCCCTTGATTACGACCATGGCGCCCCTTGGTCAAATTTTATTGTAACCAAGAGGCATATTCTGCAGGTTTCTAGTATGAACATTCATATGTGAAGTATGAGTTCTGCAGATAGCTTGCAAATATCAATTTGAGACTCATTAAAGTGTACAGATTATGAGAGCTAAATAAGGACATCAAATATGATGAAGCATATTCAAGAATAATATCCATTCATGAATTTAAGATTACTTTGGATAGACTAAAATATGTGATGCTTAATATAAAAGCACACAAAAATTTATTTGAAACATTTTATTCATTTCAAGTATTTAAAAAAAAATGTGTAATAAGAGCATGATAAAATAGAAATGTAAGCATGATCAGTTAATATTTATTCCATATAATCTTTCAAGAATAATTTTCACATACAATGTAAAGTTTTACAGCAGTCTGAGAACAGTGATATGCTCGGTCGACAGTTGCTCGACCGAGGATGATTCGGTCGACAACTTCTCGACCGATCAAGTTTCTGGAAACTGTTTCAGAAATATATTTCAAGTGCAATATAGGCTGTATCTTATTCAATTATTTCAAAGATCAGTTTGAGATAAACATATGTGTATCAAGGTGCTATTAAATCTTTTAATTTTTGATTTTGTTATCCCTAAATGTTAAGTTGAGATAGACATAAAGATATACAAATTAAGATCTTTGGTCATATCTCAACTTAGTCGAACCTATTTAATTTAGGGGTTTTGGAACCCATACCATCTCGACATTCTTCTTCTTGTATGGGCATGAAAAAGAATAATGTCCAAGGCGTGAGCAATAATGACAACAAATTGAATCAACCTCAAGCCTTTTTCTATGGTTTTGATCTAGGTTATTCTTGGGTATATACATTTTTGTGCCTCTAGGTATATAAGCAGATTGACTCGCTTGTGTCCTTCTAGGTTGTTGATGGGATTTCTCATTAGGCTTATAACCTAGTCCTCTTCTCCCTATTTGATGATAGGAATTTTCTAGTATTTTATCAAGGATTCCATTGTTGCTTAACTTACTAACTTTTTGTTGCAACTTAACGATCTCATCCATTCTTTTCTTGATATCTAATTTTGCTTGGTCTAGATTGGACGATAACATATTTCTTTCTTTCACTATATTGTCATAATCTACATGGGTGCACAATATAGGTTGTTTTTGAATATCATTTAATTTTGTAAGCAATTCAGCTTTTTCTTGACATAGAAGTTCATAGTTTGTTTCTAGAGTAAAGATCTTTACTTCACTGTTACTTAGAGATGATTTCAAGGTACGATTATCAGACATAATGCTATCTTTTTCAAAACCAAGAGTATTCAATTTAGCGTATAAATCGTCATTTTCGGATGTAATAGCAAGAAGTCTAGCATTTAGATCATCATTTTCTTTACTGGATTTCTTTAACTTCTTTTTGCATTCAACATATTTATTATGTGTTTCTTCAATAATAGCAACTAACTCCTCCTTGGGTAAATCAAGCAAGCTTACCTCTTCTTCTTCCTCACTTATTGTAGCAACGAAACACTCTTTATGTGCATCTCCTTTCTTTGACCTCCATGGACATTTAGATGTAGAGTGCTTTGTTCCTAAGCACCAATTGCAACTTGTCGAACTTTGGTCCATGCTCCTTTTCTTGTGGTTGTAGTCACCTCCTCCCTTTATCTCTTCAAGACCTTGTTAGGGCTCCTTGAAGCCTGCTCTGATACCAATTGAAAACCTCTAGAGGGGGGGTGAATAGAGTTTTATAGAGATTTTAACAATTATTGCACTTCAACAACCACAAAGAGAAAATTGGACAAAGAGACACAAGGGTTTAGAGTGGTTCCTAACCTTAGTAAATACTAAGGTAGTCAGTCCACTACCCGGTTGCTTACCCAACCGGGATTTGAAAAGAAATTATTTTATTACCTCGCAAGGACTTTACATAAAATATATTTCTTTTCCCTAAACCCTTCAAGCAGCCTTCACCTAGAAGTAATCGCCCAACTCGAAGCAGCCTTCCCTTGAAGTAGATGCACCAACACCCGTTGCACCAGCCTTCTGAAGTAGCTTCCCGTGCGATAGCCTTCTTGAAGTAGCTTGAAGTCCCCTTCTCCACCTGAGAAGTCCACCCTCTCCAATCCGCAGCCTCCAACCTTAGGAGTAGCAAGGAGAGTACAAGGAATAAATAGGAACAAGAAAGAAAAACAGAAATTACAACTTATCCTTTAAGCCCAAGGCTTGATGTGCCTAGATCAAGCGTAAGATCTCCTAGCCAAATATGTGAACTTGTGATTGCTGTGGGTAGGAGAATCTAGCCTATAGGACACGAGATTGAGCTAAGGAGAATGTAGGCCAATGATCACAGTGCTCAACTTTTGCTTACAAAAGATTGCTCAAGTAGGCTCAAGTGTATTCTCAATTGTTACAAGTGAATTCTATTGTCCTATGGCTTGTCCTATTTATAGGAATGGCCTAAGTATGCTTAAGGACATTCTAGATAACTTCTAGGGGGTTCCTAGTGCTTAACTAGCCGTTAGGAATAAGTTAGGCGCATTAGCAACGGCTAGTTAATTAATTCTGCAGTTGCTGTCAGAGACCATCTCGGTCGAGGACTTGTCGACCGAGATGCCCGGTCGGTCGAGGATTTTTCGACCGACAGGCTCTCTGGATTAACGTTTATTTGCAACTATCAACTGCTGTGTCTAACGGCTACTTTTGGTCAATCTCGGTCGAGAAGTTTGTCGACCGAGAGTGTCTCGGTCGAGGAGTGTGGTCGACCGAGATTGACTCTGTTTTCAATCTTTCAATTAAGATACTAAGTGAGTGCATGAGTGTGCATTATGTGATCCTATTAAAAGGAGATGTCCTAACTAAGTGTAGTGTTTAGTTAGGGAGATCTAACGCTTGATTTACATGAAGTCTAAGTACTTGTACATTATATATTTGTACAAGTTTACATATGATTACATTGCATGATATTTATAAACATTCAAGCGTAAGGATTCCCTAGAACTTTGTCATCACCTTGTTCCTGCACACTTAAGTAGCTCGTTAGATTAATAAGAATGAAATGTTTGTCATCATCGAAACAAAGGGATTTATCATAATATCCAATTTATCCAACAGGTTGGAGTATGAGAGGTGTAACTCAATACCCCAGGGCATAAGTATGTTTGTAAAATGTAATCAGCCGTGTAGCATAATTACTTAGGTTGAACTATGAGAAACAATGATTGATGATGCACTGTTTATTTAGTCCTAATTGGACCAGTAATATACATGTTCTTCATATTCCTTATTGATTAAATGACTTATTACTCAATCAAGTTATAATTGAAATGATTCCTTAGAGAAAACTGCTCTACTTATCTATTCAATGAATTTGCATGTTGTTGATTAATTATAATTTTACTGCTAAGTGTTATTCCATTACTTGCAATAAAAATGCTTCTGGAGGAGAGTTATAACTCTCGCTGGGACAATTCTCCAACTGTCTCAGCCCCGTGGGATTCAACGTTTTAGGTAGACACCGAGGACGAAGGAACCTTTCGGTGGGTGAGCAACAACAATAGCAACAACAACATCAGGGACAACAGTGATCCTTAGGTGGAGACACTGTCTGTCGAGTCTTATAGATAGAAAGTCCTATGTGTCGTCTCTGTACTCTCAGGTCCTAGGAGTCAGTAGATAGTTTTATGTAGATCTGAGATTTTTGGCATAAAGCCTCGATATTTTTGTATACTGCTCATGTACAGTTTAACAGGGCAGTCAGTATTACGACTCTCGAGATGTGGTGATATAGAGATGTGCTGATGTATCCATTTGTAAATGACTTACCTTGTTCCTTTATGAAAGAGTCCTACAGTTTGTGGACCTGTGTAAAAAGTTTTAAAATTTGTGATTTTCAGTAATTTTGCTGCCAACAAAATGCTTCTGCATTAGTTTAAATATATTGATCTTGTTTTTCGTGAGACGGTCATCTCAATCCTCATACCTTGTAGCAACGTTCCAACTCACATCATCTTTTATCCTTAGTGTATGACATGCATACTGTCCCATCTCTCCCTCTCATAACAAGAGGAAATAAGCATTTGGCGTCCGTCCAAACACAAAGTTCTTCCTGTTCCAAGAGTAGAGATGATACAACCACATTGCCAGTACACTTTCAATTCTAAGTTGAAACGTGCAACTTATGTCTCTACATCACAAACATCATGATATCAAAGTTACTTCCATGGAAAACTAGTCTCAAACCTACTTGGGTCACCACACAATCCTTAGTCATCTCCTCTAGGTCTATAGGGTGCCAACACTTTTGGGGTCATCCCTTTTCCCTTATGCATCCAGAGAGTGCCCTACTCATCTGCCCTTTGGGTCCCATGATTTCATGAAGGTGATCAATATCCTAACCCATGGCCCTCAGACAATGATAGTTGTTACCTCCCGACCCTATGGTCATGTGCAACTAGGGAATTAGGGAACTCCTTCTTCCATCGGTCTTATCCCTACCGGACCCTAGGATAGACTTAGGATTCTATTATAGTACATGTCCAACTTAGAACCTTACCCAAGCATTAATCATCTCTCTTCCTACATTCATGGGCTGACTTTCATCCTTTCATAGGGATCATGGCAACCTACCTACCTTGGTCAAGCCTCGTACCGGTTACCTCCATGGTAACACATCCACATGCACATAGAGATGGTTATCTATGGGTCTATAGGTTCATTCTCATGCCATGTACTCTTCACTTAGCTTCTCAAGATCCTATGAAACCTCCTTAGGTTACCTCAAAACCAACCAAACTGGTAAACTCCCTACCAAAGGGTCCCTCTCCCAGGATGGGAGGAAACTACACCTTGATAACAAAGGTCACAAGCATCCTTAGGGTTTACATTCACATGATAATGCTTAATCCTAGAAAGCTACTAAGGTACAAGAAGACACTTACCAAACCATTCTAGGTCACACTTATTCTCATCCTTAACATTAGACCAACTTAGTCATGAGGGGTTCATCAAGCATACCCTTAATTTAAGGGGTTTCCTTTACCTCTACACATGAGGAGTACCATACTCGAAACTATAGAGACTCAAATCTCATCATGAGCATTGGGTATAGTGCTTCCCCTCTTAGGCCTAGGAACCCTAGGTTCACCTTTGGGTGTTCGACTGCATGCTCAATCTCTTAACCATGAATCAAGCATTCCAAGTTATGTCATGTAATTCCATGATCCGTCTACTCGAGCAACACTTTAGAGTTGAGTCCTCTTCCAGGACAACCAACTAGGTATAAAGCCTCACAACTGGTTACTTAAACCTCCTCAGGGTCTAAAGCACTCTTTATCTCATCCAGCAGATAATCACTTATACCATATGTGCTAGAAGCATCCACTATCATCCACTATCATCCACTTAGGTCACATCATCCTCAACTCCCCACTATTCCTCGTGTCTCAGAATCTAAGCTTCCAACCTTCTTGCTTGAGTCCTGTTTTCTCTCTCTAGAGCTAACTCCACATCCAACCTTACTACTAGAGGTCCTCTCTCCATGAAGGATCAAGCTCACAAGCATACCTCTACATGGGTGAAGCCTATGCTCGAACTTATGTTTGCTCAAGATCATCCATAGACCTTTATGCTTACTTCATAAGCCGTCCATCATGATCTCTTGACCTGGGTTTCATCCTACTGTCAGCACTACTAACGCACTATGGGTGCAAGCTATACTCTACTTGCCCAAGCCCATAGGGTTTTATAGGTTCTTCTCTAACTTTATCCATGAAGGATCTATCCTTTGCTCAAACATGCACGACCCTTCCCAGGGGTTGGGTCGCCAAAGGTACTAGGTCATCCAACCTCTCATGGCTCATATGGCACGCCAAAGGCATGTCCATCCAAACATCTGGTCTACCAAGACAACTAACTCATCATGTCATCTCTCCCTCTAACCTTCACTTAGGGTTAGGGTTACCATCATCCTCAAAGGATATACTAGGTCTCTACTTTTTATGGAGGTCTCTACCTCCAAGACTAACTCTCTCTACTCATCCTCCTACCAAGGAGGTCTATCCTCAGGTCTCTCCTGAGGGCAATGACAACTCATGTCATACGACCTAAGCATGTATCTATTCCTTTACACTTACTCTATTAAGCTTATGTCCATGACATCTTATTTACATGCTTTTTATCAATTGGGTGGAGTATTACTTAATCCTGATCAACCTTACCCATACCTCAAGAGGGTGAGGAGAAGAGAGGAAACCCTAATCCTTAAGGTCCTTAACAGATTTTGAGTTGAGAAGGGATGAACAAGATGAGAGACTCCTAAAGATATCTTATTTCGATTCATACCCTAAGACTTTGGCCAGGCAGTCACATGGGTCTAGGAGTCCTTGTATTCTGACTAGCGGTGCGAAGGAAAATATTTCCAGCCCCTGGTCGTCATCCTTTTCTAGAAACCTCTGTCTTTCGGATAATCCTTTAATAAATCCCTTTGGTTCTACAAAATTTGTAAAATTTAATAATTATTAAGGATTAAGTGAGGAACCTATGCTCTGATACCAATTGTAACGGCCCCGCCTCCCGGTAACCCCCAATTAAGGGAGACCCGAAGGTCAGAGCCGTTATTCAATTAACATGATGAAAGGTTCGACAAATAATCAATAATAATTATGAAATTCTACTAACTAACTGGAATTTGGTATAAAATTAAAACTTTACTTACCTTTGAAAACTTTGGAAATCTATCTATCCAGAGCTTGAATTATTATATCTAGTCCTCCTTGTGCTTTATTTCTTATTTCCACAATGTGTCACTTTACTATATGTTCTTTCAATTGTTGTTCCTAAAATGCTGACAAACAAAATGTCAGTCAATATATCGAAATATACTGGTATGTGGGGACAACCAAAAGTTTTCACATAAGGATAACAATCTAATTATCACAATCAAGTTAATTAACAAGCCAATTTACACTTTTTAGTATGACATTCTCCACCGCTTTTGCCCTAACCCTGGCATACCCACCTTAGGGTTTCCTTTGCCAATGACTTAAGGCCACCTTCTCAATCCCAAGCTTGGTGCCTGGGTGTCACCACTCATGGTGCCCACTAGTCATGCAATATTATAGGCCACCTTCTCATTCCAGAGCTTGGTGCCTGGGGTCACCACTCAAGGTGTCCATTGGTCTACCCATCTGGGCCTGACCTTTGGCATCATCCATCAGGGTGGCATGTAAGTGTGAGAATCCATACTTCTATTATTAATGTGATAATCATAGTGACTTTATAGTTTGCAAGTATGATCATCCAAACTGATAATTTGCATTCAATGCGATTAACCATCTGGAAAATCCTCGGGAAACTAAGGCGGTTATTCATAATTAACCACATACCTGATATGACGATTTGAATAGAAATATCCATGCAAATAAGAATCCAAGCATGCAAGCATTTTCAACAAGATCCTGAAATAACCACGTAATTCCCTTTTTATTATTCATGTCATCAAGATCCATTAAACCTAGCTCGCTTCCTAGGGTTTCTAATTCACTTTTAGGGTTTCTATTGCAATTAGGGTTTCCCTTCATCTTTTACTATTTTAAACCCTAATTTAATGCAATTGATCACCAACCCTAATTATTTCCACATATAATCCTCAATTTCAGATTAAAGGCATAATTAACCATTAATTAAGTTAATTAAGCCTCTTTTACATTAAAGCTACTATTTTTATCCTTTTAATCCATGACAAGATCATTACACTCATTTATCATCAATTCAAAGTTCATTATAGTCAAATTCGCATATGAACTTGATTTACTATTAATTCCACCTTTTGTTCATGAGAAAACCCTAATTACTACATTTAAAGTATTTATCCAAAAATTAGGAACTTTAATGCTTGAACTAGCTTATAACCATGAAAACTCTGTTCTATACATGAAATCGAATAATTAAAGCCATTAGTAGTCCTAATTACCAACATTAGGGTTTCAAGGTCCATTAAAGCCTATTTATGCACATAAACTCTAAATTAAATGAATTACGTGCAAAGTTCATCCTTTTTGTTCCCAATGTCCCTTTTTATCATTAACATGTTAATATCAACTTTAACCATCAATTAAACCCTACTAATCACATTAATCATATCGAATTAGGGTTTCTTAATCATCATTACATTAAAGTTACCAACTTCCATTACTTTTCAAATTTCAAGAAGAATTAGGCTTCAAATATACTTTTAATACATTCCTCTCATTTTTCTGAGAAAAATTCATGTATAATGCGCATCTATCCGAGCTACGGTTATTTAGTTATGAATTTAACAAGAATCACTTACTTCAGGTGAATCACAGAGCGCCACGTCACCTTATGCATGCAATACGACTTGCCTTTGAGTTTATAACCGAATTACGGTTTTTCCCTTGTTGAGTCCATCTTCTCTACAGCCCGCGGAGGGCAGAACTATTAAATGCGCCAATCCTTCTTCAACCTTGTGCAACGCAGGAGGCCGCCGACCTGTAGCTCGATTGCAGGTGTGTCCCCTCCACCGTAGGACCCAGGGACCGCCGTCGAGGGCCGCCCAGGCTCCTCTACCTCTGATGCACCTAGGGAATCACCCAGGTCACGCTGTAACAGGCCAAAGCAAGCATTCTTGACCTGTCAAGTGTGGCCGCCATTGCTACCAACCTGCAGCACTCCGTGGGCTGCTTCTTCCTCCCTCGGCCGTGGTTCTCGCCAGGAAACCTTGCCCTACCACCGTTGTGTCCTCACGCATGTGGGGCGCTACCGAACTCGCATCCAGCACGTCTGTTTTGAGCTGGCCAAGCACACGACCTGCAACCTGGGTGTCGGCCTTACGTAGGCTCTGTTCGACAGCTGCAACTATGGAGATGATGGTCGACCATCTCAGACCATCGTGGGGGCTTCGTGCCTTCGACGAGACTTCCTCCCCGCTCTTTGGTGCCCTCGGGATAGGTCTAAGCTCTCGTTAGGGTTTTGATCATGAGGGAGCAAGAAGAAGATGAGGAAGAGATTGGGAGATGTGGAATCTCTCTGGAACTCGTCCCAAAGGGTCTACCCCTTTTATAGGGGAGTATCCATGCCCCAGATCGCTTGCCCACAAAACAAACAAGGTTTCTCCTTATAGGAAAGGGATTTTCCTTACTTTTGAAGTATCTTTCTCTCTCTTCATGTATATTTTTCCATTAGGTATTAGGAATTCGAAATTCCTCTCACCTACTCTCTTTATTGCTTGACTTTTAACCCTTAGGCACAAAATTAAGTTTTCCTTTTAATAGAAAATACTTCCTTTCATCAATATCACAAAATTCATTAATAATGTATCACATTACCCTTTTATTTTGCAATTTTGGTATTTTCTCTTTCTTTCCTCTTCATTGGGACTCCTTGGATCCCAAGATACTCATTATCCTTCTATATGCATCTAAATTCATTATTCTTCAGTATCATGTGTATTTCTTATTAAAATATTTCTTTTTGAGGATTTCTCTATATTTCTCTTTTATTTTCCTCATTAGTATTCCTTTTATCATTAGGAATCCTTGAAATACGAAATTCCACTAAGGATAACTCAATTATACTTCTTTTCACTTGTTTTCCACCTTTTACCATTGTTTTCAATTTCTTTCTTAATAAAGAAATACTTAATTAATCTTTTATTTTCTTATTGCTTTTCTTTGCAACTTTGGACTCCTTGGAACCCAAGGAACCCAAGAGGCACGAAATGCATCCTTGGATTGCATTCTTTTTCCTTCCAGAGGTTTCCACATCTTTCTTTTCTCAAAAACTCAATTATTCATTTAATAATTGAATTTCCTTATTATTGGGCCCAATAGCCAATAAAGCCCACAACACAAACATCTAGGCTATTGTAAACAAGATCCATTTATTCAAAACAAATTATATCATTATTTGTTCATTTACCTTTATTATGAGAAATTACATTTCTCACCAAATGAACCCAAAATTTGGGGTTGTAACAGGAAGATATTTCCTTAGTTTCTAAAAATATCCTCGCATAAATCATGGCCACCCATCGAAATGTGTCCCAAAAATGCCTAGCATATGTCATTTTTATGTATAGGAGGGGGCTTGACATACCTAGTACCAAAAAGGATGAAAGGGAGAGACCACTTGAAAAATTAGTTTACCGGGTTTGATTTGATGAGATATCGTGTAATTGAATTTCTTGAGAGTTTTTAATAGGAGTTTCTAGCATTTGTGGATGTAACTCTGTCATTTAACATGTTATATCATGCATAACAAATTAGCAATAACTAGTTTCTTTCTTCTACTGATGCCTTGTAATATCACTCCATCCAAGAAATTGCTATTTCACTTATGTATATAAATAGTTTTAAGACTTATATTTACATTTTATCATTCTACAATATTATAAAAGATTATTTTTCTTAACTTCCTATATTGTTTAGAATTGTAGTGTACATATTTTTGTTCATTTGATGTGTTTCATAACAAATATGGAACTACAGGCTGCATTTGGTGTATAACTCGGTCGACCCCGCGTTAGAGACATAATCCAAGAAGGGTGTAGTGGTAGGCCCTAAAAAAACTAAAAGATATTCCACAGATGCACCGCACAAAACCTTGGGTATGGACTAATATGATCAACTTTTATGTCTTTCTTATACTATTTATTTGTAGATGTATTTGCATCTTAGCTTTCAGGTGGAATGTCAAACCTCACATTCCCCATGTCAACATTCCAACCACCATACCATGTGTTGATTGTATAGTTTGTGATATTTGATAATCAATCCTCACAGTAGATATCTATCACATATAGTGGCAGATATAGTGTCTTTGTTTTGATTTACCATTTAAACTACAAACCAAACTGTAGATATTCAATTAAAAAAATTTCAAATTGGACCAACACTATTATATAATTGGAAAACCAAACCAAACTGAAATTATGATTTGTTTTTTTATTTAGTTTAGTTTCAACTTGTATAATTTCAACATTGCAATATTTATTACATATCATAGGTGATTCTGAAATTTGTAATAATATATGTCAATCCATCTAACATGATCAACATACTTCAAATAGAAACTATCTAAGAATCAAAACATACATATGACATTTCCAACAATATAGTCCAAATAATATATATAAACATACATCATATGGTATAGTTTTGTTTTTCTATAAAAACCAAGTAATTCTTTTTACATTATAAAATACATAGACGTATTAAGTATTACATAATTTAGTGTAGAAAAGAAAATTTACATAACATACATAAAAAACAATGCATTTGTAACAAATAAATAGTATAAATACATATATAATATATTATATGACATATAATACATAACCTATAATATATGAAATATAATACATAGTATTTAGTATATAATATATAATATATAATATATAATATAAAATATAATGTATTACATGTATCATATAATATATAATAGATAATATACTATACAAAATATATATTCATTATTATAAAGTTATAATATTACCTGCCAATATGGTATATAAAATACAATTGGTATGCATGAACATGTATCAATGGATTGTCGTTTGGTTATATTATACCTCCAAATAGCAATGACATCGTAATTATGTCTCTGGGGAATATAGTAGATGGTGAAACACTATAAGAGAGAGAAAGAGTGAAAGAGGGGAGAAATAAGGGAAGATAGAAGATGCCTCATTTTTTATGAGAGAGAAAATAAGAATTTGAGATAAGTAATGATAGGAGAAGAGGAAGTGGATAGTAGTAATGGGTTAGAGGAGAGAAATATGATGGGATGATTGAAGCAATGACCATGCCGTGTTCCCTCATCCTAACACCTAATTTCTATGCTAAAACACCTCACTTTGAAGTTTCAACGTCTCATTTTGTAGTATTAATGTTTCTAATCTATGAAGCCTCCTTTGGTGGTCCCAAATTCTTATTTCTATGCTATGCTACATCATTTGTAAGAAATGATGCCTCGTCTTGTATTCTCAACAACTCATTCTATGCTATGAAGCCTCATTTATAGGCTACATAGTCTCATTTTTAGTAAAACCCCCTTATTTCTAAGCTACAGTGCCTTGTTTATTCAGCCAGAGTGCCTCATTTGTAGTCCCAACATCTTGTTTCTATGCAATAATACCTCATTTCTACAATAATATGTGTCATTTTTATCTTAAAACTCCTCATTTTATAACCTCAATGCTTTGTTTACACATAAAACATCTTTTTTTAAAGGTAAGACACCTAATTTTGTGGTCCCAATGCCTTATTTCTAAGATAGATGCTTCACATCCAACTTATGAGGCCGCTTTTTTGTAGTTCCAATTCTTTATTTTTAGGCTGCATCGACTAATAAATAAGCTATGACTCATTATTGTAGTCCCATTTCCTTGTTTCCAAGTTATGACACCACATTTGTAAGCTAAAACACCTTATTCTGGGCTATGACACCTCAAGCCTAGGGAAGTTACTCCATATGTGAGGGTTTAAATTTCCAAGTGAGGCAGGGAAAAACAACGACCGAGTGAGTCCTATATAAAGAACATATGAATTAAAAGGTATACCAAATAGTCAATTGAATATCTTAAGTTGATATCTCTGTACAGGAAACATAGGAGTTACTAAATGATCTCTTTTTTTTTCAGGCTAGATGCACTAGAGGCATAGGCATATATGCATTTCTTAAAATTGACATCATCCTCGTATGAAAGGCATTACGAGGGTGATTTTAGTCTATAGATAGGATTCTTATATAAAAGGAGGACCAAATTGTTGTAGAATTCATAGGAAAACAAGTTATGATATATATATTCCTCTCTATTCTGACATAGCAAGAAGGGTCTGGGACCATGTATGTTCCTTTTATGAAAATTTGATCCTATCAGAAGTTTATTAGCACAAAATGCCATAAAAATAAGGTGGTCACATCTGGACCTAAACCTACAAGTTCTTGGTTAATGGGGTATATGAGATGCAAGATGATAAGAATGTATAATCTTTTGATATGGTGAAGTCCTCAATAGATAACCATTTGATTTTAGGATTTATTTCTAGAAAGGAGGCTAGCTGATAGTTAATATTGGTAATATGATGTGGGATATATTAGGAAATGAATATTTTAAATGAGTTGTTTCTAGAGTTTTGAAATACTTTCAAAGCTTTTATCAGATGGTGTGAGAGTTGTGGATTGTGAATGTGGATATGGGAGACAAGGCTATATCTAAGATACTAGAGAACATACCATAAAGATAAGAGTTTTATGCAACTTTTAGGGTATGTCGTAGTTTAGAGATTTTTTTTCATATAAAGGATAAGTTTCATTGAGGGACATGAGATTGGTAGGGGATATTGTTGTCTTTTTTTGTGTTTACCACTCTCACAATGTAGATTAGGAGGATAGTTGAGGTGAGATTGCAAATTTTTGAAAGCACAAAAGCAACTTTGGTGGATAAATTTTAAATGTCCCATCCAGCTATGAATTTGGAGAGACAAATGGTTTCTTAAGATATATGATTAATTTTGATGTATTTTTGAAAGATTTATAGTTTATCAATTTTATTTTTCAACTATATAGGTAGAGGAATGGATCCTGTGAATTATGATGGGAGTTTTGAAAGGACACCATTTACTAGGGTTCTTGTGCTACAAGATTCAAAGAGGGAAGAGCATGACCAATCATTCTATTTTCTCCTGAGAGAGTCTAGGATTTGGTTTTTTATATATTAAGGGAGGGATTATGGGGCAAGCCATAAACCAATGTATTTAGTAGGAGTAGACTCTATGTTTCAATGGAGTATATGAAAGAATACGTATTGGTTGCTAGATGGAATGTTGTCAACTAATCAACCATGATTTTGAGTAATTGACTTACCAACCCAATATTTCTTGGAAATTGAATAGTGAGGATACACTACCGGTTATAAAATTTAGGTGTGATTATTTGTTGAATATTAGTGTATCATAGGCTAAGTGGATGGAGGGATAAATGTTAGTTTTTGAAACAGGACTTTGTAAATTTGATGGTATTTTGGTTGAGTTGTGGAGCCTACTCACCCATTGCACTTTTATGATAAACATTTTAGGATATAGTGGGTCTCCATGTATAATCATTTCGGAGATTTTGAAATTACCACAAGGTGATCCATTGGGGGTATGGAAAAAGAGATATAGTTATCCATGACTTAATCTATCTGAACTAGGAATCTAAGTGGATGGTACAATATGTAACATACTGAATCTTGGATTCAATTGCAACTTAACCTATTTTCAAGACTTTATTTCCTTCATATCCTTCTTTTCCTGTTCCCTAAATTTTCGTAGATTTTCTATCCTCTTTATCCTCAATGTTGAATTTGAGCAACCCTTGATGGCTTGAACTATATTTACCCACATTCGTGACAATGAATGGGTTTTTGCACTAATATCACAACTAGAGTGTTAATTAGAGTCTAATAATGCAAAATGTCCATTAATGTGAGATAATTAGTAGATTATATTAATTTAGAGTCTTTATGGCTTTTTGGGATAAGAAAGGATAAATAATGTGGTTTTGAGTTAGTTAATGAAAGAAATAACCCTTTTCCTCTCTCTCGACTCCTAAATGATATTAAAGTAATAAAAATGAGAATAGGAGGTGTGACATGACTCTTGAATGATTTTATAATATGCATTTCGAATTTCTACTTAAGGAATTGCTAAGAAATGTCTTTTCATATTAATTCACCCTTTAAAATACATTAATACATACATTAATGGACAATATGGTGATTAAGGAACAAAGCTTTCCAAAACAAAAATGTAAATGCATAGAATTAATATAGGTATTAAAATTAGCCTATGGTTAAAATTTGAGATTAATTGACCCTTGTTTGACCCCTCAAATGAATTAAATTCGTTGGAATATAGTGTAACTATAGTGTTTAATACGATTTCATTAATTCATTGAATTAAAACCAAAGTTTTGAATTTATTTCGTGTCACATGTTACATATCTCTCACGTGAGCCATCCTACGGTGGAAATTTGATCATCCGGGATCTGACTCGATCCAACAGCCAAAAAGTTGTCTCCCAGATCTAGCCATTTCACAAAGACTGAACTGTTTCACTGGCTTAGTTTCCTTGATCCATTTCTCAATCATCTCTCTGCCATTTATGACAATTTCTTTTGCTCCAAGTTAATGAGATTCTGACATTTTGAATGATCCCTTGCTCGTGTGCTAAAATGCACTGTGTGTGAAATGCCAACATTGGAGCACGAAGCTCTCTCACCTCCGATTTGTCTAGGCCAAGGGTCGCCACCCCACCTATAAATACATATTCCAATGGCATCACCAAAGGACCAACAATCACACCCTACCCTCAAGTTGGCCAGAGCTTCTTCCCACATCCACCAACCCCTCGTCCTTCTCCCTGACCTAGCGGCATTCTTCCTGGGCTGACGACGAGACCAAAAGAGGAATTGACCATGCAGGTGAGTTAGCCACCTTCTCCTCTTCATTTCGAGACCGAGTCCTTACGATTTCGTTCTGATATGGAAAAATTCCCAAAATCCCTCTGACCTGCTTCACATCCATGGTGAGGCATAATCTAGGGGATGAATCCCCTCATTGATTTCCCGACTCCACCCTCACTCACCCTTCTTCCTTTGGTTTTTTTTAACATTAAATGATATACTACTAGTTCAGAGTGAGAAATCAACTTAACACAAAAACTAGAACCAAAGAATTGTAGAGTTGTTTGCATAATAGTAAATAGATATTAAATAGAAAAGCAAACTATTGTTAGTGTATTCTGTATGTTTAATTTCATATTCATATCTATACTTAAAAACTTTCTTTAAATTGTTTCTTTTATATCGTTGTACTAAATTGTACATGATTCTTTTGTAGGTTTATCACAAAGTTAATACTTTAGATAAGCATGGTTTTAGTAGAGATGGGTTGTCCACATTGAGTGAATGTCCTCACTCACTAATCAAGTATCTCATCTCTCTACATTTGGTTTTTTAGATTCGTCTAGTGGTAGTTTAGAGTTGATATTACTAGAGAGTCATGCATCATAGGTTTTGTGTCTGTTAGAAGAATAATTTAATGCATTTGTCTACTCATGTTCCTTAGTTTTTGTAGTAGATTTGTAATAAAAATATGTTGTATGGATGGTTTTAATTTTAGGTGTATGTAGATTTATATATCTCATTATTGGAATATGTAAGTAACAAAAAGAATTGTAATTGATTGACATGTCTAGTTTAATAAATGAAAATAAAGTTTATGGAAATGATATTATCAAAAGATTTATTTCACAAATATTTCTTATGGTTAGATTAGTTGAGATCACACCATCTTGTCTTCACCTCAAGCCCTAATCTAGGATTGTAGGATAGGGGTCATACATTGAAGGATACCTTAAAGAGTGGTTGTAGGCTTTAAATTTTCTCTCACATGACATGTTTGGCCAAAGTCATGAAAAACTGGAATGGGTTTAAAATTAATAATTTTTAAGAAAAAAATTGTGTATCATGAAAATAATTCGTGGGACTATAACCAACAAAGTTATATTGAAAAATCAGGTTACTCTTCATGAAAGAGATCATAGAGCCCTCTACCTTTGGATCATTGGGCTAAGAACTTAGGTCGACGATTTAGTTACTTAGACATGACATTAAATAATTTATTTATGGTCCTATAAAGTTGGATTTTCTTCTAAGAATTTTATGATGCATCCCTCATTATTATAAAGTCAAAATTGGCCTTACATTTCCATAAATCTTAAAGATGAGCTATTTAACATTCATATTGTTTCTTTTTCTATAATTGCACCACAATTGACATTTCCCCTCAAGAGAGCTTTGTAAGATTAATATTTGAAACTTAGCAGAAACTAAATTTATTGGCGCTCCACCCCATATGGTCTGTATAAATACACTTCTATCTTGAAGGAGTGTATTTATATTTCTCAATTGTCAGTCTAGGAATATTTCTTGTACATGTGTTGACATGCGACTTGATCAAACATACAATTTTATAAAAAAATCATAAAATAGGACCACCCAGGTTTGATATCCAAGAATATTTCTCATCATTTAGCACTCTAACTGCTTTATATTGTACTGGTAAAAATTCATTATGGAGTTTCTTGTACATATTTCATCTTGCTTCACTTAGTTAACTACATTTTATTATTAATCAAAATTCTCTTGTATATTAGTTCATTGTTAGTGAATAATTTTGTCTTACTCTATTTGAGTTGGTTTTATCCTAGACTTCATATTTCTTTTGCAATGGAAAATGTTCACAATCATCCGCCCCCACCCATTTCATTTGAAGCTCATTCTCTTATTTAGTTATACTTATCCATTAGATTTATAAAAGACAATAAGATACTCTATTTGAAAACATAATGGGACCATCATGAAGATTCTCAGAAATCTAAAATCTAAAGTCATGTTGATTTGGGAAAGGAATCGTGTTGACCATAATGACAACTATGTAACTTAACCAAGATTGAAGGTATATTTGGTGAAAATATTTTTCATCTGAAGTAACTAAAGAATCCATGAATATGACAAGTATATCCTTTCCTCTAGGAAAACATCAAAGCATTGACCTTCATTTAGTCCAGTCACAAGAAATCAACTTGGTAAACAAAGTATTTTGATAGCTCTATCTATTTTTAAATAATTATATAACAAATAAATTTGTGTACTGCATACCCCTATTATAGGAATGCCCTTGAATGGTGGTATTACTAATGGCTAATTCTTTTTATGTAATATAAAAATTTGTTTCACAGTCAGACATGTAATCAAGTTTTGATTTGTTTGCGCGTTTGAACTGTTAAGATGGGTTGTGGTTTTATATGTTTTCTAGACTATTATGGTTCTTTGGATGCTTCTTGGTTGGGATGTTGTGACAATCTATATTGTATTCAATACCCTCTGTTGGGAAATACAGGCACAGAGTATAGTAGCGGAAACAAAAAATCATCTATATGTATTCCCACAACAGTAAGATTGCGTCAACTACTATAAAATAGGAAGGATGATTTTAGCGAGTTATACCTGCACCTAGAGCTAGTCCAATGACAAAACTCACTTCTTTGCAATTGCTGACAAGATTCTCTTGGACGGTGGTTGTGCATCTCCTGGTCTTCACCACAAACAACTATCTACGCAACCTCTACAATGACTTTGGTGATCTCACCACAGACTGTAGGTTGACTTTTCTCTCCGAGCCAAAGGACTCCTACCTCTAGAGTAGTCCACACGGACCAACTAGAACTCCTATCGTTCCCCAAGAATAGATAGGAAGGAGTTGTCCTTCCCGTTAAGGTACTATTCACCAACATATTCTCCTACAATGATAACTTCTTAGTTGTTCTCCCTCATTAGATATCCCTCCCTATCATGTAGGGCTTTCCTGGGCTCTCTTGGTTACCACAACGAGAGAGGACAATAATTGTCAAAGGAACTGATTCTCAGTTGTCTGTGTTGTGACTTGGGAATCCCCCATTACCCCTCCTTTTATTGGTGGGGTTTGGGTCAGGGTTCTCAATATGTATGGGATTGTGTAGGAGTGGAAAGGACTAAAAGAACTTGAACTTTCACAACCTGCGACAACTGAAACAACCATTTCGCACACCCAAAAAGTCATCTGGTGTTGGAGATAGTCGTCTCGCACTACCAAACGGCCGTTTGACAGTTTCCAATCACACACACATTTGACACTTTTAATTCCAATTAAAAAATACATACTAATTTTACTTACTCTCCAAGTATATGCAATCAAAACTATTTGGGAAACATCCTGAACCTTCATTTGATTCCAACCGGCCTGTCTCACCCAAGAGAGGTGCCTGTCTGACTCACCCAGATGGCCTTCTAGTGAGTTGAGATCAGTTGGTCGGTTCAATCATATTGAACCGATTGGTTCAAGGGAATAACTAAGCCAATTCGAACTTTGATTATCCTGACAGCCCAAACGGCTGTCCCAACAATTGAGATGCACGTATGGCATGCACAAACAATTGCCTCACTCAATGAGATGGTTGTTTGGCACACCAATCATCCAATCAGTCAATCTATTGCACAAATTAAATGCCTAAATACTTTAGTAATCAATCACATTGTCATTCAAGATCAAACTCCTCTTCTAGATGAGTTCCTATGTGTGTGACCCTATAGGTCCCATGTCACATTGGCAATGAATGTCCATAACTAGATTATGACATCACAAGCAAAGAGTGGTTCCTAGTTGTACATTAGTGCTACCAAAGTAAATGAAAAGTGGGAGAACAACTTCAACCTACAATCTTTGTAAGGTGTTACAGTGATTGTATAATACCTTTGTCTTTGATATCCAGGATGAGCTCGAGGCATGGTTGGTCATCCTCACAACATTCAATCCATGTTTCTTAGACCAAGAGCAGACTATTTGAGATAATTTGAACTCAATATCATATATTGATTAACATGTGAATGCACATGCATTTCTCGGTCTCGTTAATCAAGTGGACATGATATCATACTCCACTAGGAGGGAAAAATCATATATCTATCACTCATAGTCTATCCCTATGTGTCAAATTCACCCAATCATCACTGTTATAACAACCCATGTTTCAAGACTGCATTTGATGATGTCAAAGTGTACCCAACAACATGTTAAAAGTGCAATGATTTTAGGTCTAAGAATCACAATCATGACCTTCACTACGAGAAATGATTATGACCACCACAACCATGTGTCACTCTCAAGGTGGGTATGTTTGATACATTGTTCTCTAACATGTATCTATGTGCTTTGTTTGATATTACGATATTATGACTAATGAGATTTAGTCATCAGCAAACTCACTCTCAAATCTTATGTGTTATTGGTGTCTATCAACCTTCCACAATATCAACCAATCATGTACATTATGAGAATATATATGTACTCTTAACATCTGCATGATCTCATCACAAGGATAAGAACTTGACAACATGTGCCATTGAGTAATATAATTCTCTAGACATTCACTCTGTATCCTCATTATTTCATAACTGACTGAAATAGATAAATTGGAAGCTTGCCTTTATATATGTTATTATTAATCAAATCCTTTTAGGTAATTATGCCATGTCAATCATCATATGATTGTCTCTACGGGAATACCTTACCTACATACTCCCACTTGTACTTAGAGCCAATCACTATCAGATCTCATGCTTAGTGACTTAAATATATCCAACATGCTTCTACTGCACTAATGCAAAAATAGTAGGTTAGCAACACTTTGCTATTAGTCAGTATATTACATGTTTCTTATCTCTTCGATCTGATATGAAATTATCGTAATATGGTATCTGATATTCCTTGCCTAACAATTAACTTCATTGTTGTTATGACATCTCTACTGTGTCATCAATGGTCAGAACATCTATAAGTTCATCATATGAACCTTTTAGATCCATATAGTATCATTCTATGTACATAACACATGTATACTCAGCTTCTATTATACAATAGAATTAATGGTTGTTATTTCAAAACCATTCCAACTAATAACATCCTTTTCTCTTTTAAATCAAACATATTTAATTTGTGATTAGCTTTGTCATTTATGGAAGCTTGCATCAATTTAATTCTTTACATCCAACTCTTCCTCTTCATTGCAATCCTTATCGACTAGAAATTTATCCTTAAGTACTTTACAAGCACTGATGGATGTCTTTATTGACTTTCCAATAACCCTTATTAAAGTTAATATTATCTTGTCATGTCCAATACATACAATATTATATGGGATAAATGCATTAATATCTTACATGATAGATCCACTGTTGGGCTGGCCCATGGAATCTTATTCATGATATTTCCATTCTTCACAAGAATAGGAATGTAGGGTTCATGAGAGACTAATCTGAATTCTCTCTCATTTAATCCTTCCATGTTGGAATCTTTCAACACATTGCTAATGTACATGTTCAAACTTCCATTGTAAAACACTCAAGAACTATCGCATAGGTATTTATCCTTATCTCATAAAATGTTTCACCTAATCCTTTATTGTTGAAGGGGTTTTTCATGCCAGATCTCAATATTCACAATATTGAGATGTTATTCCTTGACGTATGTGGAATATTCATATATGCTCCCGCTAAATCTTTTGTAATCACATATTCCATCTTTTATCTTGATTCAAGTCAAATTCTTTGACTATCTTATCAAGTCAAAAGATCCCATTTCTGACGTGCTTGTTTTATACTGAGATTGAACTTTGTAGTTTCTAGAATTCATTTGCATTACTGAAGTTAAAAACCTTTTAGGTTGTGTCATGTACATATCCTATGATGTATTCCCTTAAGGAATCTGGTTTTAATCTTCATATGCCAAATCTCTTCATCTATTTTAACTACAACAACAAGCTTGACTATTGGTAAAGGAATTTCTATTATGATCAACAACTTGAACTGATTTGAAAACTATTCAACCAATTGTTCATTTTATGTTATCCATCTAGGTCCTTTTTGCCATAAGACCCTATTTCTCCCTTTGGGTATTACCCCTTTAGGTGGCTCTATCAAGGTCCTACCTTGTTAGTATACATGGATCCCATATTACTCAGAAATAGCTTCTAGTTGACCAGCTGGCTCATCCTATATGACCAACCCATATGAATTGTTGGAGTTCACAATCCTCCAATCTTATATGTGTTCTACTAGAACCATTTTATTCAGTGTTGCATGGTGAACCTGAGTTTCCACAAAAACTTGTGATTCTCTTAGTTATCATTGTGTCTCTTTGTTGCCATCAAACATTTTGAGTTCTACTTTTACTACCAATGATTCTTTACGAACTCAGTAATTCAATTAGTAAAACAATTTTGTTTATTGGATTGGGATTAATAATAATGTTCAACAATTATGGTTTATGGATAACACTTCTTCTAGAAACAATTTTCTTCATGTAGGTTTTAACCCTTTAGACAAATTGGGACATTCCCAAATCATATCACATATGATGTCTTTATAAACCATTCATATGGTACATCATTTAGTGATTATATATATATATATATATATATATATATATATATATATATATATATATATATATATATACATATATATATATATATGGTTGTTCATTCGTTACCCGCTGGAGTAACTCGGGGTTAAAAGAGTAACTATATGGTACACTAGAGTAACACTTCTGAATCAAAAGAGTAATTGTATTGATACATAGAGTAACTCTGAGAGAAAAAGAGTAACTGCACAGAAAATATACACTCAGTAAATATATGGATGGGTTTTTTTATTTGGGGGGGGCAAATAATATTATTTTTGGATCAAATATTTTGGGGAGCTCGATTAAATGCTCCTCTATAATTGCAAAAAAAATATCAAGAAGTGTGCACGGGTATTAAAGATGAGCCCTATATATATTTATTTATTTATGAGGAAAATAGACTATATTAATTGATAATCATATCATTACTCATCATGGTATGATCCTTTCATTCTAACACATCATCATGTTCATATGAATTTGACTTATGATACACTCACAATTCCATTTAAAAGATTCTCAAAAGATCGATGCAAAGTATTTCAACATTTGATCTCATCATAGTTTCTTAATACGTTCATCAAAGTTATACTTCATTTATAATCTCTTTGAACATTTCAAGATATTTCTATTTTATTGAGTACTTATCATCATATTACCAGTAATTGAAATGAAGTAACTAGCATTCAGTCCACAAGATCTTTATGCATCATATGCATGAGGTCTAATGAAAGCTTTATCCTCCCACTACATTTAGTGAAGGACTTCATGTCATATTTTTCATGAATTAGACTTGCATGTTTCCATAGGTTCAATAACCAAGGGAGTTTTTTTATCAGTAAGCGTGCCTCCTTCTTTGTATTAGAACCAAAATTTCATCTATACAATTGTGTTACGAGTAAGAAAGAGATAGGAAAACTATCTATACAAGGAGAATATAATATGTATCTATGCTCTTTTGATGTTTCACCAGATCATATTAGGCATCTTCAAAGATGTAGTGGTTCCTATGCACCCATAGGTGATAACATGCAATCAAATATTTGAGGCGGTTGTGCTTGTTTTCGAATTTTAGCATGTCATCCAGGTTCAATGGGATACTCATTGCACACCACAACTTTTGGGTGAATGATCAATTCTAGAAAATATGGTTTATATCCTCGACACACAGTCTGCACAGGGAGAATCTTGAGGCCAAAGAGAAGTTTTTCTATTTTAGATAATCATCAGTAACAAGTTTTCCATGAAGGAGCTTCCAACCAAATATTTTCATGTGGTTAGGGGCTCTTGTATCCCAAAGCCACCTAGCCCAGCTGACTAGAGGGTGTTTTGTTCTACAGAGTTCCCACACTGCTTTCCAAGTGAAGTTTTCAAGACCTACAATGTAGCATTTGTCCTTGGCTACTAGTCGAATATTGTTGCAGATATTCATCAGCTGGTTTGTGCCTCACATGGAAGTCACTTCCCATCTCCCATTCTTGATGAGCCCACATAGGTGGGAGGAGGGCTCAAATCCTAATCTATACATGAGTCGCGTACCAATCAGATCTCGCAGGAACTGACCTCCGACCGAAGGGTCTTTCCATACCATAATTTTGCTACCATCACCTATGTCATACCGATATGTGTTCTTGGCATGCATCTCATATTTGTACAATATGACTAATGTTATTGATAGTCTTGAGTTATCACTGATAAGCATTTGGCATAAAAATTCATCTTTGGATCATTTTTCACAAATATTGCAAGATGTTTTAGGGTCAATGACATGCAAGATCATATCTTTGAAATAGAAGCACTAATAATTCTTTATTAATAATCATCATTGTCTATACAAGATGCATAAATAAAATGTTTATATTCTAATGGCATCATGAAATAGTAGTTCTAATATCTCTATTGCATGTTCAATGGGCTAAGATAAATATAAATGTAGACTTTGGCGTCCATATCTATTGGTTAGCCTTGTCCATAGTTGTCCTTCTATGAGGATTTTACTTCTTGTCAGATCCTGCACATCAGTATGTCAGATCTCTTATCTGGTATTGTATACCAAAATTTAAGAAGTAATTAAATTTATCTTATGTTGTTTATACCCAAAGTGGAGGCCTCAGTGCCATCCTTCTTCTTCTTTAGTTCCTCTAGCCAGAGTGGGTATTTCTCTTCCAATGTCCATGTTGGTAACAATGGTGACAATCACCTCTTTATTTCTGTACTCCACCTTTTGCCTTGAGATCTGAAGACTTGGGCTTCTGGCTAGCTTTAGAACTCTTCTTAGCTTTACGTTTGCCTTTTCCTTTAGACTTCCTCTTTGTCTTACTGATCATCATCACAAACTTGGTCTTGTCTTTCTTGATTTGTGTCTTTGATGTTCTCAACATGCCCAACAACTCTGTCAACAACTTGTCAATGTCGTTCATGTTGTCATTCATGACAAACTGACTATATGACTCTGGCAGGGACTATAGAATCATATCAGTGGCCAACTCTTGGCCCCAGGGGAATCCCAGTCTAGCAAGGTTCTCCACATAACCAATGAGTTTGAGTACATGAGGACCTATTGGATATCATTCTACCATACTACACTTGAACAACGCCTTGGAGACATCATATCTCTATTGTCTTGCCTGATCTTGATACATGTTCTTGAGATGTGTGACCATCTCAATCACCCCCATGTTCTCATTCTGCCTTTGCAACTCATGGTTCATGGAACATAGCACCGAACACTTGACATCCACTACGTCTTTAGCATGCTTCTTATAAGCATCTGTGTCATCCATTGGAACATTTTTAGTTGGTTTCTCTAGTTTTGGCATTTCCAGGACATAGAGCTTGCACACCTACGTGAGAACAGTTCTCAACGTCCTAAACCAGTCATGGAAGTTTTTCCCAGTAAGTTTGTCCTTCTCAAGGACCGATCATAGAGAAAGTATATATATATATATATATTGTTTGTTGTTTCCATTTAGTTCTACAAAAGAATTTACAATTTTATCAAAAACTCATTTTTTATTTGATTTGATTAAATTTGGGAAATAATGATTTGGTTCGTAATTAATTATTATTCTCATTATTTTGTTCAAATTAATAACCCTCAAGTATCAATTTGGCAAATTGCAGCAAACAATTTTCTAACGAGCCAAGATCCCAAATTATTCAATTATTACCTGGCCTACACCATCGTCCATAATAAATTACTAAGGTTGGAAATCATGCCAATTGCATCATATGCAATTCTTGGATAGATGACATGTACAACTCCTTTCCATAATGATTTGCATGCTTCTGGGCCCAAACTCTCTGAGAATCACCAGTTAAGCCTGACCCAATAGCCAATTTGATAATAATGCACCCCGCTTTGGTGACACCTATATTACTACCATCACACTTCCATGAGGTAGATGGCACACCACACTTTGGCATAACCTATGCTTGGTCGAACGAGTTTTGCATGTGTATTGCTATTGGAAAGCTTCTTAGACTTAAAAAAAGCAATATAACAAAAAGAGATGGTTATGGCCATGTCTACTTATAATCCCTTCTAGCCACAAGGAATTACTACCACCTAGGTCAATCATCACATCACATGCATGAACTTTTTGTTGGTGTAGACATGTTCTTGCCAATTTGGGTAGATCAGATCAACCCTTAAACCAGTCACCTCGCCTCTTGGTTGGTCGGTTGGTCCTCATGTCCAACTAATGTTTGGAATCTTTCCAAATGGTCAGTTGGGCCCACCAGGCGGTCATTTGGTTCCATCGCCCTGTCCTCCATGGTACTCCGGATGTTCGACTCGTCTCATGAACTAGTCGTCTCAACCGGCGATGAACATCTTCAACCTCATTGCATGAAAAGAGACTATCCCATTGCTACTTTATTACATTGTATAAGAAAAAACTCGAGTTACATTCAAGGGGAGCAAAGGTAGGAAAATATTAACTTCACATTGGGAAGAGAGAGGCAAAGGCTTGATACACAGACTGAGATAAATAGGAACCAAACCATCCAACCACACACAGATAAAATGTATTAGCCATAACCACACTACACACCCACCAACAAAACCGCTTTTAAGTCAACCCATGTAAATTGCATATATATATATATATATATATATATATATATATATATATATATATATTAGTTTGGTATAATGTGGTCTTTGATCGGATACACATATGAGAGCATTTTTAATATTCACATCATATGCAATAAATAAATGATAAAACTAAAAATCCGATCATATCAATTATCCTAAAATATAGTAAATTGACATGGCTCCGATTCCACTGTTGGGAAATAGGGGCACAATGTATAACAACGGAAACAAAAATTTATCTGTTTGTATTCCCATAACAACAAAATTGCATCAACTATTATGAAATAGAAAGAATTATTTTAGTGAGTTATACTTGGTCTTGGAGCAAGTCCAACAACAAAACTCACTTCTTAGCAACTACTGACAAGTTTCTCTTGCACAGTGGTTGAGAAACTCCTAGTCTTTACCAGGAATAGCTATCAGTGCAACCTCTACAACGACCCCAGTGGTCTCTCCACGGAATACATGTTGACTTTTCTCTCCGAGTAGTAGACAAAGGACTCCTGCCTTTAGAGTAGTCCACAAGGACCAACTAGAACTCATGCCATTCACCAAGAACAGACATGAAGGAGTTGTCCTTCCTGTTGGTGTACTAGTCACCAATCTGCTCTCCCACAATGACAACTTATCAGTTGTTCTCTCCCATTGGCTATGCCTCCCTATCAGGTAGGGCTTGCCTGGGATCTCTTGGTTACCACAACCTAAGAATACAAAAGTTGTTAGAAGAACTAAATCTCAGTTGTGTCTTGGGAAGCCCCCAGTACCCAACCTTTTATAGGTGGGGTTTGGGTCAGGGTTCCCAATCTGTATGGGATTATGTGGGAGTGGAAAGGATCTGAAGAACTTGAACTTTCACAACCTATTATAGTCAAAACAACCATTTCACAAACCCAAATAGTCATCTGGTGCATGAGAAGGAAGTCCCGCACTTCCAAACGACCGTTTGGCAGTTTTAAAATCACACATGAATTTGGAAATTTCCATTCCAATTTATATACATATTAATTTTACTTGATCTCCAAGTATATGCAATCGAAACTATTCGGGAAATATCCCAAACCTTTGTTCGGCCCCAATCAGGCCTCTCACCCAAGCAACACGCCCATCTCACACACCCAGACAGCCGCCTGGTGAGTTGAGATGAGTTGGTCAGTTCAATCATATTGAACGAGCCAGTTCAAGGGAAAAAATAAGCCCCTTCAAATTATGATTACCTTCACAACCCAAACGACCATATTACCAATTGATATGCCCGTATGGCATGCCCATCTAACTCACTCAGTGAGATGGTTGTTTGGCACACCAGTCTGCCAATCAGTCAATCTGTTGTGTGAATTGAATACCTAAACACTTCAGTAATCAATCCAATTGTCGTTCAACACCAAACTCCTCTTCTAGATGAGTTAATATGTGTGCGACCCTATAGGTCCCATGTCATGTTGGTAGTGAATGTCCATGACTAGCTTATGACATCATAAGCAAATAGTGGTGCCTAGTTGCACATCAGTGCTACCCAATTTAATGGAAAGTTGGAGAACAACTTCAAGGTACAATCTATGTAAGGTGTTTTAGTGATTGTATAATTCCTTTGTATCTGATATCCTGGATGAACTCGAGGCATGGTTGATCATCCTCTCAACATTCAATCCATATTTCGTGAACTAAGAGCATACTTTTTGAGAAAACATGACCTCAATGCCATGTATTGATTCACTTGTGCATGCTCATGCATTTCTCAGTCTCTCTAATCAAATGGACATGATATCGTATACCAGTAGGAGGGACAAATCTCATATTTATCACTCACAATCTATCCTCATGTGTCAAAGTCACCCAATCATTACCATTATAATAACCCATGTTTCAGGACTGCGTTTAATGGTCAAAGCATACCCAACACCATGTGACGAGTGTAGTGATTTAAGGTCTAAGAATCACAATCACCACCTTCACTATGAGAGATGATTGTGACCACCACAACCATGTGTCACTATCAAGGTGGGTCTATTAGATACGTTGTTCTCTAACAAGTATATGTGTGCTTGGTTTGATATTACCATATTATAACTAATGATATTTAGTCATCAACCATCTCACACTCTGATCTTATGTGTTATTGTTGTCTATCAACCTTCCACAATAACAATTAATCATGGACATAATGACAATATGTATATGTACTCTTAACATCCATATGGTCTCATCACATGGATAGGATCTTGACAACATACGCCATTTAGTAATTTAATTCTCTAGACATTCACTATATATCCTCATTATCTCATAACTAAGTGAAACAAATGAATTGGAAGCTTTGTTGGATCCTAGATGGGTGATTAGATGCTCTAGAGGGGGGTGAATAGAGTTGAATGCACTTAAACAAAATTCATTAGACCTTCAAGATATATCACAAGATAAGGTTGCTAAATAGGAAGTTTGAGTGAAACTAAAACATGCATAGCAAGGATGAGAGAGATTTAGCAAGCAGAAGTAGACAAGCTATTTAGAGTGGTTCCACACTTCAAAATAGAAATGAGTCAGTCCACTTACCTAGAGAGGTCAACCTCTAGGATTTCTTAACCTTGCACCTTCATTATATTCATTATAAGAAATACAATACATGACCAAACAAAGGACTTACCTATCTAATACAAAGAGTCTTCAACCTTACCAAGGACTTACCCACTTTGCAAGGAGTCTTCCGCCTTCTTCCAAGGACTTACCTACTCTTACACAAGTCTTCATCCTTGCAGGGATTACCCACTCTTCTTGGATATTCGACTTTTGACTTCACCTTCACCCGGAGAAGCTTCCACCAAGGACTTACCCATTTGAGCAAGGAGTCTTCTACCTCCACTAAGGTCTTACCCACTCTTGCTCCAAGTCTTTAGCCTTGATCTTCACCAAGGGATGCCTTCCCTTCTTCTTCTTCACCTCTCTTATCCAAGAGAGAGAACCTACATATTCATGGTTGAAAAGAGAGATAGGGAGGTGGTGGAAGTGAGAGCCTCACAAGATATACATGTAGGACTAGCTCTCTTATACATTTCCTACTCACTCCAACGAATGTAGCAAGTGATTAAGCTTAGAGAGAGAGGAGGCTATAGGAAGCACTCAACTATAGAAAAGGAACCTCACATAGAGTTTTGCATTGAATGCTCAACCTTGGAATGAAGCCCAAGGGGTCCTATTTATAGCTGGGAATGCGTCTTAGCCTTTGGGAACACTTAAGAACAAAAACTAGTTGTTTTGTGGCTTGCAATGGATATATTTTCACTTGTTGCAACTCCACAATAGCTAGAAATACTATTCTGCACTTTTCCGTACAGTGCAATCGATCGAGTTTCTATAAAGGTAACTCGACCGATCCCACTAAGAGACAAGACCAATTTAGGGCATCGGTCGAGTTTGTCCTGGGGTAACTCGACCGATTCACTTAAATTAGTTTTGGTCAGTAGAGGGATCAGTCGAGTTCTATGAAGTGTAAACTCGACTGATCAAAAGTCATTTTCAAGATCCTATTAGGATCGGTCGAGTTTGCAACTCGACCGATGAACAACCTGATGTGAATTTTGGAAAATGGCATTTGAGTGGTTAAACATTTGATCTAAGTGCTCCTAATTTTTTCTAAGCTTAATTACAAGTCATACAATCATTACAAGTGATTTACAACATGATTCTAATGGATTTACATCATTTTCCAAAAATGTGCACTTATATTGACTTTGACTTGTCTTTTCTCCAAGTTGATATGGACAAGTTAGGGCATTTGGAGTGTGTCTATACCTAATCTGAAATCACTCAAGTAGAGACATTAGAGAAAATTAATTGGAATGGTTTAGTAATCATCAAAACAAGGGTTTAGTCAATTTAGACCTTGAGTCAACAAGCTTGCCTTTATATATGTTATTATTAATCAAATCCTTTTAGGTAATTATGCCATGTCAATCATCGTATGATTGGCTCTACATGCATACCTTAACAACACCCTCATATTCTATAGGACAATTCAAATAGTAGGCCTTATTTGGTTTGACTGTGTTCCAAGATTTGTAGTTCCAAATCATTGTGTATTCAAACTCCTTTAGTTTGGTTGGATGGAACTAGAACTCGTATTGAGAAAATCAACTGCAAACAATTCCAACTTATGAGATTTTTTTGGAAAATGAATTGTGCCGAAATTGGGTGCAATTAATTTTTTTATTTAAGAGAGAGAATATTATTCTTCTTGTCCCTATCACTAAGAAAAAAGGGGTATATCAGTTACATGTATCATAGTGTCAAATTATCTGATAACTCAGGGAAACTATGTGTGATTTACTCATTTGAGGTATTTTTACCTGTGTAAGTCCTTGTGATATGATTCTCTAACTATAGGTGGCATGACGGTCAAAGATTTGAAGCAGTAACAGTCACCAAGCTCTCCACTATAATACACTAATGTTCTAGAAATAGCTTCTTTTTCCACTCTGGAAAAGGAGATAGCTCGAGCTTTACACATTTTCCTAATGTTGTAAACCACATAGAAATGTTTCTAAGGGATGATAGTGGCCTCGTCCATCAGCTTCACTGCTAAGGCAGAATCCATCTCAAAGGTGGTTGGAAGAAGTTGCATCACTTGACCTAAATTATAGGCGTGGAAGATGGCTTCTATATATGCCTTGACTTTGTCTAGGGCCATGCCTGACGAGGAGAAACCCCAAACCACCTCACCTTTGACATTGCATGCCAACCCTCCTACTGTGACTCGAGAAGTGTGTTTGCCCATAGTTTTTTGCTTCTTAATAGAAACATTCATCTTCATCTCCCCAGGAGGAGGTTTAATCCATCACACATGGAGGTATGATTTGGAGTAGATGTGGGGTAGAAGGAGCCCATTGTCGAGACAAGTCACGGTGGAGTGCTGATCACCACTTATCTCCTCAACAATTTGCCTATTCATAGAAAGGTTGAAGTGGTGAATAGACTTGTGCCAAACCCTTCTGGGATTGATGTTGCTTCCCCTGTATCAGCTCTCACATGTAGCCTTCCATAAGCACCACATGGTAATTGAGGTAGAATGCCTCTCATCTTCCCAAGGAAGGAAAAGTGTGTTGGCAGTGCCCAAAACCTTTTGAGGGTATCCTCTACCATATAGCTGGAGCTTAGAGAATGAATGGCGAGAATGGATTCTAGCTTAGTCCAGAGAAAGGAAGCTAAATATCCCTTGATGAAAAGATGCAAGAGATCTTTGTATGTTCCCGTGTTGCAGCACTCACACTTAGATGTCAGGGGGATGTGGCAAGAGATTATCCTAGCATCCACTACAATAGCTTGATGTACCATTTTCCAAGTATGCACAACTACCTTGTGTGGGGTCTCAGGAGCTCAGATCCACTTGGAAAATGGGCATCTCATAGAGGAACATCTATCATAGCTATTTTGAAGAGGCAACCATAAAACAACCAGTGGAAGTGGGTTCCCATATAACAATGTCGTGGAAGGAGGGCAAAGAGAGAGAAGATACAACAATCATAGTAGACCCTGAGGGGGTTAAAGCTTGTGGTAGGATGGTAGTATCCCACCCTATATCCAACAACACCTCATTGATCTTAGTATCTTGATTCATTAAGAACTCCGAGTTTGTAAAGGAGATGAGAGGTTGGATGAGGAAAGGAGTGAACCAGAAGGAGGAGCTTCTGTTGCCAATTATCCATTTGTTATGGGCATGATGCTTGGGAAAATCTTCCAAATCTTCTTCCATTGGTTGGAAGCAAAGGACCCACATTTTAGAAACCAAGGGTGCTGCCTATCCTCACGCAAATAGTTAAGAAAATACTTGGACCTAAAAATAATAGCCCAAATAGAATTGCCTTTAAGGATATTCCATGTTGCCTTCGTAAGACATGTTTTCTGACAGTGAGATTTTTTTTGGATGTTGAGGCCGCTTTCTCTTTAGGCATGCAAACAAGTTGCCAGTTAATCCAAGATCTTCGTTTGTGGTGTGTTTCTACCAATGGTGTTGCACACTACTCAATTGGAGTTTGAATAGATGCAACCCCACAAATGGAAACACATGGTGGATTAAACTTTCAAATTTTGTAATG
Source organism: Alisma plantago-aquatica (assembly GCA_963693085.1). Taxonomy (NCBI): domain Eukaryota; kingdom Viridiplantae; phylum Streptophyta; class Magnoliopsida; order Alismatales; family Alismataceae; genus Alisma; species Alisma plantago-aquatica. The sequence goes on along the minus strand of OY856411.1, from coordinate 1,002,888,010 downwards.
ACCTACACAAACAACCTACTTGTACTAAAATGATAACCCACAAGTGCACGAGGTTGTGTCATTGTATAGGTAAGGTGGCAAGCATAGGGTCGATCCATAGGGAGAAAAGGGGGCACTAGAGTTAGGTTAGATTTTTGGGCTAGGTTCCTACTCTGGAGTCTAGGATTAAGGGTTTGAAGTCTGATATGATTGATTACACTACATTGAGCAAGAAAGCAAGTAAAGGAAAGAAAGTAAGATAAAAACCTAAGTTAAACCTAGACAGTTAATTCTACTAAGCAGGAAAACACAAGGCAAGGTAAGAAAAGAACATTTTACACTAAGGCAAGCAAGGAAAGGTCTACACTACACTAAGCTAGCAAATAGGATAAAAGAGAAATTAAATATCTAAACTAGCAAGGACAAAGCAAGAACAAGGCAAGAAGTTAACTAAGCAAGAAAAGAGCTAACTAAGCTAACACCAACTAAGAAAGAAGGCAATTAGGGTTTCAAAGTAATAAAGGGAGATGTGGGATGTTTGGGGATGCACTTATCAATTATATTGGGGGATCATGTGTCAACATTATGATTTCATTTAGATTATCAAGCCAAACAACATGCTAGATTCTAATGAATTAGCCTAAGCTTCTAACTAGCCATGGATATGATAGGTTGTGTATAGGGGAACTAGTCCCTAACACTCCCTACTACTCTTATGAGGGTCAATTGGGTTAGGGTTTAGGTTTAATTCAATTAGAGTCTAAACAAGTCTAGGTTTCTATGTTAGATGATCTTAGGATGATTAGGGGCTGAGGTTAGTAATGGGAGTGGAAGAGAGGTTTTAGGCCTCCCATCACCCACATTCTAGCCTTAAGAAAGCTCCATGCTAAGCTCACCAAATTCATATAAATTGGATACTTAGATCTCTCAACTAGGGTTAGGAGAATTGATTAGAATGTAGGAAGATGGGTAACTAGCTAGGGATCCAAGAACTGGACCTAGGAGCAAATCCCAAAATTCATACATATAAGTAATTGCCCTAAATTCCTAGGTGATTTTAAGCACAAACCAACAAGAAATTCATGAAGAGTGAGATAGAAATAGGACATATCATTGGAAAATGGAATTACAATGTTTACATATCATTTTTCCCCAACATGGTGTCAAAGTAACATTTTTCACCTCAAACAGCCACCCAAGGGGCCTAGCTACTCATAGCAATACAAAATATGAAAAGAAGGGAGAAAGAGATAGAAGAATCCATGTACCTCAGTGTAGATGAAGAATTCCTCTAGTTCAACTACTATAGGATGTCCTCCACTCCCCTCCAAGGTGCAATGGTATGGGATGGTGGTGGAAATGGGACAAAATAAGAAGAAACTAGTGTTTTGGTGGTGGAAATGGTGAAACGGAGTGGAATGGAGGTGGAAATGGAGTGAAATGGATAAGGGATGAAAATTGGGTGCTAAGAGGTGGTAGAAGGTATCTAACCTCGTGCTAGAGCCACCCCCTAGGTATATATAGATGTGGGTGAAGCAATGGGTCAAGTAGGGGTAGTATGGGAAATGCAGTGCAAAAATAGCTAGGTTTTTGTGAGTAGCACGACCGTGGTAGTCACCAAAGTTGGGTGGGGAGGGGTTCAAACGGTTGTGGTGGATGGGAATGACTGAGGTGAGAAATGGTGAAAAATCACAGGAACTTGGTTGATTTTGTACTAGAGGTGGCACAACCATGGTGGTTACCACGAAAGTGGTGGGGCTAGGGTAGCACGACCATGGTAACTTGGATTGCTCAGCCCGTTCTCTGCTCGACGGCCGTTTTTCTCTGAAGGTCACACAACCATGCAAGGTCGCACGATTGTTCTAGGTTAATTCACCATAGCCATTCTGCGTGGCACGACCGTGGTGATTGTAGATTTGCTCAAAGGTGACTCTGTTGATTTGCAAGTATGTGAGCACGACTGTGCTGGCCTATGGAATGGCACTTGAACTTGTTTCTATGGATTTTCTGGGACATCATTGCTTCAATGGATCTTTGTCCACTAGGGGTAGGTTGAGGGAGCATCATACTTCACTTTAGGTCATTGAAAGGGTAGAGAAACCCTAGGATCACTCCTCTCTCTCCTCCATGAAGAGTGGTCCAAATACCTAAAAAACATGCAAGTAATGTCCATAAGTGCATTTTATACAAATATGTATATTGAGGGGAATAACATGCAATATAACAGGTATAGATGTTATTGAAGTGCAATATATCACAAGATGAAGCCCTAAAATAGGGATCAATCACTACCCCAAACTTAAAACATTATTGTCTTCAAGTATGCTTCAACTCAATCTCTCTGCAAATTTTTCACAATCAAGAAATGACAAATGCAATGCAAAAGATGATTATCACTGAATGGGATCAATGTTGAATAAGTACATGCTTTCCACCTCTCTCCTCTCCTACTTTCACAAACCAATCATGAAAAGAGCACAAAGAATATGAACTTCAAATTAGCACATAGAACACACAAGCTATCCATATTTCTTTCATGTAGTTCTGGGTAGACAGTTTCATGATGGCATTAATCAAGGATAACTAGGAGTGTTGTTTCACCTTCATGCATTCAACCTTATGCTTCAAACCATACCAAGTGACCTGTGTGGATGTGGAAAAAGGGTGAAGTGAGCTAGGTTTCATGTTTCCTAGCTCAATGGGTATGAAAATGGAAGAAAGGATTGTGGAAAACTTTTAGAGTGCTTTTACACACTCATCTTTTCTTTATTTAGATTCTCTTAAATAGGAGCATCTTTTATTTTCTTTTTGCATTTTCTTTTTCTTTTTTCTTTGCCCTTGGAGTAGATAGGGCATATGGTGATTAGAGTGAAGCAGGAATATATAGATGTTGCCACACCAAACTTTTGGAGGTGGCCATGGGTGATATGTGCACTTTGGCATCCTTTCATGAGGCGGAAGGGTAAGAAGATGGTGAATGAATAGTCAGGTCAAAGAGGGTCACTAGCATGATTCTCAACATAAGGTCTCCTGCATGAAAATTAATCCAACACTTCATCCAATAATTTCACACCACATGAATGAAAACCTAAAATTGATACTTCTATCAAGTGATTTCATAGGCACTAAGCGCTCATAGCTTGCTCAAGTCACAATTCAACCAAACACTCACAAACACAAGAGAGGTGGTGTACATGTAAAAAGTCAAGAATTGTTACCATTTAGCAACAAATAATAATAATTCACTTGCATTTGTCAAAGGTCATCATTTTTAACCCAAAGAGTAGAGATTGGGTTGAAACACACTTTTAGGCCAGAAATCACAAATTTGGGCAAAATTGGCCAAAACGGTGCCAAGTTGCCTTCAATCACATCTAAGCCTAGATTATTAAACATAAAGTAGGAAACACGAAAATACTAGCTAAAACATGCAAAAACTAGCAAAAATTTGCATGATAAGCAATGCATGACAAAAAGAGAATTTTTTTGAAAATTATGCAAAAATTGCAAGGAATAACTACATGACATGCAGGTATGCAAGAAGGTAAATTCTAAACTAAAAAAACAAAAGCAAAAAAACAAAAGTAAATGGCAAGTGAAATGCAAAATGAGAGTGAAAATGAGATAGCAGCATACCGCCCTACTACCCCAAACTTTTGAATCATGTTGTCCTCAGTATGACACTAAAGTCTAGGAATGATAGGGTAGATGATCACCGCGGTGGCGGAGCTCCTCCCTGTGGTGGAGGATGCTAGTATTAGGAACCCCATTAGTTTGACTATGAAGGCGGGTAGTTGTCCTAAAATGGTAACAGTGAACTCCACCAATCTTCCCCCCACTAGGGGTTCCTCTGGGACTGGGCATGCTGGAACTAATACAAGTGGTTGACTTGAAAATGCATCTGTTTATGATCTAACCACATATCATCCTGGGTGCTCTAGAAACCCTCATGTGCCCTCAAAATACCCTCCTGAGTGTTCGATATGCCATCTTGAGTGCTCTGGATGCCCTCCAACTATACATGTATGGTGGACATGTCATATGCGTTCGTCGTGGGCTATTGCTGTGATGTTTCACCTCACATAGCCTCATCTTGTACGTCTCTTAATCCTCAACTATCCTCCTCCTCTCAATAGCTTCCTATGACTCTCCATGCCCTTCAAGCAAATCTCTGGCTCCTACTGCCATGTATCTCTAGGGTGCTCCTCTTCCCACCTCCTCAAGATGTCCAAGAAATTTGGAGATAGACCACATCCCTCTAGGAGATGTGTGGCATGGTAGGGGAGCTCTAGTAAAACCCCTACATAAGGAGGGTTGACCTAGTAGAAAATCTTTTGATCAACCACTGAAGTCATAGATGAGCGAGTCAAGTAGTGCAGGTCAACGAGATTTCCTCCTTCTGCCTTTGTGTAGATAGATACATCATGCCCTAAGGCCAAAGAAATGGAAGTTACAATCCCTCCCATAATAAAAGGATTCTTGCTCTTGGATGGGATTTCCCTCATGTGATCAATAATAAGTGACCCCATATTTACAAGCTTTCCCTGCACCATCCATCCCAACACAAAAAGGTCTTTCTTGGTACCACTACCTTAATTTTCATATCAGGCGAAGATGGTGTTTGCCAAGACCTTTTGAATGTATCTTAAGATTGTGAATACAACTTTTCTTTGATTTACCCACCACAAAACTACTTTTCCCAGTAAGTTTATTCCACATTGTAGTGTAATTTGCATTGGTTTCCCTATTTGTGCTTCCTTGATCAAGTGATGATGCTACCTCGAGAGTTGGAATAAAAATGCCCTTCAGAAAGGATGCAGTGATGAGGTAAGTGCTATTCCCCAAAGTAACATTGATGGCATCATGTGAGACCTTCTCTAGGGTTGTAAAGAACTATTGTGTAATCTCCATATATGTCTCCTAAATTTTGGTCAACACCTCAACTAGCCCAAATGCTCCAAGATATCCTGAAAAAAATCAAAGATGCCCAAATTTCTCATTGTCTCCTGGCACGTGTAGCGAGTGGCAATCACTCAATGTGTTAAGCACTCAAGGTTCTTTGGCTTCTTCCCTTTCTTGCTCTGACTGTTAGATGTTGCCTCATGATGTACTTCAGGTGCATCCTCTTGCTATGCATCTGGTATTGTCTCATATGCATCATCTATCAGTAGCCACCATCGTGCTCTCGATTCTGGCTGTGGCTACGGTGTTATGGATGTCGAAGGTTGTCCAGCTAAAAAGGATGACCGAGCTACCGAAACTGATGGGCAGGCTTCTGAGACTGATTGTCAGGTTACTTCCCTACCTCGGTTGGGTAGTCTGGAGGACTCCTTCATCATGAGATCCACCTCCGCAACCACATGGCATGACTCTCCTTGTGAAGCAGAGGCTGCCGATGGTGGTGGAAGTGCTAGGAGAGCTGACGGAGTTGAAGAAGACACATTCTTGGGCTGCATCTGTAGAAAATGACTCCTTGGTCTTAGATACAACCTTATTAACCATTTGCTTCATTTTGGATCAAAATTGGTAAAAAAAATGGGATTTTAGGTTTTCTCTAAAGAACGGGGCTGTTGCGGCGGATTGGATAGAAATGAGATGTTTTGTGGATGAAAATGGGTGGAATCTGGAGATTAAGGTAGTAGAAATGATGGGGGATTGATTGGAGATGGATTGGGGCTGATTTTATGGTGATTCGAGTGTGATGGAGTGTCTGGGAGGTGTTGTACGTCTGTCATTCACGAAGAATGGCCGTGGTGTTTGTAGAGTTGAGAATAGAACTGATTTGAGATTTTTGCAAATTGCTGACTTTAGTGTTGGAGTCGGGCTGCAATATGGCCGTGCTGCGTGGCATGGCCATAGTGGCTCGCTTGCTGAATGACCGTGGTACCCCACATGGCTGTCCTAAGTGGGTGGCTACACAACCGTGCTTCCTTGCATGGCCATGCTGGGTCTGTTCTTCAGTTCTTGACTTCTTCAATTTTTCTCGACTCCCCTGTTGATTGTGAATGTACCACCACAGCCGTTCCATGTAACCACGGCCATGGTGAGTACTATGGAAGTAGATTTCAACTCGAATCTCATCAAACATAAGATCGTTGGTCCAAAATGATTTTTTCATGGATTACTTGCCAACATCTCATCTAACTTTCCTCGTTTCACCCTATTTTCACCTACACATCTGAAAATTAAACAAAAACTATTATAAACAAGTGTGTGTGTGTGTGTGTTTTCTTGGAAAGTGTAGAAAAAAGGCAAAAGTAGTTAAAAATGGAAGGTTGGTTGAATAATTCCCAAACCTAAGTGGGTTGCCTCCCACAAGCGTTGAGTTTCATGCCTTCATCAGGGTTTCTTGGTGATTCTCCAATCATTCATTCATTTGGCATCCTCATGTGCCCATTTTTGCAATAAATACATCTCTCATTTGCACTCAATATATGTTCCTCATCCCTTTGATCACCAAAGCTATCATCAAATCCTTCATCTAGGTCTCCTCTTCTTGAATGATCATTAGGACTCTTGAAGTGACCATATCCAATATCATCACCTCAAACCTGTCAGTTTGAGGAATTGTATATGTTGATCTTTATCTTCATATCAATGAAGGAGACTGTCATTATGCTATTGTGAACATGTATCTCGGCATCAGCTATAGATAAGAATGCCCTCCCTAAGATGATGGTGATCTTCCTATCATCTGGCTCCTTGTCAAGAACAATGAAATCAGCTGGGAACACTACTCCTCTTTCCTTGTCAATCATTACCAAGACATCATCCACTCATCCTCTAGGCACTTGATGGAGAGATTTTCCAATTGAAGAGTGCAATGTGCCAGTTTCAACTTGCCTAAACCTAGCTCAACATAGACACTATATGGCATCAAATTCACATTGAATAGCAAATCAAGTACAAATTTGCCTATGTGATGCCCCCCAATGTATCTAGGTATGATTGGGGCTCATGGGTCTAACCTCTTCACGGGAAGTGAGTGCTTGAGGATAGAGCTCACTTGTTCACTCAACTTCACTTTCTTTAGTATTCTCCACGTTGACCTTCTCTTCACAGTGCATAAGTTCTTCAGATGCATGGAAGATGATGGGATTTGCTTGATAGCATGCAATAATGGAATATTGACCTTCACTTGGCAAAACACCTCAAGAATGTCAATCTTGTGCTTTTGTCTCCTCCTTACTTCTGGTGGATCATCTAATGCTTCAATGAATGGTGGTTCACTTGCTTTGGCCTTGCTTGCATCAACATGAGGCAGAATACTAGTGATGGTGGGACTTGCAAATGGAGTGTGAGGTGGAGCACATGACATCCCAAAATCAACAGGAGGTATCACAATACCATCTTCGGCAATATCAATCATAGTATAACCACTTGGCTGCTTTTTCTTTGATTTATCAACCTTTCTTTGACTAGCGGGCAGCTCAAGACATTTTCCACTCCTTAGAATTACCACAACACTTCCTTGCTCATGATGGAGAGCGGGAGCTAGTTGTGGATGTGGAGGAGGTGGCGGTGACACTTGGTGTTGAAATTGATTTGAGGTGGAGGGAAGAATTGATGTTGGAAGGTGAATCGTTGAGAAATTTGTGGTAGTCGAGGGGGGTATAAGGTTTGGGGTCACCTTGGAAGTGGTATATGGGTTGGACTTGCATGGGAGGTGGACTATAAAAAACTTGTGAAGAAGGTGTTGGTCCACTTGCTTCATTGAGACACAAGATGGGTTTTGAAGATAATTTTTCTTCATGGAGAGAAATTACAGAAGATAACTGATCTATCCTCTCTTCAAGCCTTGTCACATTCATTTATATGCCATCAAAGCTCTTCAACCTAGAGAGAACCACTAGCTCAAACCTTGATCTATATCTTGGACTTTGTGGTTCTTGGTATCTATAGGAGTGATGTGTCTTATTTTCTTCACCATAGAACTCAATAGAATTAACCAGGTGGCAAGGAACATTCGTCACCTGGTTCTTCATGAAACTTATCATGTCACCAAGAATCTTCATCACTTGTGGGCTGGAGTCATTATGAGTCGAATATGTCATATTTAAGGCATGGCCACCATCACTCATCATGCTTGAAGCTCATATTGTATAACCTTCTTCTATCTACTCATACAAGGGCCATATCTCCTCAGGTGGCCTAGCCATGAAAACTCCTCAACAAGAAGAATCTACTGAGGTTTGGATCTTTGGAGATAGACTAGAGTAAAAGGACTGAACTAACTGCCACAAAGGGATCTCATCATTTGGGCACTCTCTCAACATATTCTTAAATCTCTCCCATTCATTGTGAAACTGCTCATTTCCCATTTCACTAAAACTCATCACAGCATGCCGCATTTGTGTTAACCTTTCTATAGAGTAGAATTTCCTTAAGAAGACATTCTTCACTATTTTCCAACTCATGATGTCCTTCCTTGAATCATACCAATCTTTGGCTTTGTCTTTGAGGGAAAATAAAAATAAGGTCAACCAGATTGTGTCATCACTAGCCATCGACATCTTGAAGGTGGAGCATACTTCAAGAAATGACTCCAAGTGCTTGTAGGGGTTCTCACTCTTTGATCCATAGAAGAAGGATAGGAGCCCAAGAAGACTTGAAGGGATGGAGAATTGCTCCCCTAGAGTTTGATCAACCCTACTAGCAATTGGTAATTTGTATTTGCTAAGTATGAAGTAATATTGTAGTGGTTTGTGGGCTACATTTTGGACTTCCAACTTGTCTTCTCTGTGTGACTTGCCACATGCACAAGGCACAACCAAACAAAAGAGAACAAGTTAGCAAAACAATATGCACAAAGAATACAAAGAATAAAGAATAAATACTAGCAATGGTGAGAGTATTAGGAAAAGTCAAAACATAACTAACTAGCTAGGCCGAGCGCCTTTCTCCCCGACAACGACGCCAGAAATCTTAGTGCATTTCTGCCAATGGTGTTGTACACTACTCAATTGGAGTTTGAATAGATGCAACTATGCTAACAAAAACACACAGTGGATTAAACTTTTAAAATTTATAATGACCTACACAACCAACCTATTTCTACTAAAATGCTAACATGCAAGCGCACGGGGTCCTGTCGTAGTATAGGTAAGGTGGCAAGTAAAGGGTTGATCCACATGGAGAAAAGGGGGTACTAGAGCTAGGTTAGTTTTTTAAGCTAGGTTCCTACTATAAAGTCTAGGATTAAGGGTTTGAAGGTTGATTTGATTTATTACACTATGTTAAGCAAGAAAGAAAGTAAAGGAAAGCAACCAAGAAAAAAACCTAAGTTAACCCTAGACAGTTAATTCTACTAAGAAGGAAAAGACAAGTCAAGGTAAGAAAAGAACATTCTACACTAAGGCAAGCAAGGAAAGGTCTACACTACACTAAGTTAGCAAACATGACAAAAGAGAAATTAAAGATCTAAACTAGCAAGAAAAAAGCAAGAACAAGGCAAGAAGCTAACTAAGTAAGAAAAGAGCTAACTAACCTAACACCATCTAAGTAAGAAGGCAATTAGGGTTTTAAAGCAATAAAGGGAGATGTGGGCTGTTTGGGGGATGCACTTATCAATTAGGTTGGGGGTGACTTGTGAACATTATGATTTCATTTAGATTATCAAGCCAAAAAACAAGCTAGAGTCTAATGAATTAGCCTAAGCTACTAACTGACCATGGATATGCTAGGTTGTGTATAGGGGAACTAATCCCTTACACTCCCTACTACCCTTGCAAGGCTCAATTGGGTTAAGGTTTAGGTATAATTCGATTAGAATCTAAACAAGTCTAGGTTTCTACGTTATATGATCTTAGGATGATTAGGGGATGAAGTTAGTAATGGGATTGGAAGAGAGGTTTTGGGCCTTCCATCACCCACATTCTAGCCTTGATAAAGCTCCATGCTAAGCACACCAAATTCATCTAAACTAGCTACTTATATCTCTCAACTAGAGTTAGAAGAATTGACTAGAATATAGGAAAATGGATAGCTAGATAAGGATCCAATAATTGGACCTAGGAGCAAATCCCAAAATTCACACATATAAGAAATTGCCCTAAATTCTTAGGTGATTTCAAGCACAAACCAAGAAGAAATTAACGAAGAGAGAGATAGATATAGAACATAATCATTGGCAAATGGAACTACAAGGTTTACATATTATTTCCCCCCAACATGGTATCATTGTAACATTTTTCACCCCAAACAGCCCAACCAAGGGGCCTAGCTACTCATAGCAATGCAAAATACAAAAACAAGGGAGATAGAGGTAGAAGAAGCCATGGGGCTCAGTATAGATGTAGGATTCCTGCACTTCAGCTGCTGCAAGACGTCCTCCACTCCCCTCCAAGGTGCAATGGCATGGGATGACGGTGGAAATAGGTGGAAACAAGAAGAAACTAAGGTTTTGGTTGTGGAAATGGTGAAATCAAGTGGAATGGAGGTGGAAATGGAGTGGAATGGATAAGGGGAGAAGTTGGGGAGCTAAGAGGTGGTAGAAGGTAGCCAACCATGTGCTAGAGCTGCCACCTAGGTATATATAGGTGTGGGGGAAGGCATAGGTCAAGTAGGGGTAGTATGGAAAATGCAGTGCAAAAATAGCTAGGTTTTTGTGAGTAGGACGACCATGGTGGTCACCACGACCATGATGGGGAGGGGTGAGAATAGTCGTCGTGGATGGGAATGACCGAGGTGAGAAATGGGAAAAAATCATAGGGACTTGGGTTGATTTTGTACTGAAGGTGGAATGGTTGTGGTGGTCACCACGGTCGTGGTGGGGCTAGGGTAGCACGACCGTAGTGATCTATTGGATTTTACGTGGTCAGAATATGCACAAGAAATAAAAAAATTTACTTGACCATAAACCCATAACCAACATATCGCATCAATATATATGTAATGGGAAGGATGATTTTAGCGAGATATACCTCATCTTGAGGCTTTCTCAGTGACTATACCTCGTAGCAAGTACAACCTTCAACCACTAATCTTCGACGGTGTTTGTGCCACTCTTGGTCTTGACTCGGACTGTAGTTGACTGTTGTCCTCCTGAGCGACATAAATCTCCCTCTTCTATGGATAGTCTACATGGACCACCGAGAACTGTATTCATCCTAAAGAATGAACTAGAAGGAGTTGTCCCCTTCTGTCGGTGTACTAGTCACTGACACACTCTCCCACAACCAGTTTTTGTTTTGTAGTTGTCTTTCCCTTGTTGTTCCTCCCTGGACAAGTAGATCTTGCTTGGGATCTCTCGGTTACCACACTCAGAGAGGACAACAACTTTGTAGAGAAACTGATGTTCTAAGTTGTATCTCTAGAGAAGCCCCCTATACCCCTCTATATAAACTGGAGGGTAGGGTCAGGGTTCGTAGTCTGTGCAGGAGTATAAGGGTCTAGAATTTCAATGAACAATTTACACTACGATAGGTGAACCGATCATTTCATAACTGAAATGGTTGTTTGGCAAGGTGATCCAATCGGTTCACTAGTGAACCTGTCAGTTGGGAGTGTGAGCCAATTGGTTCACCCAGTGAACCAATCGTTTCACTTCCCAGACCTTCCTACAATTGACTTTCCTTATTTGTTTCTAATTAATGTAAAGATCAATTATTGTCCCAATCGAATTGAACAAGTGAAACAAAAACCTTTTCTCACAAACCGGGACAACCCAACATTGCTCATTTGGTCCAAGTGAACGGGTTGGTTCACCAGAGTGAACTGGTCATATCACCGACCATGAGCCGATCGGTTCACCCAGTGAATCGGTCAGTTGTTGGTCCAGATTGTGCAGAACACAGTCAATTCAATTCTCAATCAATCTGACACTCTAATCAGTTGGTTCAACACTTGAAGTTGATGATTCTGAGCCAAGTCTATTGATTGAATGTTTGATTGAGTACCTAAACACTTTAGTAATCAATCAAAATATCATTCATGGATAAACTCCTCTTACATGTTAATGTTTTGTGTGTGACTCTATAGGTCCCATTTCACATTGGCAGTGAATACCCATAACTAGCTTATGACATCACAAGCAAAGAGCGGTACCTAGTCGCACATCAGTGCTACCCAAGTGAAAAGGAAAGTTGGAGAACAACTTTCAATCCTATAGTATGTGATTGGTGTTCCAGTGAATGTATAATTCCTTTATCTCTGATATGCTAAATGAACTCAAGGCATGGATTTGTCATCCTTTCAACGTTCATTCATGTATCTTGAACTAGAGCAGACTGTTTGAGATATTTGTGACATTAATATCATATATTGATTTACATGTGCATGCACATGCCTTTCTCAATCTCTCTTATCAAGTGGCTTGGAAATCATACTCCCTTAGGAGGTACAGATTCCATATCTATCATGCACATCTATCTCATGCGTCAAAGCCACCCAATCATCAACTTTATAACAACCCATGTTTCAGGACTGCATTTGATGATATCAAAGTGTACCCAATCACATTCGACGAGCGTAGTGATTGCAGGTCTAAGAATCAAAATTACCACCATCACTATGAGATATGATTGTGACTACCATGTCATGGTTCCATGTGTCACTCTCAAGGTGGGTATGTCCGATACATTGTTCTCTAACATGTATCTATGTGCTTGGTTTGATATCATATATCATGACTAATGAGACACTGTCATCAACCAAAACACACTCTAGTCTTGATGTGTCATTGTTGTTTATCAACCTTCAACAATGACATCTGACCAGGGACATAACAAGAATATACATACTCTTAGCATTCATATGATCTCATTGTTCAGGTCCTCAACCTAAAGACATACGTCCTTGAGTATTTTCATTCTTTAGACATTCATTCAGCTCCATCATTTATCTCATAATCGATTGAGCTAGAATAAATTGGAAGCTTGCCTTTGATATTTATTAAATCAATCATGATGTATGAAAATCAAATCATCATATGATTGACTCTCAGGACATACATACCAACAAACTTCCACTTATACTTAGAGCCAATCACCTTCAAATCATATTCATAGTGATCTCTAAACATGTCCCACATGTTTCTATTCCGCTAGTGCTAATCCAGTGAGTTAGCTACATTTTGCTTTAGTCGGTATATTGCATGTGTCACATATCCTTGTTGTACGACATTTCATATGAGACGAAGTTACCATAATATGCTATTTGATATTCCTTTCCTAATAATTAGCTCCATAGTTTGACTTAGTATTTCTACTTTGTCATCAATGGTTGGAATATCTATAAGTTCATATGTATGAACTTATAGATCCATATAGTATCCTCTAGTGTTCATAACTCAAGGACACTCATCATTCCTTTTAGAATTAAAATGGCCTTTTAATTTTACTCCTGAACATTTCCATTTAACAACTCTTGTTCACTTTACAATTGAATATAACTTTTATATTTTGCATTTTGCGATCATTATTCTGTCATTTCGGAAGCTTGCATCAACATAACTAATTTACACTCAACTCTTCCTATTTTACCATAGAACTAATCCTTTAATACTTAATAAGTACTTAAATAAGTTCTTTATGGTATTCCAGTGACTCTCATTGGAAGTAGACAATCATGCACTCGTAATGAACAATACATACGAGATAATTGGATGAGTATATCATATTGTCATGTCTAATACATACAAGATGATGAATTCATATATATTTTCTTGTCATGTCCGATACATACAAGATAAAGGGACGATTACATACATGATAGATCCAATTTCCCAAGGCATAAGGCATCCATCTATGCGTTCCTATTCTTTATAAGAATTTGGGACACTAGGCATATGAGATACTAACTTCATGTAATATGGACAAGTTTTCTCCCACTGAATCTTTGCACACTAAACCCTTCAGCATAGAATACCAATGTATTCTCTCTATTTATCAAGTCAAGAGACTTTTAAGAACTATCTCTATAGGTCTCTATTCCTATCACATAGGACATTTCTCTTTATTCCTTTAAAGTAGGTATTTCCACACCAGTTTCATTTTATTCCTCATCATCATGTAGAATATGAATATGCTCCCACTAAATATTTATAATCATAGATCCTTTCTTTAGTTTGATATATCAATCAAACCTTTTGACTATATAATCAAAGTAAAGACTCCAGTTCTGAAGTGCTTGTATTTAATCAATCATATTGATTAAACTCTTGTAACTTATAGACTACATTTGCATTAACATAATTATAAAACCCTTCAGGTTCTGTCACGTACAAAGCCTCATGTTATTCCTTCTAGGAATGTGGTTTTAATGTCCATATGCCAAATTTCATAGTCTTTAAGTTCCAATAGAAAGCATGATCCTTTATGGCCTATAGCCACCACAATTGGTTAAATAAAATCATCAGGTTGAACACCTTGAACTCCCTTGAATTTATCTCAACCAATCAGCTCTTCAAATGTCATCCATGTTAGTCTTAACTCTTAAGACCCAATTACAATTATGCGTTTTATCCCTATAAGTGCTACCATTAAGGTCATACCTTATTTGGTTCACATGGAAGTCATCTTGGATCTTATGGCTTCAAGCCATAACTCAAAATTAGGTTTGTCAACATCATCTAGATAGATTATTGGCTCATCATCATATGAACAATTTCACCACCTTTGAGTTTGTAGGATATCATTACCCATCAAGCTCAAGGTGTTTTCTACTAGATATATGAGGTGTATCTATTACATTAGGAATTTGAGATTCCACAACACTTGTGATTATCAATATCCTTTTATACCTTTATTTAGTGTAAAGCATGTTCTTTAGAAGAATTCAAGAAGATTAGTTATTTGTTTGATGATCATTCTCTTACTATTTAGAGTATGATTTCTTCTTTGATTTAGACATCATTATGCCTTAATCATGAGTTATCTATGATACACTATCATATTTACTCACAAGGTCCTCAAACATTTGGTTTAAGTATCTCATTCATTGATCATATCAAAGAATTAACACTTTTACCAAGTTTGTTCTGAATTTATGATATTCTTGAACATTTCAAGATATTCATATTGGTATTCCATTAAATACCATATTTGAAGTATTAACATTTACTCCAATATGTATGTATATACATCAATATGTATTATACCTACTAGAATAGTCATTCTCCCACTACATCTAGTGAAGATTGACTTGTCATCATGCCCAATAAACAAGACACTCATATCTCTTAATGGTTCATTAACCAAGAGAGTCTAGATTTATCCATCAACATGGAACTTAGAGATGAATTTCTCATTCATTTGTTTGGATGATAATGCTAATTAATTGTTTGAGTCATGAATAACTTTTAGGTATTATTTATTTTATCTCATGCATATCAAGTACCACAAGATAAATAAGGCATTTTGAAACATGAACTTTATTGGTAGACATCCTTGTCATTATAAGATGCAGACATAAAATGTTTCTATTTATTGGAAAAATGAAATAGCAGTTCATAAATCTATTACATGCCCTTTTGGCTGAAATAAACTAAAAGGTACTACTATCTATGGAAGAAACACTTGCTCCAATATTGATGAGTGTTCCTTCTTGGTCCTTTCATAAAGGCCATCACTTCTTTTCAGATCCTACACATCATATATGTCAGATCTATATCTTGGTATCGTATACCTAAGATAAAGAAGCATTTTAAGTTTATTTCATGATTCCTGAGGTGGAGACTTCCATCCCCTCCTTCTTCTTCTTTAGTTCATCTATGTAGAGAGGGAAATTTCTCTTCCAATGTCCTAGCTCATGACAATGGTGATATTTGCCTCCCTTGTTCACCCCTCCCTTGGCTTTGAGAGTTGAAGATGACTTGGGCTGCTTACTAGCATCAGAACCTTTCTTTGCTTTGCCCTTGCCCTTTCCCTTACCCTTACCCTTAGACTTTTCATTCTTTCTATTGATCATCATCACAAATTTGGGTTTGTCTTTCTTCATATGTGCTCAGCTGTCCTCAACATGCCCAACAACTCTGTCAATGACATGTCAAAGTTGTTCATGTTGTCGTTCATCACAAACTTACTGTGGGATTCTGGCAACAATTGTAGTATCACATCAGTAGCCAACTCTTGGCTCAGAGGGAATCCCAGTCGAGTTAGGTTCTACAGATACCCAATCATCTTGAGAGTGAGAGGACCTACTGGATCTCCTTCTATCATGATGCACTTGAACAATGCTTTGGGGACATCATATCTCTATTGTCATGCCTGGTCTTGATACATGTTCTTGAGATGTTGAACCATCTCAATGACATCTGTGTTCTCATGTTGTCTCTGCAACTTATAGTTCATTGAGCACAACATCAAGCACTTCATATCAATGGCATCCTCAGTATGCTTCCTGTAAGCATCCCTTTCAGCCTTTGGTGCAGTGGGAGCGGGTTCTTCTGGCTCTGGTGTATCTAGGACATAGAGATTTCACTCTTGAGTGAGAACAATTCTCAACGTCCTAAACTAGTCATGGAAGTTGTTCCCATTTAGCTTGTCCTCCTCAAGGACCAATCACAATGAAAAGTGATTGTCGTTGGTATCCATTTATTCTACAAAAAGGAAATTTGCAATTTTAGTTCAAAACTCATTTGATTTGATTTGATTTGAAAATTGATGATATTAATTGGTCTTTAATTAGTTATCGCTCCCACTATTTTGATCAAATTGATAACCATCATGTATCAATTCATAAGATTGTAGCATACACCCTTCTAGTGATAAAGATCCCGACTTCCTCTAAGTTATGGACCCGTGAGGGCTGTCACCCACAACTAGCTTCTTTTAGGTAGGCAAATTTTTCCAGTTGCCTCATATGCAACTCTTAATAGATGTTATGAACAACTCTTTGTCATGAACATCTGCATGCCTCAAGGTGCTTAATCCTATTAATATCACCTTGTTAAGTCCAACCCAAAAGCCAACACAATGAATATGCACCTTGCAAATACAAACCCACGTATTCACCATCACACTTCCATGAGATAAATGGTGCACCACGTGAAAGCATGCCCACACTTAATCGATCAAGATTTTCATGTGTGCTGCTTTTGGAAGGCATCTTCAACTTAATATGTTTGTTGAGGGGTTTTAATATGCTTATATATGCATATATGTATCCAATCAGAACATATATAGTACATATCATATACATACTATATCCCACAAATGAAAACATGCAATAATGATAAAGCGATGATTATGGCCATCCTATTATAGTTCCTTGGAGCCACAACAAACTACGACCATCTAGGGTCTACATCACATGCAACCTGTTATTGATGAAGATATGTGTTTCCCAAACCGGGTTGAATGGTTCAACCTTTGAACTGGTCGACTCACCTCTTGGTTTGTCGGTTGGTCTCCTCCAACTGGTCGTCTGGCTCCTCCAGATGGTCATCTCATCCGAACGTCTAGGCTTATCATCAGTCCACCAACTACTCCTCATTCGGTTGTCTTGGTCCATCAAGCGGTCATCTTCAGTCTTCGTCATAACAAGGAATAAAGCTAATCCTATTTTACATAATCTTTGTGAAACCTCGAGTTACATTCAAGGGAAGAAAAGGTAGAAGAGAATCTCGAGTTATCTCAAGCTACATTTAGAATATAAGAAGAGGGCTTGGTGCACAGATCGAGATGCAAACAAACATAACCAACCACACACATGCACATAGGGTTTATAGGCCATAACCATGCTACACATCCACCATAAAAACCATTTTAGGGCGATGCATATTGATTACATATATACCATATCATATATGTATATATTAGTTTGGGATCATGTGATATTAATCGGATATTCACATTATTCATTTAAATATTCACATCGTATGCTTTAAATAAAAGACAATAAAACCAAAATCTAATCATATCGATTATCCTAAAACATAGAGTACTGACGTGGCTCTGATACCACTGTTGGGTTTTACGTGGTCAGAGTAGGAAGCGGAAATAAAAAATTTTACTTGACCATAAACCCATAACCAACATATCACATCAATATCTATGTAATGGGAAGGATAGATTTAGCGAGATATACTTGGTCTAGAGGCTTTCTTAGTGACTATACCTCACAGCAAGTGTGGTCTTCAACCACCTATATTCGACGACATCTGTGCAGCTCCTGGTCTTGACCCTGACTGCGGTTGATTGTCGTCCTCCTGAGCGGCGGAAGTGTCGCTCCTCGATAGACAGTCCACACGGACCACCAGGAACCCTAGTCGTCCTCAAGAATGAACTAGAAGGAGTTGTCCCCTTCTATCAGTGTACTAGTCACCGACACACTCTCCCACAACTAGTTGGTATTCTGTAGTTGTCCTTACCTCGTTGATCCTCCCTGGACGGGTATAACTTGTTTGGGCTCTCTCGGTTACCACAACCAGAGTGGACAATAACTTTAAAGAGCAACTGATGTACTGAGTTGTGTCTCTGGAGAAGCCTCTTGTACCTGTTACAACCCCAACGTTTGGGTTCTTTGGTGAGAAATGTAATTTCTCATGTTAAAGATATTGGAATGAATAGTGATATAATTTGTTTTGAATAAATGGATTTTGTTTACAATAGCCTTGATGATTGTGTTGTGGGCTTTATTGGCTATTGGGCCCAATAACAAGGAAATCCAATTAATAAATGAATAATTGAGTTTTTGAGAAAAGACATATGTGGAAACCTCTGGAAGGCAAAGGAATGCAATCCAAGGGGGATTTCATGCCACATGGGTTCTTGGGTCCCAAGGAGTCCATAATTGCAAAGATAAAGCAATAAGAAAAGAAAAGATCAATTAGATATTTCTTTATTAAGAAAAGAAATTGAAAACAATGATAAAAGGTGGAAAATAAGTGAAAAGAGGTATAATTGAGTTATCCTTAGTGGAATTTCGTATCCCAAGGATTTCTAATGATAAAAGGGATACCAATGAGGAAAATAAAAGCAAGAAATAAAGAGATTAAGAGAGAGGAATTTCGAATTCCTAAGATCTAATGAACAAAGTACACAAAGAAAGAGAGAAGAATACTTGTAAAATAAGGAAATCCCTTTCCTATAAGGAGTAGCCTTGATTGCTTAGTGGGCCCAGGCATTACAAATGGTATCAGAGCCATAACCCCTCCAGTAGGTGGGGCCCACATGGACATGGCATGCTAGTCTTGAGCCGTGCGGTCCAGGCATGTAGGAAAGGGTTGTCCATGGTTGACGTAGCCACCCTTGCACTGGTATTCCGTGATCGGGAGATGGGTGTCCATGGGCCATTGTGGGTCTGCACTGAAATGGGGTAGAGATTATGAGGCCTTATAGTTGAGCCTTGATGAGAACGTCAAGAGTCTAAGTGGGAGAGATTGTAATATCCCAAGATTTGAGGCCTTGGATAAGTTGATCTTAAAAGGAATGATTGGACTACCCATATCACCAAGGTGCACCTCCTTTTTCGGGATCCCATCACTAAGAACTCCATAGTTAAGTGTGCTCAGCTTGGAGTAGTACTGGGATGGGTGACCTGTCGGGAAGTTGATCCTAGCATGCACATGAGTGAGAACAAAGCGTGTAATAAGGCTAGTGGTGGTCTGTGGGTCCAGTTGTCATTCCTAAAACTCTACTAGAGCCTTGGGCAGTGGACCCAAGTGTTACAGTTGGTATCAGAGCATAGGTTCCTCAATTAATCTTGAATAATTATTAAATTTTACAAATTTTGTAGAAACCAAGGGAGTTATTAGAGGATTGTCCAAAAGACTGAGGTGTCTAGAAAAGGATCACGTCTGGGGGCTGGCAATATTTTCCTCCGCACCGCTAGTCAGAATACGAGGACTCCCGGATTGTGTGGTTGCCTGGACGATGTCTTAGGATTTGACTTGAAATAAGATACCTTTAGGACTCTCTCATCTCGTTCATCCCTCCTCAACTCAAATTCTGTTAAGGACCTTAAGGATTAGGGTTTTCTCTCTTTTCCTCACCCTCTTGAGGTATGGGTAAGGTTGATAAGGATTAAGGAATCCTCCACCAAATTAATAAAGATCATGTAAGTAAGATGTCATGGACTTAAGCTTAATAGAGTAAGCATAAAGGAATAGATACATGCTTAGGTCGTATGACGCGAGTTGTCATTACCCCAGGAGAGATCTGAGGATAGAACTCCTTGGCAAGAGGACGAGTAGAGAGAGTGAGTCATGGAGGTAGAGATCTCCACTAAAGTAGAGGCATGGCACATCCTGTAAGGATGATGTTAACCTTAACCCTAAGTGGAGGTTAGAAAGAAAATGACATGGTAAGTTGGATGCCATGGTTGACTGGGTGTTTGGATGGACACACCTTTGGATGCCACACGAGCCATGAGAGGTTAGATGACCTAGTACCTTTGACGACCCAACCCTGGATAGGGTTGTGCATGTTTGAGCGAAGGATAGCTCCTTCATGGATGAGGTTAGAGACGAACCTATATAACCCTATGGGCTTGTGCAAGTAGGGTATAGCATACACCCAGAGTACGTCGGTGGTACGGTAGTAGGTTGAAATCCTGGCCGGAAGAGAACGATGGATGGCTTATGAGATAAGCATAAAGAGATATGGATGACCTTGAGCCAAACATGGGTTGAGCATAGGCTTCACCCACATAGGGGTATGCTTGTGAACATGAGCCTTCATGGAGAGAGGACCTCTAGTAGTATGGCTGGATGTGGAGTTAGCTCTAGAGACAGAATGCAAGAACCCAGCAAGGAGGTTGGAAGCCTAAAAACCCCAAGATATGAGGAACAGTGGGGAGTTGAGGATGATGCGACCTAAGGGGATGATAGTGGTTGCCTTATGTGTGACCCCTGGAAGCTGATGATATCTTGGTTATCTTTAGAGGAAACAAACCCTGGAAAGAGGATGATGCTTCTGGTACCTATGGTATAAGTAACTACCTGCTGGATGAGATAAAGAGTGTCTTAGACCCTGAGGAGTGTTAAGTAACCTGTTGTGAGGTTTTATACCTAGTTGAATGTCCTTGAGGAGGACCCGACTCTGAGTTATTTCCCATATAAAAGGATCACGGGAGTACATGACATACCTTGGACATGCTTGATTTGTGGTTAAGAGATTGAGCATGCAGTTGGATATCCAAAGGAGAACCTAGGGTTCCTAGGCCTAAGAGGGGAAGCAGTGTATCCGATGTGCATGATAAGATTTGAGTCTCTATAGTTTCGAGCATGGTACTCCTCATGTGTAGAGGTAAAGGAAACCCCTTAAGTTAAGGGTATGTTTGATTAACCCTTCACAACTAAGTTGATCTAATGTTGAGGAAAGAGAACAAGTATGACCCAACATGGTTTAATAGGTGGTCTGCTTGTGCCCTAGTAGCTGTTGGGTTAAGCATGCTCATGTGAATATAAACCCTAAGGATGTTTGTGACCTTGTTGTCAAGAGTTGTAGTTTCCTCCCATCCTGGGAGAGGGACCCTTTGGTAAGGTGTGTACCAGTTTGTGGGTTTGTGGAAACCTAAAGAGGTCTCGTAGGATCTTGAGAAGCTAAGTGAAAAGTACATGGTATGAGAATGAACCTGTAGACCCATAGATAACCATCTCTAAGTACATGTGGATGTGTTACCATGAATGTGGCGGTATGGGGCCTGACCAAGGTAGGCAGGTTGCCATGACCCCTATGAAGGGATGAAAATCAGTCATGTATGCAGAGAGAGATGATGAAGGATTGGGTAAGGTTCTGTGTTGGACATGTATTATAATAGAATCCTAAGTCTATCCTAGGGTCAGGTAGGGATAAGACCGATGGAAGAAGGAGTTTCCTAATTCCCTAGTTGCACATGACCATAGGGTCGGGAGGTAACAACTATCTTTGTCCGAGGGCCATGGGTTAGGAGATTGATCACCTTCATGAACTCATGGGACCCAAAGGGTAGATGAGTAGGGCACTCTCTGGATGCATAAGGAAGAGGGATGACCCCAAAAGTGCCGAAACCCTATAGAGCTAGAGGAGACGACCAATGATTGTGTTTGGACCAAGTAGGTTTGAGACTAGTTTTCCTTAGAAGAAATGTTTATATCATGATGTTTGTGATGTAGAGACATAAGTTGCATGTTCAACTCAGGTTTAAAGGTGTACTGGCAAGGTGGGATGTACCATCTCTACTCTTGGAACAAGAAGAACTTTGTATTTGGACTGCAGCCAAATGCTTATTTCCTCTTGTTATGGGGGTGAGAGATAGGACAATACGCATGCCACACACCAAGGATAAGGATGGTGTGAGTTTAGACGTTGCTACAGAAAGGATAACATACCCTGGTGAAGTGAATGATACATGGGTGGTTCACAAACACTAAGAGAAGTAGTGTAGTCAGCTTATGAGGATGTTTTATCAGGAGCTATGTGGAATTTGCAAGTTAACCAAGGTTGAGTTCGATCACAGTGAGGATGAGCTCAGAGCTTCTTGATGAAGATAGACTTAGAGTTTGAGATGAGATGATAAGTATAATACATGGAGGTGTATGTTACCTAACACTTAAGGATAAGAAGTGTTAATGAATGCTCTGGTTGAGATCTAGCTGCCTAGTTTAGTTAGAGGCTAGAAGAAGTTGAGGTTGTTTGGCTAACCCTAAGTTTGAAAAGAAGATGTGTTTCGGATAACACTCGGATGTAATAAGATATGTTGAACAAGTTAATGGTTGTTTGGTTAGCCAGTTTAGTCCTTGATGTAGTAAAAGGATGGTGATAGAACCTCAGATACACTTCTTTGGATAGGAAGGTAATAAAACCCTTTTGAGAGTGGTTTGGGGTTTCTGAGGTATCAAGCTTGAGGAATCATAACAATACAGGAGGTCATGATATAACTTGGTACTACAAAGATAGTAAGTGATAGTAGCACTTTGGATGCTTAAAACAAAGTTGCATGTAGCATGTGGCCATGCAAGCCAGGAGGTAAAGGACGAACACCATTAACCCAGTGCATGGATATAAAGTATAAAGAGTTCCTGAGAGGGAATGTGAGTTCATCACTATGGATGTTGTGAGCCTCTCCTAGACCAAGAAGGTCAAGATACAATATGGGTTATGGTAGACCTCCTTACCTAGATGACATGAGAAAGGAAGAGTTTTGTCAAGGGACAGATCTGGTTGAACTACATATGAAAAGAGATGGTTCAACTACACCATGATGTGAGTTCGAAGGTCTTTGAGTTTGATCTAAAGGCTCCCTTCCAAAAGTGGAGTGGGTACATGAAGAACTCAATGATAGTATAGTTTATCACCCCTAACTAATGGTTAGTGTGACCCAGACTAGAGGGTCTGATGAGAGCATGTGTGCTTGTTCAGGGTGATACAAAGAGACAGTTCTTAAGATGTGATGTTAACCACCATAGCCTTTATCAGGATGCAAGAGGTTCTAGAAGGAGGTTGTGTCAGTGACCACTTCATTAAGATGATGTTGGTGAAGGAGGCCTCGCGAAGGTCAGAAAAGAAAAATAGTGTGTGTAGATGAAGTCGCTTTGATCATGCAATGGACGAGAGATAGCCCAGTGGTGACATGAGTCGCAAGATAATGTAAAGCAAACATACATGCAGTTCACTGTAGGAGAATATGTGATGTGAAAATCCGACCCCTCTTAGCTATAGCAGAGAAAGCTGAGTCCCCGATATATGGGTCCATTTGAGATGGATTGGTGGAGAGGGTGGTGTTTAGCCTTGCCCTCAGGATAACATGATGTGTAATGTGTTTCGTGAGTCTGATCTAGAGCACTATGTGAGGTATCCAAGCCATGTGTTGAGCCCTGAACCTATTCAGCTTTTGAGAGGCTGAAATGTCCTAAGTCACCTATGAGGGTATGATATACCAAAGTAAGAAAGAACTCAGATGGAAGAATATGAGATGATGAAGGTTCTTGGGAAGAACCATGGAAAGGGTGATGCCACATGGTAGCCCTGATGGACGTATGAAAGGCTTATCCTGAACTATTTGTTTACTTGATGGAATTTTGAGGACAAAAGTCTTATAAGAGGGGAAGGATGTTACAACCCCAACTTTTGGGTTCTTTGGTGAGAAATGTAATTTCTCATGTTAAAGATATTGGAATGAATAATGATATAATTTGTTTTGAATAAATGGATTTTGTTTACAATAGCCTTGGTGATTCTGTTGTGGGCTTTATTGGCTATTGGGCCCAATAACAAGGAAATCCAATTAATAAATGAATAATTGAGTTTTTGAGAAAAGAGAGATGTGGAAACCTCTGGAAGGTAAAGGAATGCAATTCAAGGTGGATTTCATGCCACATGGGTTCCTTGGGTCCCAAGGAGTCCATAATTGCAAAGATAAAGCAATAAGAAAAGAAAAGATCAATTAGATATTTCTTTATTAAGAAAAGAAATTGAAAACAATGATAAAAGGTGGAAAATAAGTGAAAAGAGGTATAATTGAGTTATCCTTAGTGGAATTTCGTATCCCAAAGATTTCTAATGATAAAAGGGATACCAATGAGGAAAATAAAAGCAAGAAATAAAGAGATTAAGCGAGAAGAATTTTGAATTCTTAAGATCTAATGAACAAAGTACACAAAGAAAGAGAGAAGAATACTTATAAAATAAGGAAATCCCTTTCCTATAAGGAGTAGCCTTATTTTCTTAGTGGGCCCAGGAATTATAAATGGTATTAGAGCCATAACCCCTCCAGTAGGTGGGGCCCACATGGACACGGCATGCTAGTCTTGAGCCGTGCGGTCCAGGCATGTAGGAAAGGGTTGTCCATGGTTGACGTAGCCACCCTTACGCTGGTATTCTGTGATCGGGAGTTGGCTGTCCATGGGTCATTGTGGGTCTGCACTGAAATGGGGTAGAGATTATGAGGACTTATAGTTGAGCCTTGATGAGGACGTCAAGAGTCTAAGTGGAGAGATTGTAATATCCCAGAATTTGAGGCCTTGGATAAGTTGATCTTAAAAAGAATGATTGGACTACCAATATCACCAAGGTGCACCTCCTTTTCCGGGAGCCCATTACTAAGAACTCTATAGTTAAGCGTGCTCAGCTTGGAGTAGTACTGGGATGGATGACCTGTCGGGAAGTTGATCCTAGCATGCACATGAGTGAGAACAAAGCGTGTAGTTAAGGCTAGTGGTGGTCTGTGGGTCCAGTCGTCATTCCTAAAACTCTACTAGAGCCTTGGGCAGTGGACTCAGGTGTTACAATTGGTATCAGAGCATAGGTTCCTCAATTAATCTTTAATAATTATTAAATTTTACAAATTTTGTAGAAACCAAGGGAGTTATTAGAGGATTGTCCGAAAGACTGAGGTGTCTAGAAAAGGATCAGGTCCGGGGGCTGGCAATATTTTCCTCCGCACCGCTAGTCGGAATATGAGGACTCCCGGATTGTGTGACTACCTGGCCGATGTGTTAGGATATGACTCAAAATAAGATACCTTTATGACTCTCTCATCTCGTTCATCCCTCCTCAACTCAAATTATGTTAAGGACCTTAATGATTAGGGTTTTCTCTCTTTTCAAGAGTTGAGTTTGGAAGGATGAGGAAGTCATAGTGTATCAACTGGTGTCTACCCTTAACTAATGGGATACCCAGAAACTTCATAACATCTATGTTGCAACTGCACCCTAGTTGATTATTGATGATCTCACTGCGTTGGTATGTATAAGAACCCATCATGAAGGAAGATTTTGTGAATTAATTCATTGACCCAAAGCTTCAGTGTAGGAGCACAAACGTTGTTGCAAATAAATGATGGAAGAACCTTGTGAGTTGAAGACGAACACAATATCATCAGAAAACAAAAGATGAGTTGGGGCAACTCCTTGTCCCCTAGTGCTAAAATGTTGGAGCAAGTCTTGCTCTCCCAGATGTTTAGCATAGAGGCTCTATGCCTCCTCCATAATAATCAAGAGTGGAAGGGACATAGGGTCACCCTAGCACAAGCCTCTCATAGTTGTGAAGAAACCCCCATGTTGTTCGTTAATATGAACAATGAACCAAGCTTCTTGATGGATAACTTTATGTGGTCTATAACCTAATTGAAGCAAAAGTGTCTCAATATCTGACAAAGAAAGGTCTAGTTCACCCTATCAAAAGCCTTGGACATGTGGGCTGTATAGATGATGTTCTCCCATCAACGACCCTGCTCAATGTCATGGCAAAGGTCATGTGCAAGTTTAATATTGTTGCCAATATCACTCCCTAGGACAAAGACATTCTACTCTAAGGAAATAAGAGAAGAAAAAAGTTTTTCAAACCGCTTGGTCAACAACTTGGAAATAACCCTCATAACAAAATTATGGATATTCAACAGTCTGTAATATGAAAGATATTTAGGATCATCTACTTTAGGAATAAGGGACAATTTGACACATTGATGGCCACGTGGCACATCACCCCTGCAAAGAAATGAACTATAATATTAATGATATCCTACTTGATGGTGTCCCATGCAGCTAGAAGACGCCAGTGAAGCCATCTGGGCCAGGGCACTATCCAGATTCAGACTATTGAGGGCCTCATGAATCTCAAATTCACCAGGGAGTGTGGTGATGAAAAGATATATGAATCAGTACTGATAGAAGTGATGTACTGAAGAAGCTGATCAGATTGCTCAGAAGGAGCGATAGAAAACGGGGGGAGTAGTGTTGGATTGCTTCTTGTAAAATGGCCTTTGTATCGTTAAACCATACACCGTCTTCTCTATGTTACTTCTCAACTTGGGGATCTCTGACCCTACACTCACACACAATGGTGTTGACAAAGATGTTGGGCACGGTTGACAACACCGTAGACCGTGGACAAACTCTGTTGTGCTCACTACCATTCTGGTACCTACAACTAGAAATGTGACCGATGAGCTGAATAATTCTAGATGGTACAATTACCACAGGTAATCAGAGCTCCAAAGTATCTTCAACCAAATAAAGGAAAGTTGACAATTTAATTCACTTGGAACTGCTTCCAACCAAACAATAATGAGATACTTCGATTGCATTGTTTTACATTTCTTGTTTCCAAATTCACCAGCTATCTTCCAATCACTAACAACCAAACGAGCCCATAATTACAACTACAGTTGACACTGTTCAATTTTTTTTGGTGGGAATAATGGTTTTCTTATTTCTCCCTACCAGGACCGGAACTAGAAATACACAATAGGAGGGGTTGAGATCACAAAGAGGGACTGAAAAATAAATTGTACAAATATCAAGATTTGAATTTGCACCATTTGCATAACTAAAGGTATAAAGTACCACTTCAACTAGACACTATTTTTGTGGAGGATACTTTAAAACATGTATATATCTACATAGTATTATTATTTTAATATTTTTATGAACACATTTCCTTATTTTTTATGGGGGGAGGGGGGCTAGACCCCCCATCTCTCCACCTAGTTCCGCCCCTGCTCCGTACGACCATCATCCAACACCCCCATAAAATACGATTTGGTCAAAGCAACCCTTTCGTCTCTCTCTAGCAAGTATCGCCATAGGCTGTGCTGCAAACACATTTTGCCATGGCTTTCAGATAATTGCTTTGGGCAAGACAATGTGTTAAGTGTAATGAACATAGGTGAATTGTCTAACTTCACCGAGATTGAAGGTATATCTCTAAAATATCTTTAACCAAGTAAAGGAAAGCTGACGAGTTCACTTGGAGTTGCTTCCAACCAAACAATAATGGGTTACTCCGATTGCACTGTTTTATATTTCCAGTTTCCGAATTCACCAGTTGTCTTCCAACCGCTGACCACTAAACGAGCCCGTAGTTACAACTACAGTTGACACTGTTCAATTGTTTTTTTTTTTGTTGGAGTTAATGGTTTTCTTATTTCTCTGTACGGCCATCATCCAAGACCCCCATAAAATATGATTTGCTCAATGCAACCCTTTTGTCTCTCTCTAGCAAGTATCGTCATAGGCTGTGCTGCCGACACATTTTGCCATGAATTTCACATAATTGCTTTGGGCAAGACAATGTGTCAAGTGTAATGAACATAGGTGAATTGTCTAACTTTACCGAGATTGAAGGTATATTTGGTGAAAACATTTTCGAATGAAGTAACTAAAGCAATTATGAATGTAGACATAAGTATATCCCCTCCTTAATTTAGGAAAAAGTCAAAGCATTGACCTTCATGTTAGTCCAGTCACAAGAAATCAGCTTGGTAATCCAACTATTTTGATAGTTATATATGTTTGAATAAGTTTATATTGCCAAGCAAATTCTGTCATTCGTACCCTTACCATGGGATGCCCTTAAATGGTAGCATCATTGGAGGTTAATTATTTTTATGTAATACCAACATTTCTTACGTAATCAGACAAATAATAAGCTTTTGATTTGTTCATGCGTTTGAACTGTCAGGCTGGGTTGTCGTTTTGTATATTCTAGATGGGTTATAGTTCCTTGGATGCTACTAGGCTGGGATGGTATGACAATCTATATTATATTCAGTACCCTCGTCTTCTATAGGACTTCGAATAGTAGTCACAACTACTGTTTGATCTACAGTTGACATTGTCCAATTGCTTTTTTGCTGGGGTTAATGGTCTTCTTATTTCTCCGTACGGCCATCATCCAACACCGCAATAAAACAGCTTTCTTCATCCACACCGAGAATAGTTAGCGTAGGGCATTGAGACTTGAGAGGGTACTATTTCCTTTCCTAAGGAACCTCTATATAATTCTAAGTGGTCTGTCTAGATCCACATATTGAAACGATTTGCTCAAAGCAATTAACCCTCTCGTCTTGTTCTAGCAACAGTATCGTCATAGGCTGTGCTGCTGACACATCTTGCCATGGTTTCCAAAAGCAACTTCTGGTACAGTTGGACTGCGCGCTGGCAGAAAATCCTTGATTATCCAGATTACCGCTCTATTTCTGATCATGTATAGGGTCACGTTCCATCGCGATCACTGTGCTCCCTTAAGATGGCCCGGTACTAGTGGACTCCACCGAGTCACTGCTGGCACTGCCGATGATAATGCACACCCTCCTCAATCAGATCTATAATGCATATCCTCAATCAACTCTCAAGATTGCCGCTGTCAAAAGTGTCACTCAAACGGATCCTTTTATCCCCACCAGACCTGCTTTGCTTGCCGTAGAAGTTGTAAGCTAGCAGATCGATCGAAACAGGCCATATCCTTATAGTGTGGGGCTGCTGGGACAGGCTCGAGCAGTAGTGTCGGTGGCCATATCCTACAACGGCTGCAGGAAACACCATGGGGCCGGGTCGGATCCTGTGGCGCCATTCTTCCCACCTGTATCTCAGGAGCCGGAAGTTACCGGCGCTATTTTATCCGGGAATCCGATGCAACTGTTGTCACCTGACGTTCTAGTCCTTTCTTTTGCATGTTGTATGTGGAAAGAAGTACATGTGGAAACCGTGCCGCCGATGAGTCTCAACGGCTTCGAGTAGTTGGTATATGCGGAATTCCGGATGCCGCACATTCTACGCCCACAAACGTCCGGAATTCCGGATGCCGTGTCGTAGCTGGTCCCCTTGCCAGACGGTGATGTGCGGGGAGAAGAGACAGAGATTGTATGTGGTTGGCAGCACGCATGGAGTTCTATATAGATCTAAGGGGAAGATTGGGATTTGCTCAGAAATAGCTACAGTAGCTTCGAACGGTGGAATCCTATCCAAAGAATCGTAAGGGATGCCATAAGGACGACCTTTTACAGTGCTGGAGGTCCGTTGCTGCTTTTAGCACGAGTTTTAGGGAGTGGATTGGCAAAGTTTGACGTATTCAAGATTATACTGATTGGAACGGCCAACAAGTCAGGCCATTGTTGGCAAATAACCTTGAGATCTCGAATCCTAAAACACACACACCGTGCGTTGAGTTATTGTAAATAAAGTACATCACACGTAGATACACAAGATTTGAGACGGAGATTTTCTTTTTGTCTATTCTCTTCCGATGACTTAACCATTACAAAGAACTCGAATAAAATTTATATCAACAAGGATGCTAAAGATAGATACAAGTCAAACCGTACCTACGGTACGTTACACAACCCATAAGTAGGGATGGCAAATAGGTGGGTATGGGCGACCCATACCCATCTTACCCAATACAACTTTGGTGCAACCCATACCCCCACCATTAGCAAAATTTTAGTAAAGGAGTTACCCATACCCGCCCAAATGGGTAATTGGCCTCCAATAAAATCAATATTGTTCAACTTTGTGTCATATTTTACATAAAAACTAAATCATTACGATGTCTATCCCTAATCACGGGTTAACGCAAACTTAACACGATCATGTAACAATGCGCTTAATAATTTAAATTCTGCAAGGAGATACAGCATAATCAAATACTTAAATAAAAAATTACACGGTTGCGAACGGCGAGCTGTAAGGTACCGGTTTAAAAATAAATTTGTCAAAATCTAATCATATAACATGAATGTTTTTACATGAACATGAACGAGCTGAATAAATATCGTGGGAAGCCACATTTTTTTCTGCCTTGCAAGTTAGTTTGGGAATAAAATCAAACATGTCTTGGGTAGGAAAGTATGTAGAAGGGACACCTTTAGGGAGTGACGAATCTCACCATTCATTTTCATTCCTTTTCTCCGTAAAGGTCGGGTCTCGCGGCGGCACTCTACATCAAAGTCTCACGTAGGAGCAAAGACCGGGATCGACGACTCGGCGTCGAGACCTGGAACAAATGAGTCGGTCTTATGGGCCTCCAATGGAGCAGCGTACTTTAAATGGATCGCTAAGGCTCTGACTGGTTCAGTGTAAACACAGTTTTCTTGGAACTCATTTTCCCAGAACTGAAATTGAGTTCCTGGAAAATGACTTCCAAATGATTGGTTTGAAACTTCAGTTTTCCTGAAACTTAATTTCCATCTGATTGGTTTGTTGTAACTGTAGGCACAAAATCTAGATATAGAAAGTGTAAATTTATGTTTCAAGATATAGTGTAATAAAAATCAATATTGAAATGAAAATAGTTAATTGGTAAAATCCAAAATGATAACATGAACAACATAGATAGTGTAAATTTATGTTTCAAGATACAAATCAGTTCCAGGAAATTGGAGTCCAACATGATAATGGAAAAAACTAAAACAAGAGTCAATCATCCATAAAATATGTTGTAGCTGAATTATCTCTATCATGTTCTCCTTCTTCAGTAGTGGTCTTGTGTCTCTTTTCAACAAATTTGCGAAGCCAAGTCATCCTCCTATTTGGATTGCAACTCATGAATACTTTGGCATCTATAGTATTGCCACAAAGATGTGTCAAGGCATCTATTATGACTTCATCATCAAATATGCCTAACTCATTTATTTTATCCAACTCCTCGGAATAATATGTTGTCATGATGGGCTCAAACTTTACAAGAATTCGATCCACATATGTACCATCTATGTACATGCAAATATTCACTCATAAAAAATCAGGAACAAAATTAAGGAATTGGCAGCGAGTCGAAGTGCGTTGGTTGTAGGTAATTGTGCCCGTGGATTCGTGCCTGTATAGCACCAGGTTTCGTTTGTATCAGTGAAGTTCTTCCGCTGATGCGTGTGAGACAATGTGCGATGCTGTGATGGGTGGGTGGACCTGGTGCGAAGTACAGGCGGAAGCGCGATGCGACTGAGAGGTGAGTCTAGTACGTGCTGGCTGACTTGACGGAGGAGGCTGATAAGAACAGACTGAGAGCTGCTCGAGTTTCTGAGCAATTACAAGCTGCGCAAGCAACCAACGTTGGAGAGGGCTTTCTACATCCGGGTGGTGAAGAAACAGGGGCGGCATGGGACAAAACCCTAGTACCAAATCAAAATGAGATGTTATGGAGAAAGAAGGAGGCAGAGAAGCAGGTAGATTTGGGGGGAAGAAGAATGAGGCACCTGCTCAGACGCCTCGGGTCTTCAATTTCAAAATCAGCAAGCAGCCTGCTTGCCACCACGCGGCGTCGCTGACGGAATCAGCAGCGCCAAGAGCCCGAACCCGCCGGCGAACTGGGCGGGGAAGGAGGAGACGAAGGAGGGAAGATGGAGGAGAAAGGAGGAGTGGCGATGGTGGCGGGAAAGAGACGATGGTGGTGGAGAAGAGAGGGTATCGGGGGTGACGGAGAGAGTCAGTCGGGCGCCACGGACGGATGGCAACGGTTGGTCTTCTCCGGGGAGCCGCCTCCTCCAGTCGTCGCACAAGCGAGCGGGCGAGACACGGGTGGAGTGGGAAGTCGTTTTC
Source organism: Alisma plantago-aquatica (assembly GCA_963693085.1). Taxonomy (NCBI): domain Eukaryota; kingdom Viridiplantae; phylum Streptophyta; class Magnoliopsida; order Alismatales; family Alismataceae; genus Alisma; species Alisma plantago-aquatica. The sequence continues at coordinate 1,002,855,855 of OY856411.1, read as the reverse complement.
CTACCGCTTTCTCACGGAACTCATTTTACGGAAGCGTATATATATGGCTGAGAGTCCAGGAAAAATTGGGGAATTCAACTTCCGGACTTTGAACAAACCAGTCACATGAAATTGAAAACGAAACTCAACTTCCAGTATTTTCCGGACAATTTACAACAAACCAGTCAGACCCTAACTAGCATCCTCATTCGAACTCATTTGCAGCGTTAAGACCCGTTAGGCCCCACTATTATTGGGTCTGATGGGTTTGGGGATGGGTGGGTTTGGGTACATGGGGAGAATTGCCATCTTTACCCATAAGGTCCCATTTGGATGCGTTATTCACGAATTTATATTCATTCATAAATTCCAGGAGTCTAACTGCATTACATTCATATACCGGTGTTTAGAACTGTTTTGTTTGTATACTGCTCAAGGTATTTTTGGAACGATGAACAATTTTACGAAAGGCAGACCCGATAATGCCAGTCATATCGTACATTACAATCTCAACCGCAACTCCGGCCAGAGGCAGCGCGGCTGTAGGCGAGGCGGAAGAGGCTAATTTTAGACTTGCCCATCAAGCTGTCATTGTCATGCCCCAGTAGGCAGTCGGAGTTGGAGGGTGGCATATATAGAGCTCCTGTAGGTTGGGGAGGTTAAGGCAGAATTGGGAAGGTAGGAGGAGAGGGTTACGAGGAAGAAGGAGAAGAGGATGGAGGTTCACTATGAACTCGCCATCGCCCGGTCTCCGCTGCCTTCTTCCTAGTTCTTTTCCATACGACAATGACTCCACAACACCCAGAGGAGTCACTCTGTGTCCTACGATGGCAAAAATTTACGGCTTTGCAGTAGTGCCACCCGCCGTAGGTTTAGCTCGTTCCTACTGCTCGACTACCTGTGAGGCGTCACGCCGACGGGGAGGTGGAAGGGGGAAGCAGCAAAGGACCCAAAAGGTCTTCCGGTCTGGGTAAGAGGAATAGGACGGATCAGAGGAGACGTCTGGAAGACAGAATGATCCGTGCGAGGAAAGGGAACTGGGGAGTGGGGCGGGGTCTCTGAAGTCGACTGTGTGGATTTTGTCAATCACGCCGATACTGGCGTGATTTGGAAGACCGCAATTATCTACGTCAAACTACCGCTATGAGAATACCGGTAATGACCAATTAGACCAACAATTACCCAAATTATGTATTCACGGTGACTGGTATTTAAAATACCAAATCTAATTACAATCCCTCCTTAGAATACCCCTCCCGAACGGCCCCTTAAACTACAGACATGCCACCGTACATTGTTTGTTGACTTTTAAGAACTTGACTGTGGGACTCTCACTCATGCCTATGTTTAGACTAGTATCTCACATACTCTCCCCTAATCTTAACATGGCTCAAGATCATAAACTCCCATCAGTTGACACATGCCAACTAGTTTAACTCATGACAATGCTTTTGTTAGTGCATCATCTCCTTGTTCCCCGTTGCTCACAAACTCCACCATGATGTGCCCTCTTTCAGCACACACTCTTATGAAGTGGTATTTTGTATCTATATGATTGCTATGACTATGAATAATGAGTTTTACATGAGAGCTATAGTTGGCTTGTTGTCGACAAACAAGGTCACCACTTTGGGCTCCGTCCCTGTTAACTCAAAGAAGATATTCCTCAACCATAAAGTCTGACATGATGATGATGTGGCTGCCATAAACTCAGCCTCACAAGAAGATAATGCCACTATCTTCTATTTTTGTGAGTTTTGGTATGCCAAATTTTCTTTGATGTGAAAGGTCATCCCACTAGTGCTCCTCCAACCATCAAGGTCACCAACCAAGTCGCTATCTGTGTACTCGGTGAGGTCTTCTTCACTATGTCCCTTCACATATTCAAGACCAAATTGAATTCTCCCCTTGAAGTATCTTAAGATTTGTTTTATTACCTTGTGATGCAAGGTTGTTGGCCTCTCCATATACCTACTTGCCATCCTGACAACATATGAGAGATCTGATCCAGTGTGCAACAAATATCTCAGGCATCCGATGATTCTTCTTGATCTCAGGCATCCGATGATTCTTCTTGATTTGGTAGCATTCATTGGAGCACCTTCAGGGTCCTTGTGCAACTGCATTTTAGGCTCCATTGGGTATTTAGTGGCATTGCAATCAAACATGCCAAATTGAGTTAATACCTTCTTGTCGGAGGCTGACTATTTGAGTTTGATTTGCCCTGCCTTCTGCTCATCTTCAGCCCCCATATAGTATGAGAGAAGTACCAAGTCACTCATTTCAAATTATGACATCATTTGCTTTTTGAATGCCTTGGCCTCTTTGTTTCTCATTTCTGTCACGATCAAATCTTTGACATATAAACCAACAATTACTACCTCAAATCCTTCTCCTCGTCTGTACATAGCTTGCGGTTGAGTACATTTCTTGAAGCTTAGTTCCTTTAGGGTTTTTTTTTCAACCGAATATTCATGTAGTATTTTTTTTATAATTAATATTTATTTTTATAGGAGACCCTATGTTACCCAGCCAGTTCGTTAACAATTTAATCATTTTAAATCAATAAATATTATTCGTTGTACATTGAATCTGAATCCTAAAAATATTCATTATTTGTCCTGGCCTCCTTGGTCCACCTAGATTGGGAATAACACGAAGTCAGTTACAATATCCATAATATTTGTGTATCATTTGGAATTGAAAGAACCAAATCATGCTACAATAAAGAATTAAATTCAACATTTGAAATGTGAGGGAGGACTCACTAGATGTCTATTTCTTAATGTTTTAAATTGGACAAAAATTCCATCACACTCATGCTCATATATGTGCATCACACGCACCCCCAATACCACCTTCTCCTCTCGTATCCCCTCATCTCCCAGTCCCTTTTTTGTTCCAATCAATAAGTGATAAGTGGCCGCTTGTAGCAATAATGCCCTAATCGGTCTACAGAAAAAGTTGAGAAAAGACGGTTTTGGAGGATGATGTGGTGGGTATTAATTGGGTGGTTGGTGGAGTTTATGTAATAAACAAATAATTTTTTTTCACTTATAACTTTTGAACCATAATAATTTTCTGATGAAACAAAAATCATTAGATTCCTTATGAAAAATGCATTCCAACAAGACTAATGTTGACATATTTTTGAGAAAAAATACAAAAGTGGTATGTGGATGTGATGTGATGAGAGAAAAATTATTCTATTTATAATTTTTAAACTATGACGAATTTTGAATGAGATAATAATTATTAGATTTTTGATAAAAAATACATTCAAACAAGACTAAGATTGAGAGAAATAAAGTTGTTTGTCAAATATAAAAAAAGAAACAATTTACATATTTATGGATGAATTGATGGCCAGTGGTTAATTGACACCTAGAGATGGTTCATTGATGCCCAAAAAAGTTTATTAACACCCAAAAATATAAAAATGGCACCCAAATACATATTGTACATGTTAAATCACTATTAAGGTAATTGACAACAAAAAATGACATAACGACACCCAAATAGATTTCTTTGACACCTAAAAACTACTTAATGACGCCTAAATATGATGGTACACATTTCAATAAGTTGTAAGGGTATTTCACACCCAACAACAAGCCAATGGTGTGCATAAATGGCTAATTGACACCTAGGCATGGTTAATTGACGCCCAAAATGGTTCATTAACACCCAAAATTATAAAAATGACTCCCAAGTGAATATTGTATGTGTTAAATTACGGCCAAAGGCAATTGACAACCAAAAACAATATAATGGCGCCCGAATAGGTTTGTTTGACACCTAAGAATAACTTCATGCCACTCAAATATGATGTACTCATTAAATAGAGTGTAAGAGTATTTCACACCCAATAACAAGTCAATGGCGCCCAAAATGGCTAATTGACACCCAGAAATGATTAATTGACGTCCAAACATGGTTCATTGACACCCAAAATTATAAAAATGACTCCCAAGTGTATATTGTATGCGTTAAATCAAGGCTAAGGGTCATTGACAATAAAAAATAATGTAATGACGCCCAAATAGGTTTGTTTGACACCCAATAAGAACTTAATGACACCCAAATTTGATGTACTCCTCAAACAGAGTGCGACAACATTTCACCCCCAACAACAAGTTAATGGCGCCCAAAAATGGCTAATTGACACCCAAAGATGGTTAATTGACGCCTAAGAATAGTTCATTGACACCCAGAATTATAAAAATGAATCCAAAGTGAATATTGTATGCGTTAAATCACAGATTAGGATAATTGACAACTAATAACAACTAGTGGCACCGAAATAGGTTTGTTTGACACTCAAGAACAACTTAATGGTTCCCATATATGATGTACTCATTAAATAGAGTGTAAGAGTATTTCACACTAATGTGTACAACTTAATGGCACCTAGAAATGATTGTTTGATGCCCATACATTTAACAAATCTAAGGATGAATCGATGCTCAATGATTAATTGACACTCAGAGATGGTTCATTGACGCCCATAAATGATTCACTGATACCCAGAAATATAAAAATAGTACCCAAGTTTATAGTATAGGTGTTAAATCACAATTAAGGTAATTGACAACCAAAAATAGGGAGTCTATCCCTAATTCAACGCTGGAAATATAAAAATAGTACCCAAGTTTATATTATAGGTGTTAACCTAAGTTTCTCAAATATAGGGATCAATAATGTGAGAAACTTAGGGTTTTGGAGTCTATCCCTAATTCAACACTGGGAGGAGACTCCTAGGATATTGAGTAAACACTAGTTCCCATCACTTGCATTTGGTTGTAACACCCTGGTTGTATATATAAATTTGAGATTGAATTGCAATAAGTCTTGTTTGGGTTTTATTTTGAGTGCTTGGACAACTATCTCTCTTTTAGGAAGTTTGTGGATAACTTTATGAATAACCATTCATAATCACGTTTTGATGACTCCCAAATTTTTCCTAAATACAATGATACATGGGTTAATCTCTAATGTTTGTTGAATACATATAAACTATTTGGGTGTTTCAAGTCTAGTATATATATTACGAACTACGTGTATCACATATGAGTATAAGATTTTTGAACCCAAAATGAAATCTATTAAGGGTAATTAAAGGGGATAATTTCTTGTAAGGATGGTTTAGGGAGAAAATTACTCCTAGAAGCTAATAATTGTTCATTGAAAAAGTAATTTTGAACCAATGATGATTGGGTGACAAAAGTTCATTGCTAGAGTAGTCACCATGAAATTGAATGTTGGATTGGAAATCCTGAAGTCCATGGATTGAACATGGGTTTGGTCCATTGGAGAAGATGGGACAAATATGAGTTAGGAAAGTAAATTAGAAATATATAGTTTGATTATTTTAAATGATCCATTAATATGCATTGTATGTTATTACACCCATATATACCAAATTTTGGTTGCACCCATGTACAAAATGTATTGATATGATGAACATGTTCTGTTCAAATTTGAAGTTAGCTATTTAAATATGAAGGTAGAAGAACTGGCCTTACCAAACAAAATTAAACAAATTGCATCTGAAGGATTCGCTAGTTACTTTCAGTTATTTCCATTCATGTAGTATTTTTTTTTATAATTAATATTTATTTTTAGAGGAGACCCTATTTTTCCCAGCCAGTTCGTTAACAATGTAATCATTTCAAATCAATAAATATTATTCGTTGTACATTGAATTTGAATCCTAAAAATATTCAATATTTGTCCTTGCCTCCTTGGTCCACCTAGATTGGGAATAACATGAAGTCAGTTACAATATCTGTTATAACCCCAAATTTTGGGTTCAATTAATTAGAAATGAAATTTCTCATATTAAGGATAATTGAACAAATAATGATGTGATTTGTTTTGAATAATTGGATTTCGTTTAAAATAGCCTTGTTATTTAATTTGTGGGCTTTATTGGCTATTGGGCCCAATAAAAAGGAAAATAACAAAGGAAATTAAATTAGTAAATGGATATTTGAGAAAAGAAATAATGGAAACCTCTAGAAGGCAAATCCAAAGAGGATTTCGTGCCTCTTGGATTCCTTGGGTTGCAAGGAGTCTAAAGTTGCAAAGAAAAGAAATAAGAAAAAGAAAAGGTTAATTATGTATTTCTTTATTAAGAAAGAAATTGAAAACAATGAGAATATGTGGAAAATGAGTGGAAAGAGGCATAAATGGGTTTTCTTTGGGAAATTTCGTATCCCAAGGATTTCTTATATTAAAGGAGATGCCAATGAGGAAAATAAAAGAGAAATAAAGGAAAATCCTCAAAAAGGAGGTATTTTAATAAGAAATAAATACAGTATGAGAAATTGGCTTTTAAAAGAAGATAAAGGCAAACCAACGTTCGCCAATGTGGGAATGTGTGCCTTGGGTTTTATTGAGGTCCAAGGAACCCAAAATAATGAGATAAATGCAAAGTGGGAAAAAAAGAAGAAAATAGCATATTTGCAAAATAAAAAGATAATGAGATAAATTATTAATGAATTTGTGATATTGATAAAAAGAAAGCTTTTTCCTATTAAAGGAAAAGAGAATTCGTAGCCTATGAATTAAAGGGCAAGTCTATGAGATTAAGAGAGAAGTTTTTATATTCCTAATTATCTATGGAATAATGATCATCAAAGGAGATAATTAGGAAAAAGAGAGAGAGACAGAGAGGCACTTGCTTCACGTTGAAGGAAAAGAGTTTCCTTAATGGGGGGGCTTGGTAACTCACCTAAGGCTCCGTACCCATCTCTATAAAAGGTTAGAACCCCTGGGTCGAGCCCAAGAGGTCCCTGCATCCCTTTCTCTCTACTCCCTTTACTTCTTCTTTCAAAAACCCTAGAATAATGGGTAGTGTAACCATGAAACCACGAAGAGCTGGTAAACGATCTTGTTGGAGTACGGAAGCCTCCAAGACAATCTATGAAGGATCGGGCACTGAGACCATGCGCCATCTCTCAGGATGTATATCCGCGGGACTGTAAGCTGCCGCAAACGCAGCAGCACTACGGCCGTTCTTCACCCGAGAACGACAATGATGGTCGTGACCTGGAAAGAGCCACGCGTGCGCCGGGTAGCGGCGGAGGCAATGGAAGAGAACCGAGGGGCTGCCGAGTCCAGGGGAGGCAGCAGGAGTCGTGCAGCTCACGGCTAGGGCTGCAGGTCGGCGTCGCTGCTGGCATCGCGGGGAAGAAGAAGGGGCACGGGTGCGTTTGACAGATTTTCCCTTCGGGGTACAAAGCAGCGGCCTACTTAAGTAAGGGTATAACGGTAAAACCGTTATGTTCCAAATCGCGTGAGCAAGGCATGGAAGGCGCCTACGTGGCACTTCCTTATTGGCCAAGTAAGTATTTTGATGCAAAATTCGTAACTAGTGATTCATAGCTCGGATTGAAACAAATTATACATGTATTTTGATCAGAAAAATGCAAGGAATCCACTAAAAATGGTTTTATAGCCTGAATCTGATCCTAGTTCGAAAAGTAGTGTAATGTATGAACTTTAATGTATTAATGGTAATGAAACCCTACTTTGATATGATTAAAGTGATTAATAGGGTTTAATGGATCAATAGAGTTGATATTAACCTGTTAAATGCAAAAAGGTGCATTGAGTTCAAAAAGGAAGAGCTTTGCACATGATTAGTTTAATTTAGAGGTTATATGCTTGAAATTGGAAAAGTACATAAAGTTATCATATTTACTGGTTTAATTAGTGAAAAACCCTTGAAATAGATGATAGTTAAATATAGTGATGTTCTCTGAATGTTTAGAACGAATATTAACAAGTTGATAATAAAAGGATGATAATTGCACATAATTGGCTTAAATTAGGGTTTCATATATCTAAGTTTGCATTAATGGGCTTAGAAACCCTAATTTTGGAAGATATTCCTTTTAATGATTTAATTGTGCAAATCCATGAATAAGACAATGTTATGTTGTTATAAATCCAATTTTGAGTACCAAAGATCTTTAATGTGAATTATTTGGATAATTAGTGTTCCCTAGTGTACAAAGTGGAAATAGTGATAAATAAGGTTCATATATGTGAATTGAACTACGATGAAATACGATTTGTCAATTTGAAAGAAACCGAAGGTGATAATTAGCCTTAATGTTGTGGATATGACCCAAAAGGATAAAGGTAATAATTTTAGTGTAAAAGAAACATATTAGACTTAATTGACATGCAATTGTACCTATGATGCAGAAATTAGGGTTTGTGAACTAAAAGAGTATTAAAAGTGATAAATGCATAATGAAGGATAAAACCCTAATAACACCCTAAAGTTGGCCTAGAAATCATAAGGAGAAATCAAAGCTGATCTTAAGGATGTTTGAATAAAACAATGACACTTGAATGTTATGCATTATTTTCAGGATATTGTTGATTGCCTATTAATTGTGTTGAATGTTAATGCATGGACATCAAGTTACTATGGATCAGGTATGTGGTTACGCTTATGGCTATACCGCTTTAGTTTCCCGGTGGATTCCCGAATGTTTAATCGCATTGAATGCAACTAAACTATTGGATGTTTATTTATTTCATGCAACATATAAAGTGACTACGATTATCACTATAAAGGTGCATAATATAACTGGCTAGATCCGGGTCCACCTCTGTTACTTGGAAAAGGCTAAAAAGGGGTAATCCTAGAGTAAGGTCTAGGTTACCGTGAGTTAGAGACTCTTTAGCAAATCCCGAGTTAAGGAGTGGACTACTTACGAGTAGTGCCATGTGACTCAACCCTAGAAATTGGTTCACTTATGGGTGGATCATGAGGGGTCTAATGGGGACAACACAGAGGATAGGGTACTCTTGGATCGTGGAGTTATATTTAAAATGTAATATTGGTTTTTAAATAAGTAATTGAATGATTACATTGTTATCATAGTTGCATGTTTATTGTTTCCCTCACATACCAGCTTCGGCTGACCGACGTTTTGTTTGTCGGCGTTTTAGGTACAAGCCAAAAGGACAAACAGTAAATTGTCACATTGTGAAATACATGAAGAAAAATACAAGGAGGATTAGTTAGCATAGAATCATTATGTGGATAGAAGTTAGAAATCCAAGTTTTCAAAAGGTATGTAAAGCAAATTTTTATTACCATTTTTAGTATAGTCTGTTAGAATTTAATAATTGTTTATGGTTATATGTCGAACCTTTGATCCGGGATTAATGGGTGCGGCTCAACCTCTCGGTCTCCCTTAATTGGGGGTTATCGGAAGGTGGGGTCGTAACATTTGGTATCAGAGCGTAGGTTCCTCATTTAACCATTAATGATTATTAAATTTTACAAACTCCATAGAACCCAAGGGAGTTATTAGAGGAGTATCTGAAAGACGGAGGTGTCTAGAAAGGGATCACGACCGGGGGCTGGCAAGATTTTCCTCCGCACCGCTAGTCGGAATACGAGGACTCCCGGACCCGTGTGACCGCCTGGCCAAAGTCTTAGGGTATGAATCGAAATAAGATACCTTTAGGACTTCTCATCTTATTCGTCCCTTCTCATCACAAAAATCTGATAAGGACCTAAAGGATTAGGGTTTTCTCTCTTCTCCTCACCCTCTTGAGGAATGGGTAAGGTTAATAAGGTTTAAGAGAATCCTCCATCAAATTAATGAAAAGCATGTAAATAAGATGTCATGGACATAAGCTTAATAGATTAAGTGCAAAGTAAATAATAGATACATGCTTAGGTCGTATGACATAAGATGTCATGTCCTCAGGAGAGACCTGAGGCTAGACCTTCTTGTCAGGAGGATAAGTCAGTCTTGGAGATAGAGATCTCCATTGCTAGTAGAGACCTGGCACATCCTCTGAGGATGATGCTAACCCTAACCCTAAGTGATGGTTAGAGAGAGATGAGTTGGACCAGGTGTTTGAAGGGACATGCCTTTGGGATGCCATATGATCCATGGATGACCTAACACCTTTGGCAACCCAACCCTGGGAAGGATCGTGTATGTCAGGGTAAAGGATAACTCCTTAGTTGATGAGGTTAGTGAAGGACCTTAGAAACCCTATGGGCTTGTGCTAGTAGGGTATAGTTGGCACCAGGGGCACGTCTTAGTGCTGACAGTAGGGTGAAACCCTGGACAAGGAATTATGATAGAGCATAAAGGGTTACGGATAATCTTGAGCAACCCTAAGTTCGAACCTAGGCTTCGCCCATGTAGGGCATGCTTTTGAGGATGAACCTTCATGAAGAGAGGACCTCTAATGTAGGGTTAGCCCTAGAGAAAGCAGAAAACCCAACAAGAAGGTTGGAAGCCTAAAACCCTGAACTAGGGATGATAGTGGTTGCTTCATGATCGATCCCTGAAGGTTGATGATATCTTGGTTGCCTTTAGAAGGACCAAACCCTAGAGATAGAAGATGAAGCATCTGGTGCCTATGTGGCTACGGTAGGAAGAAGAGTTCCGTAGACCTAGAAAGGTGTGGTAGCAGGCTATGAGGCCTTGTACCCTGTTAGTTGTCCTTAAGGAGGACCCAACCAAAAGTGTTGATCGAGAAGAAGGATGATAGGAAGTGCACGAGATGCCTTTTTCCAGTTTGATTCATGGTTCATAGATAGAGCGTGAAGTTGGACACCTAAAAGTGAACCTAGGGTTCCTAGGCCTAAGAGGGGAAGTGGTATACCTAATGCTCATGATGAAAATTAAGTTTCTATAGTTTTGAGCATGGTACGCCTCATGAATAAAGGAAAAAGGGAAGTCCCTTAAGTTTAAGGTATGTGTAATGAACCCCTCATAGATAGGTTGATGATAAAGGAAGGTATGACCTTGATCCAGCTTTGAGGAAAGAGGACAAGTATGACCTAGTATGGTTCAATAAGTGATATGCTTGTGCCTTAATGGCTTGCTAGGGTTGAGTAGGCTCGTATGGATGTAAACCCTGGACCTAAGAGCTTTTGTGACCTTGGAGATAGTTTTCCTCCCATCCGGGGAGAGGGACCCCTTTGGAAGGGTGTATATCAGTTTGGTTGGTTTAAGGTAACCTAAAGAGGTCTCATAGGATCTTGAGAAGTTAAGAGAAAAGTACATGGTATGAGAATGAACCTGTAGACCCATAGATATCCATCTCTAATTGCATATGAATGTGTTACCATGGAGGTAACCAGTAAGGGGCGTGACCAGGGTAAGTAGCTTGCCATGATCCCGATGAAAGGATGAAGGCCAGCCCATGAATGCAGAAAGAGAGATGATGAAGACTTGGGTAAGGTTCTAAGTGAACATGTACTACGATGGAGAATCCTAAGCCTATCCTAGGGTCAGGTAGGGATAAGTCTGATGAAGGTAGGAGTTGCCTAATTCCCCAGTTGCACATGACCATAGGGTCGGGAGGTAACAGCTATCATTGTCTTAGGGCCATGGGTTAGGAGATTGATCACCTTCATGAACTCATGGGACCCAAAGGGCAGATGAGTAGGGCACTCTCCGGATGCATGAGGGAAGAGGGATGACCCCAAAAGAGTCGGTACCCTATAGACCTAGAGGAAATGACCAAGGATATAAACCTCAGTAGGTTCAAGACTAGTTTGATATCATGATGTTTGTGATAAAGAGACATATGTGGCACGTTGCAACTTAGATTTAAAGGTGTACTGGAAAGGTGGGATGTACCATCTCTACTCTTGGAATAGGAGGAACTCTGTATTTGGACTGCAGCCAAATGCTTATTTCCTCTTGTTATGGGGGTGAGAGATAGGACATTATGCATGCCATACACCAAGGATAAGAGATGATGTAGGTTGGAGCGTTGCCATGAGAAATGGGGATAGAGAAGATATCTTACCATGGTAAAGTGAATGAATGATGGATGGCTTGCAAACACTGAGAGGAATGAGGTGATCACCTTATGAGGATGTAGAGCTTACAAGTTATACCAGGTTGAGTTTGATCACCATGATGATGGAATCATAGAGTGTTCTTATGAAGATGAACATATAGTTTAAGGTGACATGATAAGCAAAATACATGGAAGTGTAATGTTACCTAAGGATGTGAAGTGATAATGAATGATCTGATTAAGACTTGGTTGACTAGAAGTTAGAAGAGTTTGTTTGGCCAACCCTAAGTTTGAAAAAGAGAGGTGTTTGGATAACACTCAGATGAAACAAGATGCGTTGAAAAGTTAAGGGTTGTTTGGTTAGCCAGCCTAGTTCTTGATGCAATGAAAGGATGATGGTAAAACCTCAGATGTACTTCTTTGGAAGGGAAGGTGATGAAACCCCAACTAGAGTGGTTTAGGGTTTCGAGGAGTTGATCTTGAAAGAATCATGACATATAGGGAGTCATGGTTGGAGATCATCTTACACCGTGGAATATGACAGTAGCACTTTGGATGCTTAAGATGAAGTTGCATGTGGTGTATGGCCATGCAAGCCAAGAGGTAAAGGACGAACCCCAGTAACCCAGTGTATCGATATAGAGGATAAAAGAATCCTTGAGAGGGAATGAGAGCTCAACACTATGGATGTTGTGATAGGTCTTCCCTGGATCGAGGAAGGTCGAGATACAATGTGGGTTATGGTATGTCGCCTTACCTAGATAAGGAAGAGTTCTGTTAAGGGACAGATGCAGTTGAACTACCCATGTGAGAGACGGTTCAACTACACCATGAAGCAAGTTCAAAGGTTCTTGAGTTTGACCTAAAAGTTCACTTCCATAAAGTGGAAGTAGGTACATGAAGAACTCAATGATAGTATAGTTTATCACCCCTAACTATGGTTAGTATAATCCAGACTAAAGGGTCAGATGAGGGCATGTGTGCTCATTCAGGGTGATATCTAGAGACAGTTCTTGTCCTATGAAAGATGTGACAATAACCACCATAGCCAGTATCGGGTTGTATATGAAGCTCTGTAAGGGAGGTTGTGTCGGTCACCACTTTAGTAAGGTAATGTTGGTGAAAGGACCACATGATGGTTAGAAAAGTACCACATGATGATTAGAAAAAGGGACCCCAGTACGTGTAGATGAAGTCACTTTGGTTGTGCAAGGGCTGAAAGGAGCCTAGAGACGATGAGAGTCGTGAGCAGATGCAAAGTAGACTGACATACAAGTTACTGTGGGAGAAAATATGACATGAAAATCCGACCCCTCTAAGTTATATCTAAGAGAGCCGAGTCCCCGATACATGGGTCCATTAGAGATGGATGGGTGGAGAAGGTTAGGTTTGACCCTACCCCTCAGGATAGAGTAATGGGAGATGGTTTCCATGTGTCCAATTTAGAGCACTATGTGAGGTACCCCGACCATGTGCTGAGCAATGAACCTAGTGAGCCCCAAGGGAGGCTGGAATGGCCTGAGTCACCTGTGTAGTTTATAGACGCCAGGATGAAAGAACTCAGAGAAAAGAATATGTGATGATAAAGGTTCTTTGAAAATGCCATGAGTACGGCAATGCCACATAGGGGCCAATGATGGACATGGAGAAGTCTTATCCTGAATTGTTTGTTTGCTTGTTTGAATTTTGAGGACAAAATTTCTATAAGAGGGGAAGGATGTTATAACCCCAAATTTTGGGTTCAATTAATTAGAAATGAAATTTCTCATATTAAGGATAATTGAACAAATAATGATGTGATTTGTTTTGAATAATTGGATTTCGTTTAAAATAGCCTTGTTATTTGATTTGTGGGCTTTATTGGCTATTGGGCCCAATAAAAAGGAAAATAACAAAGGAAATTAAATTAGTAAATGGATATTTGAGAAAAGAAATAATGGAAACCTCTAGAAGGCAAATCCAAAGAGGATTTCGTGCCTCTTGGATTCCTTGGGTTGCAAGGAGTCTAAAGTTGCAAAGAAAAGAAATAAGAAAAAGAAAAAGTTAATTATGTATTTCTTTATTAAGAAAGAAATTGAAAACAATGAGAATATGTGGAAAATGAGTGGAAAGAGGCATAAATGGGTTTTCTTTGGGAAATTTCGTATCCCAAGGATTTCTTATATTAAAGGGGATGCCAATGAGGAAAATAAAAGAGAAATAAAGGAAAATCCTCAAAAAGGAGGTATTTTAATAAGAAACAAATACAGTATGAGAAATTGGCTTTTAAAAGAAGATAAAGGCAAACCAACGTTCCCCAATGTGGGAATGTGTGCCTTGGGTTTTATTGAGGTCCAAGGAACCCAAAATAATGAGATAAATGCAAAGTGGGAAAAAAAGAAGAAAATAGCATATTTGCAAAATAAAAAGATAATGAGATAAATTATTAATGAATTTGTGATATTGATAAAAAGAAAGCTTTTTCCTATTAAAGGAAAAGAGAATTCGTAGCCTATGAATTAAAGGGCAAGTCTATGAGATTAAGAGAGAAGTTTTTATATTCCTAATTATCTATGGAATAATGATCATCAAAGGAGATAATTAGGAAAAAGAGAGAGAGAGAGAGAGGCACTTGCTTCACGTTGAAGGAAAAGAGTTTCCTTAATGGGGGGGCTTGGTAACTCACCTAAGGCTCCGTACCCATCTCTATAAAAGGTTAGAACCCCTGGGTCGAGCCCAAGAGGTCCCTGCATCCCTTTCTCTCTACTCCCTTTACTTCTTCTTTCAAAAACCCTAGAATAATGGGTAGTGTAACCATGAAACCACGAAGAGCTGGTAAACGATCTTGTTGGAGTACGGAAGCCTCCAAGACAATCTATGAAGGATCGGGCACTGAGACCATGCGCCATCTCTCAGGATGTATATCCGCGGGACTGTAAGCTGCCGCAAACGCAGCAGCACTACGGCCGTTCTTCACCCGAGAATGACAATGATGGTCGCGACCTGGAAAGAGCCACGCGTGCGCCGGGTAGCGGCGGAGGCAATGGAAGAGAACCGAGGGGCTGTCGAGTCCAGGGGAGGCAGCAGGAGTCGCGCAGCTCACGGCTAGGGCTGCAGGTCGGCGTCGCTGCTGGCATCGCGGGGAAGAAGAAGGGGCACGGGTGCGTTTGACAGATTTGCCCTTCAGGGTACAAAGCAGCGGCCTACTTAAGTAAGGGTATAACGGTAAAACCGTTATGTTCCAAATCGCGTGAGCAAGGCATGGAAGGCGCCTATGTGGCACTTCCTTATTGGCCAAGTAAGTATTTTGATGCAAAATTCGTAACTAGTGATTCATAGCTCGGATTGAAACAAATTATACATGTATTTTGATCAGAAAAATGCAAGGAATCCACTAAAAGTGGTTTTATAGCCTGAATCTGATCCTAGTTCGAAAAGTAGTGTAATGTATGAACTTTAATGTATTAATGGTAATGAAACCCTACTTTGATATGATTAAAGTGATTAATAGGGTTTAATGGATCAATAGAGTTGATATTAACCTGTTAAATGCAAAAAGGTGCATTGAGTTAAAAAAGGAAGAGCTTTGCACATGATTAGTTTAATTTAGAGGTTATATGCTTGAAATTGGAAAAGTACATAAAGTTATCATATTTACTGGTTTAATTAGTGAAAAACCCTTGAAATAGATGATAGTTAAATATAGTGATGTTCTCTGAATGTTTAGAACGAATATTAACAAGTTGATAATAAAAGGATGATAATTGCACATAATTGGCTTAAATTAGGGTTTCATATATCTAAGTTTGCATTAATGGGCTTAGAAACCGTAATTTTGGAAGATATTCCTTTTAATGATTTAATTGTGCAAATCCATGAATAAGACAATGTTATGTTGTTATAAATCCAATTTTGAGTACCAAAGATCTTTAATGTGAATTATTTGGATAATTAGTGTTCCCTAGTGTACAAAGTGGAAATAGTGATAAATAAGGTTCATATATGTGAATTGAACTACAATGAAATACGATTTGTCAATTTGAAAGAAACCGAAGGTGATAATTAGCCTTAATGTTGTGGATATGACCTAAAAGGATAAAGGTAATAATTTTAGTGTAAAAGAAACATATTAGACTTAATTGACATGCAATTGTACCTATGATGCAGAAATTAGGGTTTGTGAACTAAAAGAGTATTAAAAGTGATAAATGCATAATGAAGGATAAAACCCTAATAACACCCTAAAGTTGGCCTAGAAATCATAAGGAGAAATCAAAGCTGATCTTAAGGATGTTTGAATAAAACAATGACACTTGAATGTTATGCATTATTTTCAGGATATTGTTGATTGCCTATTAATTGTGTTGAATGTTAATGCATGGACATCAAGTTACTATGGATCAGGTATGTGGTTACGCTTATGGCTATACCGCTTTAGTTTCCCGGTGGATTCCCGAATGTTTAATCGCATTGAATGCAACTAAACTATTGGATGTTTATTTATTTCATGCAACATATAAAGTGACTACGATTATCACTATAAAGGTGCATAATATAACTGGCTAGATCCGGGTCCACCTCTGTTACTTGGAAAAGGCTAAAAAGGGGTAATCCTAGAGTAAGGTCTAGGTTACCGTGAGTTAGAGACTCTTTAGCAAATCCCGAGTTAAGGAGTGGACTACTTACGAGTAGTGCCATGTGACTCAACCCTAGAAATTGGTTCACTTATGGGTGGATCATGAGGGGTCTAATGGGGACAACACAGAGGATAGGGTACTCTTGGATCGCGGAGTTATATTTAAAATGTAATATTGGTTTTTAAATAAGTAATTGAATGATTACATTGTTATCATAGTTGCATGTTTATTGTTTCCCTCACATACCAGCTTCGGCTGACCGACGTTTTGTTTGTCGGCGTTTTAGGTACAAGCCAAAAAGACAAACAGTAAATTGTCACATTGTGAAATACATGAAGAAAAATACAAGGAGGATTAGTTAGCATAGAATCATTATGTGGATAGAAGTTAGAAATCCAAGTTTTCAAAAGGTATGTAAAGCAAATTTTTATTACCATTTTTAGTATAGTCTGTTAGAATTTAATAATTGTTTATGGTTATATGTCGAACCTTTGATCCGGGATTAATGGGTGCGGCTCAACCTCTCGGTCTCCCTTAATTGGGGGTTATCGGAAGGTGGGGTCGTAACAATATCCATAATACTTGTGTATCGTTTGGAATTGATAGAACCAAATCATGCTACAATAAAGAATTAAATTCAACATTTGAAAATGTGAGGGAGACTCACTAGACGTCTATTTCTTAATGTTTGAAATTGGACAAAAATCCATCACACTCATGCTCATATACGTGCATCACGCGCACCCCCAATACCACCTTCTCCTCTCATGTCCCCTCATCTCCCACTTTCTTTTGTGTTCCAATCAACAAGTGACAAGTGGTCGCTTGTAGCAATAATGCAATAATCAGTCCGTAGAAAAAGCTGGTTTGGGAGGATGATATGGTGGGCATTAATTGGGTGGTTGGTGGAGTTTATGTAATAAACAAATAAATTTCTTTCACTTATAACTTTTGAACCATAATGAATTTTTTGACAAAACAAAAATCATTAGATTCCTTATGAAAATGCATTCCAGCAAGACTAATGTTGATATATTTTTGAGAAAAAATTCAAAAGTGGTATGTAGATGTGATGTGATGAGAGAAAAATTGTTCTATTTATAATTTTAAAACCGTGATGGATTTTGAATGAGATAATAATTATTAGATTTGTGATAAAAAAAATACATTCAAACAAGACTAAGATTGAGAGAAATAAATTTATTCGACAAATATTAAAAAAGAAACAATTTACAATTTTACGGATGAATTGACGGTCAATGGTTAATTGACACTTAGAGATGGTTCATTGATGCCCAAAAAAAGTTTATTGACACCTAGAAATATAAAAATGACACCCAAATAAATATTGTACATGTTAAATCACTATTAAGGTAATTGACAACAAAAAATGACATAACGACACCCAAATAGATTTCTTTGACACCCAAAAATTACTTAATGATGCCCAAATATGATGGTACATATTTAAATAAGGTATAAGGGTATTTCGCACCCAACAACAAGTGAATGGTGCCCATAAATGGCTAATTGACACCTAGACATGGTTAATTGATGCCCAAAAATGGTTCATTGACATCCAAAATTATAAAAATGACACCCAAGTAAATATTGTATACGTTAAATCAAGACCACGGGTAATTGACAACCAAAAACAATATAATGGCATCCAAATATGTTTGTTTGACACCCAAGAATAACCTCATGCAGCTGAAATATGATGTACTTGTTAAATAGAGTGTAAGAGTATTTCACACCCAACAACAAGTCAATGGCGCCTAGAAATGGCTAATTGACACCCAGAAATAGTTAATTGATGTCCAAACATGGTTCATTGACATCCAAAATTATAAAATGACTCCTAAGTGTATATTGTATACGTTAAATCACAACTAAGGGTATTTGACAATAAAAAATAATGTAATGACACCCAAATAGATTTGTTTGACACCCAATAAGAACTTAATAGTGCCCAAAAATGATGTACTCATTAAATAGAGTGCAACAATATTTCACACCCAATAAGAAGTTAATGACGCCTAAAAATGGCTAATTGACACCCAGAGATGGTTAATTGACGCCCAAAAATGGTTCATTGACACCCATAATTATAAAAATGGTTCCCAAGTGAATATGGTATGCGTTAAATCACAGATAAGGGTAATTGACAACTAAAAATAGCTAGTGGCACCCAAATAGGTTTGTTTGACACTCAAGAACAACTTAATAGTTCCCAAATATGATGTACTCATTAAATAGAGTGTAAGAGTATTTCACACTAATGTGTACAACTTAATGGCGCCTAGAAATGATTGTTTGATGTCCGTACATTTAACAAATCTACATATGAATCGATGCTCAATGATTAATTGACACTCATAGATGGTTCATTGATATCCAAAAATGATTCATTGACACCCAGAAATATAAAATTAGTGCCCAAGTTTATATTATAGGTGTTAAATCATAATTAAGGTAATTGACAACCAAAAATAACATAATGACACCCAAATAGGTTTGTTTGACACCCAAGAACAACTTAATAGCACTCAAATATGGTCGTACACATTAAATATGATAGAATATTTCACACTCAATAACTTAATAGCGCCCAGAAATGGCTAGTTGACACCCATAGATGGTTAATTGATGTCCGGAAATAGTTCATTGACACCCATAATTATGAAAATGGCTTCCAATAAATATTGTATTAGTTAGATCACGACTAAGGGTAATTGGCAATTAAAAATAACATAATGATGCCCAAATAAGCTTTTTTGATACTAAAAAATAACTTAATGAATTTCAAATATGGTTGTATGCATTAATTAGGGTGGATACTTCACACCCAACAATAAGTTAATTGACACCCAAGAACAACTTAATGACGCCCACCAAACACATTCTTATCATATCCACACATGAAATGACGCCTAATTAGTAAATTGACACACAAATATAGTTCATTGACTTTCATAAATGGTTCATTGGCAGTCAAAAGTATAAAAATGGCACTTTTAGAGATTTTTGGGCACTTTTAAGCAATTTTTTGACACTATTTAGCCATTCTTAGGCGTTATTTAGCCATTTTAGGCTTTTTTTAAATTTGTGGGCATATCACAATTTTTTGGTGCTTTTAGTTGTTTTTGTGTGCTATATTTCATTCAAAAGTTCATCAAAGTTTAGAGATTATAAACAAAATAATTTTCTCTCTAATCACATCACCTCTACATACCACTTTATATTTTTCTCTCAAATTTATATCAAAATTGGTCTTATTAGAATGCATTTTTATAAGAAATTCAATGATTTTTATTTCGTCAAAAAATTCATCACGATTCAAAAGTTATATCTAAAACAAATTTATTTTCCATTACATAATCTCCAGTAACTACCTCACCCAATAGTTCCCCTCCATGTCACTACGAAATTACCTTGAAATGCCATTGCCACCTCACCGCCACCATCCTACCAATACCACTATTAAAAAGACAAAGCTTCTCAATTCTTTCAAAACCACCTACCAGTCTGAGCGTAACTTGTGTGTGATCTGAAATGAGTGTGAGCAAATCGTTTTCGTTTTAAATTCATCATATCATGATGGAAGGACGGAGACTCTAGTGTCTCAGTAGAGATTCCTTATTCGATCTTCCTTTTCTTTCACACAAATATTTTAGCACGTATGTGCAGTGGATTGTATATGCTTGTCAGGATTAGAATATTTTCTTCCAACAAAATTTCTGTTACTACTCACCATTTTAGCTGCCAAGTGTTGTAGGATCATTGTAGATAGTTTGGTTACCAATTCTATCACGATAGCTACACTGTTTTAATTAGTCTATTTAGCTAGTGGCACGTTCTCTTGTATATCTCTACTACACCAAGCGGTCTTCTAGCGTACATACCATAACCTCTTCCACAACCAATCACGTAATCAGGTTTAGGTTACTTAGTGCATTTTAACTATCAGGCCGGGTCTTGGTATCGCGTGTTCTGTGTGTGATGTTATTCCTTAGATGCATATTGGCTAGAATGCTAAGGCCATCTATATTATACTCAACTTCATCATCTTCTAGAACTTCAAATGGTTACTACTAGTGTCTATCGACAATTGGCACTATTCTGTTAGTTTTTGCTGGATTAGTGGTCTCACGAACACTTGTTAGCTTAGGAGATTCGAAGGATTTTCTTTTACTTTTTGTAGAGAAACCTCTTGACCGTGATTGAGGTCCACAAGTTGAAACTATTTACACACAACACCAGTCTCTTGTTTAACTGTATCGCCACAGGATGTGCTACCGACACATCTTGCTGTAGCTTCTAGAACTTGCTTGCTTCTGGTGCAGTCGGATCGGTAGGTGGCATTTGGATTACCACTCTGTTTCTGGATCAGATATAGGGGCTCCTTAAATCGCGGTCTTCGTGTTCCCTTTAAGTAGTCCTGGTGGAGTCCACCGACAATCAAGTTTAACGTCTCCGATTGCCGTTGCTAGACGTGTCACTCGGAAGGATACGTACCTCATCCAGAGTCATCCGTGGGCCCAGTTAGTGGGGCAGGATCCGACAGTAGTGTCCGCCATACCCTGCACGCATTGTGGATCCAATGGAGGAAAGCAATGAAGCAGCAGCTTCATGCATGCAGGTGGATTGAAGTACGGCTGTGAAACGAATCGATGGTGGCCGGAAGAGATACAAGTGGAAACCGTGCGGCCGGTAACAACAAGAAGATAGTGATACATGCATACAAACATACCCTACGCCCACAAACACTCCGGGATTTCGGATGTCGTGCGGCTGCGGGTGTCGGTGTCGGTCCTCCCGGAATGATTGTGGGGGACTGAGAATGTACGGAGAGAAGGGACAAAGAACATATGTGGTTGGCAGCAAGCGTGGAGTTAAAGATCATATTGAGAGATTCGCTTAATAGTTCGGAAACATGTCACCGTGGGTAGAAGTAACTTAAGTGAAATAACATATCCTTTGAAGTGGCTAACAATTTCGTCTCACGAACTTCACGAAGGTCGCTATATTAGCACGTGTTTAATTTACTTGGTCGAGCCAATTCTGTCGATGATGTTTTAACAATCAGACAAGATTGGTTATGATATGTCTGATAGAAATTATACCATGATCAAAATTATAGTCCTGATCGGTTTCAGGTTCTGAATCAGTGGGGCAGTCAGAATTAGATCTTTGAGGGGCTGCAAAAAAATAGCGTATGTGTTCACATAAGTTTGAACATGCGACCAATAAGTTCTCTTACAAAAAAGTCTCTATACAATATTTCTTTTATATAATTTCAGTTAACATGCACATATATCAAAAAATGTGCCAGCACGAGAATTTTAGAAAATATATGTATATATACATATGTGCTAGCTATTTTTTTTTCTGAATCTAACAATATGGTCAGATTTAGATATTATAATTACAATACGAGTCAAATATTAGTGGGATTAGAGTGAAGAGTATCCTAGTCCATCTCAATTTAGAGTCTGAATCTTAGAAAATCCAATAAAGTATTGTTTGATTCAAACCAACCCAGTTCAAGAGTTTTGACAGCCCTAGCCTCTAAGAACAATAGGAATCACTACCGCAACGGACTGTAGCGTGAATTAGAATAGTGTTGCTTATGTTTCATTTTATGTTTGCAATAAGTCTTCACATCATGTGATGTTTTGTTTACAAATTTACTTTCACGTCTTTCGTCCCACTTAAACTCTTTTTGCTCTTACTACCATAATAGTAGCTACCTTTTGCTCTCAACTCACGCACAAGGACACACACAATCACATAGCTAGATACCAAGATGCTCAGTCAACATCATGAATTGATTGTTTGTGATTAACACTTTCTTACTACTATAACTAATATTTAACTAAATATTATCTCTAAGTGATTTGTAGAGGTGTCAAGCCCATCAAGTCCTCCTTGTAGACCTGAGCCTACTTAGGACACACTCTAATACCTATTATCAACCCACCAGAGTAAATATAGTGATCTTGAGTCACGAGTCAGAAAATGATGAACTCCTTCTAAAGTTAAAGATGACGTTACAAAATATGTGGAATATTTATAAAATTTTCACATGTTATAAATCATGTCTTGAGGAAACATAAATGGTTTTGAAATAAGATACATGAATAAGAACCAATTAAAAATATATCATATCCAAAGATAAAAAATACATTGAGTTCACACACATATTAACATAAGATCAAACATTAATTTATGGAGCTTGAGGATTTTAAAAGCTCTATTTTGAATCATTTACAACACTATAAGTGACCTGGCGCATTAGGAGTCTTCAATTATTTAACACAATATATTTCCAAATATCTAAATCAATTAGTGCATTACGAGGAATCACCTCATTACATGTAGAAAATAAAAATAAAAAAGACAAATATACTCCCTAGCTTGACCCCCTATATCTTACATATCAAGTCTTTAAATTATCAACTTTGACATAACTATTCATTATGTATACAGATTTCATGCCTCATTTGTTGGCTAATATAATTGACCATACCATATTTCTTGAAGGAAGAGACATTAGAATTACCAACTATATTTTATGCATGGACAAGGGGGAGGAAAACCCAAAATGGTATAAAGAGGAAGATGTAAAACTTAGAAAATGTAGCATGTTTTCATATCTCTAACAAGATGTAACGACCACCTCCTCCTTTTATCCCCAAAAATAAAGACAAGAGAAATAAGAAATGTTAACCAATATTTCCAAATCATTATTTTCTAATGTAACCATTAACAATTGACAATTTCATTCAAGAGAGATAAAATGATGTTCAATAAGATTGTACTCAAACTTGATGTTTGTAATTGGGAAACTAAATTATTTACAATCTAAATCTTCTAGACTGTCATAAAAAGGAAACAACTAGTATTAAATCCTCTATGATTGCATTAAAAATTCATTCTTTTTATTAGATTGAGTCGGCCTAACCTTCCTATCTGAATCATGAGATTAACCAAAAATATCAACAAACATGGTCTTGTGATGTTGTGTATGTGGGTGTAACCACAATTGTGCATATATTCACAAAAAAGCATGTGGCAATAAAAGATCAAATATTTTCTTACATGTAGTGAACTACATCTTTTAATTCACAATACTAATCCATAAGTTGAAAATCTGATATATGATATACTAAAGTTTCTTCTAATATTTCATTCTCAAATTCCTACGATGAACTTTACATTATGTTCCCACAATAAACTCTAAATTATGATACAATATTGAACTCTTTGTTAATTGTGAATCCTAGTGAGATCTTGATGTCTTATTCAAATATTATTCATATTCTTAGGGATACACAGAATATTATCTTGTGATAGAAATAATGCAGACAATACATTTATTTTAACAATGAAAAAACTTTGGAAAGCATCAGATTTAAGAGAATGATCAAGTCAATTGATTATTAATGATCCATGTACATGTTCTAATGGTAGAAGATGTACAAAATTCAATAAATCCAAACAAGCTAGTTATTAGTATGTAATTAGTGAATCATTATTTAAAGTATTGTAAGAATCTCAATAAATACCTAGCTATATTTTTTATCACTAGTTCTAGGGTTTATATCTGGGATTTGACTCAGATCAGATGAAAACCAGGGTTTACACAGGTTCGAACCCTTACTTTGGGTAAAAACCTAACATTTATCCAAAACCCTATATTAGTCGTTATTAAGATCATGGTTGCACTATCATCATCATTAATATAATTATTATGGAAAAAATTAAATCTATAGTTTTCAATAGATTTCCAAACCTTGACCGAATTAGGGTTAAGGTCAGAGTGGCCAAGATTTTTCAATAACATCATTCTCTCATTTCTAGTATAGAACAGAGTATAATTCAGATATATAGTAAAGAAGGAATCGGTTATGTCTCACGAAAGTAATTTCATAATGTTCCTGTCATTTTTCTAATCAAAATAGACTACTTACTAGTATTCTATATAGCTAGCATCTATCTATAATAATATATCAAACATATGTGTAATACAAGTATTTTCCATCTAAGAAGGGTTCCTCTCCTTTTTCCTAGAAAATTTGGAGCAGCTAGCTCTTAGAGTGGCATGGATCATGTGGAGATCAAACGAACAATTCATGTTGCCTCCAACTAGTAGGTTGGGGTTGGGGTGGTCTGAAATGCCACAAGCATGTCCATCCATCCCTTGGTCATTAGTTGTCCACTCGAGCATTAGACGATTAGAAGCCATACTCCACATGTTAGGGTTCAGGATGGCGTGACAATGTAGTGCTTGACAAGACACTTCATCCTGGTCAACTCTGACCATGTGACAATTGGATGGAATAAGAGAGTGCCTCTACTAGTGTGATGTTATGAGAGAGAGATTAGTTGTTGGATTGGGATCATATGCTAGAAACTCCTAGACCCAACTATGGTTGGCCATCTCGTTTTCTCAAATCGAGTGGGAGGACTGGTAAGCCCCCATGATAGCATGTGGTGGAATGGTTGCTATAGAAGCATATAAAGGAGAGAGAGTGGGGTTGGGTCTTGGGAATTGGATGTCGAGGTTCATGTGTTGATTGTGGAATTAGTTGAGGGGCTATGTAGGGTATGAATAGAAGGGTTTATAATTTACAAGGGATCATTTTTGTTGCTAAGAGAAAATTAATTGGTGGTTTGTTTTCTATGCATTTGGCACTAAAACAGCCTATTCCACTCATGATATGAACCAAGTTGATGAGAGAAAGGATATGGGGTAAAACAAAAATGAGAAGTTTCACAAGGATGGGCGATCATAGAAAGTTCATATGTACATGCCTTTCATAATTTGATACAACATTAAAGATTAATGTGGCATTTTTGGGTTAACATCCAACTATAGTTGGATAGGGGTCGGGCCGTGTTATGTACCAAAGTGTCATGATCTTTGGTTCCCTTAAGTTTCATGTTATATTAAGTTTAATGCATTAAATATATCCTAAGGCTATAATTCTATTTTAATAAACATGCAAATCCTACGTGAATTCTTAAGGTAACTAGGAAAATAAAATTACTTCAAAACTTTGGGATAACCTTCCTTAAATCCTTTTCTTGCTTTAACAAAAAGATGGAAACAAAATATACACGTTGATGATACTTTTCATTTCCTTTAAGTTAACAATATGTCGATTCAAAATAATGGTTTCATAACCACATGACCTCCCATTAAGTTCAAATTATATATATGGCTTCTCCAAGAAATATTATACATCGAGAATCATGCTTGGTGAACGTTTACACTATGAACCAGAAGTCCTTGAAATCTTTCCCAAGGAATCAAAATGAAAAAAATATACAAACAACATTATTTATTTAAAATATTATATTTAGTAATGTTTTTAAATGGAAACTTCTATAGAAGGGGAGAAATTTAAGCCTTACATCCTTTCCCCCTAACATGGAACTTACTCACAAAATTTTCTCTATAAGAAAAAAGGTGTGGGTGAGGTTTTCCATGTCAACTTTCAGTTCACATGTGGATTTATTCTCTCTATGGTTCTTCTATAGAACAATGACCATTTTTATCTATATATTTCAGAGCTCCTAAAGGTTTAACAATCAACACCTAAGTAGGATCCTTCATATAAAAATTTAAGTTGAACACATGGAAAACATCATTTGTTAGGTTGTGTTGTGGTGGTATGTCAAGAAGAAAAGTAGTCTCACCAATATGTTCCACATTTCTGAACATACCTACACACCTGAGTCTCAAATTGCCATGGTTCTTGGTAATGGCATGTAGAGGTGGATTTTTAAGAAGACATGATGTCCTATGGAGAAGTGTAAGTCTATGACTATCATGTCAACATAAGATTTATGTCAATTTTGGACCCTCAACATTCAAATCCAAGCATTTGTAAGGTGACTGGAAGATTCTAATAGCATAACAAGTAGTAAGTACTACATGATTGCAAACATGTCATGATTTTAAGGCTAGATTAAAGAAATAGTATTGAATGACTTATTATACATCCAAAGGCTAGCTCAACTGAGGTTTTCATTTAAAACTTCCTTATACCCCGGGGAGTGCATTTCTCAGGCGTAGTTAAATATCATATTCTCATCATCTCTCTAAAACAATGCTACCTCTTGTGATATTGGGGATGAGTACCTTAAGATAAAATTTAGGTAAAGTCTATCTTACTTAGTTACTTGATTCCCTTTTTTTCTTAATAAAACTTCTTTATACATGATGTAATACAACAAATTACTTAATTCGTTTCTACAATTCCCAGGTTTTGGTAATCATTTCCAAGGTCTTACAATTAACTCACACCCATAAACAAAGTTCTTACCAACCTCTATTCATCCACCAATATTACTCTGAGTATTTAGGGTTCATATCTTCATGATGAACTTACCACTTCAAAAAGGCTCACCGTCTCCTATCAAAGAGCACTACTATAGAAAATGCTTTTTACAATGGGAGAAACATAACAATTTTGATGGTTGTGTTTTAGTTAGAATATTTATCGCAATAAACCTATTTACGTGTTGTATATTATATATTTTATACAACACAAGTTGTTTACAATAAGCCAAACCCGTTGTGGTATATGTAATACTATAACATGTGCTAAAGTGTTGTAATAGATTTAGTATCACAACATACTCAAACCTGCTGTAAAAGACCTTAATTACGCAACATACAGTGACATGTTGTAATAGTCACACATGATAATATGTTGTAATAGACCATCTTTACACAACTTAGACTAAACCATTGTAATATATCATAATCACACAACATGAGTTTACCTGTTGTAATAGGTACATGTTGTAATAGACCACAATAACACAACATGCTGAAACTCGTTGTTATATACCAAGATCACCCAACAGACTCCGACTCATTGTTATATATTATAATTACACAACATATTGTAACATGTTGCAATAGCCATACATGATAAATCATTGTAGTAGACTACTATTACACATCGTAGACTAACCCATAATAATAAACCATAATCACACAACATAACTTCACTTGTTACAATAGACTACAATCACACAACATGTTGTAACTTGCTGTTATATACCAAGATTATGTAATATACATTGACTTGTTGTTATATACCATAATTACACAATAGATTCCAACCTCTTGTATACTCTCATATGTTTCCTTATTATTCAACAAATCTCCTTAGTACAAAAATATAAAAATCTTCCAACTACCATGACTTCCTCCACTACAACAAATTCTTATAAAAGTTAGGGCTGTATAGTCAGGGACAACATCCTTGGCCATTTCACCAACATTGGTCAAGATACATTCTTGACTAATAAGACCCGGACCCTGACCAATAATCCCAACCCAAACCCAAAAGTATTATATATAGCTATTGTTTCCCGTACCAGCCCTAAACCTAATATATTTCTCTCCCGAGCGCCGCACACCCCACCCGACGGTTCATCTCTCACGCTCTTTGCTTCTGGTGCGAAAATGATCTCACTTCCTACAGCCGCCGCCCTGTCCTACCTCCAACCATCTATAATCCTCATACATCTGCCCACCAGTCTTCCTTGTATTTCCAGCTGCTGTAAGGTTTGTTTTCATCCTCCTCGTGTCATTTTTCTTACTTGTTTTTCTTTTCAGTTATGTCTAACAGTTCCACAGCCTACTTCCTATTTCCCTTCTAAGCAATGGCAAAATCAAAGTGGTGCATGATGCCAAGGTCTCATGGACCCATGATCTGTAGACTCCTCTTCGGATATCATTTTTAACTACACAGATTCATACAATGTTGTCGTTCTATGTGGATCTGATAAACATTTGTGTGGCAGCAAAACTTCCAAAGCCAAGTTCAAAGTGGCTGGAAGTGTCGGGGGGAGAAATAGAGCATTGAATTGGATCGTTTTTGTATAGATTACACTTAAGAAATACTTGACGGGATGCTTCGATACGTTGATTTTCTTGTTTGACCAAGACCAAGTGAGGTTTGTTATTGATGAGCATAGAAATATACATCTTTTAAAAAGAATCTTTCTTTTCTGTGTCGTGTAACTAGTAAAAGCAATATGTTTCTGTGTTTCTCTTTGTATTTTTTGTCTCAGATTGCAATTCAACAAAGCAGTTGTTGTTTTTATTTCCTTCCCCATCAACACAGTTTGTATGAAGAACTATTTATTGTTTCTCTTGAGCAAAGAATAACTAACACATTTTATTAATGTAGGTTGTTGAAAACACTCTACCAAGAAGAACTAATGAAGATACAAAATGAAGCTACAAGACAGATTTATCAAGAAATTATTGATCGGAGAAACAGATGTACTACATTTGCTTGGGCGGCCAAAGTTTATTTTTAGTTTATGATAAGTGTCAACATTAGATATTGTACATGATGTGTATAAAAGATATGTCAAAGTGGCTTCGTAAAATGTGTATTACTTTTCTTAATAAACATGATGTCCCAAATCATGTATTTTGAATGTAGATATTACAACTGAAAATTGAATACATGTGGTTTGTTAAAAAAACTGTTGTCACGTGATGATGAATGATGAATAAGTTCTCGTAGTGTTCAAAATCCAATGAAATATTATTTCTATTGATTGTGGTTAGATATTGAATATATGGTGTTTAAAAGTGGTGTAACCCACTTTCTGGGACTGGTCAAGGACTCTATCGGTATTGGTCAGGGATAAGACCTCACCAACCATTATTAGTCACCAAGCTTTTGTCGAGGGTACGTTAGTCAGGGATTTCTCTTGACTATCAACTTTTGGTCAGAGATTCTCAGGTATTGGTCAAGGATTTGTCCTTCAGCTTTAATAAATTTTTTCGTAGTGCTCCCTTTTTTAATTGATGTGGTGAATACATCCTCTCTTCCCCTCTCATTCATCTTTCCTCTGCATCACTCTAACATTGAATCAGCCCAGGTATCACATGTACCTCATGCCACTGTTAATTTCAACATATGTGTGGTCAACCTATCACCAAGTAACCTGGAACATGTAATTAAGTCTTGAAAATTATCAACTCCTATAATACATACCTTAACATAAAAGTTGATTTTTCTTAAAAAATAATTGTCAAACCTGACTCTGGTTTGATTTCGGATCTAATTTTCTCAGTCTGGGTCGATTTTGAATTGAGAAATTGGTCAAATAACTATGGGTTAGATGTTTTGATCCAGATTGACCAGAGCCCAAATTCTTACACCACAAAAGAAGAGGCTTTTCAATAAGGATAACTATGAGGGACAATGGTCCTTAAAAAGTAATGATTATTTATGAGGGATATGAAAAGATCCTTCATCATCGAATCTATATCTCTTGTCCAAATTCTGAAGATAAAAGTAATTTATTCATGAGCATAAATTTGTCAAAAATATATGGGCAACTGTATTTTTCACAAAGTTTCACTCCCTCCTTTATTCCCTCCAAACCCGCCTGAAGTTCCAAATAAAATATATAAAAAATTGTCCTCCAAACCAATCTTTTATTTCCCTAAACCCCCAAATCTTGTTTCGCTTCCCGCTGCTTCTCATAACTATTGTTTTCATTTTTTTTCCAAAATCCCGAATACATCACCCCCACACCCTAAACCCCATGACTGTGTTTTTCTCTGGAGATGGCGATTGAGAAGTTCCCAACCCTAGAGACTAGTGAGATGTGCTACCAGGATCTTCGCATCATGAGGTTGTCGGCCCTACCTCCATGACTCCCCAACTTCTGATATGTTCGCCAGAGTCACTCCTTTCCTAGTAGAATCCTCAAAGCCCTCATCTACCTTATGGAAGCTAGAGCTGAGCTCTGCTCGACCACTGAAGTTAACCTCTACTGGTGAATATGGCGTCGTGCTATGACGTGCATCTGGTGCAGCGGCCACACACATCGTAGACTCCTCCGACTCGACCATCATCAAGTGAGGTTCCCTGTCCTTCTCTCTGTATTATGCCCGTTGGCAATGACTTCCCTTGTCTCTCCTGATTTTTCTAATTTCTTTTTATACGCCATATAAGTTTCATCGTAGTTAACACTCGTGAGAGATCTTTTTTTAGCCTTACTTGATGGAAATTTACTGAATGATCAGGTTCTCAGAGCCATCCTTTTTGTAAGGAAGCTAAAGCCATGGTATGGATGAATAAACTTTGTAAAAATGATAGGGCTTTTCCTCTCACTTGCATCTTCTTTTTCTTTATTTAATTAACTATTAACTGTGAGTTCATATGGCTACCAAAATCTCTATGTTCCTCCTGAACAGATCAATCTATAACGATGAACTACATGCTAATTTGGTATATAATTAAATAATATGTCACTCAGCATGGCTGGCCAGAAATATTTTGTTCATTCTTAGCTCAAGGCAGAGTGCTCATTGTCCTCGTGAAACCTTTTGGCTACCAAGAAAAACTAATTATATCCATATTTAGACACAAGATCCATGTAAGGGTACTCAACGTTGCTTGCTTCAAGCATGCATTTATGTATAGTACACTTGATGTATGAATTGTTTTTAATACTACAATCCACCTATAGTTGGGCTCTCAGAGCTAGAGCTAGAGCTAAATTTTATATAACAAAACCACATCAATGATTGAGTTGATTTACGACCTATTGGGTAAATGGTGAATGAAGGGGAGGGGATGGGAAGAAAGGGGAAATGGCTTAAGTTGTTTGGTTGCACATGGTGAAGGGGAAGGGAACGAAATGGAGGGGAATGGAAGGGAATGAAGGGGGAAGAATCAAGTGTGTTTCCAGCCACTTTTCTCCCCACCAAATCAGAGTGGAGACAAGGGGAAGGGGAAAATTTTGGCAGGAAATTTATTGTTAAGCTTGGAGGAAAATATTGAATTTCAAGGGAAAATGTAAATAATATGGTGGAAAATACATGTATAGCTCACAAACAATGAAAAAAATGAGTATTTAGTCTCTGATCTCACTTGGAGGTTATACAAAATGTTGGGGGGAGTTGGAGGAAAACATAGAGGAAATAATTAAAAATAAAAGGAAACTAGAATAAACGTAGTGTCCAATTAAAAAAAATCATAGATAGTCTAGAAAAGATGTTAGAGAACATAGAAAGTTTGAGATAAATATTTTTTTAACATAATAACATAAAGAAAAATAGAAAAAAGGTGGGAATTGTAGAGAAAAGTGGAGTTATGGATGGAGCCTAAATAAATGGATGGGAAATTAAAAATATGGAAGGAAGTAATTGTATAACCACAATGGCTTTAAAAACAGAAGTGGTAGTCTCTATTTGAATCAAGAATATTTTATATCATGTTAGACATAAGAAATTTATCTTATTCATTAATGAAATAATTATACAAATTATTATTTTTGATCACGAGACATGTGAGCTTAATTTATCTTAATCTATCATGTATTAATACGTGTGGTGTATGTAACCTTTTGGAATAGTATGACTTATTAAAAGGTGACATGTTTTTTTATGTTTTCTCCCCTTTCTCTCCCCATGCTAACCAAATAGAGTAATAAGTGTCCCCTCCCCTCCCCTCCCTTCCCTTCCCCTCCCATCCCCTCCCCTCCCCTTCCATCCCCTCCCCTTCATTCATCGTGTACCAAATATAGCATTATTCAGAAACATCCTTATTTCATCTTTGTTTTGTCTTATAATTTCTTGGGCACCTTCCAAGTTTGGTTTGGTTTGTAATGCCAATATCTGCTTTCTTCTTTACTGTTCGATTGTGTTTTCCTATTTGTCTTAAATGCATCGTCTCCTTGATTCATTTTCGTAGTATCTAAAACTTCTATTAGAGTTTTTCATTTCCAACATACACCTATCATCAATGATTTGTGATGAAGAGAAAGATGCATAACAAAATATGTTGTTCCTTATCTTTTGTCTACTGCCTAAGCTAGCTTGCAATGAAGTAGTCATTTTTGACTCTATCTATTAGTGATTCAAGTTTCTCTTTTTGCTAGATATCATTTCTCAATATCACTACAAAAAAACTAGTTTTTCTTCACAGATTAATCCTGTGACAAACTCCTCTATGCATGCCCTCACTAATATGAACGGTTGTGGGCCTAGCCCACACAAATGGTCCATGAAGAGAACCCCTGTGACAAATACTAGTGACCCTCAAAAATACAATTGTCATGGACTAAGTGACCCTCAAAAATGTTATATTGAGGGGCTATTTAGCCTTCATAAATACATTTTTGAGAGTTTATTTAATTCTCATATATATATTTTGAGGGCTTCATTAATTCTCATAAATATATTTTTGAGGGACTTGGTGGTCTTGAAAAATATATTTTTGATGGGATAATGCCTTCATTAATATTATTTTTTGACGGGATAGTTAGACCTCATCAACACAATTTTGTTCATCCATTTGGTCTTCATCAACACATTTTTAGGGACTAAAAGCCTTCACAAATATATTTGGGAGGGTCTAATAAACATGATTTTTTATTTATTAATATATCTATTTTATCTAGTTGTCACTCAAACAAATATCCACTTTAAATGATTTTTTAATATAAATCTTAAGAATATTTATATAATATTCAAGTGATATCATAAGAACATTCACACATAAATACTTCACAGGAGAATATCAATAACTACAAACAATTATTTATTATTGAACCAAAATTGTGACCATACATTGTGTGGCCGATGTTATTAGAATTAAAGAAAAAATATAAAATTGATAATGACAACAATCAACGCATCATGTACGAGACTCATAAGATCAAAAATGTCCTCAAATTATTTCAGTGGTGTTGTTCATCAATGTTAGCCCTTATACGGTTAGCTACATGAGTATTCTACTCCTGAAATTGACACAAATCATTGTATAATTAGAATTTGAAAGGCTAATATATACATAAATCATTGTACAACAACAAACTTACTCTTATAATTTGATTTTGATCAAATACAAGGTACATTGAGGTTCTAAATCCATATTTGAAAGTGAATCTATCCTACCAATACAAATAGGAAAAAAATATCAGCCAACCATTCATATGCGCCTGAAGGATGATGAACACAACCAAATTGAAATTCTGGATACATTCATAAAGTTCATTGTCTTCATAATACAATTATTCAAAATCATAACTAGTGTTCAACTGTGTGTGTAATTTCTCTCTTATATTTCATTTAGAATTCCCTTTCAAAACTCCATACAACTCCAATGCCTCTTATAGGTTTCATGGTATATGAAACTTCTTCATTGTCTTATCTTATTATGAAATGTTTTGCTCACTAATAACTAAATAAAGAGCCACAACCCCACCACATGGTGATCGAGTTCTATCTATATCCATATCCAAACCAAGACTAGGGACATTGTTGACCATAACCTATGTCGATTGGAAAGTTTCCACATCATATTCGGTTAACAAGTTTTTCCACATCGTATTCCGAGCAAGATATCAAAGAATAATCATTCAATGTAGAGAGCTTAAAGAAGAGGAAGGGGTAAAAGAAGAAATGACCAACGGGTAATAGTTGTTTTCATAATTACCATGATAAAGTAGGATAATAAGCAAAGAAGATGGATGTAATATGTTACTAGTAGCATAACAAGTAAATTAGTCGGTGGTGGTTTTTTACTTGCTTGTAAATGTCTCTTAAGGTGGTAGACCATCAGTCCCTTATGCCCATCAGCCAAAACACAAACATGGGTGTCACCTCTGTTCAATGGAAACTAGTTTAGCCTATTAGTTGAGGAAATAGAAATAAAAAAACCAATATTATTGAATCTATTAATTGTTACAAATATCATCATTAATATTCAATAACAAAAAACATTGCAATATTCAATTGTAATATATATAACAAAACCAGCCAAAAATATCAATGAAATAAAGAAGTTTTAAGACTCAAGTTTGAACATAATTTTGGTCTTAGAGAGAACATGAGTAATGTTAACATATTTTAGTTCTAGAATTATTCTTACCACAAGAGTTTTATATAGATGTAGTCAAACATAATATGGTGTGTACATGAAAGTGTTTCTTATGTATTAACAATACTAAGCATAGGCAAAATGATTGAGTTATATTAGATCTTTATTTAATTTCATATATGAAGAAATTCTTTATTGTGCTTGTGTTTTTACCATGAGCACAATGACATCAACTAAATAATGTAACCCCCACCACAACACAAATGGGAACAAAAAAATAGACATTAAACTACATACATCTATGAACATGTCAGGGTATGTTTCTATGAGTACAAACATTTAGTTTATTTTGACATATTTTGCTCATTAGACATACATGTAAGGACAAGAGAGGGTATGATACCATGGAAACCATGGTATAAGGTTAGACTAATGAAACTAGTGCACGTGTTCGTAAAAGCATTTAGAATGTATATTGTATACACATAGTGTAGAGAAATAAGCATCATGTATAAATTGAAATTAATGTTCCCTTACTAAATTGTGAGGTTAATCAAACCAAACAATGAACAAACTTTTACCAATGCACATTATTATTTGGCATATGGAAGGCAGTAATCAACTCTAAAAATTGTCAACTTACACCAAACAAATTCACAATAGAAAAAATAGTGTTGGAAGTTATTCTAGATCTATCTTTATAAGAGCGTCAAAACATTCCACTATGAATTGGTTGAACATTTTGAGTAGCAAACTAAAATCATTTAATTTTTTCACAATGGAAGTTTAGTGCTAGTGCTTCCTTTTTATACATGGTACTATAAAGTAGAGAAAATTATCATTTTTGTGTATATAACATACCCTAGTCACCTAAAATTTATACTGCTTCAACTTTATAACCATGTGAACATCAAGAAACTGATGAAATAAAGTATAACTTCATACAAAAACAACATTTGTTAAACCATCTTAGTGATTTGCAAGATTTTCTCATTCTAGACAATATTTGGTACATACAAATATAACAGTCTCACTCAAAATAAATATATTTAATATTATGCATACTTTTGGAGAAAGTGATATGAGCTTACATTTGCACATTACTTTGAAGGAGAACTTCTACTTAATGATGGATAGTATTTCATTCGGGTTCGGATATAGAAGCTTTTCTTGAAGCACAAAGCTTTGGAAAATAATTGTCAACCACCTAAAATCAATACATCCATCATATAGTTCCACATACTTGTGACATGTTAAAGGAAGAAAAGAAACTATGTTTATGATGCTTATACAACATCTCACGGTTTGGCTCCTTGATATTTGTGAGATATTTTGTGCACCTACTAAAGTAAGCTATACTAGCAAGTTTCATATGATACTATCCAAATGCAACTGAAGCATATCTCTGAAGATTTTATTGTATAGGTTTTTGATCATATATTGAGTTTCGAAGCTTAGAAGGCAAATGCTTTTATTTGTTGGAAATATATCGAATTTGACATGTAATATTACTGTGGGTTATACATGGACAGGAGAAACTGAAGTAAACAGTGTCAAAGGTCAGTAAAAGGTAAGAACCATGTTTGTTGACATGTTTTTTATGATACCGATAAAGGTTTATAGAAGTTGAAACAATATAAACAATACTAGTTATAATAAATGATATTGTCTAGTAGTGCTTGCACACCGAAGCATCTCTACATATGGAATTAAAATGTTATAATTTAGATTTTACATGCAATGAATAGGAGTAGTTAGTTTCAGATATTACAAGTCGAATAACATGTATGTGCATGTGCACATAAATGAACAGTTAGAAGACTAGATCCACTAAGTGGTCTCATACAAAACGAGGACATAATCAAATTCTACATGTATTTTTTTCTAATTCTACATGTATTTAATTACTCTTAAAGTGCATACACCCTTAGCTAGAAATCATTTTATTTATTACTGGCCAAATAATGAACTACATAATACAATATTATTAGTTCATGTACCTCATTATCAGATATTATCTTATTTTATATAAGTTATTTGTCTTACGTATCGAGATTTAAAGGGCATTCTTCGAAACACATTGAATAAACAATTGTCCGCAATTTAGTTGAGATATAAATTGTACAATAAGTAACGGAATTGAGAAAGCTGTTATCAAATTTAGAGAAAACTAGAATTGGAATTGCTACCTTTCAAACGTCATCTGGGACTAGGCGTAACTAAGGTGATTTCCA
Source organism: Alisma plantago-aquatica (assembly GCA_963693085.1). Lineage (NCBI taxonomy): Eukaryota > Viridiplantae > Streptophyta > Magnoliopsida > Alismatales > Alismataceae > Alisma > Alisma plantago-aquatica. Next base: position 1,002,819,336 of record OY856411.1, on the reverse strand, counting down.
ATATTCAAGGGGCGATATTTGAAAAGAAAAGGAGTAGGGGGCATTTCAGCTTTGTCATTAGGTCATCTCCTATGTAGAGTGCGTTAGAGAACTACCATGCGATGAATAACACCGACATGTACATCAGGGTGATCCTTCAGATCTTTAGTCTCCAGAGTACAACGATGGCTTACTCCTAGACATTCATAGGACAGCTACAGTGGAGACCACTTGTTTTGTCTCATAATCATACATTGTATGTCACATATGCTGCGACCTGGGCATCGTCGATTGACAGGGGATGAAAAAAAATGAGGTCTCTGATATACACCTCTTCAAACGCCAGAGACACGGTTGAGCGGAAAGGGCACAAAAAAGGAGTCAAGAGGGGGATGCGGCGGCTTAGGAGAATTTGAGATCCCACGTTTATAATTAGTAAGCAAAATTCTAGATAACTTTTGGAGCGAAATGGTAGGGGGGAACCTTTTGTCTGCGTTTGGCACGGGACAGAAATCTGATTTAGGCTTGTGTTTTAGTGCCAACCCCACCAAACAGGTTGGGACTGGGTTGTGTTTGATTGGTAAATTGATTTTGGCCCCATTTTAGGATAACGGAACCCCGAAAACCGGCCCAGGCAGTCCCGCGATGGCCGAGATTGCGATTCCTAACCCGGTTTCCGCTTAGAACGTGAGTACCCTCAATTTCCCCTCACCCTACCCCCGACACCCCCTCGCCCGCCTCCCGACCCCCCTGTCCCCTTTCCCCTCTCCCTCTTCTACTCTCCCTCTCCCGAGACCTCGACGTCCTCCCATCTATTATTGCCTGCGTGAGTTAAAGTTGATCGCCCATCGATTCCATCGTGGAATCAATGGCAGGACATAGGCGTAGTGTGTACAGACGGCCAATGAAGGCAAGTAGATCGTTTCAGGGGTGTTATGGTTCGCCTGCCATCGCCGAGCTACGCCGCCAGGCTAGATGGCGAGAGTCAAGGTTAGGCATCCCGACTTGTCATCTCCCATTAAAGCCCCTTCACTCCCCCTTTTCACTCTGTGCAAGGCATGAACTTAACCCTAGCAAGGGCAACGACTACCGCATCTGCTATATAGTGATGTGTGTGTTCGCCAATATCCTACCTATTCAACTGTGCATCCTCCACCAAGTCTTCTCTGAAGCCGCCTCTGTCGAGCCCCTGTATTCCGAAGTTGCCCAGTTGCTTGAGACCAAAGTCTCCTAGATGCTTGAGAGGTATGCGTTGGCCGACCATCTTTTTGTTTCAGTAGGCGGGTGTTGTAGTGGCTTCATGTATGTATCGAGAGTTTCTTTCAATAGGCTAATATGTATTCCCTTTACCTTGTCTTCATGTATGTACTGACCCTTCCACTATGACTGGTCGTGATCCATCTTGTACCTGGATTTCAGCTTAACAAGTATATCTCTTGAGCAATACGAAAATGTTTTTTGTAATTTTTTGTGTAAGCATAGCCATGTTAAATGCTATGTTGAATGCTTGATACTAATGTAATATTTGTTGTAATGAACGATACTGATGTTCCAGGGATGTACGATCTGTTTGATAAAAACCTATTATATGGTCTGATACCTTGAATGAGGTCTAATTGCTTCGTTCATATTCATTCAATACCAAAAAATTAATGTCTCTATTTAACTCATCTACCTTCATACCAAATAAATCAGAATGATTCACCTTGAATGCTTGTTTGAATTTAATGTCCAACAAAACTTGTTTTGCATTATGATTGTGTAGTGAATATTTTTGTCTATTAAGAAACATGTCATTACATATATAAATACTTCACCTATTGTGTATTATGTTTATTGTCAAGTATTTCATATGAGGACACTTTTTTTTGGTCACACAAAAATCCTGTTACTTTATTATGATGCCAAAACTTTAGGTACAAGAAATCTACACCCCTTAATCCTCTATGCGATTACAGAGAAAACTATCTAATACTATGGTCTTACACAGAAGACCCAAAACAAAAAGAAAAAGGTCCATCCGTAGAAACCTCAACAAAATAGAAATACAGATTTCTAACTGAAATCCCATCGTCTTAGGCAGTTGAGGGGATCCGCTGTCAATGCTCACCCATAAAGATTGGAGCCTCAACCATTAGAAGGATAGAACTCAGCTAAAAATCGATACTCTACTCTTTGGTGGTATCCAAGAAGGATCACTAACTTACTATCAAGAAAACGTCTTTCTTGCTGTTTCAAGAAGAAAATGTAGAAGAAGGTCTAAACATCGCCAACTGCATCAACTACTAAGAGCTAAGTACTGGAACTCCCTTCACACTGGCATTATCCACACTCACAGAAACAGTGCAAGGGTGAACCGGACAATGACTCTCATCAGTCGGACAGCAGACAGTGCCTTCACTTCTTAAACATTACCATTGAAAGACAGGAAACGAACGATAAAAGGGGGATTAACCCCCTACCTTTCTTTCCTTGGGTGGCTTCTTTCCCCTACTTGGTCTGAACCTACTAAAATCTTGCGATTCTGCCTCCCATGGATCGAAGTCCCACTCTGAGTTCGAATCCATGTTGGATTCATCATCCTCACCGAAAACTGTGCTTTTTCCTATTGAAGCTCAACAGAAAACTCACTGCTATTAAAAAAATTGTTAACCCGCCACGAAGAAGAACCGGAAGTTTCCTTACTTCTTCTACTCATTTCCAATTCCCATTCCAACTTAAGGCTCCCTGTGTTGATAAACGGAGATGATCCAAGCATCTCAGGTTCTGGTATGCTTGGACAGACATGGGTTTGACACTCAGCAGCGGCAGAGAAAACTACATCCTTCACTAGTTGTGCAATGGAGTCACGAAGATCCGTTTCCACTGCATCAGAGCCAAAGACACATTCCTCCGATTGGCTAACGATCTTCTTCCCTCGGTCCACCTTAGATTGCTCCTTGGAGGATACACCGACATTGTCTCGAACACCTGGTGATTTCCCCAGCCTCACCTGCAAGTCTTTCTCCGGTGGGGGTCTCCTTATTATCAGAGGGCAGGACATGGCTCTATGGCCAAACCTCTTGCAATTGGGGCATATCGTAGGTTTAGATATAGCCTTAACCTTCAAGGTTTTAAGCACAGAGTCAGCCTCCACCAATGTCTCCTTCGGGATCATAGAATCATAGCCCAGCTCGATGTAGACCCGTGCAGCATCAAGGCAGCCTGTAGAGATCGAGTTATCATCAGTGTCCACAGGCCGACCAATGGTACTAGTGATGCAGGACAAAATCTTACGAGTCCATAGAATTTCAATGTTTTCAATTTTGAACCACACTGGAACCTGTGAGAAAGAGAGGGGTGGAAGGGATGAACCTGGTTTCCACGCGTTGGCCACAATCAATGAACCATCCAAGAACCATGGTGCTTCCAAGAGAACCCTTTCTCTGTCTCCGTGGGAAGGCATCTTAACAATGTATCCCTCCCTCTCCTCTGACACGACCTCTACTGGGCCGTTGGGTATCCATAGTCTACGAATCCACCCAATCAGTTGGCCACCTTAAGGTCTTCTGCCAACGAACCTGACAGATAAGAACTCCTCCCAATCAGGGACGAAGCTTCCTTGACTTGTGATGGACGCACATCGCTTTCCATCCATGATTCCTGGCTCGATGAAGTCCAGTAGCTCGACTTCGATCTCATCTTGATCTATCCTACAAGAACGTAGCCAGTCTGCAACTAAGGTCGAAGTCTCGTTGGATCTGTAGGCCGACGATTTAGGGGGATTGGCGGCGGGCACATTGATGTCGCCAGTGGATCCCTAGGAGCGTCAGGGGTTCTTCCAAGGCTACCTCCTTCACCATTCACCTCTGATTGGTGAGATGGAGGGGTCGATGACATGAATTTACTGTGCATAGAATGCAAGTGCACGCGTCAGAGTAATATAGGCCTTTATGAGGCCCGAGTCGAACTCAGGGAAACATAATTATTGGTAGACTACTACTAACTACTTGCAATCAGCTAGACCGACTAAATTGATTTGAGAGTTGATTGAAAAAGAAAAGAAAAATGAAAGAAAACAAAACAATCAATTAAATGTTTAGTTTAATCAATTCAAATGGGAATCTTTAGGATTACAGTTTCACCGCAGGTTTTCGTTGTACTAATTCCTCCACAATTATCCTAATTCGTCTCCTATTCTGGGTAGTGTCATGTAGTAAGAATTGCTCGCTTTCGCGATACAATTCACTACCTAAATCTAGGTCGGTTCCATGGTAGTAGTAACATATACCCTAAATTAGATGCATGAAGACCATACTCTGGGTTTCCACTATTAACTGTACATCACCTTGTTCAAAGGATTTATTAGTTAATGTAAATTTTGTCTCTTTTCAACCATTAATTCTTCTGTCAAAGTAATTAAATGCATTAGATTATCGTTAGGGTGCTCAATCATAATGATATAATGGATAAAACGAAATCATACCACGGATTTAAGAGACAAATTATGATATACTATGGTAAAAATGTCATACAATCATTACCCGGGCTACTCCCGATCCTAAAGATAAACGGGATTAGCCCCGCATGGTTGACAATGGATAACACATAGGAGTAGAGAAGAAAAATGTGGGAAACATGGAGAAAACACGTGTAACCCCTGATACGAAGGTGCTCCTGGAGTTCCTCCTCGAGAAACGCGCGTTTTGCAGTCTTCCGACAACAAAATCGTCCGTCGGAGGTGCTCGGATCACCCAGTTGACGGCCTTCATCTCTTGTCTCCTCTCTCTCTCCTTCTTGATGTCATACTGAATGATATGAGATCTCCCCCAGGGCCGGCCGTGCTCTCCTTAGGTCATAGGACCACTTTACGACACCGAAAAAGCTCAACCGTCGGATTAAAACGCTCAATTTTAGTGCAGAAAATTGCCAGATCCCGACGTTGTCGATACCATCGACACCCAGGTCGATGGTATCGACCATGATGTTGATATTTCTTTCTAACATCACATTTCGGGGTTTATTCCTGATGAAATGTCGATACTATCGACACCAGGGTCGATGGTATCGACTCTGGACAATGCAAAAGTACCTGAAAAAGTACCAAAACTTGTGTATAAGTTCGGGGATTATATAAAATCATATAAATATGATAAAATGAGTATAATTTGATGCAAATAGAGTTCAAAGGCCAACTATAGTGAATTATGCAAATATAATCAAGAAAATGACAAATGTGTGAAAAAAATAGATATAAAATAAGCCTGTAAAAGTGAATCAAAACCCATGCATCAAACTCCCCTAAGCTTAAACCTTGCTCATCCTTGAGTAACAAAACTTTGGATCTGGTTGAGATAAGTCAGCAAAAGGACATAAATACATGAAGTGCATCTACATCATCCGCACTTCCTTTCCACAAACCGGCCCTTATTGACCACTGAACACTAACTGCCATCCAGGCGACCAAAGACCTATGTAAAAGATGTCCGTCCCCCAATCACTGAAACACTATCAATTAAAGAAGTTAATATGATAAACTCCTCTGGTCCATACTTGATTCATCTTATGATCTTCTATATATGTTTCTCATTTCCTAACTACCATCTAAATGGAAGCAGATCTCCTGATATAAATGGATGAGGAGAATATCATGGGTGGCCTACCGATTAGAGCAACGGGTGGATGGGATAGGTGGCTATTGAAGAGATGGAAGCACATAACAGTCAATCATGCAATACAAAAATTAATGACCTATCATGATGCACAATGCAAGTGAAAATGTACTAATGCTACATTTTTGGTGGAATGATGCATGCACTATCATTCCATCTCAAGGTGAGATGGAATATCTAAAAAAAACTACATTGTGTGCTTATTCTTCTTAATTCTTAGGTGAGAACATGTTCCTTTCTCCCTCTTCTTCTTTATTACTTCTCAACTCTTTTTTTTTCAATTTTTTTCAAACCCTTATTTTCATAGATGACAATGAATTATTTGTCGGGCTCACTTCTTGTTACATACTTGTGCATTTGAAGCATTCTATTTGGATGGTATGGATCAAGATCACCACCTTTAATGTTTCAGAAGACATAAGATGCATGATGTAATATATGCTCAAAAAATTGTGAATGCAGCTACAAAATGACAGTTATGCAATTAAATGGCACGCACCTAAGGATAATGTGCATGTATAACTACTCTATCCTTTTATTTCATTTTCATGCAAAAAATATGTGAAAATAGCTGTAATGCAAGACCTATCTACATGAGATGCAATCAAAAAGTGAAAGATAGTAATGTGCTCCCATTTCTTATGGTGGAGTGTGAATGAAATTGTGGTGGATCAGATCACAAGAATAATTGACAGAACCTTCCGAAAATATCATATGTCCCTCTCTAAAGACCTGTGTATAGGGTAACTAAAGGATTTCTCTCTTAAACATTAATCTAAGGTCATGTTAGCATTTGGTCGGTTCAGGCTCAACAACCTTGTCAATCACTTTTCCTTGGACAATAAATATAATCATTCATGTCCCTGTGTCCTGAAGCTGACTCACCCAAGCACTTCCTCGGTTATGCAACTCAATTACTAACAAGAATAAGCTCAAAAAGTTTTCAATATGCTCATTATTTTCATGCAAAAAATATGTGAAAATAGTTGTAATGCAAGACCTATCTACATGAGATGTAATCAAAAAGTGAAAGACAATAATGTGCTCCCATTTCTTATGGTGGAGTGTGAATGAAATTGCGGTGGATCAGATCACAAGACTAATTGATAGAACCTTTCGAAAATATCATATGTCCCTCTCTAAAGACCTGTGTACAGGGTAACTGAAGGATTTCTCTCTTCAACATTAGTCTAAGGTCATGTTAGCGTTTGGTCGGTTCAGGCTCAACAACCTTGTCAATCACTTTTCCTTGGACAATAAAGATAGTCATTCATGTCCCTGTGTCTTGAAGCTGAATCACCCAAGCACTTCCTTAGTTATGCAACTTAATTACTAACAAGAATATGCTCAAAAAGTTTTCAATATGCTCATTATTTCATGTGCACACAACTCAAGAGTAAAACTCCCAATTGATACCATGCAATTATTTCTCCACAGATTACACTAGATATATGTGGATCCTACAAAAGAGGTAAACCTAGAAATAAAAATAACTAATATTTCAAAAATAAAATTAACATGAATTAGTAAGTAAAAACTAAGATAGAGGGTTGTTCCAACACCCCCCAAGCTTGAATATGACTATGGCCTCATAGTCAACATTCCCACTTAAGAGGTGGAACATCGGTACCATTCGCTTTGGCGTGTGGTGAAGAAGGATGGGTGGATGCTTAAGTGGACCAAGTGATGCTTTCTATCTCCCTCTTTTTGGTGGCCCATTTTTTTATCTTAGTGGTTCTAAGACGGGACTTTCTTCATCCTTCTCTACTCTACAAAAAACGGTGCGAAAAAATCTCATTTCGACACCTTTTACGACGTGTTTTATGTAGCTATCCTACAGGTGTCGATACCATCGACACCAAGGTCAATGGTATCGACTCAGGCTCAACAATTTTGGTGTACCTACGCATCTAAAAGGTTGGGAAATCAAAAGTGTCGATACTATTGACACTAGGGTCGATGGTATCGACATTACTGTCATCAATTTTTCTGAAAATCTTCAGGAATCTCGATATTATCGACACTAAGGTCGATGGTATCGACTATTCTTCAACGTTTACTGATCCAAACTCGATACTATCGACAGGGGTGTCGATAGTATCGACCTAAAAATTCTACACACTTCAAAAGATGACTTAGGGAATTATTTTTACAAAAATTATCAAAACCTAAGCAAAAACTAAGTACATAAACATAAAAGAACATAACCAAACATAAAATAAACCTAAAGTTGGGTTGCCTCCCAACAAGCACCCTTGTTTAATGTCCTAGGCTTGATATAAGGATACCTTTAACCTTAGTTGTCAAGGGATGTCTCCAATGATTCATTTGGCAGTTTGAATTAAACTCTATCATCACCAATCCCATGTGTCAAGTAACCTCGCCCAATGGTAGTGATTACATCAGCCGTAGCTTGGAACGGCCTTCCCAATAGCATCTCACCTCCTTCTAGCTCATGCATGTCCATGACTACAAAGTCAATAGGGAAGATGAATTTGTCGACCTTGAGTAGCACGTCCTCGCATATACCTTGCGGCTTCACAATGGATCCAACTGCCAACTCGATTGTCATGGAAGTTTGAGTTGGCTTCTTCAATCCCAACTTTTGAAAAGTGGCAATTGCATAAGATTAATGCTTGCCCCTGAGTCACACTACGCTTGTGGAAAATGTTGGCCGCCTATGGAACATGGGATGTAGAAACATCCTGGATCTTTCCTCTTCTTTGGTAGTCGTCCTTGGATTATAGAACTCATTGTTTCATCAACACATACAACATATGTATCTTTGATCTGCCGTTTCTTGTTGATGATGTCTTTCATGAATCTTCCATATGAAGGAATTTGCTCTATAGCCTCCACCAATGGGATGTTAATGTGGAGCTTTCGGAAGATCTTAAGATATTTCTTAAAGTGCCTTTTCTCTTTCCTCAGCTTTAGACTATCTGCGAATGGCACACTTGGCTCATTTATGCGCTTGTGTGGTGGCACATATGGGCTATTTGGGGTCTCCTCCCCTAAGCTTGCTTCAATGTCACCCTCTGGCGTAGGCTTTGGCACGTCATTCATGGTTGGTGTGGCTTGTGGTTGCTCATCCTTCCTGGTGGGTGTAGCTCCACTATGAAGTATGACCTTCACGTGCTCCTCTTACCTAGGTGTGGGCATGGTTGTGATGGGTTCTTGGTGGGATTTGCTGAATGGGTGACATCCTCTTGGTAGTCCATATAAGCTACGGGGGTATGGCACACTGGGTTTAGCCTCCATTTTAAAATGCATTTTGCCCTTTTCATGGACCTCCCCCACTGATGGCTCCGTCTTCTTAATCACAGATATATATATTTCACTTGATGATGTACTTGAGCAGCCTCTGCATTCCCAGCTGGTTTTTGTTGAATAATTTGCTTCATGGCAGCCAACTCAGTTGCAATTTGGGTTATGGACATCTCTAGCATCCTCATTTGTACACCATGGCTCTATATCTGCTGCCCAAACTGGTTCAAGTACTCACCGTGTGACTGTACTATCTTGGTGAGTGAGCCCATCAATTCCTAATTTTGCTTCACCACCTGACTAAGCAATTCATTGTTCTTTTCCTCTAGGCTAGGCTGCGGCTTCTGAAAATTTTGTTCCTTCCTCCAATCGTAATTGTTATTCCTATATCCCTATTGATGCATATACTTTGCATGTGCTTCATCATTAGACCCATTGTCCTCTTTCTCTAGGAGCTTCTTGGCTATAAGATCCATCTTGTCATTAAGTGATTTGATGGCCTTTGCTTCATGTGTCACGCAGACCTGCTTGGGTGCATCTCTTTCACCCCAAGATTGCTTTTTGGACATGTTCCTTAGAATCTCCCAACACCTTGTGCCTGTGTTGTTCAAAAAGAAACCAGAACCCGTTGAGTCCAAATTGCTCCTATCATGCTCATTTAGGGTGAAGTAGAAAATTTTAGCTTGCTTCTCCTTCTCTAAGCCGTGATGTGGACACTTCCTCAGCATGATCTGGAAGCACTCCCAAGTTTCAGAGTATGTTTCACCGGCTCACTGGCTGAAGTTGTGTATCTTCCTCACTAGATCGTTCATCTTTTTAGGCGAGAAGAACCTCTCAAAGAACACCTCAACCATGTGATCCCAAGATTCAATGTACTCATCATCCAGATTGTGCAGCCATTCCCAATCATTGCTCGCTAAAGAACTGGGAAAAAGTTTTAGGTAGAGTGTCTCTTGCGGGAACCTATCAATCTTTATCATATCACAATTTTCCACGAACGTGCTGATGTGGGTCACCGGAACCTCATTTGTAAGTCCATGGAAAGCCTGTGATTTGACCAACTGAATAAGCCCTGGATCAATCTTGTAACTGGGTATGTTGATAGCTTATTTCTTGGTTGGCCCCTTCTGCGCAGAATAAGAAGAAGCCTTAATCCTTTCCCAGACCGTCTGTTCCTCATTTTTCGCTCCGTCACCCATTATTAATTTACTAGTACCTGAAATTTTAAATGGTAGTGTATAAACCAGTACTAATAATTAAAACAATTAATAAGATTTACAATTCAGTTCAAAAGATTAAAAGAAAAATTACAAGAATTAAAAATGTCCTAGTGTGGCTGCTCGTAGCACTCGTAGTGCCAACAATTGTCGTTTCCCTGACATTGGAATAAAAAACTTGACATGAATTTACCGTGCGTAGAATGCAAGTGCACACGTCAGAGTAATATAGGCCTTTGTGAGGCCTGAATCGAGCTCAGGGAAACATAATTATTGGTAGACTACTACTAACTACTTGTAATCAGCTAGGCCGATTAAATTTATTTGAGACTTGATTGAAAAAGAATAAAAAAATGAAAGAAAACAAAACAATAAATTAAATGTTTAGTTTAATCAATTCAAATGGGAATCTTTAGGATTATGGTTTCACCACAAGTTTTCACTGTACTAATTCCTCCACAATTATCCTAATTCGTCTCCTATTTCGGGTAGTGGCATGTAGTCAGAATTTCTCTCTTTCGCGATATAATTCACTACCTAAATCTAGGTCGGTTCCATGGTAGTAGTAACATATACCCTAAACTAGATGCATGAAGACCATACTCTGGGTTTCCACCATTAACCGTACATCACCTTGTTCAAAGGATTTATTAGTTAATGTGAATTTCGTCTCTTTTTGACCATTAATTCTTCTTTCAAAGTAATTAAAGGCATTATATTATCATTAGGGTGATCAATCAAAATGATATAATGGAGAAAATGAAATCATACCACGGATTTAAGAGACAAATTATGATATACTATGGTAAAAATGTCATACAACCATCACCTGTGCTACTCCCGGTCCTAAAGATAAAGGGGATTAGCCCCGTATGGTTGACAATGGAGAACACATAGGAGTAGAGAAGAAAAACATGGGAAACATGGAGAAAACTCATATAACCCCTGATACGAAGGTGCTCCTGGAGATCCTCCTCGAGAAACGTGCGTTTTACAGTCTTCCGAAAGCAAAATCGCCCGTCGGAGGTGCTCGAATCACCCAGTTGACAACCTTCATCTCTTGTATCCTCTCTCTCTCCTTCTTGGATGTCATGTGGCACGATATGAGATCTCCCCCAGGGCCGGCCGTGCTCTCCTTAAGTCATAGGACCACTTTACGACACCGAAAAAGCTCAACTGTCGGATTAAAACACTCCGTTTTAGTGTAGAAAATCACTAGATCCCGACGCTGTCGATACCATCGACACCCAGGTCAATGGTATCGACCATGATGTTGATATTTCTTTCCAAAATAACATTTTGGGGTTGATTTCTGATGAAATGTTGATACTATTGACACCAGGGTCGATGGTATCTACTCTGGACAATGCAAAAGTACCTGAAAAGTGCCAAAACATGTGCATAAGTCCGAGGATTATATAAAATCATATAAATATGATAAAATGAGTATAATTTGATGCAAATAGAGTTCAAAGGCCAACTATAGTGAATTATGCAAATATAATCAAGAAAATGACAAATACGTGGATAAACATATATAAAATAAGCCTGTAAAAGTGACTCAAAACCCATGCATCAGTCGACGAACCAGTGACATGCCTTTTCCCCCTCTGCTGCTAGCAGATCACCCTCTCCCTCTCCCTCGTCCGCTCCATCCTCGACCCATCCCTTTTATTCATCCTTCTTCTTTGCTACCAGGACACATTTTAATATGTAATGAAGATTAGGTCATCATTAATTCTCTGTGATGGACCCAAATATGTAAATTCGTTCACTTGAATCAAAAGTGATCCCTTGAATGAGGTCTGAATGCTTCGTCAGCTTCATTCAGTACCAAAAAAATAAATATGTCAATATGTACATTGAATGTTTGTTTGCATTTCATGTCCAGCAAAGCTTGTTTTGCATTACGATTGTGTAGTGCATATTTCTATCTATTCACAAATATGTCATCATATATAACTACTACACCTATTTTGTATTATGTTTATTTAACTTGGAATGTTGTGTGTGTCTAGTATTTCATAAGAAGACACATTTTAATATGTGATTGTGTAGTGAATATGTATGTTTGTTAACAAACAAGTCATTATATATAACTACCACACATATTGTGTATTATGTTTATTTAAGTTGGAACCTTGTAGTGTGTCTAGTATTTCATAACAAGACACATTTTAATATGTAATGAATGATTGGGTCATGATTAATTCTCTGTGATGGACCAAAATATGTTCATTTGTTCACTGGATCTTGTTTTGATCTCTTAAATGAGGTATGAATACTTCATTGAGATTCATTGATTACCAAATAAATAAATATGTCATTCTTTAACTCATCTACAATCATACCAATAATGATAGGACAAAATATGTATATTTGTTAACTTAAATGTGCTATGATCCCTTGCATGTGGTCTGAATGCGTGGTTGAGCATAATTTTTTTTAAACAATGAGAGGATTTATTCATCATGTCCTCTAAACCAGGCTAACATGAGGGTTCATAATATCAGAGCGAGTCAGATACCCGATTTCAGTGCTGACATGTTCAACTATGAAATCAGGGCAAATGACCGAGGTCATTTCAGTATATTTATGTCATAGGCCCCACATTATTTAACTAATGTACCATCATACCAAATAAATTATAATGATTTACCCTTAATGATTTTTTGAATTTCATGTCTAACATAGCTAGTTAAAAATTACGATTGTGTATTGAATATTTTTGGTGTTCATAAATAGGTAAATATTTACCTAGTCCACCAATTATGTATTATCTTTATTTAAGTTGGAACCTTATATGATCCCTTGAATGAGATTTGACCCCTTGAACTAGGTCTGTTATGTTGGACCAAACTTTGACTCCGCCTATTATGTATTATGTTTATTTAAGTTGGAACCTATTATTGTGTAGTGTATATTTTCTGTGCTCATTAACATTGCATGTTCAACTATAATGAATGACCAAAATATGTATATTTGTTCAGTTGAATGAGGTCTGAATTCGTGGTTGAGCTTCATTTAGTGGCAATCAAATTAATATGTCATTGTTTAAACAATATACCATCATACCTAGAAAATTATAATGATATACCCTAGTCCAGATTGGTTGAATTTCATGTCCAACATATCCTATTCAGCATTACGAATGTGTATTGAATATTTTCTATATTCATAAATAGGTAAATATTTACCTATTCCACCTATTATGTATTGTGTTTATTGAAGTTGGAACATGGTCTGATCCCTTGAATGAGCTCTAATTTCCTAGTTGAGTTTCATTGAGTAGCAATCAAATTAATATGCCATTATTTAACCAATATGCATCATACCTAGAAAATTATAATGATATACCCCAGGCCAGATTGGTTGAATTTCATGTCCAACATAGCTTGTTCAACATTTCGATTGTGCTTTGAATATTTTCTATGTTCACGAATAGGTAAATATTTACCTAGTCAACCTATTATGTATTGTGTTTATTTAAGTTGGAACCTTGTCTGATCCCTTGACTGAGCTCTGATTTCCTGGTTGAGCTTCATTGAGTAGAAATCAAATTAATATGTCATTATTTAACCACTATACCATCATACTAAGAAAATTATAATGATATACCCTAGTCCAGATTGGTTGAATTTCATGTCCAACATAGCTTGTTCAGTTACGATTGTGTATTGAATATTTTCTTTATTCATAAATAGGTAAATATTTACCTAGTCTACCGATTATGTATTATGTTTATTTAAGTTGGAACCTTATCTGATCCCTTGAATGAGATAGGACACCTTGATCTAGGTCTATTATGTTGGACCAAAATTCAACTCTGCCTATTATGTATTATGTTTATTTAAGTTGGAACATATTATTGTGTAGTGTATATTTTCTATGCTCATTAACATTGCATGTTCTACTATAATGATTGACCAAAATATGTATATTTGTTCAGTTGAATGAGCTCTGAATTCATGGTTGAGCGTCATTGAGTAGCAATCAAATTAATATGTCATTATTTAACCAATTTATCATCATACCTAAAAAATTATAATGATATACCCTAGTCTAGATTGGTTGAATTTCATGTCCAACATAGCCTGTTCAACATTAAAATTGTGTATTGAATATTTTCTGTGTTCATAAATAGGTAAATATTTTCTATCTGTTAAGAAATAGGTCATCATATATAACTACTACACCTATTGTGTATTATGTTTATTTAAGTTGGAACCTTGTGTGTGTCTCGTATTTCATAAGAGGACACGTTTTAATATGTGATTGTGTAGTGAATATTTCTATCTGTTACCAAACATGTCATTATATATAACTACTATACCTATTGTTTATTATGTTTATTTAAGTTGGAACCTTGTAGTGTGTCTAGTATTTCATAACAGGACCCGTTTTAATATGTAATGAATGATTAGGTCATGATTAATTCTCTGTGATGGACCAAAATATGTACATTTGTTCACTTGATCTTGTTCTGATCCCTTTAATGAGGTATGACTGCTTCATTGAGCTTTATTGATCACCAAATAAATAAATATGTCATTATTTAAGTCATCTACAATAATACCAATAATGATTGGCCAAAATATGTATATTTGTTCACTTTAATGTGCTATGATCCCTTGCATGTGGTCTGAATGTGTGGTTGAGCATCATAGAGTAGCAATAAAATTAATATGTCATTATTTAACTAATGTTCCATCATACCAAATAAATTATAATGATTTACCCTGAATGATTGGTTGAATTTCATGTCCAACATAGCCTGTTCAGAATTACAATTGTGTATTGAATATTTTTGATGTTGATAAATAGGTAAATATTTACCTAGTCTACCTATTATGTATTATGTTTATTTAAGTTGGAACCTTGTCTGATCCCTTGAATGAGATCTGACCCGTTGAACTAGGTATGTTATGTTGGACCAAACTTCGACTCCGCCTATTATGTATTATGTATTATGTTTATTTAAGTTGGAACCTATTATCGTATAGTGTATATTTTCTGTGCTCATTAACATTGCTTGTTCAACTATAATGAATGACCAAAATATGTATATTTGTTCAATTGAATGAGCTATGATTTTGTGTTTGAGCTTCATTCAGCTGCAATCAAATTAATATGTTATTGTTTAACCAATATACCATCATACCTAGAAAATTATAATGATATACCCTAGTCCAGATTGGTTGAATTTCATGTCCAACATAGCATGTTCAACATTACGATTGTGTATTGAAAATTTTCTGTGTTCATAAATAGGTAAATATTTTCCTAGTCCACCTATTATGTATTGTGTTTATTGAAGTTAGAACCTTGTCTGATCCCATAAATGAGCTCTGATTTCCTAGTTGAGATTCATTGAGTAGCAATCAAATTAATATGTCATTATTTAACCTATATACATCATACCTTGAAAAATTATAATGATATACCCTAGTGCAGATTGGTTGAATTTCATGTCCAACATAGTCTATTTAGCATTACGATTATGCATTGAATATTTTCTGTGTTCATAAATAGGTAAATATTTACCTAGTCCACCTATTATGTATTGTGTTTATTGAAGTTGGAACCTTGTCTGATCCCTTGGATGAGATCTGACCCCTTGAACTATGTCTGTTATGTTGGACCAAAATTCAACTCCATCTATTATGTATTATGTTTATTTAAGTTGGAACCTATTATTGTGTAGTGTATATCTTCTGTGCTCATTAACATTTCCTATTCTACTATAAGGATTGACCAAAATATGTATATTTTCTGTTCTCATTAACATTGAATGAGCTCTGAATTCCAAGAAATGTAGTGTACATTGTGTATTGAATATTAAAATGATATACCCTAGTGTAGATTGGTTGAATATACCATAATACCAAGAAAATTAAAATGATATACCCTTGTCTGATCCCTTGAATGAGCTCTAATTTCATGGTTGAGCTTCATTGAGTATCTATCAATCAAATTAATATGTCATTATGTGTAGGCTACATTCTCTATGCTCATAAATGTAGCTCGATCAACTATACTGATTGACCACAACACCCATTATTCTTCATTTTAATGTGCCCTGAGCCCTAGAATGAGGTCTGAATTCATGCTTGAGCTTGATTCACTAGCAATCAGTTTAATAGGTCTACCATTTAACCACTAAAACCCACATACCACATAATTCAGAATAAATCTGAATGATTTTACCCTCAATGGTTGGTTGAATATTTTCTATCCAACAGAACTTGATGTGGATTACTATTGTGTACCAAATATTTTATATGTGTTCATAAATAGGGTCATATTTCCCTAGTCCACCTACTTTGGTTTATGTTGAATTTAAATTAGCTCCTTGTCCACAACCCTTGACTGAGGTCTGACCCCTTGTCCTAGGTCTACTATGATGCTCCAAAATTGGAATCCATCTATTACGTAGTATTTTTATTCAATTTGAAACCTATTATCGTGTAGTGTACATTCGTTCTTGAGCTTGATTCAGTATACCAATCAATTTAATAGGTCATTATTTGTTTAGTTTAAAATTAATTATGTATTGTTTTATTTAAGTTGGAACATATATCTGATCCCCTTAATGAGGTTTGACCCCTTCAGTTAGGTCTATTATGTTAAACAACACCAAAATTCTACTGTTGTAAATCATCCTATAAATATCAATATACCACCTACAGTTGTAATAGAAAAAAATTAAACACCACCTACAACTGTAATATCAATGGTTGTTATCCCTAAGTTGTCACCATTCGATCAGAAAACATTGACCTTATAATAGACTACTTTAATACAAGTTATCACTGTCAAGTACACAGACCCAAACTAGGTTCGTATAAAGGTTTCGTCTGAACAACCTGACTAAACTGATCTATTGCATTGTCATTGCTACTATGTATGCACTAGACCTGAAGATCTGTATTGTATGGACGAAAGAGTTGGATGAGGCTCTAGTTGCGGCATTGAGGAGACAACATGACCTGGGTAGGTGCGTCAATGGCATTTTTACTAGGGATGCATGGAGGGGGACGCTATGTGATTGGCATAATAGGATGGGGAGGAACGAGGGTTCAATGGAGCAGTTAAAAACTCGGTGGAAGAACCTTAGGAGAGACTTTGCCAAGATAAAACTGGTGACCAAAAAAAGTGGTCTTAGATGGGATGAGAGTAGGTACAAGCCAATACTGCCTAACACCCCAGAGTGGAGGGAGGCACTTGTGGTATGTCTAATGATATATAGTCCCATGAGTATTAAATATTAAATTAAAGTAATTAATATTGACCTAATCATTAGTGGTTGACCATTTTAGGGAAACAAGGAACTAGCGAGATTGATCACTAGACCATTATATCACTACTATGACGTTGAGATGATGGGGGGAGGAACATAGCTAGGGCCATCATGCAATGTCCTCAACGGATAGACAACTTCCTTATGATGGTGCATCTGAAGATGACGTTACGATCGACCTAGATGCAACTGATTCATTTGTCAGACAACTTCCTTCTGGGACCCAAAGTGAGGACAACAACGGCAGAACAAACAACCAAGGTGTTGGTGCAAGGACTCCTACCATGCACAGACGCTGGAAGCGAGCCTCAACCACACAAGATAATTGTAGCCTATCTAATGATGTCGTTTCCGAATTCACAAAGGTGTTTTCCAAGGTACATGAGATGAGTAGCGGTATTGCCGGTAGATCTAATGACAACGATGAGTATCAAACCATTTTGCACCATTTTCATGCAACCTACCCTGACACCCATGTCCCTATTTTTACCACTCTTGTGCATGCTATAAAGGAGTCAGGAAACCGTAACATTTACCTAAGCCTTATGGATACCCTACACGAAATTACATTTTGGTTGCAAGACATTTGAGAAATGAAGAACAGAGCTTATGGAACTTCTGGATCACAAACACCCTTCACACCACCACCATATTCATAATCACCACCATTGCCATTTAGTAGCATGAGTGGTTACAATAGAGGTCATGCCCCATAGTCGTTCTTCTGAGGTTGTGAAATTTAAGAACTATATTAATAGACTGCCTTTAATTTAAGAACTATTTCAAATTTGGATGTAATATTTGATTCTGGTGCATTCACAATTTCTAAATTATGGTACTCTATAATGTTTTATCTTATTATTTTCTATTTTGTCACTATCATGGTCATTTAATTTCTGCAATCTGTCTATATATATATATATATATATATATATATATATATATATTCTTATGCGGGTAATCGATTTTAATTATAGACGTCATGTCGGTATTGAACAACCACAAACAACTGATGACATTGTACAACTTTTGGATCTTATATCCGATCCAACTAATGACATTGCTAATGCAATAGGCTATCAAATAGGAGACCAAATATCACACAATATCATGGACAATTCAAACGATGCAAGCACACAACAACAAATACCGAGATCTGTTTGTATTAGGAGCGGCCATCAAAAGGTTTTATAAATAATAACCTGCCATGAAAGGAGGGCGTATGATCAGTACCGTGTACTACCCAACACAGTTTTAGCCTTTGTAGACAAACTTGAGGACCGAGGTTTGTTGAAAAGTACTAGAGGTGTGTCATCAGTGGAGGCAGTTTGCTACTTCCTTCAAATGGTTGGACATGGCCATACCAATCCTGTTCTGGCTGAGGACTACATTCATAGTGGTGAGACCATAAGTAGAAAGTGTAATGAGGTATTAGATGTAGTGTTTGTGTGATAACCTAGATTTTTGGAGTTTTAATAACTAATACAATAATTGAGAGACATGTATTCTATATAAGATGTCAAATACCAAATTGAGGATATCATGATTCAATCGTTGACTCTTTTGACCCAAAGTGTTATTGGAAATACTTTTGATGACTGATAGATGCGTATTCAGGGTTTACATTTATATTAATGAAGTTATTTGAGGAACTATGCTAGAGGAACAAATATTACAAGGTTTGGTTTTAAATTTAGTAACCAGAGGCCTTGAGTGATGAAAATCCAATGGTTCAAATTTCTTTTATTTGGAGTGTGTCCAAGAAAGTACTAGAGTATGAAGTTGTTAATGTTTGGTTTTAATGTTCTTCAAAACCTTAGTCATCTCTTATTTAAGATATTATGGCATGTGAAAAACCATGTCACACGACCAAGCTCACATTGGCATTAAGGAATAAGAGATGTATTTTTTTTATCTGAACCATTTTAGTATATCCAAAATAGGGATCTCATTCTCACCCTTTGAGAATGGATCAACAGAACCCAAGCTAAGGTGTCTTTAGATCCGATGAAGGTGGGGGGCAATCAAAGGGAAATTGCGTTGGAAAACTATGATCTATAAATCAATGGAGCACATTGAACTCTCACTTGACGTTGGAGACCTAGGGTATTGAAAAACTGCAATCCTCAACCCTACCTTCTCCCTCGTCTATCGCAGGCCCATATATCATCTCCTGCCATGGCAGTATACCAAGCTTCATACCATCTTCCTTGTCCTTGGTGTGCCAGGATACTTTCTATTTTCCTTCTGACTTGTCACTCTAGCCACGCACATCTACACTTCGGTGGTCTACCACCATTCCAGCAACAGTTCATCTGGTGCCCTATCACCTGCTTGAAGCCAGAGATGCTACCCCGCCCGGCCTGGCAGTGACACTGCCATCATTAGGAGACGGCGACATATGCAGATCCCAGGCAAGCAGAGCTCCACCGGTATCCTACCAGGAACCAGTCAGCTAGGGCGGATCCAATAGAGACATAGGAAGTTGACAATGAGGAGTTGGGGCGTCACTGGGATTGCTCCCCGTGGGTGCCCCTCTGCGGCAGCGCAAAGGCATGGATCACGAGATTTTGATGCCATCAGGGGCATCGGACTAGGAGCACACAGACATCAGTGCCTTGAGCAGGGTCTGGGATGTTGCGGTGTCGACAGCCATGGCCGAGTGAAGGCCACTAACCAGCCACAATAATGGCGGCGCCGTGTTAAGCGGAGAACTAAGTTCTCGTGCAGGAGCCCAGGGCGGTTGATCCAGAAGGTGACACACACATGCATCGTTGTGCGTGAGTGAGGAAGGAGAATTGGGCATTGTTGTGCGTGCAGTGCAGGTCTTCCCATCATCCGTAGTGCAGTGTCCGGTGCGGAGATAAGGAGGAGATCGGGGAGGCAGAAGCAACCTGACCTTGCCATCCTGCAACCTCAATGATGAACGAATGCATTGGGAGGACCTTTTCTCCATGAGGGAGACACGGTGGTGGGTGATCGAGCACCGAAGCTCACACCCGAGGCGGCAACGCAGAACAGACCCAACAACTCAGTGATCATGATTGATCGTGAGTGAGAATGGGGATACACGGTCGTGGTCTTGCGCCTGTGTTACGCGAGAACCAGAGAGGAGGCCCCGACCTAGATCAACAGATCCATGGGTCCATGGATCAACCATCGGATCTAGATCGAGTCTCATCTGGAAGAGAGGGAGCAACACCCTAGCCACATGGCGGCCAATGATTGACCTAGAGAGGTAATAATCTATAGATCTTCAATAATTCGTAGAAATTAGCTCAATTTTTAGAAAAATGTAAATAAGATACCAAACTTCTCAGAAAAATGCATAGAATAAGATGTAACAATTATATCAGGCTTTTGATGATTAAATATCAGCAATATCATGTAAGATGTGTAATGCTTGTTTAATGGATAATAAATAGCAAATGATGACATAAAATCATGGAAAAATATCAGTAAGTCCACAATTATGTATAGAATGCATATGATGTCAGATATGGTCATGTTGATGTACAAAATTACATAATTTGATTAATATGTCTAATTAGGGTTAATAACACTAAAGATGATGCAATTAATACATGCATGCTCTATAAATGATGAAATTTATAGAGTAAGCTCATATCTATATTTGGAAACTTAGATTTAATTATGAGATCATGATGATGTATAGAATGCATGTTATATGAAGAGCACCCTTAATACATGTGATGCAACCCTAATATGGTGAATGAAAGTGACATAATGTTGAATATGTCCACATAATAATGCGACACATGAGTATATCCATTTGATGAACTGTAATCTGGAAAATGACATCAGTAAGATAAATATAAGGTAAGAATACAAGTAATCATGAGAATAACATAATGATCTAAGTAAACCCTAAAATTAACACGACTAGGGTTAAGATGATCAGAATCTGATGCTAGTATATGATTTTGTTATTACTCAGGTGCTGACCAAATTGTCTAGATGATCAAAGATATTTATGAATCTCTGAACTCAGGTACGTGAGTTTTATTAAGTATAAGACTAGTTTTCTGGTTGCATGTGATATGTGATATCTTGAATGCTCGTATTTGGATAAGATTGCTTGGTTGAACTAGTATGAGTTATACTTCACCAAATCTAATAGAACATAAATGAGTATGATGGGTTGTATCTGCTAGAGCACATAGCCTGGTGTGGATGTATGTTGCCTAACATGGATGTATGATTCCTTGGCCCATGTTAGATGTATGATGATACTATATTGCCCACACTAGATGTAAGTCAAGTGCAAGTATGTGTAGTACACCTGCATCAAAGTGAATGCAATAAAAGGAATGTTTACATGTTTAGCGTTTTAAACAATGTTTTCCTTTAATCTTTCTTTCTCATGTTATTTCAATTATGCAAACATATTAGTATGTATCTTTCTACCCACGTGCACAACACCTTATGTGTTGATTCGTTGTTTCACATATGTTTTAGGTTCAGAGATAGCATGGGAGGAAAAAGATGTGAAGTGAGCACTGTTCAGGTTGTACCTATTGTGTAGATCCTAGTTTAGCATACATGTTCTTAGATTGTAGAATTTCCATTCAATATGTAATTGTAAATCGTGTTGTAATAACTCACTTGGTAATATATACATGTTGAATGTTGAGAAATTTTTATGGTATATGTTATGGTTTAATGTTCATGTATGCGTATGTCATTTCCACATCACTTTCTGATATGATTGGATGATGTTTTCAGATTCTGACATCTCATTCCCAATAGGGTTTGGAGATGGCAGAATTTGGGGACGTCACAGTTGGTATCAAAGGGAAATTGTGTTGGAAAACTATGATCTACAAATCAAAGGGAAATTGTGTTGGAAAACTATGATCTACAAATCAATGGAGCACATGGAATCCTCACTTGACGTTGGAGACCTAGGGTATTGAAAAACTGTAGTCCTCAACCCTTCCTTCTCCCTTGCCTATCGCAAGCCCATATATCATCTCCTGTCATGGAAGTATACCAAGCTTCATACCATCTTCCTTGTCCTTGGTGTGCCAGGATACTTTCTATTTTCCTTCTGACTTGTCACTCCGGCCACACACATCTACACTTTAGTGGTCTACCACCATTCCAGCAGTAGTTCATCTGGCGCCCTATCACTTGCTTAAGGCCGGGGATGCCACCCCGCCCGGCCTGGAAGTGGCATTGCCATCATCAGGAGACGGCAGTAGATGCAGATCCCAGGCGAGCAGAGCTGCACCGGTATCCCACCAGGAACCAGTCAGCCAGGGCGGATCCAACGGAGACATAGGAAGTTGATGATGAGGAGTTGGGGCATCGCTGGGATTGCTCCCCATGGGTGCCCCTCTACGGCATCGCAAAGGCATGGATCTTGAGATTTTGATGCCATCAGGGGCATCAGACGAGGAGCACACGGACATCAGTGCCTTGAGCGGGGTCTGGGATGTTGCGCTGTCGGCAGCCATACCAGCCGCAACAATGGCGGCACTGGTTTAAGCGGAGAACTCAGTTCTCGTACAGGAGCCCAGGGAGGCTGATCTAGAAGGTGACACACACAGGCATCATTGTGCGTGAGTGAGGAAGGAGAATCGGGCATGGATACCTCACCAGAGCTAGACCAGGTGGCGACTGAAGCTTTGAGAAGCCCACGCTCATGGGTACATCACTAAGATCGTGGAGATGCAAGATAGAGATAGAGAGGGATCATAGAGGCAGTGCAGGTCTTCCCATCATCCGCAGGGCGGCGTCGGGTGTGGAGATAAGGAGGAGATCAGGGATGCAGAAGCAACCTGACCTTGCCGTCCTGCAACCTCAATGATGAACGAAGCCACTGGGAGCACCTTTTCGCCATGAGGGGGACACAATGGTGGGTGATCGATCACCGAAGCTCACACCTGAGGCAGCGGCACAGAACAGAGCCAACAACTCTATGATCATGACCGATCGCGAGTGAGAACGGGGATACACGGCCGTGGTCTTGCGCTTGTGTTATGCGAGAACCAGAGAGGAGGCCCCGACTTGGGTCAACGGATCCATGGATCCATGGATCGACCATCGGATCCGGATCGAGTCTCAGCTAGAAGAGAGGGAGCAATGCCCTAGCCACATGGCGGCCAGCGATTGGCCCAGAGAGGTAATAAACAATAGATCTTCAATAATTTGTAGAAATTAGCACGATTTTTAGAAAAATGCAAATAAGATACCAAAATTCTCAGAAAAATGCATAGAACAAGATGTAACAATAATATCAGGCTTTTGATGATTAAATATCAGCAATATCATGTAAGATGTGTAATGCTTGTTTAATGGATAATAAATAGCAAATGATGACATAAAATCATGGGAAATATCAGTAAGTCCACAATTATGTATAGAATGCATATGATGTCAGATATGGTCATGTTGATGTACGAAATTACATAATTTGATTAATATGTCTAATTAGGGCTAATAACACTAAAGATGATGCAATTAATACATGCATGCTCAATAAATCATGAAATTTATAGAGTAAGCTCATATCTATATTTGGAAACTTAGATTTAATTATGAGATCATGATGATGTATAGAATGCATGTTATATGAAGAGCATCCTTAATAGATGTGATGCAACCCTAATATGGTTAATGAAAGCGACATAATGTTGAATATGTCGACATAATCATGTGACACATGAGTATATCCAGTTGATGAACTGTAATCTGGAAAATGACATCAGTAAGATAAATATAAGGTAAGAATACAAGTAATCATGAGAATAACATAATGATCTAAGTAAACCCTAAAATGAACACGACTAGGGTTAAGATGATCAAACTCTGATGCTAGTATATGATTTTGTTATTAATCAGGTGCTGACCAGTTTATCTAGATAATCAAAGATATTTATGAATCTCTGAACTTAGGTACATGGGTTTTATTAAGTATAAGACTAGTTTTCTGGCTGCCTGTGATATGTGATATCTTGAATGCTCGTATTTGGATATGATTGATTGGTTGAACAAGTATGAGTTATACTTTGCCAAATCTAATAGAACATAAATGAGTATGATGGGTTGTAGCTACTAGAGCACATAGCCTGGTGTGGATGTATGTTTCCTAACATGGATGTATGATTCCTTGGCCCATGTTAGATGTATGATGATACTATATTGCCCACACTAGATGTAAGTCAAGTGCAAGTATGTGTAGTACAACCGCATCAAAGTGAATGCAATAAAAGGAATGTTTACATGTTTATCATTTTAAACAATGTTTTCCTTTAATCTTTCTTTCTCAAGTTATTTCAATTATGCAAACATATTAATATGTATCTTTCTACCCACGTGCACAACACCTTGTGTGTTTATTCGCTGTTTCACCTATGTTTTAGGTTCAGAGATAGCATGGGAGGAAAAAGATGTGAAGTGAGCACTGTTCAGGTTGTACCAATTGTGTAGATCCTAGTTTAGCATACATGCTCTTAGACTGTAGAATTTCCATTCAATATGTAATTGTAAATCGTGTTGTAATAACTCACTTGGTAATATATACATGTTGAATGTTGAGAAAATTTTATGGTGTATGTTATGGTTTAATGTTCATCTATGCGTATGTCACTTCCACATCGCTTTCTGATATGATTGGATGAAGTTTTCAGATTCTGACATCTCATTCCCAATAGGGTTTGGAGACGGCAGAATTCAGGGACGTCACAGTTTGCTTTGTGCAATGAATATGTTGTGACACCAACTACATCGACAACTCCGCACCACCGCATACTGGAGAGTTCAAGATTTTACCCTTACTTCAAGGTCTGACCATAACTTTGTTGACCATGTGTATTCCATTGTTAGTATAACCACTTTTTTCATAACTAAATTTCATATATACTTGTTATAGGGTGCCATTGGGGCAATTAATGAGACACACATCCCCATTTTGGTGAAGCACGATAAGTTAAACCGTTATAGAAATAGAAAAGGGAATGGTTCCATGAATGTCATGGCTATAGTAGACTTCTCAATGGAGTTTACATATATCATGACTGGTTGGAAGGGCTCTGCGGCTGACCAAAGGGTACTACACGCAGTTACAACCACAACCAGTTTCAAAATACCCGTTGGAAAGTATTATCTTTTTGATGTAGGGTACGCCAACACCCGATAATTTCTTGCACCATACCAAAACGTAGCTTACCATAGAGTAGAGTATCAGGGTAATAAAAACTCATACACCAGCAAAAAGGAGACGTTCAACAACTGACATGCTCAACTATGTAACGCTGTTGAACGAGCCTTTGCTGTGTTGAAGAAGAGGTTTTCCTACTTTCGAAAAGGAGTGACTTTTCCTATGCATTAATAGTCTCGCATTGTTATGGCATTGTTATGGCTTGTTATATCGTCCAAAATTTTATCCGGTGCCAAAATGATGGTGATCCTTTGATGGACGAAAACTTGGAAGACCCTCATAATACCCCTGACATCTTGAACGATTTGAGTTCTCTCCAACAAACAAGCCAGGCTGATGCTAGGGAGGGAGATGTTTTGCACGAAACACTAGCCAATTCCATGTGGGAAAATCAATGATTTTCATATTTTTTATAACTTGTGGACATTAAAACATGCTCTACAACATGTTTCACTTATTCCCTTTTCAAATTTCATTGTGTAGCTTAACGGTCAAACATTTCTTCTCAAACTCTATTGTTGACTACAATTTTTCCTACTTCTAAAAATTGTCACATTATGTTTCATTAGGTTATCTATCTAGAAATGGATAATGGAATGTTTTCATGTCCATGTGGTCTCCAGTGCATCGTACGAGTGTACATGGATGCCAAAGATGCGGCTAATGGATGGTTTGAAGACAAAAAACCCCACATGTCGTATTTTACATGTTATAAAGGTCTTGTTCTGACCAGATGTCGTATGATGTTGCCCGCGTAGTGAGTACAACCTATAGTGGCCATTCTTACTACAATTAGGGATGTGTTGGTAACACAACTTGCATATACACATAATGAATGCAAGCAATGGTCAAAACAATGTGATTTTGTCTGCTCCACAAGAGCAGACACCGATAGGCTAATAGTATATATTGACAGTCTGCAGAAGAGGCACCTATATCTTCACAAACGGCTTCACCTACCGAGTGATAGTGACTCTTCAACAGAGGAAGACAGATACAATACATCATAGGTGTAGTATGTAGTATATTTGGATCTATGTTTTTTGAACCTGATAGGCTAATAGTATAGTTAGAAAACTCAACTGGTCATAGAGAAATACTCTCCAAATATGTTTTATAGAAATCTATGTTTTGAACCCGACTTTATGTTACTAATCATCAATCATGTTCTAGATGTTGATGAATACAACTGAAGTTCCGATGTGTGAATGTGGTTTGGTTGTAGCATTGTGGCTAAACACAGAGGATGCAGGGTTGTATGACTTTGTCATTCTTAGAGAAAGGCCAGGATAAATGTATTACATATGTCCTTCTAGTAAGGTGCACTAATAAAACAAAAAATAATTAGTTGCACTTGCTAAGTACATCACGTATTTGTTGTTATTAACTAGAATTTGGGAAAAAAATTAGGGAAAACACCGATACAAATACTTTCATTGGGCATTCGATCTCTCCCCAACAACTGATTCATTGAAGGTTGAGATTATGTTACTAACTTGCGAGTGCAAGTCAGTATGGGGCCAGACAATGAACATGAAGGACTTTGTTGAAATCCATCACAACTCCGAACATGATTACACCTGTAGAAAGAATGACTATGAAGTTCTACAAACTTTTGTTCATAAGTTGGAGGAGAGTTGTGCTCTTATTTTGGATACTCCTTCACCTCTGTTGTCTCCATAACACATTTTTTTTTCATTTTGTTCTATGGTTATTGATTTATAAGATTGTATGCCCTATGTTACTTGCACATAAAATTCAAATATAACATTACGTCCACCATTGTCATCTAATATGGTTCTACTTATTCTATTTCAACATCTTACATACAAAATTTGTTCTAGGCTTGTCGTCTAATACGGTGCGCGGAGCATGATCAAATCCTACTTGATGCGACGAGAAACCAGTATGACCTGGGGAGATGTGTCAACAGAGCATATACTATAGAGGCTTGGAGGGAGACATTGCTTGACTTTCATAACATAACTGGGGTGCTTAGCATTGATTTGAACATGCTAAAAACCCATTGGAAGAACTTAAGGAAACAATTTATCAGATAA
This sequence comes from Alisma plantago-aquatica, assembly GCA_963693085.1. Taxonomy (NCBI): domain Eukaryota; kingdom Viridiplantae; phylum Streptophyta; class Magnoliopsida; order Alismatales; family Alismataceae; genus Alisma; species Alisma plantago-aquatica. The sequence continues at coordinate 1,002,791,677 of OY856411.1, read as the reverse complement.
AATCATTTCCTTTTGGGACATTTATTGCCTCCTCATTCCTTAGCGCAATATGTGATCCCCCAAGAGTTGTTGAAAACCTAAGCAATGTTGACAACAATAATGACGCAACTGCTGGATTTGGTGGTGAAGAATACGAATGAAGTTGTGAATAATTGTTGACCACCTTAGGGACGTTCAAATATTTTGTTTTATATGCATTTAAAAACATTTTTCGTTATGTTCAATTTGGGAACATTTGTCATTATGCTCAATAGTTTGCATGTCCGAATCTATTTTAATGAATGCATAATTGGGCATACTCATTTCATGCACCTATTATTAAATGTGATACCTACTCAGCTATATGTGTTTTTGACCATTCCTTTTGGAACAACATGTAGATGTCACACAACAACAAATTTAATACAAAGTTTGTACGCTACACAAAGCATAATGATAAGTCAATGAAAGTTGTAGTAGACCTCTCAATGGATTGTGATGTAGATGGGGTACCCCTAGACTGGTCAATGTATATACGTTGTATCGATGACAACTCAAGTTAAGGTTTTAAAACCACTATACAAGGGAATAATTGGGTATGAAGATGTAGTCATGCACCATGAGATGGTGTGCCAGCCAAAAGAGTACAAGTGATACATCTGGTAGAGAGAGACTACATTTTTGTCGACAAATAAGTGGAGTCCAATTAGCATGATAGGAGTTGTACGGTTCATAGTGGTTATTCAATGAAACACCTTTGTTTGTTACAAAAATTAACTGGAATAGGCACGGGATGTAGTATGGTTTGGTTTGGCTACTATTACAGTTGCCAAATTAAATCAGACTAGATCCTATGACTAATCTAGCTGAATTTAGTAATAATTGTAGGTTTTTCATTACTTGAGCAAACTGAACTAAACAAATCATACCATGCCAAATCGGACTTCATTTCCTTGTTGACAAAAATGCAGTCTTCTATCTACCGACTGTTTACATTGCCTTCTTTAGGCCAACGCAACAACTCTTGAAGCATGACCACTGAACGTATGGTCATCTAATGCCCTTGCTACACTAGTACAAATTTGTCTTTGTCAATGTACCACATGTTTATTTGATTACGTACTACACTTATTTTGTATGTTTCTTACTAACATCTTGAATGGTTGACATGTACTAAGATTATTCGCATGATACCTAATTTTAAATTCTATATAATTTCTCATTCTACATTATCTCCATCATGAATGTTTCTTTACCGACCACACATTTATTTTTTAGTTTAACAGATATAATGAATCCGTTTGTATGGGATGCAGAATGTGATCAAGCCCTAGGAATAGTGTTAGATCGACAATATTACTTTCACAAACTACGTGGACCTTCTGCACGGTAAGGTTGGCGTGATGCCATAGCGAAATTTCATGATATAAATGGTAGAATAGATATTAGTATGGGTGTGTTTAAGGCGAGATGGAAAATCTTAAAAATTGTGGATGCAGTTCCAGAAACTTTCTGGACTAGCCCACAAACTTATCCACTGGGACTACAACAACATCCGGTTAACCAACAACACACATTGCATACTTCAACAATACATACAGAAGATACATGCAGACTGCCTGAGGATGTTGGTAGAAAATGAAAAATTAGTGCAATGAATGTCATTTTGTATTGGATTGACTATTGTCTATTGTTTGTTGTTAACTACGTAGAAAATGTGTTATCTTTTCATTTGAAAAAATTATTTATCTGTAATGAATATCAAATAACCCATGTTGTTCTCTGTTGTTAGTACTTGCATTTATAGTACTTGTTCTCAACATTATCTTACATTATTGTAGGAATAACATCTAAATTGTTAACACTCTCTCCAACCACAACACCCTAGAACCATGACCTAGGCCTCTACCCCAATGTTACTATTCCCTATTGAAGAACAATTGGACATCACCCTAGATGATTATTCCTTACCACAACTCATTATACCTAAACATTGGCGTGATCTAAATGGAAGACACTACAAGGCTGGTGAACAATACCTAAATTATGGAAATTCAACATTTGTTATCCAGGTTAAGTACAATGTTGATGGAAATCCTATATCCACATTTGGTTGGCACGAATGGGTTGCTAAGATTCTATTGGGCCATACTGACAAAGTTTTTCTTTGTCTGGTTGACCATAATACCATCAAGGTATGGATAACCAACATCAACAACAAGATGCTCGATCATCTCAAATGAATTGAGTATACGATAGAGGATAGCGAACATGACAACAAATCTAATGATGGGAACACACTTTATGATTGCTACGAAGTCCCTTTTGTTCCTTTGGGCACCGTCGATTTTCCTATTACAATCAGTTCAAACTTTTCTAAAGACAACAATGAACTCTGCGACACATCAACATCATCAAAAAATCAAAGTAGGTCCAATTAACAAATTGATGATTCCAATATTATTTTGTTTTTCCACTTTCTGTCTTAAAGTAATCAAGCTTCATACCTATTTTTTGTTGTTAAAACTTTAGGAGAAGACAACAACAATGAAAGGGCCCTCACAATTGCTTATTCTGGACCATGATGCTATTTTTAAGTTGTGTATCTAGTCTAGTAGTGTCTCTCTATTCTAGTTATTTTAATTATATTTAGTTAATGTCATTCATCCCCTATAATATTAGTAGAGTGGTTACAATATTTTTCGTTTGTATTACAATAACAAACTATTGAGGTTAATTTGTGTTGTATAACCATTATAATATAATCCGTTAATTTCCAAATACCTTACCACTGACGAAATCACCAACATCAAAACTACAGCCTTCGACAGATGAATGAAATTATAAAAAGTTGGTCCAACTTATATTTGTTTATGATTGCTTGCCAAAATTTTCTTGTAAAAATTATACCCATCATTACTTTGTTTTTACCATCATTTCATCAAAGGTGTACTCACATATTCTGTTTCAAAGTCTAACATTGCGTTACAACTTACATATCTAAGTTTGTTTGCCAACTTTAACTTGTACAAACTGTTGCATATGTACTTTGTTATTACGATTATTTTGTCTTACTTACATTTATTTTAAAAATTTATTAGATGTCGACATCGCAGTCAAAGTCACAATCCAAGTTTGAAAAGTTGTTGATGTCCCCGTCAAAGATACACATATATGATGAGGAATACTTAGTCTACAAATAAAAAAGTTGTGAACCTGGAAACCAGGGTGAGCCTGCATAAAAGGGGTCCAAATTTGACAGCCACAAAGAAGAAAATGTTGGGGTCAATAAACATGTTCCTCATATGTCGTTGTTGTTTGATTGGCTAAAAGATGAAATCAAACAACTACCTCAGCCACCGTAGGAGGACTTTCTCATGTCATGGGATGAGTATGAGGAGGCAAAGGGGCCAACTGGGAAGGTCCTACATGGGCACAAGAACAATCATTGTCCACCCCAAAAACAGACCAACATAGTGGCTAGACACTGTCTTAGCATGTGTGTATGGGTGTGTAGGTCTTGGCCCAGGGCAAGCAGCTCCTTTTTCGTCTGCTCTCCCTTGGTTCATGACGCTTTTGCCCCAGATCACTTCATGTTCCTGTCAACTTTTCTTCGGCGTTGTTTAAGTTCTACTGCAAACATTATTATCTTTACTCTGTCATTTATTTTATTATGGAACTATTATGGCCATTTTAATCAAACTATCTTTCAAATGATGTTTGGTCTACTTGTGCATGATTTATGTTCTATTATGCCAATTACAATTATCTTGTCAGTTACCAATTACTTGGTCGAATATGTAAAACTTTATACATACATACAAAATGAACATGACATGTAAGACAATTGTAAAGTTTAATATATTTAAAATAAACATATAAAATGACCATATTCATTACTATCCATTTAACTAAAAAATAAACAATATCACCCACATTATGTATCAAATTACATTTATTTTGTTAATTTTATACTTGTACTGTAGTGGCATCATAGTTTTACATAAGTTGTTATTGTTAAAACAGCTCTGTAAGAATAGGACAGAATAAGAAGATCTTGCCTACGTTGCCAAATAGAACCAGGTTGAATATTGACTGGCATTCAAATAGAATCAGTCTGAAACTAGACTCAAAACTGACCAGCTGACCTGAATCAGACTGGGTTACCAAACAAAATCAGACTGCATCCTGACTACCCCAACCCAGATCATCAGACTAACCCTGACTAACCCAGTCCCATGCCAAACACAAGCTTTAAGTTAGTTGTGAAGGACACAATGCTTACTTTTTTAGTTTTTGAGGGACCAGTGCTCATAGAAATTTTTTTTTTGCTTAAGAGTTTGGTTGACGGATTGAGCTACGTTATTGAACGTCATACCTTCACAAAAGAGTCACCATTTATGAAAGGCTTTTGTCCCTCATAATTATTCTTCAACAAAAGCCATATTTTTGTAGTGTATATACCACTAGATTATTTATTGATACCATGAAGTTAATTTAATATTAGATGTTATAGATGTAAGGTTGATCTCACATTTTGATCTCTCTTGGTTTGATAAACCTAGTCGCTCAAAAGAAAACATATTAGAATATTCTTGAACCCTTAGCACATCAGTCAAGCTAGGTTCTTTGTGATGACTTGGGGTGAGAGGTATATGTTCAAACAATCTAAGTCCCACTCGCCTTCAAATTTCATGAGGATTTGTAGGTGAAGATCACCTTTCTCTATTGGGAGACTCTTTAGCGCCAAAGTTATTCACCTTGCCTGACCATGAGCCTCCCTTATATTTCTGTGACTGCATGAATGGTGTATTGCTTATAATCTTTAGGCATTTTGGATCCATGGATTTATGCTTTAAATGCATGTACATCCATATAGGCATTTATTTTCCACCAATTGGCTAATAAATTTAGGCACTTCCTTCTCTTTCTTTACACCACATTACTTACCTACCAGTTCATAACTCCGACAAACACTTCATGATCAAAGTCTGGTTCCACTCGTGCTTGATTCATCATTTACATCTAATTACATAATCCTAGGTAACTAGGGACATTATGTGATATTTGTGGTGTCTACCCCAGATAAAATTCCTATCTTTATATATCAATGTGATCACAAACCATCAATGGAAAAAATGCGGTCTACATAAAGTGTGTTGGAATAGTAATAAATATTGATTTTTAAACTTATTCTTCCTGGTTATGTTTAAAGTTTTTACAACCCAACCTATACATTGGTTATCAATTCTAGATAGGATTGGGTGTCATTGTCTCGCATGTATGTGCTTGATAGTCATACCTAGGTACTTCCCAAATGCATTATCTTATTGAAATCTTGTGATCCAACATATTTGGTTGAGTATCTGGATATATATGTGAGTTTTTTAACTGGACATAAATAATAAAAGGGACTACCACCAATACATTTATCAGAACTAAAACTAAAATTATTATGGGTATTTTGATCAGATTTTAATGGGGTTAGTCTATGTTGATTTCGAATGTTTGACTGATTGGTCAGGCAATCAGATTCAGATGACCCTGGTTCTCATAAATCAGAGTTCCAAACAACATCCCATATATGTTCTATTATGTATGTGTTGGTTTGTTCATGCGATCATACTTTGTGGGTGGTTTCTATGGTCAGTGATTTGTATGTCCAAGCAAATGCACCATAGTCTTCAACTAAGTGTAGATTAGATCAACCCTATTCCTAGTATCTATTGGAAGTGGTCCTTAAGCTATCTATGATCTTTTGATGCTCTCTGCATGGATTTCATGGTTTTGTGTCTGATGTTGGTGCAATGTAAGGGTACCTTTCGTGTACCAAAAGTCTGGCTATAGGGAAGCATCTAAGTCTGTATGCAAAGTTTGCTGTTAATAATATATAATCATGCTTGTTAAACCAAAAAATAATAAGAGATGTCAATCATACACTGACTACTCTTTGTTCTATGTTCTATGTTCTTTGCATTGATGCGTATCAAATATTACCAAAGCATTGCATTGTTGTGTGACCTTTCCACAATTTATTTTTGTATAGTCTCCTAGGGCGAGGTGAACTATTGGTTGGGGATTCAAAGTTGGAGATGGTTTATACTACTAACATATACAAAGACATCACTATTTGATGTACTTGCTACCTAGTTTGCATCAACTCCTCCCCACCAGAGGCAGACTAATCTAGAACCAATTTATCCAGACCCAAAACACATTTGCACCACACATACTAAGTCATAATTATTATATTCATGTCTTGTGATGGTACTATTATGTGAATAGTTGAATAAGACAAAATGATAACACACATAGTAGTAAGTCGTACAATATAGTCATACTTTAACTCCATAATTGAAGCAACAAATGATGATACTCAAGCGGCTTAGATTGCATCAAAATGTTATTTTATAAAGTGTCCAAAGCATCCAACAACACAAATTGCATGTATTATGTGATAAAGTACAAGACAAACATCATTGATGTGAGGGTTACAAATATTCCTGAAAGGGTAAGCTACTAATCGTTATATTCTTTTAATTTGTTCAAACTTCTGAATACATTGAATAAATGATAATATATCGATATATTTCAGGTATTATTCAAAGTTTATTGGTTGTTGCTTCAACCAAGAAGAGATCGACAAGGTTTGAAATGAGTGGACGACGTGTGTTCTTGAGCACACATAAAAGTATGTGACATGAGTTGGAGACATATGTTATTTAGCATAGACCAATGTGTGAAACCTTTGTAGTTAATTTGCAATTCGATAGAGTGTGTACTCACTACTTTTTATTATTGAATCTTTGTATGGATGATTGATTATTATTAAATTCATTACAATATTTTTTCAATGTTTGATGAAATTTTGTGTTCAATTATGTGCTTGCTTGTGAAATGAAAAAGTATAATTTCCATATTTGTTATTTTTTTAAATATGATTAATTGGATCAATAAAATTGGTGCGATATGACATGTCAAACTATAATCAAATAAAAAAATTAATGAGATGTTCTAAAAGGTGTGATACTATAACAAATAACACATGTTTTATCAATACCTATTACAACGGGTGTTTGGAAAATGTACCCCTATTTCAATGAATGCTGGAAATGGACCCTATTACAATGGATGTGCATAGTAAACTACAACATGCAAAACCTATTTCATACAATGCATATATTACAACAGACACACACTTGTTGTATAAACACCCCTATTGTAATGGGTGTATTTATCAAAAGACAACATGCTTCAACTGTTGTATAAACATGTATATTACAATAGGCTTAATGTATGTTGTAAAAAAGATCCTATTACAACATGTGTGTTTAGTGATAGACAACATACTTAAATGGTTATATAATATCTATTACAACAGGTGCACCACATGTTGTAAGAAATACCTCTACTACAATGGGTGTGTTTAGTGAAAGACAACATGCTTCAAATGTTGTATAATATATATTACAAAGGGTGCATCACATGTTGTATAAAACAACCATATTACAATAGATCATTCATTGAAAGACAACATGTTATAACTGTTGTATAAAATACATGTATTACAACATGTGCATCATATGTTGTATAAAGTACCCCCATAAGACCACGCGATCTAATACAACAATTAACACCTATTGTAGAATGGAAAAATGAACCGTTGTAAAAAACATTTTATGTAGAAGTGGAGTATCCTAGATTAGGACTATATATAATTGTTTATCAAATAATTACTAAGGCACAATACTTCTGAAATTTTGAATTCTCCTTCTCTGGGATTTGACTAGAGAGTATTATATGTTCCACATACCTAGTTCTCATTATTCCTAGTGAGTACGTGATTTTTTCTAGTCCCTGGGTAACATTACATATCCGACTTCAATCCCATGCATTAATATATGTTCAAAATTCATTTATCAAATTGAATAAGACAAGGTACCACCATGGCCATTTCCTTAAAATTGTAGTGTAGTTATGTTTCTTGTTTATATTATTTTGTTCTATCATAGAAGCAACCCACATACGAAGGGTTTTATTTATATTATATTAAGATTTTTTGATTGGTCATTTATATGAGAAATTGGGGTTCAGACATAGACTATTCTAAGTAGGGTCCCATGTCCTTACTCATTTCATTATTCAAAAACATGGCGGTCACATTTTCACCTAGGTCCTACTAATGCACAAGAACTATTGTTTATATATATCATAAGATGGTGAGGTAATAACTCTATGTATCCCTATTATTCATTACTAGATTGAGTTATTCAGCACATATACAATGTGCATGTAATAATGGTTTCCACCCAATCTCTTATACCTACATTAAGATGAAATGAATATTTGGTGGTAGTGTAGATGCAAAATTCACCTTATATTGTATGTAGAGATGGTGACTCCATGCATAATCTTATAATTTTTCTATTAGGTTGAGTTCTTCTCAAGGAGTGGATCAACATGCAAGATAGGTTTCCTAACTAAAAGTTCTTAAATATTATTAACCTATGTATGAAAAGTTTGTGCTTTCCCAGTTCTACTCATGAAGACTAGGTCATACCAAAGTCAAGTGACCATCTCCATCAAATATATTTAAATTTATACCTCCAAATTATTATTTCAACACTGTTTGCACTTAATATAAATCTTTATTACATAAGTCTTTCCATTATTCATAAAAATCCCAAGTATCATCACCTTATAGTCTTTCCCTTAGGGTCTATAGAGGTGTAGATTCTTATGGAGTGATTCCTTCCTAATGCACTGAGTGCATGTACCCTAAAGCTTCCCTAGTTGAATGCAGAATAGACTTAGTGCTCTACCCTACATTGATTCTGAATACATAACTTCATTTTGTATCTATCATCATTTATTCTTTATTTCAAAATAAGGATCTCGAATGTTGTCAGAACCTACACCTTATTGATTCAACTACATGTATTTTTGCAAAACTTCTATTGTTATAAAGAAAAATAATAACTTATTAAATTCTTCCATCAAATATTCACATATATGTGTTGAAATGGCCTATTCAAAACATCAAACACTACAATGAAATAAAACATAGGTCAAGGCTATATGTCCAGGGATAGAAACCCTGCCCAAGTTATCCTTTCCATCCAAGGCTTATCCTTGACTGAAAGTTCTCAAAATCTTGACCATTGAATTCCCCCCTCTTATGAGTCTCTGCAAACCCTATATGCATTTAGTTCTTTTTCCAATTTAATAAATATGATTCTTCTTCCCCACTCCACCCATCCCATGATATTATCTCTCCCTCACCTCACAGTTCATGCCCCCTCTCTTCGCATCCATCTTCAAACCCAAGCCTAGTGCAGACGACCGGTATGTGTCTATCCTCCACCGCTAGCAATTAATCAACATCTGCCTTCTCTCTTGCACAAAGCATGCATGATCCATCCTCCCATCTTCCTCATTCTCCTCAGTCTTTTGCTCACCTTAATAAGTATTTAGAATAATAACCAGCTTCATGGTTGGCATGGTTGTCTACCGCCAGCTGGTTTCACGGCAAAGCATATCAGCCTTGTCCTCCTCTTCCACCGCCTCCAGCTATGTATCCCACTATGTTGTTTAGTGTGCAACTTGTAGGTATGCTCCACTCTTCACTTTTCCTTTCTAGCCTTCCGCCATTGTGACCATGCTTGTGGTCTATACACAGGTCTTTGCAGCTAATAAGGTGATTTCAAAATATTGGTCAAGTTATTTTCATCAATTTATACTAAAATGGAGATCAATGGACTTGTAACATGCTCACAAGTCTAGATTATGATTATAGAAATCATCATGAGTTTATTATCAAATCCTACAAATACATTTTAATTTTCTTAAAATTTTATATATATAATAAGGTCATTGACAATATGTTGGTTGAATATCATTATTACATCTATCCAAATATGGAAGAGAAACATCTTCCTTTAGATGGACTGTACGTGACAAGTTACCTTGTTCTTTACATATACTTGTAGTTGTATATGGGTGAATGAATGTTTCCCTATAGATATTTCAATCTGTGGTGAAGGTGCAAATAGAATTTTGACAGGACTTGCATATGATATAGAAAATATCTTCTATTTAGACAACCAAGTTTTATAAATCAAAAGTTCTAACTGATATATGGTATACATTTTGGTTTACATAGGGATATGATAAAAGCCTCCCCCATGTATATCAATTTTGTGTCAATAGAACTAATAATGTTTATAGAAAAGAAATTCAAAGAATTGATTGTAATTGATTTTTAAAATCAAGTATCTTATTTCTAATTTTTTTAAATGACTTCAAAAATGTTTAGATGGACAACAATATTCATTTACAATTTTTGGGGATTAACACTGGATACAAGGTTTTGAATATATATATATATATATATATATATATATATATATATATATATATATATATATATATATATATATATATATATATATATATGAGTACGTTTTCATTGCCCACGCGGGTACTGTAGCGCAGCTGCCCGTTCTAGAAAATGCGGTGGCATCTATTGTAAATAATCCAAAAAATTAAGGACGCGCTAGTACTTACAGAAGAAACACATTCGCGACTCATTCTCTGCCCGAAAACCCCAATTCCACCTTCTTCCCTCTCAAGAACTCCTGAATTCATCCACCTTGGTCTCCACTCCCCAACCCCAACTGTCGAATTCTTTGGCATGTGGTCTACATTGCCCATAATTTGGGCGATTTGGTCTGTACTTGTGCTGCTGTGTGTGGCGTTCTTCTCCGCTGCAGCATTCACTGCTGTTTCTGCCGCAACTGCGTTTTCCAGTCTCTGTCGCTGAGATCAAAATGGGGAAAACAAAGGTAAAAGCAAAGAAGGCGATAGGAAAGGGAAGTACAAAAATAATAGATAGTGAAGATTTTTTGAGCAAGCACTATGAAGATGTGGACAACATAGTAGAAGAGGTAGTTGCAACCATACTGCAAGGAGATGAAATGGGCAAGAGTATTGAAGATCACAGTGAACATGCTATGCCGAAAAAAGAAAAGAAAGTTAAGAAGAAGAAATACAACATTGACAAAACTGACACTCTCTAGAAGACTGCTGGAGATAACAACACATCAGGGGAGAAACCAGTTGATGACGTTACTGAGAAACAATTGGTTGTAGTGCATGAAGAGACTGAAGAGCCAGAATCTGACAACACATCAGGGGAGAAACCAGCCAGTGACGTTACTGAGAAACAATTGGTTGTAGTGCATGAAGAGACTGAAGAGCCAGAAATAGAAGATGCTGAAGAAGTTGAACAGGATGAAGCAGAAGATCACAAAAGAAACCAGAATGATACTTTGGAACAAAAAACCAAGCAAAAAGGAAAAGCAAAAATTGTAGAAGAAGGTAATATTGATTATTTTTACACTTCTATACAAAAGTGTAACTTGCTGGACTAAAGTGTAACAGTGCTGACAATAGAGTAACTTTGATCACAGTAATTATCCTTAAAAGTAACTATGGTCCAATAAAAGTAACTAGATGAACTAATAAGTAACTATATCGACATGAAAGTAACTCTCTGGATCAAAAAGTAGTTGTTATACATCAAACAGTAAATTTGATCCAAGAAAAGTAAACCGCATTTGCAAATCTGATATTGTACTGTGTGAGACGGAAAGTAACTAGATGAACTAACAAGTAACTATATGTACTCGATCTATTTATGTACAATTATGTTATATATCGACATGAAAGTAACTAAAGTAACTATGATCCAAGAAAAGTAACTAGATGAACTAACAAGTAACTATATCGACATGAAAGTAACTCTATGGATCAAAAAGTAATTGTTATACATCAAATAGTAACTTTGATCCAAGAAAAGTAACTAAAGTAACTGAAAAGTAACTTTGATCCAAGAAAAGTAACTAGATGAACTAATAAGTAACTAAAGTAACTGAAAAGTAACAATGATCCAAGAAAAGTAACTAGATGAACTAACAAGTAACTATATCGACATGAAAGTAACTCTCTGGATCAAAAAGTCACTGTTATACATCAAACAGTAACTTTGATCCAAGAGACGTAAACCACATTTGAAAATCTGATACTGTACTATGTGAGAAGGAAAGTAACTAGATGAACTAACAAGTAACTATATGTACTCGATCTATTTATGTACATTTCAGGGCATTTTATGTTCATACTGTACTTGATCTATTTATGTACATTTATGTTAGCATAACCAATCTAATACCCCACAAACTCACCTGATCTACAAACGATGACTGAAAAGTAAATTTACTAAATACAACGTAACTATGAAAAATGAATAGTAACTCTAAAAGTTAAAAAGTAACTACCTGAAAACAAGAATAATTGTGACGGATAGAAAATAACATGTTGAACTGAAAAAGTAACACTGAAAGCTAAAAACTAACTAGACAAAATAACACAAACTTTTTCATATAGATGCAAGTACAGGAAAGATTTTCCATAGATGCTACATAAAAAGTTACAACAGCATACAAAACAACATGTTGTTTATCACAAATCAAATGAGGATGATGAAGTCAACCACATTTGCAAATATGATAGCCATGCCTCATCTTACTGTAGATGTAACTCTTTTAGAAGATCTGATAGAGATATATGTTGAAGACGGCAAGTTCATGTTAGCACCAAGTTTTGAGGTGAGGATGACTGTAGACGATGTAGGAGTGATACTAGGTTTGCCTAGTAAAGATATGGATATAGTTCCACAAAAGCAATCACAGATTGTGAGAAAACTATGGGAGGATTTTGCTAATGCAACAAGAGGAAAAGATAAAGTTGGTGAAAGTAGTAAGAAAATAAGAGAGAAGGATGTGTTACACAAGGAGAACTTGAGTAAACTCTGGCAGGAATTTGCAAATAACGACTCCAAAGAAAACTACCAAAATATGTGTCATGCATGGATGTTGCACTTGTTAGCAACATTCCTTTTACCGGACGCTAGCTATTATGCCCCCATTTACCTTCTACATTATTTGGATGATGTAATTGCTATAGGGCAATTAAACTGGGAAAAGTTAGTGCACAACATCATATTCAAGAGAATGAAAGTTTTAAGTGAGAATATAAGGATGAGGAGAAGAGGGGAAACCAGCAAAAGAACACTCTACACAACTGGATGTGTAATGTGGTTGTGTGTAAGTGAAACATTGCATAGTTACTTTGGTTACATTAAACAACCATATATGAACATTTAAAACACTGATTTATACTCTTCTTGTCAACAAAGGTCTGGGCTTATGAGTTAATAGGGATAGCAGAGCCTACATTCCTTGAGGCAAAACCACGAATAAAAAGATGGGAAACTCCTGTTAAGATGGTGAAGGATTTTAAAACTTTGGACAATGACAATGTAAGAATCAGTGTGGGTAAAGTGAAAATAAATATGCCAATTAATATAAGAGCTTTATAATAAATTGATAACTTTTGTGCACATGTTTCTGCATTGTTGAAGAAGGATGACAATGATGATTGGGAAGTTGCAAAGGCAGTGAAAGATTTGCCTTATTATCTCACATCAAATAAATCCAAGAGCAAGGTAGTTAGTAAGAAGATACTTACATCAAATAACACAAGCAGAGAAGTCTCAGGAAGCTTGGAGAATAGAGTATTGATTCTTGAGGACGAGCTGAGACTGCAGAAGGAAACATGCAACAGAATTGCCCTAGAAGCGTTTACTGCTCTAAGAGAAGAAAATGAGCAGTTGAAGAGAAGACTAGAGGAAGTTGAAGCTGAAAATAGATTGCTAAGGATGCAAGCTGACAATTTCAAGCATTCACAATCTGCAGCTACACCAACTCCTAATTTCATTGAGAATGAAAGTTGACATTCAGATGATTTAAGTGTAATAAGACAGAGGACGCAGGATCTGAAGAAAAACTTGTTGGAAATGGACCAACATGGACCTACACAAGAAAGACCAAGATTGAGCAAGCTTCGACTAAGGAGAAAAGTAGTGGAGAAAATGACAGAAAATGTACCACAAGATTCAAAGAAAGTAGATGAAGATCGATTTGAAGAAACCAAAGAACCAACACAAGATGAAATGGAAAAAGATCCATCTAAAGAAGATCCAGCTGAAGAAAAATACCCAGAAGAAAAAGAAGAAGTAGCAGATTAAAAAGAGCCAGCAGAAGATGTAATGGAAAGCATAATGGTGGATATAGACAATGAAGTTGGAGTGAATGAGAAGGAGATAAATTCTGGTGAAGTTGAGATGAAAATAACTAAAATGTTGAGAAAGAGGAAGGGGAAGATGCATACGGGCATTGGGAGCATAGAGGAAAATATCAAGATAAGAAGGCATTCAAAGGTAAAATTTGTTTTGTAATGGTGCTCGTTCCATCAATGAAGCAATTGTCTGATCTAAAAAGTAAAATATGTCATCCATAAAGTAACTATGTTAATATAAAAAGTAACTGTGATAATGATAGAGTAATATTATGGAATGTAAAGCAATATTATGGACTAAACAATAGAGTAACTGTAATAATATATGTCTTTTACATCGACTACTAACCAAAATTTGTACTTCAAAAATAGCAAAAGAATTCGACATTCATAGGATTCAAGAACTTTAGACCAAAGGAAATGAAAGAGGATGTCAAAGAATTTATTGACAACATTGATGAAGTGTAAGTAGATACTTTTTAAAGTTCTATCAGTCACATGTTTATTATAAATTAGTTGATCAATCCATAAATTTATGTCTTACATTTTCAGTATGAATTCTTTTCAAAAAAAAATGCCCAGGTCAAGAAGAGAATGGATTTTTGGAAAGGAAGCATGGTGCACGGGAAAGGACTTATCAACGTTGTTGTTTAAATATAAGATGATGCAGTCACCTGTAAGGAATGTAATATTGACCATTTATTATGAAATTATAGATTGCTATTTGATTTTTGTTCATTTTCAGATAATGGATTGCTTTGTACAAATGTTGAAAGAGACAACAAGCAGAAAGAGGAAGAAGGGACTACTTTCATGGCATTGCTTGCACACTTATGTTCCGATAAGACAAATAGACTATCACTAGATTACATTTATCACAACAAGGCCACTTACGGTTGCAGAAAAGTAATTCAAAATATTGTTTTTACAGCAAAAGCTAAACATGATGGTGGATGAGATAACACTCAAAGAGATCGATATGTTGTCACTACTCTTCAATGTACCTGACAAGGAATTCATGACAATGGACTATGTGTTTACAATACTTAACAATGACAATCATTGGCACTTTCTTGAAGCAAGTTTTAGGGATGGGGTGCACAAGTCTTATAATTCAATGTCAGGAAGTTCAAAATCTAAGAAAAAGTGAATAGATGGGGAAGGAACAAAAAAGAAACATTGTTAGAAAATAGTTGAATGAAATATTGTAGGTTACATTATACTTATGAATGTTTTGTTGTGCATGCAGGTGGGGTTCATTCATGAATTCTTCAGGGGGGTGCCTAAGTGTGGAAGTCAACTGTCTCAATGGGCAATAGAGTACCCTGATTGCCCCCATCAAGAAGATGATGATGTTGACTATGGAGTCTACGTTATGAAGTATCTGGAATGCTTAGTGAATGGAAAGGAAATGAACTTCACGAGCAAAGACATCCATGCAATAAGGGCAGAGATCTTCCAAACAATGATGCAGAAGGGGAGACTGTAACCAGTTGAAGAACATACTAGAGATCAACAAGATACCAAAGAAGGAGCAGGTGACAAGCATAACAAAGAAAAATCAGAAGATGTTGTGCCAAGTCTGAATGCTTGGCTTATGTCAGATTAAAAAGAACTCTTAGATAAATAATGTAGTATCACAATGAGAAGTGTATGTTACAGAATCTGAAGTAAACTCTGCAACTAGTACTATATGTATATGGTTATGGTTATGTTTTGTTACTTTTTGTTTGACATTTGAACCTATGGGTTCATCAGTTATATGTGTATATGGTTATGGTTTGCTGCCAATTCTAAATGCAAGGCTTATGTTACAGAATCTAAAGTAAACTCTACAAAGTTATAGTACATCAGTTCTATGGGTATATGGTTATGTTTTGTTGCTTTATGTTTAGCATTTGGACGTATCAGTTTGATCTTAGTTGAATGTTCTTATAAATTTAGCTAGTTGTTGTTCTTTTAAGGATAATTACTGTGATCAACAGGTGCTCATTGCATGAGTGGAGTAACTCTCTTCCGAACAGAAAATTAAATATGTAAACCGAAAAGTAACTATGTGAGAAGGAAAGTAACTAGATGAACTAACAAGTAACTATATCGACATGAAAGTAACTATTTGGATCAAAAAGTAACTGTTATACATCAAACAGTAACTTTGATCCAACAAAGGTAAAGTAGTGTTACACAGTGTAACAAGAAATGATTCTTTCCCTTATCTCAGGTATGTCTAGCAAAAAAGTAACTTGTGTGATGTATAACGTAACTTGTGTGATGTATAACAAGTAATAAAAGTAACTCGTCCAACTAAAAAGTAACTGAAGAGTAAATATGTAAAATGAAAAGTAACTATGTGAGAAGGAAAGTAACTAGATGAACTAACAAGTAACTATATCGACATGAAAGTAACTCTCTAGATCAAAAAGTAACTCGTCCAACAAAAAAGTAAGTTGTGTGATGTATAATGTAACTTATTGAATCGGGAAAGTAACTCGTCTAACAAAAAAGTAACTTGTGTGTTGTATAATGTAACTTATTGAATCGGGAAAGTAACTTGTCCAACAAAAAAGTAACTTGTGTGATGTATAACATAACTTATTGAATCAAGAAAGTAACACGTCCAACGAAAAAGTAACTTGTGTGATGTATAACGTAACTTATTGAATCGGGAAAGTAACACAACAAATGAAAAAGTAACTTGTGTGATGTATAACGTAACTTATTGAATCAGGAAAGTAACACAACAAACAAAAAAGTAACTATGTAAATTACAATGTAACTATCAAAAGTACTTGTTAAGTTTTTTTTGGTGAAAGCATCATATCTCCCAAACATTCCCGTTCTTCAGTGCGGACGTGGTATTATCAAAGATGAAGATTTTGTTGACCTTTAATTAATTACATGAACTGTAAAGTAACAGTAATAGATAAAAAGTATCTAGTGCACACAAAATGTTTGTTTTAGATAGGAAGAGTAACTCTAAGATACAAAAAGTAACCTTCAAAAATCTGTAACTTATCAAAAACAGTAGAATGTGTGCAAACTCTACTGTGCATCTTTGCAACACCAAAAGCACAGATCATTGATACCCTCATTTCGCCTTTTCACCCAGAGCTCTCATTTTGCCCTTTCACCCAGTGCTCTCATCTCGCCCTTTCACTCACTTTCAAACAACCTACCTTCTTCACAGCCTAGCTTCTTCACAACCTACCTTCTTCACAGCCTACCTTCTTCTACCATTACTAGTTTTCTCACAACCCCCAACACAGCTTACCATGGAGCCGTTCATCCAGCCCATGAACTACACCCTTGACGACAAGACAATGGAATCCATTCAACTTCCTATAGAATGGAAATATCTCCATTTTCACATTAAACCAGGAAACACCACCTTCCATATCGGAAACCAGACATTTCAGATCACCCTTATTCAGAATGAAAATAGATCACTTTCAACTGGTAAGGGCTGGAAAATGATGATCGCACATCTCAATATTCACAAAGATTGGATCATCTTCCTCAAGCCAACTGATCACCAGACTATCACAGCATGGATCACAGATCATTTCTTAGAAACACCAACCAACCTTCTTCCGCTCTTCAAAATGCCTGGTGAAGCAGTATTCTATGGAACAGACGACTATGCAGAGCAGTTGTTTGTTAGGGACAAATACCAAGCACCACCGAGATCAGTTGTAAATCCTTTTCAGGTTGACTCATCTATAACAGCTGACACCTCAACATCTGCAAAAGACACTGCTTCTTCTTTTGTCCAACCTTCCTATCATAAATAGGTATGCACTGCTACCCTTTTATCCTTTCCTTTTGGTCGATAATCTTCCCCATCACTACCTACACAGTCTACCCCTTCTAGAGATTTTTACTTCACAAAGCTATATATTGTCTGATTTGATCTTGATTCTTAAGTGTTTTTTGGTTTTGACTGACTGTTCCTGCAATGAACCGGTGTGCTGGTGCTGACCCGTTGCACTAGAGATCAAGAAGAGACCAAAGAAGGAGCATGTGACAAGCAGAATGAAGAAAAATCAGAAGATGGTGTGCCAAGTCTGAATGCATGAAAGAAATAGTAACTTTGAGGTGCAAAAAGTAACCTTCGCAAAAGGCAGATCAGCTGTTTATGGTTATGGTTTGCTACTTTTTGTTTGACATTTGAACATATGGGTTCATCAATTCTATGGGTATATGGTTATGCTTTGTTGCTTTGTGTTTGGCATTTGGACCTATCAGTTTGAACTTAGTTGAATGTTCTTACAACTTTAGCTAGTTGTTGTTCGTTAATGGATGATGATTGTGATCAGTAGGTGCTCATTGCAAGTGTGGAGTAACTCTCTTCCGAACTGAAAAGTAAATATGTAAAAAAAAGGTTGAAAAGGAAAGTAACTAGATGAACTAACAAGTAACTATATCAACATGAAAGTAACTCTCCAAATCAAAAAGTAACTGCTACACATCAAACAGTAACTTTGATCCAAGAAAAGTACCTAGATGAACTAACAAGTAACTATATCAACATGAAAGTAACTCTCTGGATAAAAAAGTAACTGCTATGCATCAAATAGTAACTTTGATCCAAGGAAATTAACTAGATGAACTAACAAGTAACTATATCAACATGAAAGTAACTCTCGGGATCAAAAATCAACTGCTATACATCAAATAGTAACTTTGATCCAAGGAAAGTAACTAGATGAACTAACAAGTCACTATATCAACATGAACGTAACTCTGCAGATCAAAAAGCAACTGCTATACATCAAACAGTAACTTTGATCCAAGAAAAGTAACTATATGAACTAACAAGTAACTATATCAACACGAAAGTAACTCTCCGGATCAAAAAGTAACTGTTATACATCAAATAGTAACTTTGATCCAAGGAAAGTAACTAGATGAACTAACAAGTAACTATATCAACATGAAAGTAACTCTCCGGATCAAAAAGCAACTGCTATACATCAAACAATAACTTTGATCCAAGAAAAGTAAAGTAGCGTTACACATTTTAATAGGAAGTGATTCTTCAGTGCAGTCGTTTTTCAGTAAAAAGCATCATATCTCCCAGACATGCCCGTTCTTCAGTGTGGTCGTGGTATTATCAAGGATGAAGATAATAAAGATTTGTATTTCTATTTATAAAGTAATTCTGTTGACCTTTAAGTAATTATATGGACTGTAAAGTAACAGGAATAGATTAAAAGTAACCGGTGCACACAAAACGTTTGATTTAGATAGGAAGAGTAACTCTGAGATACAAAAAGTAACCTTTGAAAATACAAGTAAGTTAGTGATTAAGTATAGGCGAATGGCCCTAATCTTAAGCAAGGATTAATTTTTATCAAAAAGGAATTATGAAGTATGATGCTAATATAAAGGAAATATGAGACTAATTAAGAAATACATATATAACATAAAATGGAAAAACATATCACACATCAAACAAATTTGGGATGATCTTTATAAAAGATTTAAATTCGATACAATTGAAGCTACCTATAAAATAGTAGCAATAAAACTAAAGTATAATCAAATATCAATTACAACTGTCACACAATACATCATGGCCATTACAATTACATCAGAATTTGACATGACTCACACACTAAACAATTGGATACCATTATAGTAAAACTAGTGAATAAATCAACTTCAATAACAACATTGTCAGCAGTAGCAGAAAATTCACAGCTTTAGGAAGCACAATAGGAAGACCACAACAGACCACAACAGCAGTAGCATAAAATCTGTAACTTCAGTAAGCCATACAAAAATGAAACCCACAGCAGACCACGGCAGCAGTAACAACAGTACCATTACAGATCAACCAAGAGAAGTAACTCTGTAACACCACGATTCACAAAAAGTAACTCTATAAATATAAAAAGTAATCATGAGAATATAAAAATAACTATGTGAAATATAAAAAATAGAAGAAGAAGCTAAATTCAAACACACACCTATTTCTTTAATGGGCAGTTTCTAATGTCATGGTTAACACCATATTGTAAACAATTCTTACAATGTCTCATTTT
The DNA here is from genome assembly GCA_963693085.1 of Alisma plantago-aquatica. NCBI lineage: Eukaryota > Viridiplantae > Streptophyta > Magnoliopsida > Alismatales > Alismataceae > Alisma > Alisma plantago-aquatica. The sequence continues at coordinate 1,002,771,452 of OY856411.1, read as the reverse complement.
AGATTGAGAAATTTCAACTCCAGATTTAAACCGCACATTAGTAGATCTAGGTCTACCTTTAGTTTTACAAACACTGGGAATATGGACCTTTACAGGAGAAGAAGAAGTTGTATTCGAACCAGTTACACCAACATCAACAACATCTAATTCTAACAGCTCCTTTCGCAAAGCAATGAGTTTTTCAAGACACATATCTATAGCGTTGTTCCTACACACTATATTAACAATTGAATTGCAAGCAGATACCAACTGCAGAGTCTTCCCAGTGGATAGTTGAATGACAGATGATTTGCCGAAAATCAAATGAGGATCTCTATATCTTTTAGTCCACCTCTTCAGTATATATGGCTCAGGAAGAGTGCAAAAATCACGACTCTTTAGATAAGCAAGTATGTGTCTACATGGAATTCCTTTGAATTATAACATTAAACAATTGCATGATACCATACCAGTGGATGAGTCTTTCTTCAAAAGACGAGGAGAATAAGAACCACCAAGACAATATACCTGAAACACAACATCATCAGAAGTTTACTTTACATTATACACCATACATTGATGAACTTCAACTTGAAAGATCTTAAAAATTGCCTTGGTGTATATACCTCTCATTTGCTCCTCTAAAGGCCACACTGATGACAAAGGAAGATTGTTGTAATCATCATCAAAATATTTGAAATTTTCAATCTCCCGCACATGAGAGTTATCAGTCTCTAAGCAACATACAAATTCAAAAAGCGTTTTCCTACTGTTGACATGACTTCAAATGAAAGCATTCAAGCTCTCACTTCTTTGTGTTGTCCTCATACCAGCAAAGAAAGAATGTTGCATAAAACATGGAACCCAATCCCACCACATAGCATACATATCAGAAAGCCAACTAATATATAATAGGTCATTCTCTTGAACTAAAAAATTCCACCTCTCTTCAAATGTGTCTGTATCGTCTGTATTCCATACACAATCATTCAAAGAACTAATTATCCGATCCTTGTTTGGAACACCGCCAAGCTTAGATGGAAGCTTTTGTAGGATGTGCCAGCTGCAGAAATGATGCTTACAATTTGGAAAAATAGTAATGATAGCAACATTCATAGTCGGGTCTTGGTCGGTTATAATGGAAACCGGCTCTTTGCCAAAACAAAGTAAGTATTGCTTGAAAACCCAAAAAAAAGAGTCATACTTCTCATCAACCAACAGAGTTGAAGCAAACAACATCGTCCTGTGATGGTGATCCACACCACCAAACATTCCAAAAACCATGGAATACTTGTTGGTACAGTGAGTGGTGTCAAATACAACATCATCTCTAAATAATGCACAGTCATCAACAGAAACTGGATCAGACCAAAACAAATGTGTCAAGCAACCATCAGAATCATTTTGATAAGAGTAAAAGAATTTAGAATCTAAAACCTTCAAGCTTGCAAAATGATCCAAAACCATGTCCACATCATAGAAAGATGACTCCTTCCTCTTGCTACTGAGATGTCCATGAGCTTGTCTACTTGTAAATGTCAAGTTTTCATAACCACCAGACTCAATTGCTATCAATGCAAGTTGTCTGGAGATAGGTATATTTGCTTGACTCATAGAAGAAAGCATCTCTTTTTGAGTTTGGTCAAGAGATGAATTACACTTCAAGTAGCGCAAGTGAGAATCATCGAAAAGATCATGATTGTGTTCATCAACAAAAGCAGTAACAAACCATACAGATAAAGACTTATCTAGTGGAAATCGGATCATTGCTTTACAACCACACCTTTTCACAGAATGCTTATGCTTCTTAGATAAATTCTCATTCAAATCACCAATATTGTCACACACAGGACTAAGAAGTCCTTTGGATCTCTTAGAACAACTACTCTGACCTGGCTTAACACATGCCAAATCTTTATCAAGTAAGATCTTAGTACCTCGTTCATAACGATTATCATCTTTCCTAACTTTAAACCCAATCAAAGCAGCATACCTATAGTAAAATGATATTCCATCATCTAAACTTCCAAATTCTAATCCAATTCTAGGGAAATCAACTGAGGACACAGTATCAGTAGCAACAGATGAAGAAGAATGAACATTATCATAGTCAATGTCAATAATAGCATTAGCAACATCAGTATCAAGACTAGCATCCATTGTAGAGATCCAAAAGTAACTCTGTAAACAAAATAGTACTATATAAATAAAAAAGTGACTAATACAACACAAAAAGTAACTACAACAAATAGATCATATAAAAGTAACTACAAAATAAAACAGGTAGTACGATTGTGTTACTACAAAATAGACACATACATATACATTGAAAATTACTAAAAACCTTCATTTAAAAACATATAGCACAAAAAGAAGGGAAATAGAAGGGATTATACTTAGCAGATAATCAACTGCTCAACATAGAATTTGGTATCAGGTTGTAAACCAGAATTAAAAAACACACCTACTTCTTCAATGTGGGTTGCTGGTCAGATGCTGGCGGGGCAAGGCAGTTTCTGGCTTCGAGCTTTTTTACCCCTATTCTTTCAATAAGGCATTTTGGGAGGGAGCCTACTAGTCAATTTCCAGATACATCCACAAATTCAAGCACCTTGTCACATGTGACCACAGCCGCACTACCAGATGTTCCACTGAATTTATGTGTAGCAATGAATGTGATTACCTCCAAGGTTCGTCGTCGTCGAGCTACCTTGGTTCTTCAAGTTATTCTTCTATAGAACCCGTCCCTTACTCTCTGAATTGTCAGTCCCTGTCCCGTGTGACAAAATTGAAGACTGCTACGCCGCCGATGACTCTGATGACGGCGCAGATGAGCTTCCTATGGTTTCCTCCCTTGTGCTCCGCTTCCCCGAATTTGGATTCGATTTTGGTGGTCCGACGGCGGAAGACGGGAAACAGGAGATTTGAAATTAATTACAAATACTGCCACCGCATCAAGTAGATGGGTAGCGTAACTACTGTGCCCACACGGGCAATAAAAAAACTGCATATATATATATATATATATATATATATATATATATATATATATATATATATATATATATATATATATATATATATATATATATATATATATATATATATATATAGACACACACACACTACTACAGTTTTGGCCAATAACGTCACTGCCTGTAGGGTCAGTTTTTCCAAATAACCAACCTTATATATCTAGAAAAAATGCGGGCACCACTTAAGACCTCTTGGGTCAGTTTTCTTAAAATAACCAACCTTGTAGTGTAACTCTAGAGGGTCAGTTTTCCAAATCACTGACCTTATATGTATATAAAAATGTGGGAACCACTTGAGATCACTTGGGTCGATTTTCTTAAAATAATTGACCTTGTAGTGTATCTTTATATGGTCGGTTTTCATAAAATAAGCGACCTTATAGACAATGGGATTATAAAGCCCATTACAGTTTCTCGTGGCAAATATTTGCTCGATTTTGGCTTAGTGCCTCGATCTATAGGGTCAATTTTTCCAAATAACTACCCTTATATGTCTTCAAAAAATGCAGGCACCATTTAAGACCTCTTGGGTCAGATTTTTTTAAAAATCAACTTTGCAAGACCTCTGAGAGTATTTTCTCGATCTATAGGGTCGATTTTTTCCTTATAGCTGACCTTGTAGGGATTCTCGGTCAAACAAATTCTCGACCGAGTTTAATTTTGAATCCATTTTCTTTTCATGCATGTATAAGTACCTCTAAGGTCGGTTTTTTCCTTTTAACCGACCTTGTAGGTCTCCTCGGTCAAAAACATTGTCGACCGAGTTGATTTTTGGATCCAGTTTTTACTTCATGCGTGATTAGTACCTCTAGGGTCAGCTTTTTTCCTTTTAACTGACCTTGTAGGTCCCCTCGGTCGACAAAATTGTCGACCGAATTGGATTTTGGATCCAGTTTGCCTTCACGCATGTATAAGCACCTCTAGGGTCAATTTTTGTCCTTTTAACCAACCCCAGAGGTCCCCTCAGTTGATGAATTTCTCGACTGAGGTTCTCTCACTCGACAAAATTCTTGACCGAGTTTGAGTTTGGGTGTTTAGGGTTTTGGATCCGAATTTCCTTCGTGCGTGTATAAGTACCTCTAGGGTCGGTTTTTTCCATTTAACCAACCTTGTACGGATTCTCAGTTGAAAAAATTCTCGACCTTTTTCTTTTCGTGCATGTATAAGTACCTTGAGGGTCAATTTTTTCCTTTTAACTGACCTTGTAGGTCCCCTTGGTCGACAAAATTGTTGACCAAATTAAATTTTGGATCCAGTTTTCCTTCGTGCATGTAGACGCACCTCTATGGTCAGTTTTTTCCTTTTAAATGACCATAGAGGTCTCCTCGGCTGACAAATTTCTTGATCAAGGTTCTCTCAGTCGACAAAATTCTCAACCAAGTTTGAGTTTGGGTGTTTAGGGTTTTGGATCCAGATTTTCTTCATGCGTGTATAAGTACCTCTAGGGTCAGTTTTTTCCATTTAACTGACCCTAGAGGTCCCCTCGGTCGACAAATTTCTCGACTGAGGTTTCCTCGGTCGACGAAATTCTCGACCGAGTTGGTGTTTGGGTGTTTTTAATTTACCCGACACAAACATCACTTATGTCTTGGGTCACTTTTTTGTTTTAACTGACCCTACAGGTCGGGCGCGGGGATATACTAGAACCTTTCATTTTAACTACTTAGACCTACTATTTCACTCTCTCCCTCGCCCCCAAATCTCCACTGTCACCGAGACCTTGTTGCTTCACCGTCGTGACATCATTGTCGCACCGCCGATACCTTGTTGCCGCATCGCACCACACCACACCATGTCGTTTCCTCTTCCACGCTTCCATAAAGGTTGCCGCCTCTTCCACGAAGGTCGCCACCGCTTCCAAGTAAGACTTTCCAGAGGTAAGATCATTTATATAGGTGTATCTATGCCCGCCGTGGTACCACCGCCACAACTAAGGTAGCGTCCAGGTCCACTCTCGGTCGACAATTTGTTGACTGAGAGTCCACCTGCGTGCAACATCCAAGTCCACTCTCAGTCGAGAATTCATTGACCGAGAGTGGACCTGGACTCCGCGCACAGGTGGACTCTTGGTTGACAAATTCTCGACCGAGAGTGGACCTGTGCACCTTTAACTGGACAGTTATATTGTTTTTCTATTTTATATGATTGGTGTAACGACCCTGCCTTCTAGTAACCCCCAATTAAGGGAGACTAGGAGGTCAGAGTCGTTATCCCAATTTCCAGATCAAAGGTTCGACAAATAAACATTAATAGTTATCAAACTTTACCAGACTATAATGAAAAGATGTAATAAATAAAATTTTACATACCTTTGAAAAGTGTGGATTTCTAAACTTCTATCCACATATGAATTCTAGTCTAACTAATCCTCCTTGCACTTTAATTCAAGTATTCAGAATATGTCAATTTACTATTTGTCCTTTTGGGTTTGTACCTAAAACGCCGAAAAACAAAACGCCGATCAGCATAAAGCTGGTATGTGGAGGAGACAATAATTGTGCAATTAATATCAACATATTGCAATCAATTATAGTTTTACAAAAAAATTTACAATTTTAACATGACTACTCAATCCATACATACCCTAGCCTCTGTGTTGTCCCTACAGTGGACCTGGATGCTACCTTCCTATGGTAGATCCCCATTAAACCCTGCATGATCCTACCTAATAGGTAGATCAATATCTAGGGTTGAGTCATAGGGCACTACCCATAGGTATCCCAATCCCTAACTCATGGTGTGCTAAAGAGTCACATGGCACTACCCATGGGTAGCCCAATCCCTAACACTTAATAACCTGATGGTCCCACTTAACAAGTAGACCGTTTACCAGATTACCCTTTTCATAATTAGCAAAGCCACAGAGGAGGACCAAGATCTGGGCTAGTCATGTACACATATTTATGGTGATAATCATAGTCACTTTATAGTTGCATGAAATAAAAGTCATCAAAGCAATTATTTTCAAGCAACCGATAAAAACGTTCGGGAATTGCCGTGGAACTAAAGCGATTATTGATAAACGTAACCACATACATGTGATGGTAGATTTTGAGACAGAATCAACCACTTAAAGTAATCTCAACCAAGCAACCAATTATACACATAAATCCTAAAATAAATATACAAACTTTCTTTTATCAAAATTTAACCAATTTCATCTTACTCCTTAGGATTTCTATTCCAATTTTAGGGTTTCCTTTTGAAATTAGGGTTTTGCCTCCATTATGAATCCTAATTTAGCAAAACTACATAAAAACCCTAAATTTCTCATTTTACTACTCCTAACAGACTTAGGATCATTATTTAGTTTCTTATTTCCTTAATCCGAAATAAACATGTTTTTTCTCCTTTTTCACCCTAAATTAGGGTTTCTATATGCATTATCCTTCATATAAATATTAAAACCCTAAATTAGCCAACTTTGCATTCAAAATGGATGAAAACTCTATTTTAATAATCAACAGGTTAATACTCTTCAAATTAACCTATTAATCCACAAAGATTTACTCTTTATATACAATTAGGGTTTCTAATTACCTTTTAATACATTTTTCCTATCAAATTAATGTCCTTTTTCAAAACGTGATAGAATCAGGTTACCAAATTATTTTTATCTTGTTCCTCGTATTTTTCTATGCAACTTTCATGTATAAAGTTTTTCCATTGGAAATTCCTAGCTATTTCTATGAATTTGGCAAAGAAAAGGCTATTTCTGGATTATTCGATTACAGTGAACTAATTGCCAAATTTCTTTGGCCGTTCTATCGATGCACTAATGATCTGTGTCTAGATATTACGCTCTGCATCAATTGTCTCCACTAGCTGGGTTGTGTGCACTGCTACCCACTACCGGTCGTTGGATCCTCCACGAGTCCACGCTGGACCCTGATCTGAGGGTTGTTTCTCCTCGTCTTACTTCTTTTCTTTACTCAAGCAACGCGGTGGCGCCACGAATGGACCTTGTTGGAGAGCTACCAATTGAGTGAGAGAGAGAGTTTGGGAACCTGGAAACCTGTCGTTGGAGTTCGCGAGGATGATAGGAAGTGCACGGGGGTCTATTTATAGGATATGGGGGTCCCTATTAGGGTTTCTTATCCCCATCGTAACCTTCTTCCTATTCGAATTGGTCATTTTGCATAGACGCTTCCAGAGACCAATAAACTAGGGTTGAGAGGGTTCATCTCCTACTCCCAAACTCAATGGAACTCTTTCCAATCGTGCACATGCACTAGATCGAGTGGGACTAGACGATGAATGGTGCTTTTTGGATCAAGATCCAACGGCCCACATTTGTTGCTCTCAAACAAAAGGAAAAGGATTTCCCTAATTTTCCAAGAGAAATCCTATTTTGAGGATAATTTGAAAAAGAAATAACTCCCAATTTATAACTCCTTTTTATCTAAAATTTTATGGGAACCTCGTTTATGATTTTATCTATCATCATGAAAAAATTGGGATCATTATCTAAAGGAAACGAGTCATTTTCTTCAGTTGCAAGTTAACACTTAATTATTCACATTTTCCACCTATTTTCTCTTTCCCTAGCCTTTATTTTATTATACTGAGATCCTTGAACCTCAAGGAACCTTAATATTTCGAAATTCCATCTTGGAAAATATTCCTTTGCCTTTTATTCTTTTTTTATCTATTTTCTTGTTTATTCCTTTATCCAATTGGATTCTTTTTCCTTTTCTTTTTCTTTTTCTTTCAATTAGGCTCAGTAGCCAATAATGCCCATTAAGAAAACATACAAGGCTATTATACACGAAATTCATCCAAATCAAACCATTAAATAAACCATTGATTTCATTTATCTTTTAAAGGAGATTTACAATCTCATTACATGATTTAGAAAATTGGGGTTATAACATGCACCCCTCCTTATAGAATTTTTCCCTCAAAATTCAACAATCAAACAAACAAATCAGGATATGCCTTTTCCATGTCCATCTTCAGCTCCCATGTGGCTTCATCCTCTCCATGGTGCTTCCAAATAACCTTTACCATATCTATATTCTTATTTCTGAGCTCTTTCACCTTGGTATCTAGAATCTACAAAGGTAACTCAGGATAAGTTAGCTTCCCTTGAAGCTCAATGGTTTCAATGCTCAGCACATGGCTCAGATCTTGCACATATCTCTTCAGATTGGACACATGAAACACATCATGCATTATACTATGTTGAGGGGGTAACGCCAAACGATATGCAGCTTTACCAATCCATTTGAATACTTCAAACGGCCCATGTATCAGGGACTCAACTTTCCTCTGTTCTTAGCTATAGCTCGGAGTGGTTGGATTTTTAGAAAAACATGTTCTCCCACAGTGAAATGCACATCAGTCCACCTCACATCAGCATACGACTTCTGTCGATCCTGGGCTCTCTTTAGCCTTTACCTGGTCAAAGTGAATTTATCAACATACACTTGGAGTTCATATAAGCTCAATAAGGTCCTTTCACCAACATCATCCCAATGAAGTGATGACTGACAAGGTCTCCCGTATAAAGCTTCATATGGAGGCATCCCAATACTGGCTTGATAACTGTTGTTGTATGCAAACTCAACTAACGGTAAGTACGAGTCCCATGATCCACCCCAATCAAGAACACAAGCTCTCAGTAGATCCTCTAAGGTCTGGATTGTCCTTTCTGACTGACCATCTGTCTGAGGGTGATATGCGGTACTGAATCTCAACCTTGTACCTAGTTCCTCCGGAACTTGCTTCCGCAGCTTGGAAGTAAACTTTGGGTCTCTATTGGAGATGATGGAACTGGGTACGCCATGCAAACACACTATCTCTCTGATATACAACTCATCTAAGTCTGACACTTTGGTAGTAGTCTTCAGGGCAAGGAAGTGTGCTAACTTGGTAAGGCGATCTAGCACAACCCATATAGCATCACGACCTTTCTTAGTCTGAGGTAGACCTACCGCAAAATCCATGGTGATCTGCTCCCATTTCAATTCTGGAATCTCTATAGGTTGTAACAGTCCACCGGGTCATTGGTGTTCAACCTTCACCATTTGGCACGTAAGACAGCTTGCCACATATGCTACAATATCTCTCTTCATTCCTGGCCACCAGAAAAACCTCTTCATGTCCTAAAACAACTTGGTTGTTCCCGGTTGCAATGTGTACTTAGAACCATGACCCTCTTGTAAGATATGTTCCTTCAATGGTGAGTCTTCAGGACCCATATACGAATCTCAAATCTAATCCCTCCATCTATTCTCAATGAAAGTCGGGTCTGAGGCTTCTTCATCAATCCTTTCATCTTGTCAAGTTCTCCACTAGCCAACTGTGCTGCTACATCTCACTCAACAATTCCGAATGTATCTAGATATTAGCCAATTGCACATGATCCTCCAACGGTTGTGGAGTCCACTTCACAAGTTCTTCTAAACTCTTCCACTGGCTGGATAAAACGGATGCACATCTGAGCTACTTCTGAATTAAAGCATCAACTACGATGTTCTCCTTTCCTGGATGATAGGCGATGGTGAAGTCATAATCCTTCATGTACTCCATCCATCGTCGTTGTCATAGGTTTTGGTCTCTCTATGTCAGTAGGTACTTCAGGCTCTTATGGTCAGTGAGGATCTCGAAAGTAGCACCATACAGGTAATGCCGCAAAATCTTCAATGCATGAATGATAGCAGCCAACTGTAAGTCATGCGTCAGGTAATTCACCTTGTTGGGCTTGATTTGTCGGGAGGCATATGCAACCACATGCTGATTCTATTCCAACACACAGCCAAGTCCCATCTTTGATGCACCGGTGAAAATCGCAAAACCCTCATTGCTTGATGGTAACGTCAAAATTGGGGCAGTGGTCAGCTTCTCCTTCAGCTCCTGAAAACGAGCTTCACACACATAGGACCATACAAACTTCACATCCTTCCGAGTCAACATTGTCAAAGGCAAGGCAGTCCTTGAGAAATCCTTGATGAAATGCCGATAGTACCCAACCAACCCCACGAAACTATGAATTTCCAAGGGATTCCTCAATGCAGGACAATCTCAAACTGCCGACACTTTAGCTGGATCTACGACGATCGTTCCTCCTGAGATGATGTGTCTGAGGAACATGACTCGGTCTATCCAAAACTTACATTTGGAGAATTTCCCATAAAACTTCTGCTTTCGCAAGATATCAAGGACTTTACTTAGGTGGTCTCAGTGTTGATCTAAGTCATCTGAATAAACTAGTATGTCATCTATGAATACAATGACAAATGTGTCAAGGAAGGGTTGAACACACTATTCATAAGGTTCATGAAAACACTGGGTGCATCGGACAACCCAAAAGGCATAACCACAAACTCATAGTGGCCATAACGTGTTCTAAAAGCTGTCTTTGGGATGTCCTCATTCTTGACTCTCAACTGGTGATAACCTGATCTTAAGTCAATCTTAGAAAAGACTCGAGCAGACTTCAACTGGTCAAACAAGTCATCTATTCAGGGTAAAGGGTATTTGTTCTTAATGGTAGCCTGGTTGATCATCCGGTAATCTATGCACATTTGTAGTGAACCATCCTTTTTCTTTACAAAAAGAACCAGTGCTCCCCATGGTGAGGTTCCAGGGTGGATAAAATCCTTGTCTAGTAATTCCTGCTATTGTTTCTTCAATTCGAGCAACTCCGCATGGGCCATTCTATAAGGTGCTCAAGAAATAGGGCTTGTCCCAAGAGCTAGCTCTATGGAAAAATCTACCACTCTCTCGGGAGGAATCCCAGGTAGATCATCTAGAAAAACAGCCGCATAGCTCCTGACTACCTCTATTTCCTCAAAGGGTTGCACCTTGGGTTCTGGCTCGATAACTACTACCAGGAAAGCTCGACAACCTTTACTCATCATCTTCTCTACTTTCATGGCAGACACATATAGGCTGGTGGTGGCATCTTTCCTACCCCTAATGATGAAAGGTTGGTGACCTGGTTTCTTAATGATCACCTTCTTCTCCCTGCAGTCAATGTTGGCCCTATAAGTATAAAGCCAATCCATACCAATGATCACATCAAAGTCATTCATATCAAGAAGGATAAAGTCTGTAGGAAACTCATGATCTCAATATTTCATAGGTATCACCGGAGTTTTCAAAAGAGATGTAAAGATCCAACCATTCGGGGTTGTAACATCTAAGACATACCCTAAATCCTTGATATCCAAACAAAGCATAGTTGCAATATTTCTCGAAATGAAAGTATTAGTAGATCCAGATTCAAACAAAGCTTTTACATTGTGTCCCATGACTTCAAGCATGCCTACATTGTATTTCACCATACATTAGACCATTACATGCTTATCTTAAAACACAAAGGAAAACTCTAAGGGTTATTACCCTCAATCAACTAATTATCATTTGCTTGAGCCTCCTCGTTGTCAATGGCAAACACCCGAGCTTGTCTTCTCTCTCTAGCAGGTGGGGTTGCTTCTATAGGTGGAGCTTCCACATGTGGAGCTGCTACTGGTGGGGCTGCTACCTGTCCTAGTCCTCTTGGATTGGTAGAGGACAAAAATCTTGGATATGCCCTTCTTGGTGGCATCAGTAGCATGTCTTCTTCTTGTTGCGTCACTTACCGATGTGCCACCTCCCGCCGGTGCGACATCGAGGTCGGTTGTTCTCTTGACGTGGTTTCCCTTTTCCTCCTTGTCTTCCTTTATCATGATGACGCCCTAGACCTTTCCTGTGGTTGTTTTTCTGGCCTTGGGTTCCTTCAGTGTAACCCAAATATTCCTTGGGTGGAAACTGGGCAGGCATCACAGTCCTTTCCATGTCTAAAAAAGTGTTGTAAGCTTCAGAGAAGGTTTTGGGTTTACTTTCCATCACATGGGGCTTGATGGCAGGGTGAAGATGCTCTATGAAGTGATACACCCTTCTTTCCTCATCCATCATATGCCCAAAACATTCTAGGATTCGAAACCTACGCCCAAAGTCTGCCACGAATGAGTTTCCTTGAGTCATGTTGGTGAACTCCCTTTACTTTTCCTTCTTAGCTGAAATAGGGATGAATCTGGCGGTGAAGATTGTCTTGAAGTCAGCCCATGCCATTGGTTCCTCAGTCAGATCTCGGCCTAAGATGTGAGTCTCCCACCATATCCCGGTTGCTCCTTCCAAGAGGTGAGTAGCAAAGAGGACCTTCTTGCTCGACTGTACCTCAAGCACGCAGAACCCATTCTGGACTGCAAGCAGCCAAGATTCCGCCTTATTGACCACTTCTGACTTATCTTCTCCCCAGAACTTCTCGATGTTCATCTTGACGAATTCCAAGATGTTGGCTCACAGACGAGGATGAACAGGAAGCGGATCGCCATTTTCTCCTCTAGCTAAGTCTCGGAGGGCCAAAGCACTAATGGCCTCTGTCAGCTTCTTCTGTTGTTCCATCCACAAAGCATCAGGGGTGTGGATTATCATGGTTGGTTCGGGACCACCTAGTTGGTCCTCTTCCATCCAGGCCACCTCCTCATACTCATGTTGCTCCTCGTACCCTTGGTCTTATTCTTGATCAAGGTTGTTGAAGGGTATCGGGTCAGGATTAGGGACCTCATGAGTGGTTTCTTTAGGTCTCTTCCTCTTCTTTGAGGAATCTCCATTGTGGTTCCTCTTCCTCTTCTCAGAAGACACCTTTCCCTTGGGTGAAGGTCCACCACCATAGGTGGCATCCGAGATAGCCACTGTCTTCACGTGAGCCATCTGCATAAGCATACACATAGACCCTTTAGTCCATACCTTTAAACTAATTATACTTATGTCAATGACGTATTATTACATACCTCTTATTAATTTGATGGAGGATTCCATAATCCTTAACTTACTTACCCATACCACATGAGGGTGGGGAAGAGAGAGAAAAACCCTAACTCTTAAAATCCTTAATAGAATGTGTGATGAGAAGGGATGAATAAGATGAGAGAGTCCTAAAGGTGTCGTATTTCAAATCATACCCTAAGACTTTGGCCAGACAGTCACACGGATCTGGGAGTCCTCATATTCTGACTAGCAGTGCAGAGGAAAATATTGCCAGCCCCCAGTCGTGATCCTTTTTTAGACACTACTGTCTTTCGGATAATCCTCTAATAACTCCCTTGGGTTCTCTAGAGTTTGTAAAATGTAATAATTATTAATGGTTATGTGAGGAACCTTAGCAATGATACCAAATGTAATGACCCCTCCTTCTAGTAATCCCCAATTAAGGGAGACCAGGAGGTCAGAGCCGCTATCCCAATTTTTGAATCAAAGGTTTGACAAATAAACATTAATAATTATCAAACTTACCAAACTATACTAAAAGTTGTAATAAATAAAATTTTGCATACCTTTGAAAAGTTTGGATTTCTAAAGTTCTATCCACGCATGAATTCAAGTCTAACTAATCTTCCTTGCACTTTAATTCATGTATTCATAATATGTCAATTTACTATTTGTCCTTTTGGGTTTGTACCTAAAACGTCGACAAAAAAATGACAGTCAGCGTAAAGCTGGTATGTGGAGGAGGCAATAATTGTGCAATTAATATCAACATATTGCAATCAATTATAGTTTAACAAACATATTTACAATTTTTACATGACTACTCAATCCATACATACCCTAGCCTCTGTGTTGTCCCTACAGTGGACCTGGATGCTACCTTCCTATGGTAGATCCCCATTAAACCCCGCATGATCCTACCTAATAGGTACATCAATATCTAGGGTTGATTCGCATGGCACTACGCATAGGTAGCCCAATCCCTAACTCATTGTGTGCTAAAGAGTCACATGGCACTACCCATTTGTAGCCCAATCCCTAACTCTTAATAACAAGATGGTCACACTTAACAAGTAGACCCTTTACCAGATTACCCTTTTCATAATTAGCAAATCCACAGAGGAGGACTAGGATCTGGGCCAGTCATGTACATATATTTATGGTGATAATCATAGTCACTTTATAGTTGCATGCAATAAAAGTCATCCAAGCAGTTATTTTCAAGCAAACGCTAAAAATGTTAGGGAATCACCGTGAAAGTAAATCGATTATTCATAAATGTAACCACATACCTGTGATTGCATATTTTGAGACAGAATCAACCAATTAAAGTAATCTCAACCAAGCAACCAATTATGCACATAAATCCTAAAATAAATATACAAACTTGCTTTTATCAAAATTTAACCAATTTCATCTTACTCCTTAGGATTTCTATTCCAATTTTAGGGTTTCCTTTTGAAATTAGGGTTTTGCCTCCATTATGAATCCTAATTTAGCAAAACTACATAAAAACCCTAAATTCCTCATTTTACTACTCCTAACAGACTTAGGATCATTATTTAGTTTCTTATTTCCTTAATTCGAAATAAACATGGTTTTTCTCCTTTTTTTACCCTAAATTAGGGTTTCCAGATGCATTATCCTTCATTTAAATATTAAAACCCTAAATTAGCCAACTTTGCATTCAAAAGGGATGAAAACTCTATTTTAATAATCAATAGGTTAATACTCTTCAAATTAACCTATTCATCCACAAAGATTCACTCTTTATATACAATAAGGGTCTCTAATTACCTTTTAATACATTTTTCTATCAAATTAATGTGCTTTTGCAAAACTTGATTGAATCAGGTTACCAAATTTTTTTTATCTTGTTCCTTGTATTTTTCTATGCAACTTTCATGTATAATGTTTTTCCATTGGAGATTCCTAGCTATTTCTATGAATTTAGCAAAGAAAAGGCTATTTCTAGATTATTCGATTAGAGAGAACTAATTACGAAATTTATTTGGCCGTTTGATCGGTGCGCTAATGGTCCGTGTCTAGATCTGACACTCCACGTCAATTGTCTCCACTAGCTGGGTTGTGCGTACTGCTGCCCACTATCGGTCGTTGGATCCCCTGTGAGTCCATGATGGGCCCTGATCCGAGGGCTATTGCTCCTCATCTTCCTTCTTTTCTTTACTCGAGCAACGCGGCGATGCCAAGATTGGACCTCGTCGGAGAGCTAGCAATTGAGTGAGAGAGAGAGAGAGTTTAGGAACTTGGAAACCTACCGTTGGAGTTCGTGAGGATGAGAGGAAGTGCGCGAGGGTCTATTTATATGATATGGGCGGTCCCTTTTAGGGTTTCTTATCCTAATCATAACTTGCTTCCTAGACCAATTGGGAGTTTGGCATAGACGCTTCCAGAGACCAATAAACTATGGTTGAGAGGGTTCGTCTCCTACTCCCGAACTCATTGGAACTCTTTCCAATTGTGCACATGCGTTGGAATGAGTGGAAATTAAAGGAGGAAATCCCCCTATAACCAGCCACAGTCCTTGTCCCGCTGGGACTAGACGATGAGTGGTTGCTATTGGATCAAGATCCAACAGCCCACATCTGTTGCTCTCGAACAAAAGGAAAATGATTTCCCTAATTTTCCAAGATAAATCCTATTTTGAGGATAATTTGAAAAAGCCATAACTCCCAATTTATAAATCCTTTTTATCTCAAATTTTAAGGGAACCTCGTTTATGATTTTCTCACTCATCATGAAAAAATTGGGATCATTATATACATGAAAGGAGTCATTGTTTTAGTTTTAAGTTAACACTTAATTATTCACATTTTCCACCTATTTTCTCTTTCCCTAGTCTTTATATTATTATCCTGAGTTCCTTGAACCTCAATGAACCTTAATATTGTGAAATACCATCTTGGAAAATATTCCTTAGCCTTTTATTCCTCTTTTATCTACGTTCTTGTTTATTCCTTTATCCAATTGGATTCTTTTTCCTTTTCTTTTTCTTTTTCTTTCATTTGGGCTCAGTAGCAAATAAGGCCCATTAAGAAAACATGCAAGGCTATTATACACGAAATACATCCAATTCAAACCATTGATTTCATTTATCTTTTAAAAGGAGATTTACAATCTCATTATATGATTTAGAAAAATGGGGTTATAACATTTGGTAAACTAACCAATAATAAAAACATGTATTTTTTCATATGTAATCATTATATAAATTCTAGAAATTAATAAGATAATAGACATGTGTACTCCCAGATTGACACTTTAGGGTTTATAGATGAGATCATTGATGTATGATGCTGAACTAAATTTATAAATATGACAATAATACATTTATGCATGTATCAACTTAGAAACCCATTCAAAATTTACTCATTAGGAGTAAATTTTGGATAGTCCCTGGTCTGGGATAGTTTTTGGATATTTAATCTCACTTAGGATGTAATTGTATAATGTATGTTTTGTTTTGAAGAAAATGTTAGTAGTATTTCCTCATTTGTTCTTCGGGTACATATTTGGGTGGTTATTTGCCATTTGCATTGATGTACTTGGAGAACTTAGGAGAAATGTTGTTGAAATTTTCTTCAAAACTAAACATACATTATACAGTTGCTAGTGAGATTAAATATTCAAAAATGGGATAGTGGTACACTTTAGTATAAAAGTAATTAACTTCCTATCAATAAAAACTTACAACTTATAATATCAATATTAAATGCTTAGTTTTATAATTAATTTTAATGTGATATAGAAAATGGATCGAAGTTGGATGTCTATCAAGAACCGTTGCAGTCTAGAGTTTGCCAAAGGTCTTGATGAATTTATCTGATTTGCTGAGGAACATAGGAAACTACCTATAGATAGGCTATATTGTCCATGTAGAAATGGTGGTAACAATTTGAAAGTTGATACTACTGAGGAAATTAAGAATCATGTCATATGCAATGGGATCATGCAAGGTTATAATGAATGGTATTGGCATGGAGAGAAATTTAATTATGGATCTTAAAATGTCGATACTAATAGTTGTGGCATACAAGATATAGATAATGATGATAATGTCAATGATGAACTGATTCAGGATGATATGGCTGATGAGATGCTACATAGTTGTCGAGACAATGTCATTGATCCACCTTCTTTATTTGCAAACATTGTCCATGATGCTGAAAAACCATTATATAAGGGTTGTACTATGTTCACGAGGTTAAGTGTTGTGATGTGATTATATACTCTTAAAGCTCAAAACTGGTGGAGCGATAAGAGTTTCACTTCACTATTTTCTTTTTTAAAGGAAATTCTTTCTAAAGGCAACGAGCTTCCAATTTCAACATATCAAGCAAAGAAAATAATGTGCCCAATGAGAATGGAGGGTAACAAGATTCACGCATGTCCAAATGATTGTGTATTATTTCAGAAGGACTATAGTAATTTGATAAATTGTCCAAAATGTGGTGTGTCAAGGTATAAGACCACAAATTCAGCTAAGGCTAAAAATGGCTCTCCTGCCAAGGTGATGTGGTATCTACCAATAATACCACGATTTCAACACTTATTTGCTAATACAGAAGATGTGAAAAATTTGTCTTGGCATGGGGAGTTAAAGGCCAATGATTATGGCATCCTACGACATGCATCTGATTCACCACAATGGAAGAAAATTGATTTATTATACCCTCAATTTGGTAAAGAACCAAGAAACTTAAGACTTGGACTTTGTACAGATGGAATGAATCCCTATCGTATATTAAGTAGCCAACATAGCACGTGGCCTGTTATGATTGTTATCTACAATCTTCCTCCTTGGTTGTGTATGAAAAATAGGTATGTAATGTCGTCAATATTGATATCAGGGCCCAAGCAACCTGGAAATGATATTGATGTTTACCTTCAACATCTAATTGATGACCTAATGAAACTATGGGAAGAAGGTGTTATGACATATCATGCTTCACGTAAAGAGATCTTTAGTTTGTGTGCTATGTTGTTTTTCATGATTAATGACTTTCCAGCTTATGGAAATTTGTCTGGATATAGCATAAAATGATACAAAGCATGTCCTATTTGTGAGGAAAATACTGATTCAATCTGGATAAAACATGGTGGTAAAATCATATATCTTAGTCATTGGAGATTTCTCACACCAGTGCATCCTTATCGAAGGCAACACAAAACCTTTAATGGGTCAACTGAGGAACAAAGTGCTCCTAAACCTATACCAAGAAATGTTGTATATGATCAGATGAAACATATTGTTAATGAATTTGGAAAGAGTTCAAGTAGTCATACTCTCGCATGTACAAGAAGAGGTCAATATTCTAGAATCTTCCTTATTGGAGATCTTTGGCAATTAGACACTACATTAACATCATGCACGTTGAAAAAAATGTTTGTGTTAGCATCATTGGTATGCTATTGAACATACCAGGAAAGACTAAAGACAACATCAAATCCAGAAAAGATTTAGAATTAATTGGTATAAGAAAATAATTCTCAGTGGAGATCAGGGGTCACCGCACATATTTACCACCGACTTGTTTCACTTTGATAGGTCTCAAATCTCATGATTGTCACACCTTAATGCAACAAATTTTACCTGTGGTTATTCGATCTATATTACGGAAGCATGTAAGGTTTGCAATCACAAGTCTCTTTTTCTTCTTCAATGAAATATGCTACAAAGTGATACATCCTGATACTCTCGATAAATTACAGAGAGATATAATTGTTACCATGTGTCAGCTTAAAATGTACTTTCCTCCTTCATTTTTTGATATCGTGGTTCATCTTGTCGTACATATTACAAGGGAGGTGAAGATGTTGGGTCCAATTTTCTTACACTGGATGTATCTATTTGAACGCTACATGAGTGTTGTTAAAGGTGATGTTCGAAATCGTTATCATCCTGAAGGGAGTATTATTGAGGGTTATGTGGCTAGGGAGGTGATGGACTTTTGTAATGATTTTTTGAATTGCAATGAAACTTCTAGCGATCTAAAAAATTCCCATCACAATGAATCTTATTGTGGAAAAGGAACTCTGGGAGGACGAGTGAAAGGAATCAGTCGTGAGTTGTGGGAACAAGCACATTTGTATATTTTACACAACATCGATGAAGTTAGTAGGTACATCACATAAAACAATGATCTTATCAAGAGAAATCATCTGTGATCCAGTTCAATGTGGCTTGTAAAAGAGCATAATCGAAACATTTATTAGGTGGTTTGAAGAGAAAGTCTTTCATAAACTATCTGAATCACCGAATAATTTTTCTCAAAACATAAAATGGCTCACCTTTAAGCCAAAAATGGATGTCATGTCACATGAAGGTTACGAAACAAATGGATTTTCAAACACAAAGCGTCAAGATGAAAGTAGTGTAACTCAAAATAGTGGGGTCATTGTTCAAGCTTGTTTGTTGTATTTTGCTAGTGCCAAAGATAAAAGACCACGCGAAGCTGAGATGTCATATTATGACGTCATTGAGGACATATGGGAATCGTTATACAAATTTCAGAGTTCCTATCTTTAGGTGTAATTGGGTTGACAACAACAAAGGAGTTTTAGTGGGTGAGTTGGATTTCAAATTGGTTAATTTTGAAAAGATTGGTGAGAAAGATGAGCCATTCATCATGGCAGACCAAGCAAAACAAGTATTCTATATTGATGACCCAGGAAATAAAATTGGTCTGTCATTCTTCATGGAAAAAGACAGTTTACTATAGATCCTATAAATGAATAAAAATACTACAAAAAGTATGAGGATTCCAGCCCATTCTCAGTTGGTTTGCCAAGTGTAAATGTTGAAAATAACACCGATGAATACTATAAACGTTAAGACCATGTTGAAGGAATTTTACTTGACTAACAACTCAACCAATACTAGAGGCATGTATTCTTTGAATTATTTATTTTATTATCATTCAAGCATGTAATCTTTTAAATATACATCATATATCATTCAACCACTTGTGCTTTTATTATCACTTATGTTTCTTTTATCATGTATACTTGCAGGTTCTAAAATGGCAAGTGAAGATGAACATTCTGAGAATGAGTACCATGAGGATGGTAGTGGTGATGCTAAGAAAAGTAGAGGTACCCACACTGATGTGTAGGCTATAGGAGCTCAGGGCCAAAGGGGAGAAATTGGCAGTCCAATTTTGTTACGACCCCACCTCCCGATAACCCCCAACTAAGGGAGACCGAGGGGTTGAAGCCGCACCCATAACTTCCGGATCAAAGGTTCGACAATTAACCAAGAATAATTATTAAATTTTAACATACTATACTGTAAAGTTGTAAGAAAATAATTTTTTTGCATACCTTTTTGAAAACTTGGATTTCTAAACTTCTATCCACTTAAGGATTCTACTCTAACTAATCCTCCTTGAATTTAACTTCATGTATTTCACATTATGACGATTTACTGTTTGTCCTTTTGGCTTGTACTTAAAATGCCGACAATTAAAACGTCAGTCAGCCGAAGCTGGTATGTGGAGGAAACAATAATCATTTAAATACGTTAAAAATGTAATCATTCAATTAATCATTTAAACATCAAGATTACATTTTAGATATAACTCCGTGATCCAAGAGTACCCTATCCTCTATGTTGTCCCCATTAAACCCCTCATGATCCACCTATAAGTGAACCAATTTCTAGGGTTGAGTCACATGGCACTACTCATAAGTAGCCCACTCCTTAACTCATGGAAGGCTAATGAGTCTCATGGCACTACACGTAGGTAGCCCAGTTTCTAACTCTTGGTAACCTAGACCTTGATCTAGGATTACCCCTTTTTTTCTTAGCCTTTTCAAAGCAATAGAGGTGGACCCAGATCTAGTCAGTTATATACGCACATTTATAGTGATAATCATAGTCACTTTATAGTTGCATGAAATAAATAAACATCCAACAGTTATTTTCAAGAAACCGATTAAAACTTTGGAAATTGTCGTGAAACTAGAGCGATTATTCATAAACGTAACCACATACCTGATTTTATGATTTCACAAGCATTAAGTAAGTCCAACCAAGAAAGCAGTCCAAGCAAGTAGTTCAACCACACAATCAAGAATCCTAAAAAACACATGTACTCTATTTACTACTCACTTTATCAAGATTCTTTCTATTCAACTTGGAATTGTTTCCTAAGGTTTCCATATCCATTTTAGGGTTTCATTAAGGGTCTTTCTTCACTTTTCATCATTATAATCCCAAGTTTGGCAAAATAGCTTACATACCCTAATGATTCTACCCTATTTCGTCCAATAGGCTTAGGATCATCTTTTAATGGCCTATTATCACATATTTCAAAATTAAATATGATCTTTCCCCTTTTTACTCTAATTTAGGGTTTCTAAGTGCTTAATCATACACATATCATGAAAAACCCTAAATTATGCAGGAAAGCATCTAAATCATGTTCAAGATCATTATTAACTATTAAACATGTTATATTTACTCAATTTCATCAATTAAGTGTTATAAATTAACCATATTGTTTGATTAGGGTTTCTATACAAAATCATAAGCACCTTCCATTATATTAGAACATTTTACAAATAGGAACGAAAACAGATTCTCTCACCAATTTTATCGCATTCGTCACATTTTTCTGATTAAGATTCATATATTATTTATACTCATATGATCATCCTATGAATTACTAAGATTTTTACCATTTAAAGCCATCCTGGCCAATCCCACGCTGACATGTCAGCAACTAATGTGCAAAACTGAACGACACTCAATTAGGGGTTAAATACCACCGTGCCCTTACTTGTCACACATACTGACCAGGGGACGCTGGCCTTTTCGTTCTATCATCCCTAACCTCCCAACGGAGGCAAGGCCGCTCCGTGCGATCTGCCGTGATGCCTGCAGTTTCCCCTGCTCTCCCTCCCATGTGGTTGCTGGGTCTCAAGCCAGACAAGGCTGCGACTAGCGGCGGTCACGATCTAACTAGCAGCTATATCCCTACGTTTTACAGCATGAAACTACATCGCGAGGAGGAGGCTTTATACCTGCGGCGGAAAGCTTTGCGCTGCTGCACACATAAGCGACCAGGTCGGGCAGACTCTGTTCCTCGTGCTCAAGTGCTGCAACCAACAAGCAAGGAGGAACTCCCTCGTCCTTGATCCCTCCCACGGAGCATGGTACTGCCGCCGAGATTGTTATAACCCCAATTTTTTGGTACAATTAGTGAGAAATGTGATTTCTCATATTAAAGATAATTGAACAAATAATGATATGATTTGTTTTAAATAAATGGATTCCTTTCACAATATCCTTGATTGGTTGCTTTGTGGGCTGTATTGGCTACTGGGCCCAATAACTAGGAAATTCAAATAGTAAATGGATAATTGAATTTTCGAGAAAAGAAATATATAGAAACCTCTAAAAGGCAAATCCACAGAGGATTTCGTGCCTCTTGGGTTCCTTGGGTACCAAGGAGACCAAGGTTGCAAAAAGAAGGTAATTAGAAAAGAAAAGGTTGATTAAGTATTTCTTTATTAAGAAAGAAATTGAAAATGATGATAAAATGTGGAAAATGATTGGAAAGAGGCATAAATGAGTTTTCTTGGTGATAATTCGTATCCATGAGGTTTCTAATGATAAAAGGAATACCCATGAGGAAAATAAAAGGGAAATAAAAAGAAATCCTCAAAAAGAGATATTTTAATAATCAATATAATATGAAATAATGCATATAGATGCATCTAAAAGGATAATAAGTATCCTTAAAAAGTAATTTCGAAATAATAAGAGTTTCTTGGGGTACAAGGAGCCCAATGAAGGAAGAGGAAAGAGAAAATACCTAAATTGCAAAATAAGAGGATAATATGATACATTATTAGTGAATTTTGTGAAAAAAAAGTATTTTCTATTAAAAGGGAAAACATGATTTCGTGACAAATAATTAAAAGGCAAGTATAAACATGGATAAGGGGGAAGATTTTTGTATTTAACCAAGAAATATGGAATAGTAGAGAGAGAGATGGTTACTCCTCAAACAAGGAAAAGTAGGTTTCCTTTCAAGAATCGGACTTGGTCCTCAAGGAGGCACGCCTTAGGGCTTCGTGCTCGCCCCTATATAAGGGTAGACTCTCCAGACCGAGCCCAGAAGATCCCCCACACGTCTTCCCCTCTTCTACCATGGTTTCTCCCATTAACCCTAACTAAAGTAGAGATGGGTGTTTTTGAAGCCACGAGGCTACATAAGGGAGTCACGAGGTAGCCATGCTGCGTCCGCACTAACCTGAAGTGTTTGGGAGGGTATCCCTTCACCCTTGACGACCATGGCAGCAACATCACGGCTGCACTGGGCGGCCGTGTTGCAGGTCTGCCCAGGTCACGTTCCACCACCATGACTGCAACCGAGAGCTTGATTGGTGCGGCGGAGGGAGGCCCAGAGAATGGAGAAGGTTCCGGAGGTCGAGGGGATACAGAGAGGAAAGGAGAGGCTCCGCAAATCGCATCTAGGGTAGCAGGGAGCGTCGTCCCATGGTTGAAGACAACCTGGTTCGCGTTGGACCGTTCTACCCCTCCGGGGTATGAAGCAGTGCCAACTTATATAGGGACATTTTCTTAATTTGGTTATGTTTCCAAATAAACTGTTTTGCATGGAAAGGATGATGTGGCGCAACCTGATTGGCCAAGTAAGTAATATTTTGTAAAATTTGTATCTCTTGAATGGTAACTCGGAAAATAGCAAAACTATATATCAAATTGCTCAAAAAAACGAGAGGAATCCAATAAAAATATGTCTAGAAGTTAATTCCTATTTATATTCGAAAAGTAGTATAAATTATCATTTTTAATGAATTAAAGATTAAGAAACCCTATTTTGATATGATTAAAGTATTTAATGGATCTTTAGAGTTGATATTAATATGTTAAATGTAAAAAGGAACATTGAGTTCAAAAAGGAAGAACTTTGCACGTGATTAGTCTAATTTAGGGTTTATGTGCTTAAATATGCATGAAATTTGAAAAGGGCATAAAGTTATCATCTTTAATGATTCAATTAAGGAAAAACCCTTAGATTTTATGATAGATGGATAATTCAAGATGATATTAACATGTTGTTAATGAAATAGAAAATAGGATTTCAAAATATGATCTTTTTATATATTTGGTTTAATTTAGGGTTTCGTGCATGATTATGCACTAATGAGCTTGAAAACCCTAATCTAGAAGAATATGTCTTTTAATTGGTTTAATTGTGTAAATCCACGAATAAAATAGAGATGTGATGATCCTAAGCTAATTTGAGCATAAAAGATCCTTAATATGGATAAATTGAGTAATTAGGGTTTTTATGAGTGGAAAAGTCGTTTTAGGGTTTGTTGACCTAAAAAGGATAGAGTTTGAGAAATTGGTCTAAAAAACCCTAATGCATCCTAATGAGACTTAGAAACCTTAGAAAGGTGTCCCAAGTCAATAAGGAGTTGTTTGGGATATGCTTGTGACAATTATACATGTTTTCAGGATCAATGTTTGCTTGATTGATTGATTGGCTTGCTTGATTGGACATCTAGTTGGATTTGGATAAATTGTTGCTTGAGATCTCCAAGATAGGTATGTGGTTACGATTATGAATAACCGCTATAGTTTCCCGATGGATTCCCGGATGTTTAATCACATTGAATGCAATTAAACTGTTGGATGTTTATTTATTTCATGCCACTATAAAGTGACTATGATTATCACCATAAATGTGCATATATAACTGGCTAGATCCGGGTCCACCTCTATTACTTTGGCTAAAAAAGGGGTAATCCTAGAGTAAGGTCTAGGTTATCGTGAGTTAGAAACTGGGCTACCTACGTGTAGTGTCATGAGACTCTTTAGCAAATCCCGAGTTAAGGAGTGGTATACTTACGAGTAGTGCCATGTGACTCAACCCTAGAAACTGGTTCACTTATAGGTGGATCATGAGGGGTTTAATGGGGAAAACACAGAGGATAGGGTAATCTTGGATCGCGGAGTTATATCTAAAACATAATATTGGTTGTTAAATAAGTAATTGAATGATTACATTGTTATCGTAGTTGCATGTTTATTGTTTCCCCCACATACTAGCTACGGCTGACCGATGTTTTGTTTGTCGGCATTTTAGGTACAATGAAAAGAACAAACAGTAAAGTGGCACATGTGATACTAAATGAGAATTAAAGTGAAAAGGAGGATTAGATAGATTAGTATCGATGTGGTTAGAAGAATAGAGATCCAAGTTTTCAAAAGGTATGCAAAAATTTATTTTCTTACAGCTTTCAGTATAGTATGTTAAAATTTGATAATTATTCTTGGTTAATTGCCGAACCTTTGATCTGGAAGTCATGGGTACGGCTTCGACCTCTCGGTCTCCCTTAATTGGGGGTTATCAAGAGGTGGGGTTGTAACATTTGGTATCAGAACTTAGGTTCTTCAGTTAACCATTAATAATTTTTAATTTTACAAACTCCATAGAACCCAAGGGAGTTATTAGATGAGTATCTGAAAGACGGAGGTGTCTAGAAAGGGATCACGGCCGGGGTCTAGCAAGATTTTCCTCCACTCCGCTAGTCAGAATACGAGGACTGCCAGACCCGTGTGACCGCCTGGCCAAAGTCTTAGGGTATGAATCGAAATAAGATACCTTTAGGACTTCTCATCTTATTCATCCCTTCTCATCACAAAATTTTGATAAGGACCTAAAGGATTAGGGTTTTCTTTCTTCTCCTCACCCTTTTGAGGTATGGGTAAGGTTAATAGGGTTTAAGGAATCGTCCACCAAATTAATGAAAGGCATGTAAATAAGATGTCATGGATATAAGCTTAATAGATTAAGCGCAAACTAAAGAATAGATACATGCTTAGGTCGTATGACATAAGTTGTCATGTCCTCAGAAGAAACCTGAGGCTAGACCTTCTTGTCAGGAGGATAAGTTAGTCTTGGAGATAGAGATCTCCATTGCAAGTAGAAACCAGGAACATCCTCAGAGGATGATGCTAACCCTAACCCTAAGTGAAGGTTAGAGAGATTTGAGTTGGACCAGGTGGTTGAAGGGACATGCCTTTGGGATGCCGTATGACCCATTGGTGACCTAGCACCTTTGACAACCCAACACTGGGAAGGGTTGTACATGTTAAGGTAAAGGATAGCTCCTTAGATGATGATGTTAGTGAAGGACCATAGAAACCCTATGGGCTTGTGCAAGTAGGGCATAGCTGGCACCTAGGGCATGTCATAGTGTTGACGGTAGAATGAAACCCTGGATAAGGAATTATGATGGAGCATAAAGGGTTATGGATGATCTTGAGCAACCATAAGTGCGAACCTAGGCTTCACCCATGTAGAGAATGCTTTGGAGGTTGATCCTTCATGAAGAGAGGACCTCTAATGGTGAGCTTGGATGTAGGGTTATCTCTAGAGAGAGAAGGAAACCCAACAAGAAGGTTGGAAGCCTAAAACCTTGAACAATGGATGATAGTGGTTGTCTCATGATCGATCCCTGAAAGTTGATGATACCTTGGTTGTCTTTAGAGGGACCAAACCTAGAGGAAGGATGAGGTTTCTGGCACCTATGTGCCTAGGGTATAAGTGTTTACCTTCTAAAAAAGGAAGAAGATGTTCTGTATACCCTGAAGTGGATTTGTAACAAGTTATGAGGCCTTGTACCTTGATGGTTGTACTTAAGGAGGACCCAATCCTAAGTGTTGCTTGAGTTGAAGGATGACAAGGAGTGCGTGTCATGCCTTTTTCATGCAAGGTTTATAGTTAAGAGACAGAGCATGCAGTGAACCTAGGGTTCCTAGGCCTAAGAGGGGAAGTGGTATACCTAAGGCTCATGATGAGAAGTTGAGTTCCTATAGAAGCGAGCATGATAATCCTCAGGAATAGAGGGAAAGAGAAGCCCCTTAAGTTTAAGGGTGATGTGTTCCTATAGAAGTTGAGTTCCTTAGAACCCCTCACTACTAGGTTGATGATAAAGGGAAAGTTTGATCTTGATCCAACATCGAGGAAAGAAGGATAAGTATGACCTAGCATGGTACAGTAAGTGGGCTGCTTATGCCTTAATGGCTTGCTAGGGTTAAGTAGGCTCGTGTGGATGTAAACCCTAGACCTAAGAGCTTTTGTGACCTCAGAGATAGTTTTCCTCCCATCCTGGGAGAGGAACCCCTTTGGAAGGGTGTATATCAGTTTTGTTGGTTTAAGGTAACCTAAAGAAGTCTCATAGGATCTTGAGAAGCTAAGTGAAAAGTACATAGTATGAGATTGAATCTACAGACCCATAGATATACATCTCTATTACATATGAATGTGTTACCATGGAGGTAACCAGTATGGGGCTTGACCAAGGTAGGCAGGTTGCCATGATGCCTATGAACGGATGAGAGCCAACCCATGAATGCAGAAAGAGAGATGATGAAGACTTGGGTAAGGTTCTAAGTGAACATGTACTGTTATGGAGAATCCTAAGTCTATCCTAGGGTCAGGTAGGGATAAGACCGATGAAAGTAGGAGTTGCCTAATTCCCCAGTTGCACATGACCATAGGGTCGGGAGGTAACAGCTATCATTGTCTGAGGGCCATGGGTTAGGGGATTGATCACCTTAATGAACTCATGGGACCGAAAGGGCAAATGAGTAGGGCACTCTCTTGATGCATGAGGGAAGAGGGATGACCCCAAAAGAGTCGGTACCCTATAGACCTAGAGGAGATGGCCAAGGATATAAACCTCAGTAGGTTCAAGACTAGTTTTTATTGGAAGTAACCTTGATATCATGATGTATGTGAAGTAGAGACATATGTGGCACGTTGCAACTTAGATGTAAAGGTGTATTGGCAAGGTGGGATGTACCATCTCTACTCTTGGAATAGGAAGAACTTTGTATTTGGACTGCATCCAAATGCTTATTTCTTCTTGTTATGGGGGTGAGAGATAGGACATTATGCATGTCATACACCAAGGATAAGAGATGATGTAGGTTGGAATGTTGCCATGAGAAATGGGGATAGAGAAGAAAACCTACCCTGGTAAAGTGAAAGATACATGGATGGTTTGCAAACACTAAGAGGAATGAGGTAGTCACCTTATGAGGATGTTTTTATCATGAGCTATAAAGAACTTACAAGTTATACCAGGATGAGTTTGATCACCATGATGATGGAATCAGAGAGTGTTCTTATGAAGATAAACATATAGTTTGAGGTGACATGATAAGTGAAATACATGGAAGTGTAATGTTACCTAATATCTAAGGATGTGAGGTGGTAATAGATGCTCTGGTTGAGATACATCTGACTTGTTTGACTAGAAGCTAGAAAAGGTTGTTTGGCTAACCCTAAGTTCGAAAGGGAGATGTGTTTGGATAACACTCAGATATAACAAGATTCGTTGAAAAGTTGTGGTTGTTTGGTTAGCCAGTCTAGTCCTGGATGCAATGAAAGGATGGTGGTAAAACCTCAGATGTACTTCTTTGGAAGAGAAGGTGATGAAACCCCGACTAGAGTGGTTTAGTGTTTCGGAGGAATCGATCTTGGAAGAATCATGACATATAGGAAATCATGATACACCATGGAAAATGGCAATAGCACTTTAGATACCTAAGATAAAGTAGCATGTGGTATATGGTCATGCAAGCTAAGGGTAAAGGATGAACACCAGTAACCCCACGCAATTGATATAAAGGATAAAAGTCCCCGAAAGAGAAAGGGAGTTCATCACTATGGATGTTGTAAGTCTCCCCTGGACCAAGGAAGGTCAAGATGCGATGTGGGTTATGGTAGTTCACCTTACCTAGATGACATGAGAAAGAAAGAGTTCTGTCAAGGGACAGATCTGGTTCAACTACACCATGATGTGAGTTCAAAGGTTCTTGAGTTTGACCTAGAGGTTTACTTCCATAAAGTGGAAGTAAGTACATGAAGAACTTAATGTTAGTGTAGTTTATCACCCCTAACTATGGTTAAGTATGATCCAGGCTAAAGGGTCTGATGAGGGCATGTGTGCTCGCTCAGGGTGATATCTAGAGATAGTTCTTGTCCTATGAAAGATGTGACAATGACCACCATAGCCAATATCGGGTTTTATATAAAGCTCTGTAAGGGAGGATGTTTCGGTCACCACTTCAGTAAGGTGATGTTGGTGAAAGGACCACATGATGGTTAGAAAAGTACCACATGATGGTTAGAAAAAGGGACCCCATTGCGTGTAGATGAAGTCACTTTGATTGGGCAAGGGTTGAAAGGAGCCTAGAGACGATGAGATTCGTGAGCAGATGAAAAGTAGACTGACATACAAGTTACTGTGGGATAAAATGTGACATGAAAATCCGACCCCTCTAAGTTATAACTAAGAGAGTTGAGTCCCTGATACATGGGTCCATTAGAGATGGATGGGTGGAGAAGGTTAGGTTTGACCCTACCCCTCAGGATAGAGTATTGGGAGATGTTTTCGATGTGTCCAATTTAGAGTGCTATGTGAGGTACCCCGACCATGTGCTAAGCAATGAACCTAGTGAGCCCCAAGGGAGGCTGAAATGGCCTGAGTCACCTGTGTAGTTTATAGAAGCCAGGATGAAAGAACTCAGAGAAAAGAATATGTGATGACAAAGGTTCTTTGAAAATGCCATGAGTACGGAAAAGCCACATAGGGGCCAATGATGGACATGGAAAAGTCTTATCCTGAATTGGTTGTTTGCTTGTTTGAATTTTGAGGACAAAATTCCTATAAGAGGGGAAGGATGTTATAACCCCAATTTTTGGGTACAATTAGTGAGAAATGTGATTTCTCATATTAAAGATAATTGAACAAATAATGATATGATTTGTTTTAAATAAATGGATTCCTTTCACAATTGCCTTGATTGGTTGCTTTGTGGGCTGTATTGGCTATTGAGCCCAATAACAAGGAAATTCAAATAGTAAATGGATAATTGAATTTTCGAGAAAAGAAATATATAGAAACCTCTAAAAGGCAAATCCATAGAGGATTTCGTGCCTCTTGGGTTCCTTGGGTACCAAGGAGACCAAGGTTGCAAAAAGAAGGTAATTAGAAAAGAAAAGGCTGATTAAGTATTTCTTTATTAAGAAAGAAATTGAAAATGATGATAAAATGTGGAAAATGAGTGGAAAGAGGCATAAATGAGTTTTCTTGGTGATAATTCGTATCCATGAGGTTTCTAATGATAAAAGGAATACCCATGAGGAAAATAAAAGGGAAATAAAAAGAAATCCTCAAAAAGAGATATTTTAATAATCAAGATAATATGAAATAATGCATATAGATGCATCTAAAAGGATAATAAGTATCCTTAAAAAGTAATTTCGAAATAATAAGAGTGTCTTGGGGTACAAGGAGCCCAATGAAGGAAGAGGAAAGAGAAAACACCTAAATTGCAAAATAAGAGGATAATATGATACATTATTAGTGAATTTTGTGAAAAAAAAGTATTTTCTATTAAAAGGGAAAACATGATTTCGTGACAAATAATTAAAAGGCAAGTATAAACATGGATAAGGGGGAAGATTTTCGTATTTAACCAAGAAACATGGAATAGTAGAGAGAGAGAGAGATGGTTACTCCTCAAACAAGGAAAAGTAGGTTTCCTTTCAAGAATCGGACTTGGTCCTCAAGGAGGCACGCCTTAGGGCTTCATGCTCGCCCCTATATAAGGGTAGACTATCCAAACCAAGCCCAGAAGATCCCCCACACGTCTTCCCCTCTTCTACCATGGTTTCTCCCATAAACCCTAACTAAAGTAGAGCAGGGTGTTTTCGAAGCCACGATGCTACATAAGGGAGTCACGAGGGAGCCATACTGCGTCCGCACTAACCTGAAGTGTTTGGGAGGGTATCCCTTCACCCTTGACGACCATGGCAACAGCAGCACGGCTGCACTGGGCAGCCGTGTTGCAGGTCTTCCCAGATCACGTTCCTCCACCATGAGCGCAACCGAGAGCTTGATTGGTGCGGCGGAGGGAGGCCCAGAGAATGGAGAAGGTTCCGGAGGTCGAGGGGATCCAGAGAGGAAAGGAGAGGCTCCACAAATCGTGTCTAGGGTGGCAAGGAGCGCCGTCCCAAGGTTGAAGACAACCTGGTTCGCGTTGGGCCGTTCTGCCCCTCTGGGGTATGAAGCAGCGCCAACTTACGCAGGGGCATTTTCGTAATTCGGTTATGTTTCCAAACAAACAGTGTTGCATGGAAAGGATGACGTGGCACAACCTGATTGGCCAAGTAAGTAATATTTTGTAAAATTTGTATCTCTTGAATGGTAACTCGGAAAATAACAAAACTGTATATCAAATTGCTCAGAAAAATGAGAGGAATCCAATAAAAATATTTCTAGAACTTAATTCCTATTTCTATTCGAAAAGTTGTATAAATTATCATCTTTAATGAATTAAAGATTAAGAAACCCTATTTTGATATGATTAAAGTATTTAATGGATCTTTAGAGTTGATATTAATCTATTAAATGTAAAAAGGAACATTGAGTTCAAAAAGGAAGAACTTTGCATGTGATTAGTCTAATTTAGGGTTTATGTGCTTAAATATGCATGAAATTTGAAAAGGGCATAAAGTTATCATCTTTAATGATTCAATTAAGGAAAAACCCTTAGATTTGATGATAGATGGATAATTCAAGCTGATATTAACATGTTGTTAATGAAAGAGAAAATAGGATTTAAAAATATGATCTTTTTATATTATTGGTTTAATTTAGGGTTTCATGCATGATTATGCACTAATGAGCTTGAAAACCCTAATATAGAAGAATATGTCTTTTAATTGGTTTAATTGTGTAAATACACGAATAAAATAGAGATGTGATGATCCTAAGCTAATTTGAGCATAAAAGATCCTTAATATGGATAAATTGAGTAATTAGGGTTTTTATGAGTGGAAAAGTCGTTTTAGGGTTTGTTGACCTAAAAGGATAGAGTTTGAGAAATTGATCTAAAAAACCCTAATGCATCCTAATGAGACTTAGAAACCTTAGAAAGGTGTCCCAAGTCAATAAAGAGTTTTTTGGGATATGCTTGTGACAATTATACATGTTTTCAGGATCAATGTTTGCTTGATTGATTGATTGGCTTGCTTGATTGGACATCTAGTTGGATTTGGATAAATTGTTGCTTGAGATCTCCAAGACAGGTATGTGGTTACGATTATGAATAACCACTATAGTTTCCCGATGGATTCTCAGATGTTTAATCGTATTGAATGCAACTAAACTGTTGGATGTTTATTTATTTCATGCCACTATAAAGTGACTATGATTATCACCATAAATGTGCATATATAACTGGCTAGATCCGGGTCCACCTCTGTTACTTTGAAAAGGATAAAAAAGGGGTAATCCTAGATTAAGGTCTAGGTTACCGTGAGTTAGAAACTGGGCTACCTACGTGTAGTGCCATGAGACTCTTTAGCAAATCCCGAGTTAAGGAGTGGTCTACTTACAAGTAGTGCCATGTGACTCAACCCTAGAAACTGGTTCACTTATAGGTGGATCATGAGGGCTTTAATGGGGACAACACAGAGGATAGGGTACTCTTGGATCGTGGAGTTATATCTAAAACATCATATTGGTTGTTAAATAAGTAATTGAATGATTACATTGTTATCGTAGTTGCATGTTTATTGTTTCCCCCACATACGAGCTACGACTGACCGACGTTTTATTTGTCGGCGTTTTAGGTACAATGAAAAGAACAAACAGTAAAGTGGCACATGTGATACTAAATGAGAATTAAAGTGAAAAGGAGGATTAGATAGATTAGTATCAGTGTGGATAGAAGAATAGAGATCCAAGTTCTCAAAAGGTATGCAAAAAATTATTTTCTTACATCTTTCAGTATAGTATGTTAAAATTTGATAATTATTCTTGGTTAATTGCCGAACCTTTGATCCGGAAGTCATGGGTACGGCTTCAACCTCTCGGTCTCCCTTAATTGGGGGTTATCGGGAGGTGGGGTCGTAAAAGAGATGGTCGTCGATGCCTTCTCGTTACTTCACTTCGCAGGATATCATAGCAACGCTATGGACCGTCTGATCCCTGAGGGAAATGAGACCTCCCATGATCTCTTTCGTGTTGCCCATGAATCCTAGGGTACGTAGGAAGAGAGCGATGGGGATGGAGGGACAATAGTATCTCGTGAAAGAGCATGCTCTCCGACTTATATATACTCTTATGGAAATCATCGGTTGCTCTAGCACCTTCTGGAAGACATTTATAACTTCCTCTCGTCGTTCTTTTGCTCCTTGGTTAAAAATACATGTGTATATACACACTTGCCAAAAGCCTTTTCTTTGCTTGTACCATAAGTCTCCTTTCCCTCATGATAAAAAAAAGGGAACTTATCCTAGGGCATTCACGGTTGTGGAAGGATAGTATTAATTCCTTTCCATCTATTATATATATATATATATATACATATATATATATATATATATATATATATCCACCTCCTCATTCTTCACCAAATCGTGGGATTTTACAAGGTTTAATCTTATTAAAGAAATTCTCGTTGCTTTATGGGTCATCCTTTCTTCTCAAATTTTAAAGGATGTTTATAAGGACTTAATCTACCATTGAACAAAGTTTGAGTCCAAAAGAGAAAGGAAAACCCATTTTTCTTCATATGAAAGTCAAAGACTTACAAGGCATATTTCATGCATTAAAATGTATCTTTTCTCTTTCCTCTCTTCCCTTGGGACTCCTTGGATCCCAAGAAATTATAGTATTTTCTAAATTCTTTTCCAAGGATATTTATTACCCTTCTATATGCATCTAAATACATTATTTCACATTATCTTGTTTATTTCTTATTAAAATATTTCCTTTTTGAGGATTTCCCTTTATTACTCTTTTATTTTCCTCATTGGTATTCCTTTTATCATTAGGAATTCTTGGGATACGAAATTCTGCAAAGGTTAACTCAATTATACATTTTTCCACTTATTTCCAACATTTTAACATTATTTTCAATTTCTTTCTTACTAAAGATTTACTTAATTAATCTTTTCTTTTCTTATTGTACTCTTTATGCAACTTTGGACTCCTTGGTACCCAAGGAACCCAAGAGGCATGAAATCCTCTTTGGATTACATCTCTATGCCTTCTAGAGCTTTCTACCTCTTCCTTTTCTCCAATATTCAATTATTCAATTACTAATTGAATTTTCTTTGTTATTTCCTTGTTATTGGGCCCAATAGCCAATAAAGCCCACAACATAGACATCAAGGCTATTGTAAACAAAAATCCATTTATTCCAAATGCATTATATCATTATTTGTTCAAATATATTTAATATGAGAAATTACATTTCTCACCAATTGAACCCAAAAATGGGGTTGTAACATCCTTCCCCGCTTATAGGAATTTTGTCCTCAAAATTCTATTAAGCAAACAAACAATACAAGATAATACTTTTTCATGTCCATTATTGGCCCCTATGTGGCTTTACCATACTCATGGCATCTCCAAAGAACCTTTATCATCACATATTTTTTTCTCTGAGTTCTTTTATCCCGGCGTCTATAAACTGCACAGGTGACTCAGGCCATTTCAGCCTCCCTTGGGGCTCACTAGGTTCATTTCTCAGCACATGGTCGGGGTACCTCACATAGTGCTCTAAATTGGACACATGGAACTCATCACACATTACTTTATCCTGAGGGGTAAGGTCAACCATAACCTTCTCCACCAATCCATCTCAAATGGACCCACGTATCGGGGACCCAGCTTCCTTAGTTGTAGCTCAGAGGGGTCGGATTTTTCATGTCACATATTTCCCATAGTGAACTGCATGTCAGTATACTTTGCATCTGCTCATGACTTTCATCATCTCCAGGCTCCTTTCAGCCATTACATGATCAAAGCGACTTCATCTACACACACTGGGGTCTTTTTCTAACCATCATGTGGTCGTTTCACCAACATCACCTTACTGAAGTGGTGAACGACACAACCTCCCTTACAGAGCTTCTTACAAAACCCGATACCGGCTATGGTGGTCATTGTCACATCTTTCACATGACAAGAACTGTCTCTAACTATCACCCTGAACAATCACATATGGTCTCATCAGACCCTTTAGTCTGGATTATACTAACCCATAGTTAGGGGTGATAAACTGTACTAACATCGAGTTCTTCATGTATCGACTCCCACTTTTTAGAAGGAAACCTTTAGGTCAAACTCAAGAACCTTTGAACTCGCTTCATGGTGTAGTTGAACCATCTCTCTCATATGTAGCTCAACACGATCTGTCCCTTGACAGTACTGTTTCTTTCTTATGTCATCTAGGTAAGGCAACTTATCATAACCCATATTGCATTTCGACCTTCCTTGGCCCAGGGGCGACCTATCACAACATCCATAGTGTTGAGCTCCCATTCCCTCTCAGGGACTCTTTTGTCCTATATATCGATATACTAGGTTACTGGGGTTCGTCCTTTACCTCCTGGCTTGCATGGCCATAAACCACATGCAACTTCATCTTAAGCATCCAAAGTGCTATTGCCATTTTCCACAGTGTATGGTGATCTTCAATCATTATTTCCTATATGTCATGATTCTTTATGATCGATTCCTCCGAAACCCTAAACCACTCTAGTCGGGGTTTCATCACCTTCTTTTCCAAAGAAGTGCACTTGAGGTTCTACTACCATTCTTTCATTATATCAAGGACTAGACTGGCTAACCAAACCACCCTTAACTTTTCAATGTATCTTGTTACATCTGAGTGTTATCCAAACACCTCCCCTTTCCAAACTTATGGTTAGCCAAACAACCTCTTCTAGCTTCTAGTCAAATGTATCTCAACTAGAGCATCCATTACCACTTCACATCCTTAGGTATTAGGTAACATTGAAGACATACACTTCCTTGTATTTCACTTATCATCTCACCTCAAACTCTATGTCTATCTTCATTAAGAACATTCTCTGATTTCATCATCATGGTGATCAAACTCAACCTGGTATAACTTGTAAGTTCTACTTAGTTCATGATAAAAACATCCTCATAAGGGGACTACCTCATTCCTCTTAGTGTTTGCAAACCATCCATGTATCATTCACTTTACCAGGGTAGATTATCTTCTCTATCCCCATTTCTCGTGGCAATGTTCCAACCTACATCATCGCTTATCCTTGGTGTATGGCATGCCTAATGTCTTATCTCTCACCCCCATAACAAGAGGAAATAAGCATTTGGCTGCAGTCCAAATACAAAGTTCTTCCTGTTCTAAGAGTAGAGATGGTACATCCCACCTTACCAGTACACCTTTACATCTAAGTTAGAACATGCCACATATGTCTCTACATCATAGATATCATGATATCAAACTAGTCTTGAACCTACTGAGGTTTATATCCTTAGTCATCTCCTCTAGGTCTATAGGGTAACGGCTCTTTTGGGGTCATCCCTCTTCCCTCATGCATCAAGAGAGTGCCCTACTCATCTGCCCTTTGGGTCCCATGAGTTCATGAAGGTGATCAATCTCCTAACCCATGGCCCTCAGACAATGATAGTTGTTACCTCCCGACCCTATGGTCATGTGCAACTAGGGAATTAGGCAACTCCTACTTTCATCGGTCTTATCCCTACCTGACCCTAGGATAGACTTAGGATTCTCCATTGTAATACGTGTTCACTTTGAACCTTACCCAAGTCTTCATCATCTCTCTTTCTGCATTCATGGACTGGCTTTCATCCTTTCATAGGGATCATGGCAACCTGCCCACCTTGGTCAAGCCCCATATCAGTTACCTCCATGGTAACACATTCATATGCAATTAGAGAAGGATATCTATGGGTCTATAGGTTCATTCTCATACCATGTACTTTCCACTTAGCTTCTCAAGATCCTGTGAGACCTCTTCAGGTTACCTTAAACCAACAAAACTGATATACACCCTACCAAAGGGGTCCCTCTCCCAGGATGGGAGGAAAACTATCTCTTGACAACAAGGTCACAAAAGCTCTTAGGTATAGGGTTTACATCCACATGAGCCTACTTAACCCTAGAAAGCTATTAAGGCACAAGAAGATCACCTATTGTACCCTGCTAGGTCATACTTGTCCTCTTTCCTCAATGTTGGATCAAGATCATACCTTTCTTTATCATCAACCTAGCTGTGAGAGGTTCATCAAACACACCTTAAACTTAAGGGGCTTCCCCTTTTTCCTCTATACATGAGGAGTACCATGCTCGCATCTATAGGAACTCAACTTATCATCATTAGCATTAGGTACACCACCTCCCCTCTTAGGCCTAGGAACCCTAGGTTCACTTGTAGGTGTCCAACTGTATGCTAACTACGAACCAAGCATGCCAAAGGCATGACATGCACTTCTTGTCATCCTTCAACTCGAGCAACACTTAGAGTTGGGTCCTCCTTAAGGACAACCAACAAGGTACAAGGCCTCATAATCTGCTACTAAACCTTTCTAGGTCTAAGGAACTCTTCTTCCTACCTCAGAAGGTAAACACCTATACCGTAGGCACATAGGAACCAGATGCTTCATCTTCACTCTCTAGGGTTTGGTCCCTCTAAAGGCAACCAAGATATCAACAGCCTTAAGGATCATGCATGAGGCAACCTCTATCATCCACTTAGGTCGCATTATCCTCAACTCCTCACTGTCCCTCATATCTCGGGGTCTAGGTTTACGACCTTCTTGCTTGGTTCCGGCTTTCTCTCTAGAGATAACCCTACAACCAACCTCACCATTAGAGGTCCTCTCTTCATGAAGGATCAACCTCAAAAGCATCCTCTACATGGGTGAAGCCTAGGTTCAAACTTATGTTTGCTCAAGATCATCCATAACTTGTTATGCTCCATCATGATTCCTTATCCAGGGTTTCATGACGTGTCCTAGGTGCCAGCTATACCCTACTTGCACAAGCCCATAGGGTTTCTAAGGTCCTTCACTAACATCATCATCTAAGGAGCTATCCTTTACCCTAACATGCACGACCCTTCCCAGGGTTGGGTTGCCAAAGGCGCTAGGTCACCCATGGATCATATGGCATCCAAAGGCATGTCCTTTCACACACCTGGTCCAACTCATCTCTCTCTAACATTCACTTAGGGTTAGGGTTAGCATCATCCTCAGAGGATGTGCCAGGTCTCTACTTGCAATGGAGATCTCTATCTCCAAGACTAACTTATCCTCCTGACAAGAAGGTCTAGCCTCAGGTCTCTTCTGAGGATGTGACAACTTATGTTATACGACCTAAGCATCTATCTATTCTTTAGTTTGCACTTAATCTATTAAGCTTATGTCCATGACATCTTATTTACATGCCTTTCATTAATCTGGTGGAGGATTCCTTAAACCTTATTAACCTTACCCATACCTCAAGAGGGTGAGGAGAAGAAAGAAAACCCTAATCCTTTTGGTCCTTATCAGAATTTTGTGGTGATAAGGGATGAATAAGATGAGAAGTCCTAAAGGTATCTTATTTCGATTCATACCCTAAGACTTTGGCCAGACAGTCACACAAATCCGGGAGTCCTCGTATTCCGACTAACGGTGCAGAGGAAAATATTGCCAGCCCCCAGTCGTGATCCTTTTCTAGACACCTCCGTCTTTCAGATAATCCTCTAATAACTCCCTTGGGTTCTATGGAGTTTGTAAAATTTAATAATTATTAATGGTTAACTGAGGAACCTAAGCTCTGATACCAAATGTTACGACCCCACCTCCCGATAACCCCCAATTAAGGGAGATCGAGAGGTCGAAGCCGCACCCATAACTTCCGGATCAAAGGTTCGACAATTATCCAAGAATAATTATTAAATTTTAACACACTATACTGTAAAGCTGTAAGAAAAAAAAATTGCATACCTTTTTGAAAACTTGGATTTCTAAACTTCTATCCACTTAAGAATTCTACTCTAACTAATCCTCCTTGAATTTAACTTCATGTATTTCACATTATGACGATTTAATGTTTGTCCTTTTGGCTTGTACCTAAAACGCCGACAATCAAAACATCGGTCAGCCGAAGCTGTTATGTGGAGGAAACAATAATCATTTAAATAAGTTAACAATGTAATCATTCAATTAATCATTTAAACATCAAGATTACATTTTAGATATAACTCCGTGATCCAAGAGTACCCTATCCTCTATGTTGTCCCCATTAAACCCCTCATGATCCACCTATAAGTGAACTAATTTATAGGGTCGAGTCACATGTCACTACTCATAAGTAGCCCACTCCTTAACTCATGGAAGGCTAATGAGTCTCATGGCACTACACATAGGTTGCCCAGTTTCTAACTCTTGGTAACCTATACCTTGCTCTAGGATTACCCCTTTTTTTCTTAGCCTTTTCAAAGCAATAGAGGTGGACCCGAATCTAGTCAGTTATATATTCACATTTATAGTGATAATCATAGTCACTTTATAGTTGCATGAAATAAATAAACATCCAACAGTTATTTTCAAGCAACCGATTAAAACTTCGGAAATCGACGTGAAACTAGAGCGATTATTCATAAACGTAACCACATACCTGATTTGATAATTTCACAAGCATTAAGCAAGTCCAACCAAGAAAGCAGTCCAATCAAGTAGTTCAACCACACAATCAAGAATCCTGAAAAACACATGTACTCTATTTACTACGCACTTTATCAAGATTCTTTCTATTCAACTTGGAATTGTTTCCTAAGGTTTCCATGTCCATTTTAGGGTTTCATTAAGGGTCTTTCTTCACTTTTCATCATTATAATCCCAAGTTTGGCAAAATAGCTTACATACCCTAATGATTATACCCTATTTCGTCCAATAGGCTTAGGATCATCTTTTAATGGCCTATTATCACATATTTCAAAATTAAATAGGATATTTCCCCTTTTTACTCTAATTTAGGGTTTCTAAGTGCTTAATGATACACATATCATGAAAAACCCTAAATTATGCAGGAAAGCATCTAAATCATGTTCAAGATCATTATTAACTATTCAACACGTTATATTTACTCAATTTCATCAATTAAGTGTTATAAATTAACCATATTGTTTGATTAGGGTTTCTATACAAAATCATAAGCACCTTCCATTATATTAGAACATTTTACAAATAGGCATGAAAACAACTTCTCTCACCAATTTTATCGCATTCCTCACATTTTTCTGAGTAAGATTCATATATTATTTATACTCATATGATCATCCTACAAATTACTAAGATTTTTACCATTTAAAGCCATCCTAGCCAATCCCACGCTAACACATTAGAAACTAATGTGCAAAACTGAACGACACTCAATTAGGGGTTAAATACCACTGTGCCCTTACTTGTCACACATACTGACCAGGGGCACGTTGGTCTTTTCATTCTATCATCCCTAACCTCCCGACAGAGGCAAGGCCGCTCCGTGCGATCTGCCGTGATGCCTGCGGTTTCCCCTGCTCTCCCTCCCCCGCGGCTCTTGGTACTCAAGGCGGGTGGAGACGGGGCAGCCCTACTGGCCCTCGCCGGCCTTAGCCGGACCAGGCTGCGACTAGAGGCGGTCACAGTCTAACTAGCGGCTACAGCCCTACGTTTTACATCATGAAACTACATCGCGAGGAGGAGGCTTTATACCTGCAGGGGAAAGCTTTGCTCTGCTACACACAGAAGCGACCAGGTCGGGAAGACTATGTTCCTCGTGCTCAAGTGCAGCAATCAGCAAGCAAGGAGGAACTCCCTCGTCCTTGCTCCCTCCCACGGAGCATGGTACTGCCGCCGAGATGGTCGTCGACGCCTTCTCGATACTTCGCTTCGCAGGATATCATAGCTACGCTATGGACCATCTGATCCCTGAGGGAAACGAGACCTCCCATGATCTCTTTTGTGTTGCCCATGAATCCTAGGGTACGTAGGAAGAGAGTGATGGGGATGGAGGGACAAGAGTATCTCGTGAAAGAGCATGCTCTCCGACTTATATATACTCTTATGTAAATCATCGATTCCTCTAACACCTTCTGGAAGACATTTATAACTTCCTCTCGTCGTTCTTTTGCTCCTTGGTTAAAAATACATGTGTATATACACACTTGCCAAAAGCCTTTTCTTTTCTTGTACCATAAGTCTCCTTTCCCTCATGATAAAAAAAGGGAACTTATCCTAGGACATTCACAGTTGTGGAAGGATAGTATTAATTCCTTTCCATCTATTTATATATATATATATATATATATATATATAAATATCCACCTCCTCATTCTTCACCAAATCGTGGGATTTTACAAGGTTTAATCTTATTAAAGAAATTCTCGTTGCTTTATGGGTCATCCTTTCTTCTCAAATTTTAAAGGAAGTTTATAAGGACTTAATCTACCATTGAACAAAGTTTGAGTCCAAAAGAGAAAGGAAAACCCCTTTTTCTTCATATGAAAGTCAAAGACTTACAAGGCATATTTCAAGCATTAAAAGGTATCTTTTCTCTTTTCTCTCTTCCCTTGGGACTCCTTGGATCCCAAGAAATTATAGTATTTTCTAAATTCTTTTCCAAGGATATTTATTACCCTTCTAGATGCATCTAAATACATTATTTCACATTATCTTGTTTATTTCTTATTAAAATATTTACTTTTTGAGGATTTCCCTTTATTACTCTTTTATTTTCCTCGTTGGTATTCCTTTTATCATTAGGAATTCTTGGGATACGAAATTCCGCAAAGGTTTACTTAATGATACATTTTTCCACTTATTTCCAACATTTTAACATTATTTTCAATTTCTTTCTTACTAAAGATTTACTTAATTAATCTTTTCTTTTCTTATTGC
Source organism: Alisma plantago-aquatica (assembly GCA_963693085.1). NCBI lineage: Eukaryota > Viridiplantae > Streptophyta > Magnoliopsida > Alismatales > Alismataceae > Alisma > Alisma plantago-aquatica. Next base: position 1,002,729,867 of record OY856411.1, on the reverse strand, counting down.
ACTCATTATGCAACTTTGGACTCCTTGGTACCCAAGGAACCCAAGAGGCACGAAATCCTCTTTGGATTACATCTCTATGCCTTCTAGAGGTTTCTACCTCTTCCTTTTCTCCAATATTCAATTATTCAATTACTAATTGAATTTTTTTTGTTATTTCCTTGTTATTGGGCCCAATAGCCAATAAAGCCCACAACACAGACATCAAGGCTATTGTAAACAAAAATCCATTTATTCCAAATACATTATATCATTATTTGTTCAAATATATTTAATATGAGAAATTACATTTCTCACCCATTGAACCCAAAAATGGGGTTGTAACAAATTTGATGTCACGGGAGCACCTATTGGGGAACATGCTAGTGCTTTCAAGTATTACGTATGGGCGATCATACGCAGTAAGGTGCCAATAGATATAGAAAATTAGCATGATGTTTCTAATTCCTTAAAAGACCTCCTATGGAAAGATATATCTGTGAGTAGAAGTGATATTATTTTAATATATTTTTGTTTATTGATTCTAATTCAGTTTGATTGGAAAGACATATCCTTTTTAAGACAACATTATTGTTTCTTTTGCATGTATAGGGTGTTTTTCATCTAAATGAAAAAGATCACAAGAAAAAGTGCTACAACGTTGTGGTGTACAATGGAGGGATTTTAAGACATGTCTCAAAAGGGAATTTATAGATAATACTAAACAAAAGAAGAAAGCAACAAATATGTATATTTTTATAAATCCTAAGGTGTGGGAAGGATTTGTTGTAGCTAGAAACACAGAAGAGTCTTAGGTAATAAAGATTGTGATGTATTGTATGAATCTTTAATTTTATAAAATTAAGGAGGTGAATATTTTTATATATGTTTTCCAAGTCTAAATTGTAATACCTCATTTTAAATTTCCATGCTGTTCACGAGGCCCAAAAGGAAAGACGAGCCAAAAATGTGCAAGACCATTGCTTGGGGCCCGGTGGTTATGCCTTCTACCGCCAAATATAATAGAAGCAACTCTCTTCTAGAGAAGAGTCTAGTACAACTCAAGTTGAGCATCCACCCCGACACTTGCAGTGGATTGATGCTAGAAAGAATCGAGTAGGTGAAATTATCAACCCTACAACTAAGGAGGTGGCATAAAAGATGGTAGGTTTATCCCAACTAAGTAAAGAGTAACTCCCACAAACTTAGATTTATTTATATCTAATTGATATTGTGATTTAATATTTTTATTCACTATGAATAGATTGATCTCCACGAGCAAAGGAAGGAAGGAATGTTCATCCCAACTAGCCACATGGATGAACTATTAGTTGCTCTTGGTACGAAGGAGCATCCTGGCCATGTTAGGGGATTAGGAGCTGCCATAGGATTCAAGTCTTATTTTGGACCTTTGCAATCTAAAAGAAGTCGTGCAGGAAGTCTTACACAAGAGGAGGTTGAAACATTAGTAGCATAGAAAGTAAAAGAAATAATGTCTTCATTTCAGCCTACTCAACCTTCTCAACCTATTCATACTATGTATCTCTCAAGTGATGAGGTACAAGCCCATGCTCCAATTGTAGAAGGTCACGGGAGCACTCCTGATGACCCACCCCAACAATCTGCAATAATTTTTTATTCTATATGTTGTGTTATTAGTATATATATACATATATATATATATATATATATATATATAGTTGTAATAGATATCTCATTTACTGCTTCGTATATAACTTATATTATTTCAATTCTAGGTTGGTATGAACTGTAAACTTGCAGTGGAGGTTCCAGAATATAATGTTGTGACAGCGGGCAAGGTATACAACCTTGGTGGTACATTGCATTTCTAACAAATTACTGATGACATTTGTCGTGTGTCCATCCATCTTGTGTATGACGGAATGGGGGACAAACCACTACCCATACCAAATCTTCAATATAGTATAGTTGAAGAAGTCGAGGGTGCTATGGTGGGTTGGCCTAGACACTTGGTTATCAATGACAAGGTATACGTTAATTCTACCATATTTTTCATATTTGACAGCATATATGAACTCGTGTAATATAAGTATGTAATTTAATTAACAGGTTTGCAAACCAAAAAGTAAAAATTCTACTAGTCATCCTCCTAAGCCCAAGCCATCTTTTATTCCATAATCCACATTCGATGAGTTGGGAAATAAATGTAAATGTTTGTTTCGATACTTAGCCAACCAAAGCTCTGGATTACAAATGTTGATCAATTTAACAGAAGATGCAACTGGGAGGGACTTTGACAGTTATATGTTTCTTGATGATATTATAGAGTTGTTCTGGTATGATTGGCTGAATTCTTTGATGATAGAAGTATGGATAAGCTAAGGATCTATCAATATAGAAAATTCGAATACACATTTTTAGCTTATTTTGATATATGGAAATAATTACAAATGTTTTACAGCCATTTATATACCGAGACCACAAACTTTGATATAAGAAATGTTGGATTTTTGGTTCCTTCATTCACTAGTCATGTGGAGTCACATATTGACGATGTGAATGAGTACTTCTCAACTGCATTCAAATATTTTTCTAGTGAGGGGAAGGAAATTATCCTAATTCCTTTTAACGTCCAGTAAGTATTATTATTCAATATAATTTTAATAATGAATAAAATTATTTATTTTAATGTTTGTTTTATTCTTACTCAGAGATAGACATTGGGAATTAGTGGTGATTGTCCCAAAATTGATGAGTCTTTATTATCTTGACCCAATGGGTAAAACAAGAAGGGGTCACAAATTGAAATTTACATCTATGGAGTAAGCATAAATTTAGTGAATGCTTCAACATGACATTTCTATTTAGAATTTCTATTTTACCAACTATCGTTTAATTGATAGGGGTATAAAGGCTTTTCATGAAGCTGGAAGACAAATACCCATAAAAATAAAGACATTGACTATGAAAAATGTCAAGGTAGCTACTTTGACAACTGCTTAGTCATATATGTATTAATTTTCAACTCTTACATGTCAACTCTTATAGTCTTATCTCAAATCTTGTTTATAGTAGTTTACAAATATTAAGTATAATTTGTTATTTGTAGTGTCCTATACAAAATAATGAATGGGCTTGTGGCTACTATGTAATGAAATATATGCAAGACATTGTCAAACAAGCATCACATGACATTCAGACTATAGATCTGGTAAAAAAGAATACCATTATAAATTTACAAGTGATTGTAGTCATTTTATAAAATATTATCATGTGCATTTTATGTTACAGATCTTTACAAATCAGTCTTACACATGTTAGGACTTAAATGAATTCTGAGAAGAGTGGTCAGATGCTTTTCTAAATGAAGTCAATATAGCATTGGATTAAATATGTCAGCTCTATTTATATATGTGGTTTTAGTACTCTTTCATATTTACTTTTGTATCTGACATTTAATATCATCTCATACTTGCAAACTATCATTTTGTAAATTATGATGTGATTATGTGTAACTCAATTGAATATTTGAATCATTTTTGTTATGAATGTGTGGTTTGGAATGGTTTTGGTTGAGCATCAATGCTCCCCTCTTCCAGAATATATGAATCTTATTGTTCTTTTGTTCTATTTCTATTTCTGCAGAAAGTTTTTTAAAAAATTTGTAACTTCTAGCGTCGGTTTTCTTAAATAACCGACCCTAGAGTTCTGGTTATCAAGCTCAATCCCTCTAGCGTCGGTTTTACTAAATAACTGACCTAATAGGTCCTCTATAAGGTCGGTTTTTTAAGCAAACCAATGCTAGAAGGTCCAGACCCTATAAGGTCGGTTATTTATAAAACATTGACCCTAAAGATTGAATAATCGACTACAGACACTCGCTCGGTCAACAATTTTATCGACTGAAAACCTCTCGGTCGAAAATTTTCTCGACCGAAGGTCTCTCGGTCGACAACTTTATGGACCGAATAAATCTCTGATGCTTTAGACAATACTTTTTTTGTCGAAAATTTTCTTGACCGAAATAATCTCGGTCAAAATATTTCTCGACTGAGATGGTTTATAGGGTTGACTTTTTTGGAATAACTGACATTACAGGCTCTTCTTTCAGGTTTGAAATAATCTTGATCGAAATATTTCTCGACCGAGACAGTTTACATGCTTGGCTTTTTTGGAATAACCGACCTTACAAGCTCTTCTTTCTCACTTGGGTTAGATTTTTTACAACCTCTTCGGTCGGTGTTTACTCTGTAAGGTTGGTTTTCTTTGGTCAAGAAAACTGACGCTATAGAGCAAATTATATAGTGACAGTCACTTAGGGGTCTGTTATAAAGTGACACTACAGGCTTAAACATTTCGACACTACAGACCATTCATGTACTAGTGATATATATATATACATATATATATACACATATATATACATATATATATACATACATATATATAGAGAGAGAGAGAGAGATTGAGAGAGACAGGCTAGAATACACTAGAATATATCTGGATTAGAATATACACAAATAGTATTTCATGATGCAATAACTTTTTTAAAACTTTTTTAAAAATCTAATCAATTGATCTTCTTAAATATCTTGTAAATAGATCATATATAAAATTAGAGTTCATTCTAGCCTAACTCTCTCTCTCTCTCTCTCTCTCTCTCTCTATATATATATATATATATATATATATATATATATATATATATATATATATATATATATATATATATATATATATATATATATATGGGCCCATCTTTATTGCCCGCGCAGGTAGCTACCCACCCACCCTTCCAACAACATTTTTTCAAAATAGAATTCGCAATTGTAGAGGACTATTTTGTCTAGCTCTCCAAAAACTTTTAGCCAAAAATTATGTCATTTGCGCCTCCAATATAAAAAAACCTGTCCTTATATATATATGCTATATATTTTGTACAAAGTTACTCTTTTATTCGTGTAGTTACTTTCTGTTCACCATAGTTACTTTTTTGGCTTCAGGGTAGTGAAAATCCAGGCTACCCGCGCGGGCAACGAATGAATGCCCTATATATATATATATACCTATATATATATATATATACCTATATATATACCTATATATATACCTATATATATACCTATATATATATATATACCTATATATATATATACATATATATATATATATATATATATATATGGGCCCATCTTTATTGCTCGCGCGGGTAGCTACCCACCCACCCTTCCGACCACTTCTTTTCAAAAAAAAATTCACAATTGTAGAGGACTATATTGTCTAGCTCTCCAAAAAAATTTAGCCAAAAATAATATCATTTTCCCCTCCAAAATAAAAAAACTCGTCCGTACATATATCTATTGTATATTTTGTACAACATTACTCTTTTATTCGTGTAGTTACTTTCTGTTCACCATTGTTACTTTTTTTACAGCAGAGTTACTTTTTTGACCAGGAGAGTTACTTTTTTGGCTGCCGGGTAGAAAACATCTAGGCTACCCGCGCAGGCAACGAATGAAAGCCCTATATATATATATATGTATATATATATATATATTATTGGTCAAGGTTGATTTCATTATTTGCCAGGGATATGACCTTACCAATCACTATTGGTCCCTAAACTTTTGCTCATGGTGCAGTGGTCAGGGATTGACCCTGACCACCATGTATATGTTAATGATTCGTCAATATTGGTCAGGGACGTGACCGTCAGCTTTACTAGGTTATGTAGTAGTGAATGTTTTTAAAGGAGTAGTATGGTCTAGGGTATTCTCTTGTTTCCCATAATGAGTCAAAGGTTAAGCTCTCCAGATCCATGGTCTTCAGTCTCTTCTTCCACTCTATGGTCTCTTCTTTTATTTGGGCTGACGTACAACATATTTAAACACCACTGCATGAAAGATATTTTGAATACCATATATTTCCTTATATAACAACTTAAAGTGTACCTTTACTACTTGCGTTATCACTCACTTTTACCTTACTTGCATGACTACATATCTGCATGCATGCAAAAATAAAGGCACAGATATTTGGAAACTTAGTCGGGTTACCAAACTTATTTGGGTTTGAATAATGCAAATATTTCCATGTGATTCACCAATCTGCACGCATCCTCATATACTACAATGGATTTGTTTAGATAAATTAGAATGATCAAACATATCCTTCATTTTCACTATTGGCCCATATCGGTGTAGCTTGACCTTTATCATGGATCTAGACATCCATTGCCTAGGCACACCTAACTTAGCCACAAGTTATGCATTTCTATAAAAGATAACAAGGTCATACCACAAACTTCTATACATACATCATACCATATGGATTCCAAGTCACAATAAGAAATGTGATTTTCCATTACTCAGGGTTCTCTTGAAAACTAAAGGTAGATGCTAGGATATATTTTCTTCCATATTACATTTCTCCAATAGGGTAACATATATACTAATAGAATATTGATATTTCCTATCTTTCTTTTCATACTTTTCTTTTATTAAAATGGTTCTTTTTCTTTTGGTGCAATCATGACTATTAGTTTTCAACTATTTAAAAAAAAATTCCTTAGAAAGCCCGTAAAAATCCTTGATTATGCCACAATATATTCCTTTGCAACCATGAGGTATATATTTATACTATAGTGCAAAGTTATCAACTTCATCGCACTTGTGAGGCTAGAAGTTGGAACTAGGTGCTTAAGTGTCACAAAAGGATGGTCTATGTTATTATTCTTTCTTCTATTAGGATATAAGAACTTATCTTTAAGTCAACACTTACATACCTAGATTTTAATGTATTTACCATGTGGATGTGTTTCATATACCACTTGTTGTTTCTTTTCCATGTGAGTACAACTTGTATGTGTGAATGTTAATGTCCTCGACTACACCTAAGGTAAAATTGGAAGGATGTTATTATCTATACATACACACACAATTATATATATATATATATATATGTTTGTGTGAATGTAAGTGTGTGTGTTCTCGGAAAACTATTGTTATTCTTTATATCTTATATATATATATATATATATATATATATATATATATATATATATATATATATATATATATATATATATTTGTGTGTGTGTGTTGTCGTAAAACTATTACTATTCCTAATAGCATGTAGTTTTTATAGATCATTCCTTTCTACTAAGTTGTGTCTAGTATCATAAAGGTATTTATATTGAAAAGATCAATATCTCAGAGGTATTAGTCTAGGGTCTAACAAATTCAAGGATATTGGGTCCCTCCCTAGGACTCAATTTGGTATACCTATAAACATAAAAACTATATGTACTCAATACTAAGGCTTTTACACACTTATCTATATATACGAACTTCCATTATTTCTCCTAGTTACCCATGATCATGCTTTATGGATCGTTGTTATAGGACCAACTATCTTCTCATTGGTTATTCACATTCTTTAGATTTCACTTAGTTCTAGGGTTCTCACATATATGATTATGGTTTTCCATCATTAAAAATGTGTACCCAAGATCATGGTTTTTCAATTAGGGTGTAGGGTTGACTTTCAACTCATAAGATTTTATCTTTCATCAATCTTACTGGGGACCTTCATTGACATACGGGATTATCTTAGATTATCCCTATGTTTTTTAAAGTTTGTAGGGTGTCTCTTTATAATACAAGGATACATTAGAGAAACATATGTTTTATTTTTAAATTATGAATTGGAATTTTAAATGATTTAGTTGGCATTGGATGCCTTCGTCATAATTTTCTTTGAAATCCCAACTTAGATGAGGAGAGAAGTAAATTTTAGGGTTAAGAAAGATATACCTCTAGGGTTAAAAAAGAACAAGGATGAGAAAAATGTGAAGTTTATATGTGGATTTTTAAGAGGTATATTATTTTAAAAAAATTCTAAATATTTGGCCAGGTAGGGTACACATTGACCTATGAATCCTCGTATACCAACTAGTGGTGCAGAGGAACATTTTTCCTAGCCCTTATATTGTGACCACAATCTAAGACACCATCGCCTCTCAAAATATTCTCTTATGGTTTTACAAAGTTCTACCTGTAACATGTATCATATCGACCCCTCGCATTTTTATCTCAATAAATGAGGAACATCAAAGAAAGGCCATTTAAAAAATATTTTCAAGACCAATTTCATAAACATAATGCAAATTGATCGTCAATTATATGACATGATGTTCAACACGATTATTCTCCAAATGGAGGTACATAACTAGGGAAGTAAACAACTACACGATACAACCTATTTCTTCAACATAACAAGAAAAAGGGGAAAACTATTAGCTAACCTCAATACATTCACTAAAAGCTTCATTCTTTTTCTCCATTTGAATCAACGTCATCTTTATATCTGAATCTTAACCAAAAATGCGGACAAAAATTGGTCAACATATTTTTGAATTGTCTACGTGGGTGCAACCAAAAGTGTGTATATAATTATAATTAAGTATGCAAAATAAAATATATTTTTTGTATGAAATGAACTGAACATTTCCATTCATATTCCTAATCCATAAATTAGAAATTTCATATGGTGTATCAGATTCTCCTCTTAGATTTAGCTTATTCTCTAGTTCCAAGAATGGACTCTAAATAAAGTTCCAACAACGAACTCTATATGTTCCAACATTATGCCTTATTCCTAGGATTCCTCAGGGGCATATTTGTCTTTATACACACACGTTTCTATCTTGTGCAACCAGTAAAATAGACAATAAAGTTTTCTTATTCCTAAATGAATAAGATTCGATAAGAATTTGAAATTAAAGCATATTTTTGTTGGTTAATCATAAATACCATATGTACCTATCTTGAAGAAAATATGATGTCTAACTTTAATCATTCCAAACAATCCAAGCCCTAATATGAAATTTGTCAATTAATATTTATTGCTAGAGAATCTTCAAAAATCCCTTCTTAAAGTTCTATCACTAGTTCTAGGGTTTAGTTTTGCAACTATACTCAGAATAGATGGAAACTATGGTTTACATAGGTTCAATACCTTTCTTTTTATTAAAATCCTAAATTCAAAAACAAAAAAAACCTTAATTTAATCACTATAAATGTTACTATTACATTATCATCACCGTCATTTATTAATCATAATGGAAAAGTTTGAGGCCTAGGGTTTTCAAAGATTTCCTTCCCTAACATAGTTAGCATTTAGGTCAAAGTGGTCAAGAAATGCAATAAAAGAATTTATCTCATTTTCTAATACACAAAAGAGCATACTTTGGATTTACAATAGAGAAGGAATAAAATCTATGTTACAATATTATTAAATAAAATGTTCCTCTCACTTTATCAATTAAAATAGACCATTTAGTTTAATTATTTTGGGCCCGTGTCTCTTTAAAATGGTTTATTGAAAATTTGAGTACTTATAGGATTTTCCATCAAATGGGTTTCTCACCTTTTCTCAAAAACACCGAATCCACTAGACTGAGAGTATTGTGGACCATACTAGACTTAGATAGTTGAGGTTTTTGGATCCTAGATGGGTGATTGGATGCACTAGGGGGGTGAATAGAGCTAAATGCACTTAAACAAAATTCATTAGTCCTTTAAGATATTTCGTAAGATAAGGTTACTAAATAGGAAATTTGAGTGCAAGTAAAGCATACATAGAAAGGGAGAGAAACGTTGAACAAGCACCAATTCACAAGCTATGTAGAGTGGTTCCACACTCCAAACTAGGAGTATGTCAGTCCTCTACCTAGGAGGTCAGCCTCTATGATGTCTAAGTGTGTCTTCCTCTATATATTCACTTATAAGAGTTACAACAAATGATCCATCAAAGGACTTATGTATCCAATGCAAAGACTCTTCAACCTATACAAGGACTCACCCACTTGATTAAGATGTCTTTAGCCTTCAATAAGGTCTTACCCACACTTTCACCAAGTAATTGGCCTTGCAGGAATTAGCCACTCTTTTTGGATCTTCCGCCTTTGACTTCACCTTCACTCGAAGAAGCTTTAACGAAGGACTTACTCTCTTGAACAAGGAGTCTTCTGCCTTCACTAAGGTCTTACCTTGCTCCAAGTCTTCAGCCTTGATCTTCACCAAGGGACTCCTTCCCTTGTTCTTGTTCACCTCTCTTAGCCAATAGGGATACCTTCATATTCATGGTTGAAATGAGAGATTGGGAGGTAGTGGAAGTGAAAGCCTCACAAGATATACATGTACGACTAGCTCTCTTACAAATTTCCTACTCACTATAATGGATGATGCAAGTTATTAAGCTTAGAGAGAGAGAGGAGGTTTTAGGATGCAATTAAATATAGACTAGGAACCTCATGTAGAGTTTTGCATTGAAGTCTCAACCTTGGAATGAAGCCCAAGGGGTCCTATTTATAGTTGGGGATGCCTCTTAGCCTTTGGGAACACGTAAGAACGAAAACTATCCATTTTGTGGCTAACAACAGATATATTTTCGATTTTTGCAACTCCACAATAGCTAGAAACACTTTTATGCACTTTTTCATACAATGTTATCGATTGAATTTCTATAAAGATAACTTGAACGATCCTACTAAGCGACAAGACCAATTTAGGCCATCGGTCGAGTTTGTCCTGGGGTAACTTGACCGATCCACTTAAATTAGTTTTCGTCTGTAGAAGGATAGATCGATTTCTATGAAATGGAAAATCGATCGATCAAAAGTCATTTTCAAAATCCAATAAGGATCGATCGATTTGAAACTTGACCGATGAACAACCTCATGCGAATTTTGGAAAATGGCTTTTATGTGCTTAAATATTCAATCTAAGTGCTCCTAATTTTTTATAAGCTTGATTAAAAGTCATTCAATCGTTACAAGTGATTTACAACATGATTCTAATGGATTTATATAATATTCCAAAAATGTGCACGTGTATTCAATTTGATTTTTCTTTTCTCCAAGTTGAGATGTGCTAGTTAGTTCATTTAGAATGTGTCTATAGTAATATGAAATTGCTTAATTAGAGACATTAGAAACAAATAAGTGGAATGGTTTAGTCATCATCTAAATAAGGGCTTTGTCAATTTAGACATTGAGTCAACACTAAGAGTCAACATTTCCCCCCTTTTGAAGATGACAAACTATTCCATAAATATATTTGAAAGTATTCAAGTAAATTCATATCTTTGGAGAAACCAAGGGGTTTTAATAGAATTGAGTTCATATGCTCCCCCTCAATTAATGCTAATGGAGTTCTCATATTCCCCCTCAACTGATGCTATTTCTCCTTCATGGTTAGCTTTCATAACATTTATAGAATATTATGTCTTCTACACATATATGTTCTAGACATGTATGTCTTGTTCCCTTTACCTTCTCCCCCATAAATAGAGTCGTGCTTCTCCTCTTCATGTAAGACATGCTTTCTCCCCCTAGTTTATAGAATAAGACATGATTTCTCCCCCTCTTTCATATCAAAAACTGGGGTATAAAGAGATAAGAAACACCACTTGTTAAAATAAAGGAGAAAACAAATATTATAAAAGGATAGTAGAATAGAAAAACTAGGGGCTTGTCCAAGCATAAAAAGAAAAGAAATTTAAAGCATGCACTTGAACAATCCATAATGCAACATAAAGTGTTGTATAAAAGAAATAAATTGCAATTTTGACCTTTAAGATGATGAAATGCATCCAAAAATTTCCAAGTCTCATCACGAAGCAATGAGTCTTGCTCAAGAGATTGTTTCTATATAAAAAACACTAGTCTTACATCAAAATATGACACTTGAGAAAAATCTACATAAAATTCAAGGATGATCCAATTTCTACATAAAATGTATCTCTATATATCTTGCATCACAATGTTAAGTAAGAAACTCAAGATAATAGATATACAATTCAAGGAACAAGCTCGAGCAAGTATAAAACAAGATACAAGAACAACATATAGTTGAATATCACTTGATGAAAAGATAAGCAATGCTATAACTACATGTATATGAACTACTAGTAGATATTATTACAAGTTAGGACTACTTAGTAGGATCTCAATCACATCAAGAGATGTACAAGATAAAGCAAGCTATAAGTAGATGTTATGATATATTCAAAAAAAGAGATATGCAACTTTTGAAGCATGACAAGATATAAGTCACGATCAAATATGCACCATTACTAAAATATAATTACCACTGAGAACCTCAAGGTTGTATCCAAACAAGATGTAACACTATATAGATGTAGCAAGTTTGACCATAGTGGAAGCAATTTAGACACAACCAATAGATCCAAAGAGATCATCATCAAAACCTATAAAGCAACTCAAAGCAGGTAATTGCAAGATATAGATATACTAGTTTAGAGAAATTAGAGAGATAGAGTTGTAAGCAAGAAGGGAAATTTAGAAACATGGAAATGACCACATATAAAAGGTAGCAAAGGGAGTGCCAAAGAATAAATCGGTTGGTTGAGAAAATCTAGTTGAGAGGGAAATTGTCATCCAAAAAGCCAACTATATATTCTATGCATAGTGTTGTTGGTCGAGTTCTATGTATTGACAATTCGACCGATGATATCTGTTGGCAACACCCATTGGTCCTAGCCGGTTGAGTTTCTATCATGAAAAACTCAACTGATCAAGCTACTATCAAAACTCATATATATATATATATATATATATATATATATATATATATATATATATATATATATATCAAGAGGCAAGACAAAAATATGTACCATATCCAAACATGTGCATGTAAGTTTGTAATGCACTATGAACACATTAGAAATAGTTTTTGAGACAAAGTGTGAAGAGAATCACGATATACCACTTTTGAGACAAAAAGAATATGTATAGTGCACACTAACTTGGAAAAACACATTGTGATTGGATATTATCAAGAATAACATTACCTTTGTGATTACCATTGCTTTTCCACTTATTTCCATCCCCTATACATCTCACCTTTCTTCTTTCATGTGGATTGAGAAGTCAATTTTCATTTCAATAGCTCAAGTCAATCCATTTTCCATTACCTAAAAGAGGAAAGATGAATTGGTCCCCAGTCATGTTTTTACGTCTGGAGGGGTTAACTTAGAAACCAAAGTCCTATTGCTCTTGGGTACTTTTATAAAAGGACAACAATTAGAATAGTGTCTAGTATCATTGCAATAGTTGCATATGTCCGTAGCCTTAGAACTAAAGGATTCTCTGTTGAAGATTGGAGGTATTTTGCCTTTGTTGTTCCGTTGGCTACCACCATACCCTAAACTATGTCTACCAATTTGTTTAGTCGTATGGTGTAGGATATCATTAAAATTCTTTTTACCAACTAAGAATCTTTGCAAAGAAGATCTCAAACTATGATTATCATGCATAAGAGAAGTAATAGTAGAAGACAAATGATTGATATTATCTCTAGCTTGCAAAAGATCATTTTCTAAGCGAAGAGCTTTGGTCATATAAGAATATCTATCAATACGAAGAGTAGTAAATTTATTATATCTACTAGTAGAAATAGAACAAGATTCAAGAACATTGATTTTAGCAAGGAAGGAAGCATTTTCATTTTCAAACATAGCAAACTTAGAATGATAGATCCTATTTTCATATTCTACACCATGCAAAGCCAAAACCTTATTCTTGTTTATAGATTTAAAAACAACTATGTCATGCATGAGAGAATCCAAAATGTTACTTTGCTCTCATTAGAACTATGCATAAGAGGTTGAGCTTCTATAAATCTAATCTTATCAACCAAAATAGCATTTTCAAGTTTAAGAGAATCTACTTGACTAAGACAAGCATTTTTATCATCAAGCAAGCAAGTATTAGCATGTTGAAGATCATCTAATTCTACATGCAAATTATAAACAATTCTAACAAGATGTTTCCTTTTCTTTTTAGAAGACTTAAGAGAGGCACGAGTTGCAATAATGATAGAAATTAAAGGTTCTTTGTCTAAAGAGTTTAGATTTGCCTCATTTGGGTCTTCACTTGTTGATACCATAAGAGAAAAATGGTGTGTTACTTCATCACTAGAGCTTGACCTAGATCCTCCATGTGATTCTTCACTTTAGCTTGAGTTGGAGGAGTCACTTGAGGTTGAGTTGGAAGAGTCACTTGAGCTTTTGTTTCATTTCTCCTTCTTCTTGTACTTCTCTTCTATTCTCTTGTGATGATGGGTCCTTTTGCCTTGTAGACAATCTATCTTGAAGTGACCTTTCTTTCCACACTTGAGGCACCGGATGGAGGAGGAATACTAGCCTTTGTAGAGTCTACCCTTGGAGTACATGGCATCTTTTTCAACATGAGAGGATGGAGAGGCTTGACCCACAATAGCTTCAATTTGATTCTTAATTTCAGCCTTCTTCATTCTCTTTAGCTCTTTCTCCTCTTGTCATTCAACTTCTTGTCTTTTTTCAAGTGTGATTTCATGGGCTTGTAGATTTCCAATGAAATCTTCAATGGGGATATCATCAAGAGACCTTACTTCTTCAATGGAAGTCACCTTGGGTTCCCATCTCATTGGGAGAGTTCTAATTAAGAATCTTAGAGTTGATCTCTCCTCTACTCATAGGATGTCCTAGTACAATAAGGCCATTTACAATTGTGTTGACTCTTGAGTACATGTTGGCTATCTTCTCCTCCTTTCCCATCTTGAAGTTCTCAAGCATCCCTTTGAGCATGTAGACTTTGGTTTCCTAAACTTGAGTTGTCCCCTCATAAGTGATGCTTAGCTTTCTCCATACCTCATAGACCGTCTCACAAGAGGAAATATGATTGAACTCGATGGGGTTCATGGTGGTATAGATGATGTTGATTGCTCTAACATTCAAGGTGGCTTTCTTCATGGTGGCTTCATCCCATTCTTCTATCTTGATCTCTGGTAGCTTGTATGGATGGTCCACCATTTGTCATAGCTCACGACATGATCCTTGGATGTAGAATTGTAGCCTATTTTTTCAATAAAGAAAATTTCTCCCATCAAAGATTGAAAGGTTGATAAAGTATCTCCCTCCTTGGTAGTCACCCAACTTCTCCTACTTGTTGAAGTATTCTTGGAGAAGACTCTCTCTGATACCAATGGTTGGATCCTAGATGGGTGATTGGATTCTCTAGAGGGGGTGAATAGAGATGAATGCACTTAAACAAAATTCATTAGACCTTCAAGATATTTCATAAGATAAGGTTGTTAAATAGGAAATTTGAGTGCAACTTAAACATACAGAGAAAGGGATAGAGAGATTGAACAAGCACCAACTGACACGCTATGTAGAGTGGTTCCACAATGAAAACTAGGAGTATGTCAGTCCAGTACCTATAGAGATCAACCTCTAGGATTTCTAAATGTGTCTTCCTCTGTATATTTACTTATAAGGGTTACAATACATGACTGACCAAAGGACATATCAATCCAATACAAAGAGTCTTCAACCTAACCAAGGACTTACCCACTTGATCAAGATGTCTTCATCCTTCAACAAGGTCTTACCCAGACTTGCATCAAGTCTTTGGCCTTACAGGGATTACCCACTCTTCTTGGATCTTCTTCCTTTGACTTCACTGTCACTCAGAGAAGCTTTCACCAAGGACTTACCCACTTGAACAAGGAATCTTCTGCCTTCGCCAAGGTTTTACCCACTCTTGCTCGAAGTGTTCATCTTTGATCTTCACCAAGGGACTCTTTCCCTTGTTCTTCTTCAGCTCTCTTATCTAAGAGAGATAACCTTCTTCATAGTTGAAATGAGAGATTGGGAGGTGGTGGAAGTGAGAGCCTCACAAGATATACATGTAGGACTAGCTCTCTTACAAATCTCCTACTCACACTAATGGATAATGCAAGTGATTAAGCTTAGAGAGAGAGAGAGAGAGAGGAGGCTATAGGAAGCACTCAACTATAGACCAAGAATGTCAAAAAGAGTTTTGCATTGAATGATCAACCTTGGAATGAAGCCCAAGGGGTCCTATTTATAGTTGGGGATGTCTCTTATCCTTTGGGAGCACTTAAGAACAAAAACTATCCATTTTGTGTCTTTTAATGGATATATTTTTATTTGTTGCAACTCCACAATGGCTATAAACATTTTTCTATACTTTTCTGTACAATGTTATTAGTTGAGTTTTTATAAAGATAACTCAACTGATACCACTAAGCGATAAGACCAATTTAGTCCATCAGTCGAGTTTGTCTTGGGGTAACTGGCCGATCAACTTTAATTGGTTTTGGTCTGTAGAGGGATTGGTCGAGTTCTGTGAAATGGAAACTCGATCTATCAAAAGTTATTTTCAAAATATAATAAGGTAAGGTCATAGCAAGTTTTTAAAGTTTGATTTGATCAAGATTTATCATAATGTTTATGAAGTTTTGTGAGCTCCTTCTTAATCTTATAGTCAAGATAGTTTTTGTGAGCTCCCCCTTAATCTTATAATCAAGATAATTTAAGGATTCTAAGGTCATAATAAGCATTAGATCATAATAAGTTAACCTTTTATGAGAGCTATGCACTAAAATCTTATTTCCAATATATTAAGATTGAGTGCAAGGAAATGATTTACAGTTAAGTATTTTGTCAAGCTTATTTTAGGTCAACCTTGACTTCGACCTGGGCGCCCCTCGGTTGATTTTTATTTCGACCGAGAGGCAATTTCTGTAGATTTCCAGTTTAAGCATTCACAATGATCCACTTGATTGAATATTTGAAACATAGCTTACAGAGTATCATATAAAAAGTATTCATGTATAACAAGGATTATATCATTTTCCATAAGCTAAGCACAAGATAATCATTTAACTAATATGTCAAGATGCATTTGTTCCATAGAGATTTACCTTAATGAAAAAATGGCATTTTCAATGATAACATCATGTTTATGTGTAATGAGCTGAATCACTATGATCATTTTGAAAACAATATCCATTCATGGTTTATATATATATATATATATATATATATATATCAAAGATTATTTTAGGCAAACCAAGTAAAAGATGAAACACAATGATCATGGTGTAGCAGTAAAGGCATATCCATAATACAATGATCATGATAGAACAATAGAAGCATATCCATAATTTCATGAAATACAATGATCATGATCATTTAAAAGAAAATTTCAAGACACATGATTTCTATATAGATAAACCAAGGAATACATAGAACAAACCATGTGGATTATGATAAAATACTAATTTTCTTGATTAGATCAACATGGTTCATAATTTTTAGTTTTAAGCCAAACCATGTATGAGATGAACCAAAATAATCTCATGAGAAGCAAATCCATGATTTTCTTGATTAAACTTACTCAAATCATCACATTTTTCAGTTTTAAGATACACAATGTAGAGAATCATACCTTTTAAGGAAGATTTATCAAGGCAATATCTTTTTCATGATCAATCATTGTTCATCAATGTTCAAATTTAAGACCAACCATGTAAATCAACATGCTTAAGCATTTCAAGAAAAATAGCAATTGAGGGCTTTACAATGTGTGCATTAATTTTAAGAAAACATTTCCACTTTCTTTTTGCATATAGTTTTTGATCACATAATTAGTTAATTTACAACATGTTTCAGAAGGATATCAAGAATCAACATATAGATCATGATGCAAATTATTAATATGTGATTTGAGAGTTTTCTCCAAGATTTATGATTCATTCATAATTTCCAATCAATTTTCATTTATACCAAATTTATAGCAAGTTTATAGCAAACTGAACCAGTTAAACATGTTTTCCAGATCCTTATTCGGTCGAACTCTTTCGGTTGACATTCTTTTCGACCGAGAAGGTTTCTGTATCTCCAGTTTTATAAGTTCAAATTCGGTCCAATAAATGTTTGATCAAATTTATATCAGTCAAAGTCATTTTCGACTGGCATGGTTAATGTTTTTCTAGATTTCTACAGGTTAGAGGCAGAAACTACTTTGGTCGATAATTTTCTCAACCGACATTGTCTTGATCGAAGATTTTGTCGACCGACATTGTTTTTCTATTGTTTTCAGTAATCTATTTATGTTAGTTTTAAACTTCGAGTTATTGCAATAAGATAAAGTATCGATCTATTTAGTTGAGATGAGACATTCAGATATTCAAATGAAGTTTTAGGTCAAATCTTAACTTAATCATATTCAAATTTGCTAAGTTTGAGGTCTTGGGACCCAAACTAATTCAACATCCCTTTTCTTGTATGGGCATGAAAAAGAGTAATGTCCAAGACTCAAGCAATAGTGACAACAAATAGAATCAATTTCATTTCTTTTTTAATTGTTCTTGGGTACATACATGATCTTGGTATTGGGTGCTTGTGTTCTTCTAGGTTCAGGTTGATAGGATTTCTCTTTTTGAACATATCCTAAACCTCTCCTTCCATTATAACAAGAAGAATTTTTTATAATCTTATCAAGAACATCATTATTTCTCAAGCTACTAATTTCTCTTTGTAATTTAGCAATCTCATCCATTTTCTTTTTGATATCTAACTTTGTTTGATCTAGATCAGATGATAAAATATCTCTTTCTTTAACAATAGCATCATAATCTAGATGAGTACACAAGATAAGTTGTGATTTAAGATCATTCAATTTTGCAAGCAATTCAACCTTTTCTTGACAAAGCAAATTATGATTTGTCTCAAGAGTAAGCAATTTTGTATTGCAATCATTAAAAGATAATTTCAAGGAATAATTTTAAAAAATAATACTTTCCTTTTCAGAAGCAAGATCATCTAATTGTGCATACAAATCCTCATTAGTTGTAGTAACTCTTTTTAGTTTCCTTTTACAATCAATATATTTATCATGTAATTCCTCAATGCTAGCAACTAAATCTTCTTTAGATAAATCAAAAAGGCTTACCTCTTCTTCTTCTTATTCATTTGTTGTAGCAATAAGGCACTCTACTTCTTTTTCTCCATCTTCACTATCATCACTTGAATCATCCCATACAGGTTTGTAGGCTTTTTCTTTCTTCTTGTGATCAGCTGCCAATCTTTCTTCTTCCTCCAAGGTTGCCTCATGTGTTCTTCTAAGTTGCCAATGAGTTGCTCCATTTTTAGTTGAGTGAGGTCATTGGCTTCTTCAATTGCAGTCACTTTTGGTTTGTACTTTGGAGGAAAACACCTAAGGATTTTAGACACTTGATCGTCTTCACTAATTTCTTTACCTAAAGCATTCAAACCATTAACAATAGAAGAAAACTTTGCATACATTTCACTAATAGACTCATTTGGTTCCATAAAAAACTGTTCAAACTTTTGTTTAAGCATACCAATTTTGGAATTCTTCACTTGAGCAGTTCCTTCTTAAGTAATAGAGAGTCTATGCCATATTCTATATACAGTTTCACAATTTTATATTCTATTAAACTCACCTACAGAAATTGAACAATAAAGGATACTTATAGCTTTTGCATTCAATTGGGATAGCTTTACCGTATTAGCATCCCATGTAGCATACTCCATTTGAGGAAGAGTGTAAGCATTTGAAACCATTCTCCATAGATCCCAGCTTATCCCTTGAAAGTAGAATAGCATCCTCCTCTTCCAATAGGTGTAGTTGGTGCCATCAAATGGTGGAGGTCGAGCCACAAGTGTTCCTTCCAGGTTGAGGTTGTTTAGTACCCCATCACCCATTTTCTTCAAGACTTATTAGAGTTCCTTGAAGGCTGCTCTGATACCAATTGAAAAACACTAGAGCGGGGTGAATAGGGTTTTATGATGATTTTAAAATAATTCAACTAAGCAACCACAAAAATATTGGAGAAGTAGACACGACGTTTAGAGTGGTTCCACCCTTAGCAAACACTAAGGGAGTCAGTCCACTACCTGGTTGTCTCCAACCGAGATTTTAAATATATTTGAATTTTATTACCTCACAAGGATGTTACATAAAATTACAAACACCTACATCACCCTTTGGACAACCTTCACCCCAAAGTCATCTCACCAACCTTGAAGTAGCCTTCACTTGAAGTAACATCAAGCTCTCCCTTGAAGTAATCTTCCTCCTTGAAGTATCTTCCCATTGAGACCTTCTAGAAGTTGTCCAAAGTATGCCGAGCTACCTTCATCACCTGAAGAAGCTCCAACAACCTCTTTTCTGCATCCTCCAACCTAGGACTAGCAAAGGAGAACAAAGTACAATAAAAGGAATAATATTGGAAGAAAGAACAATGTTACCAATTTAGTACAAAGCTTTGATCCTATATCAAGTGTATTGATCTGCTATCCACTACGGATGAATGTTGTAGTGTTGTGGCTAGGAGATACTAAGCTACGGGATGCTAATGTAGAACAGATTGCAAATGTAGCTCAAGCTTGTTGCTCACAAAGAATGATTATCAAGTGTAATTATATGCACAAGTGATACTTTAGGGTGTCCTATAACTTGTCCTATTTATAGGATTGGTTTTCTAATTCTTGGGGACATTCTAGACACCTTCTAGGGTGTTCTAAGTGCTCAACTAGCCATTATGTGTCCACTAATTGCATTTGTAACAGCTAGTTGATTAATTCTGAAAAGTGCAGACAGAACCTTTCTCGGTCGAGAAGTTTGTCGTCTGAGAGTCTCTCGGTCGAGGAATTTGTCAACCGATGGTAAGTCTGGAGTAAGTGTATTGCAATGTTCAATTCAACTCCCAATTACTTTTTCTAACTCAGTCTAACGGCTAGGATGGTCTATTCTAAGTTGAGGACTTTATCGACCGAGAGTGTCTCGGTCGAAGTTTTTGTCGACTGAGAATATCCCAGATTCAATGTATTCATTTACTGAGTGTGTGTATCAATGTGAAATTGTGATGCTAACTGAGGAGATTACCTATCTAAGTGTTATGTGTGGATAGGGAAGATCTAAACGCTTGATTTACATGATATCTTAGTACTTATGCATTATATACATGTTCACATTTTTACATTTGATTACAATCTTGAAAATAAAGCAATTTTAGCAAATTGATCTTCCAAGTCTTTTCTATCCACCACCTTATATGATTGTCCCTGAAACACTCAAATAACAAGTCAAAACTAAAAGAAAGAAATGTTTGTCATCATCAAAACAAAGGGATTATATTAATTCCCAATTTAGCCAACACCTAAGCCCAAAAAATTTCAAATAGAAGTGGAAGTAACCACCCCTACATTGATCTTGTTAATTTAACTACTCATAGGATCTTGGATATTCCAATTTCTATTCATTTGTGATATCTATGCACATTCACAAGATGGTCTAGTTTATTGAAGATGAAGAGGACAAAATTTCCTCCTTGCACTACTAAAAAAAGGTCTTTAACTATTAAAAAAAATTGTAGCGAAAACCCCATATTTTGTAGCGAAAGGCTTTGACTACATATTTCTTTACACATACAAATTGTAGTATATGCTCATATAGCTAAAGCCTTTAACTATATTTTTCAAATATGTAGTTAGATAATCCATTCACTACAAATTCATATGTATCCAAAAGCGTAGCTAGATATTGTGCTTACATATTTAAATATAGGTATAATTATAGCTAAATGTATGCCTACAATTGTATATATAATCAATATGTAGAAAAAACATGAAGCTAATACAAATTATATGTAGTTAATGTGTAGGGAAAGGCAACATCAACTGCACACATATATATGTAGTTGGATTATGCACTAGCTACATATGTAGTGTCGCATATACATATATGTATAGTTTGATTATTCATGTATTGTGTAATTAGTCCAGAAGCTCTTTAGTAAAAAATTTGTAGTAGTTAGACCAAGTTATTCTCTTTATGCCAACAAACTTACTTTCATTTATATTGAAACATCAAATGTACATGGGGAGGACGTATACCTTGCCCCTATTACATAATGTGTACAAAGAAAAGGATATACATATACTAATCAATTCGGTGAGGTCTACACACATCTTAGAAAAAGCGTATGTATCTTTCTCGACCAGTTTTAGAATTGTTGTTGTCTTCTCCTTTTGTTCAATGAGTTGGTGATAGCATGGGTTCTTGTGTTGCACAATGTTGTCCTATTTCCTTAATGAGTGGGTTGATTTTGTTGAATGGATGAAGTCTTGATTTGAATATTGTAGCATCGCCCGTCATAGTGACATCTTTCTATTACAACTTGGACCATCCATAGATGTTCTAGGAATCTTCTTTGTACTCTATTTTGTTGGACTTGATCTAGACCCAAAGAGGGATTCTTGTTTAGCAGTAAGTTGACATTGAGGCCTTTTTTATCCTGCATCATATATGTATCAAAATTGCAGTCATTGAATAGTATAATTATTTCATTCATTTTTAAGTTGCATCAGACTTCTAAAGTGGTAAAGAAGTTATCTGACATCTCAAACAATATCTGAATACTGAATTTGAATCATCCTTATAGGAAGCAGTCATATTGGAACAAAATGTAACCTGAGAAGAATCAAGACTATTATCAAAAGATAGATCATTCTTAAGTTTTAGAACAGTAAGCCCAAGCAGGCTTCACAATAATTACATGAGCCTCAACAACACAACTCTAACAGATTTTGGATTCTAAAATAGTAGCGAAAACCACAGGACTTAAACCCAGAGAAACAAAAAACAAAAATCAACTTCAATTAACTCTATAACATGCCAAGAAATTCATTTTGAATAATCCTTTAGAGAACATCAGAATGCATGCCCTTGTCTTCGTGAACCCTCTAATTCTAGTGCAGAAATCTTTAGAAACTATATATGTTATCTATGACTCATATCCTATCAATATGGAGTCAAATTCAAGGGGGTTGAGAAGGGAGAATTGACATCAGCAAATATATTGTTTGTCATAAATACATCTTTTGTTATGCATTGTACTTGCATTTGTTATAGTTTGCTTCATTAGAACTTAATACATGACCTCTTAAACTGCTAATATTGATAATGTCTGACTAGATAAATCATTATAGTGAGACACATGCACATATATACCTGGGAAGAGGATTTTTCATCTGTATTCCTTAAACTCGCACATATTGATGAGAACACACCATTCAGATGTCCCATCATACTTCTTGGAGAACACTTCACATATTGTGGATTGCTACTTTAGCTTTGGGTCATGCTCCTGGTGCACACATGACACTTCAAGTAGATATAAACCTTTGAGTGTACCTTGTATGGGTTGGCCTTGTATTTCAGCTTCCAAGGTAGGTTGTGATCATTCTAATGAAGCCGCATTTTCTGCATAATTACCAAATTCAAATTTTTAATGCAAACAAGTAAAATCAATGAAGTTTTAAACAAAATTAAGCTTGGTTCCAAGTACAAGATGAAATTTCCAGAAATTGTTGATCTCAGAATGGATCTTAGAAAGGAACTCTTCAATCAAAGGATATATTTAATTAATTTTTATCAATGACAAACTTTTGGTTTAGTTGGTAGCAGGTTTTCAAAACCATGAAAATTTAAGCACATTTTTCCATCTAACAATAGAATAGAATGGGCAAGCAGGTGATGTTCATGATTTTGTTAGAACGGCTATTCAATTAGAAAAATATCATGTTACAAGCAAGATACTATTGAATATGAGGTAATTACAATTACAAAATGGAATTTAGAGATCACCATTGTAAATTTCTAGGTGAGACCATGCAAGCCATTGTAATTTAATTTCCAAATCCAGTGGAAATTAGGACCGGACCAGCCAGACCTGTTATAAACTAAAAACATAAATTAGAGACATTACTAGTTGTACTAGTACCAAAACGAACTTTTCAAGAGCAGACTAGAAAAGATACAAGTCTGAGTAGTATTCACATACTGTCATAAGAGTAACACTTATCCTTATTGCCTTCATTATTTTATTTACAGAATGACCATCTGGTCTTTCTGACGTTATGAAAACACCTCCAGACATCCTTTATTTCTACCATCTCCCAATTTCTTTCAGGCCCGACCACATTCTGGAAATATATTGCTACACCATAAGAACATATAAATTTCATATACAACATGGGAAGATGTAATTGAATGCTGACCTTCATGAACCGAGATGCAAAGAGAAGAAATTTTGAGTCATACATTTGAAGAAACATAACTAAATGTCAGTAACTAAGAGCATGGTAACAACTTGAAGCTACTTCAAAACCCGAGAGATACTTGTTGCAACTCCTTGAGGCAGCCACAAGTTGTTCATGTCTATGCAATTCATTAAAGATGTACTACATGAATATTAAGGATAAATGCTCTGATGATATGAAGTTATATTTGTCATTTACTGTTATGGTTATTCTCTTGCCATTAGATTGTGGGTATCCCTAAAAATATTTATAGTAGTACTTATCACAGTCCATGATATACATATGGATTTTAGGCATATATAATAGATCAATAGAGAGGAAGGTACCTATACACCGTAAAATATGGACAGTAGTACTTCCCAATTTGTATGTTGTTCTTGAAATATCAACGCAATTGTCCCTGGATTACATGTTTTCCATATTTTCTTTCATTTTGGATGTGCCTAAATCTCTCTACTTTCTCTAATGTTTTCTTTCTAACAAACAATATTATTCATCTTTTTTTGGTCATCCAAAACTTCTGTTGCTTTCTTTTACATTTTTTTTAAGGTACAATGCATGTTAGTTTTTAAAAGAGAACCAACCAAAAGAGGGAAAACTATCTATACACTAAAAAGGAATCTATGAGAGATAAATAAAAGAAAAAGAAGATAGATCCTCTTCATATAAAAAGACGTAGGCATGAAAGCCCAGAAAAAGGAGAAGATAGAGATAACAACAGAGATTTGAGACTACAGGGATCAGCTTCAGAGAAAAAAAACAACCAAGCTTCAAGATAACTAGGAGTGAGTCCATAGACCATAGCTGCTTCAACAGAAAGCCCAGCATCACAATATCAAGCTTATAAATTGCAGGAAGATAGTATAAAGCATCTAAAAATAGAGATGAGCAGATAATCTTCAAAGGCCATCTTCAGAGAGACCAATACTGAGAAGAACCAACCATTAAAGACCAGAGAAAGATTCGTACATCCATCATTAAGATGGATATCTGAAGCTTAAGTCCATCAAAAAAACTTCGCCAGCTACTTCCAAAAGGAATAAAAAAACACAGCTTCAAACAAATCTCCAAAGAACTCAACTATAGCAAGTTGTGAGGACAAACTACTCCAGAACAGAAAAACAAGCATAACACAAGGAGGGAGCTCTTCCACTCCTATCTAGGATAAGCTCCACCTCAGGAAAAGGGACATCTAAGAGTGAGTTTTGCCACTCCATTCATGGATAAACTCAACCTCTCAGCAACAAGAACATAATAAACAACAATATGCATACTATGGACCATTATCACCTTAATATCACATAATATTATAAATATTATTCATCTTAATATCACATAGTTCTTGTTTAACTTTTTCAAACGTAGCTAAAAAATATATACTTGATTGCTCTCTTCTACTATTATGTATGTACCACTGGTTTATAATTATTGGTTTAGAAGACAACTAAATTTTGGATTCTCACCTTTGATCCCAATGTGGATGTTTTAGAGTTCTTGAAATCAACAATGGATATTAAGAACATCATATATGGCTCATATTGTCCACAAGGATCATCATATGGGGTTTTAACTAACATATCTTCTACTCTACTTTTTGTATCGTATTTCAAATAGTAAAAGAAAAATCAAGTACCAGCTACTGGTTACTTACCCATCGCATGCGATCTCTCTTATATAACTCCTGCTCTTTAAATGCATATTTGGATGTAGATTCATCGTTTCCTTTTTCTTATGAAGAATAATCTGCTACTGCTAATGTTACATCTCATGTGGGGCGTATAAGTTCAAAACAATAGAGTCTATTAACACAATGGAAACAATTCTAAGAAGTAGAAGACAATATGGCTAGAAATATACCTTCTCTAGTCATGACAAAAGAATCAGGGGAAGAAGGCAGCATTTTAGGCCTTAGTCTTTTGGGTCAAGACATGGGAACATAGTAGGTGGAGTTGAAGCAGGTTCAATCTCCTTTGGAGAAGCTTCCTCCAAGCAGAAAATGGAAGGCAGTTCATCCCATCGAACTTGAAATGTCAGCGCAAAAAAAAATCACAAAGTACAACAAGGTTACAAGAAAGGGCTTCGATCTTAAGATTGTCAAATAAAAGGACACATACCTCAAGGCATCTCCATTTCAAGTCCCATAAGTAGTTCCGACTGAGAGTCTGTACTCTGTATATAAATTCTATGATCTAGAAAATGATAGAAATTTGATCGTCATTTGGGTGATACATGAGGCTTCCCAAACTTGTCATACACCTGAACCTTTGTCTTGATCTGCCCAAGCTGATAGAGTAGTTAGGATACAATTTAAAGAGAATGAACAATCACATAAGTGAAATTTTAGATATTAAGAATATAAGCATAACTGCATGAAGATCAAATACACCACAGGACCAAGTGAAACAACCTTCTTTGTGTATCTAAGGGATTGCAAGGAAAGAGGATCATTTGTGTTAGTTTGAACATCAATGTCTTAGTTTGAACATCAATGTGTTAGTTTTTATGTTACAAAATTAATATAGATAAATAACATGAAGGGAATAATTTCCAAAGGCATCAAAGAAGTATTTGAGTGGTCAGAAGAGTTTGGGAAGCTAGATGTCGAGACTTGAAGAACACCATTATTCCTACGAGAAGCATCTCTACTAGAGTGGCGGCCTGATAGAGCCACTTGAGTAGAAAGAAGAACACTTGGATGGTGCAAATTTAAGTGCAATTTAGTGGTATCAATGTAATCAATTTAGAGCAATCAACAACAGGATTCCATAGCTAGCCAGCATTTGAGTCTGCTGAGGAAGGCATTATATGTAAATCTTTAGATTAGGTCCTATAGGAGAGAGGTCATCCAGTGTGGCACATGGGTTGTAAGATCTTGCTAGTTTTGCCTCTTTAGACAGACATAAGATCCAAAGAGGAATGGCCATCTACTGCTTATAAAGTTGTCTTGGATAGGTAGTTGTCCAAACCAACCACATCAATATGAGAGTTATAGTTACCAACTACAACAACAAACTTTCCCAATAAATGAATTCCAGGAAACTACTCCCCTTGCTTGTTGATTCTATGCACAAAATAAGCATTTTCTTCCCAAAGTTGTAGGCAAAGAAGTCTAAGCAGTCAAAAATCTTATTTGATTATTTGTTATACCAAATAAATGAAAAAAAAGGAGTCATTGAATAATGATGATTATTTGTGCAGTGTGAACTTGAATGTTAGTATTAGTAAACTGACCTACAGATGGCCTGAAATAGAACTCAATGTGTACATAGTTACCTGGCCATGAGTTCGTAATAGCATAGGAATGTCAGAGTATTTATTGGACATGTTGTGTACAGTTTCAAATAAGTCTGCGATAAATAGGAAATATGACATTGTTAAGATCCCCTTTCAGCATTCTTACATGGGAAACTTTGTTTATGTCCTCAGATGTGTAAGAAAAATGCAATAACTCCAACACCTAAACTCAATGGAGGTGAAAGAAGTAAAAGAAAAGAATACTACAATGTCTTGCCCATATAAGATAAATAAACTACAAAATAGAAAGATAAAGAACTTTGCCATCTCTGGATGCCCTGGCTTTCTCTTAATTTAGGGAGTAATGTGTTGTCATACCATGGAAGAGGATCCTGTTACTAAGCCTTGTAATACTTTACAGAGTTACTCCTAGAAACCATATCTTGGAACAACCTTGTATGCTACTCATTAGCATTCAATTAATGAAGAAGTAGTTATTCTCTCACCTACCTTGAAAATCGGCTATAGTGAACCAATATGTTGATCAATTCACTAGAATCAAGTGACCAAGCTACTCCCGTTGTATATAGGGCACATAGTATGAAACAGATTATGAATATAGAAACGACACAGAAATAACCTACCATCACGAGATGCCATGATTCCATGTTAGAAATACTTAATGACTGCAAACTACTCCTACACAGGAAACCATAAAAAAGAATCAATAGCTTCTGAAATTAGAGTTTCTATTTTGCATCTTCCAATGACCTGAGAAGTGAAGTTTTAATATGGCAAATATGTTTTCCCACCTAAAAACTAGAAATAACTCAAATAACTAAATGGCAATGACAACAACAACTTACCATGAGCAGCATGAAGTCTCAACATGGTTGAGACCATGGTGAAGTCATGTAGCTCCACCGACACCTAAAATTAAAGACTTGCTAATTGTTAAATGTTTTGATAATACATGTTAGAAAATAGTAAGATAATAGGACAACTAGCATACCTTCGTGGAATTGGCATGTAAACTCTAGGAAATATAGTTCTTTTTTTTTTAAAGGATAGGGCTAATTATTATTCACTTTGTGCCCAATAACGGATAGAACAATGCTAATGTCAACTTGGTTTCTAGAAGTAAACCAAGAAGGTACAATAGAAAAGAAAGAGACAGAGTCTGAGTTATTAAGAGAATGTTTGGCTAAGCTATCAGCCGCTCCATTGTGAGCCCTCAGGACATGGTGGATGGTGCCCTGCAGCGGACTACCATAAAGCTTCATAGCTTCCCTAGCATACGGGATATACATGGGACTAGGGTTTGGTTTTATTAAATTGTTGACAGCTTCAACGAAATCTGTGAAGATGTAGTAGTCATGCCAGCCCTTCATGTGACAAAGAAGCAAGGCCTGCATAATAGCATCGATCTCAGCACCCAGAGGTGAGGTAGAGATAGTAATCTGACAGGTTCCCATGACATGAACTCCCTGTGAGCTAACCACATGGATGCCAATGGCAGCATGAGGTTGCGCCTATTTAAAGGCTGCATCAGTGAAGATATACAAACTCTTTTCTTGAAGCTGTGAAGTGGGCACTAACTGGGGTTGGGGCTTCGTATACTAGCTGCTTGGATTTTCAGAATGGTGTCCACGTGAACCTTGACGAACTCGGCCATCGTTCTGGCAGGCATGACAGTGTTCTAGTGTATGTGCTTGTTCTGACACATCCAGAGATGCCAACAGGTGATGGCTCATAGAGTGAGGTCCCTACAGCTACATGCATTGTCTCTAATGCACCAATTAATCGAGTCACGACCAGCTAGAGTAAAGCGAGTATTTCCTGGGACAGTGAGTAACCAGACTGAGTGGCTGGCCGCACAGTCCCGAAGAGCATGAAAAATGGTGTCCTGACTATTTTGACAAATAGGGCATAGCTCCGAGACATCCAAATGTCTCAGGATTTTCTCCATGTTTGTCATGAGCGCCTCATGTTGAAGGAGCTAGAGAAAGGTTTTAATGTGCTCCAGTAGCTGCAAACTCCACTGTTTATCCCACTTGCCTGGGGTGTGAACTTCCTTGTCGTTCCAAATCCATTTGTAGCATGACCGTGACGAGAAGACTCCATTGTGCTCCAAGGGCCATATCCAGTCGTCACTGCTCGAGTCTGGGGAAGGTGTCGGTATTGAGGAGATAGCAAGCCAAGTTGAATCTAGAAGGAAGTGGTGGATGAAGTCCCAGTCCCAACCTCCATCCGACAGGCACATAGAGTTGACCATAAGGTCACAAAGGCCGTCAGGGATGGGCCAAACCGGACATAGCTCCCTCACTGAGCGTCCAGAGGTGCACCTATCGGTCCAAACATTTGTGTTCAAACCATTGTTAATAGCCTTATGGCAGATGTTGGTGACTCTGCCTATGTTCTTCTTGATAAAGCTCCAGGCCGAAGAGTAGGAGACAAAGTGAGATCCCCTAACATACTTCTCGTTCATCACACGGGCCCAAATTTTGGAGGTGTCATTGAGATAAATCCATACATTCTTCAACATTAATGCATCGTTCTGGTCCCTGGCATCCCAGATTCCAAGTCCTCTGAGGTCCTTGGAGGTGGATACCTTCTTCCATGCGACTAGCGTGGATTTCTTCTGAGTTCCTGTGCCTGACCAAATGAATCGACGGATTATCTGGTTGATGTCATCGCAGAGTCAAGGAGATAGCTTGACTGTTTGCATGGTGTAAGTGGGGATCACCTGCAGGGTAGACTTGGCTAGAGTTACCTGTCCAACAAGGGACAAGTTCTGGAGAGTCCAACTGTTAAGTCTCCTTTGGATGGAAGAAAGGATATCGACATGGGTTTCCTTGTTCACTCTGTGGTGCAGTAGCGGCACGCCCAGATAGAGCCCAAGGTCCTGAGTCCAATCGAAGCCCAGACTCCTACGAATAGATCGGATCAAAGGCTGTGGTGTATTCTTACTAAAGTAACATTTGGATTTTGATTTAGAGACTAGTTGCCCTGATGCTACAGAAAAGGCTTCAAGAATGGTATTAATGGTGCGCGCTTGGCTGAACGATGCCTCACCTAGGAGGAGGATATCATCTGCAAAGAACACATGGGAGAGCTTCGTTCCACCCCAGGAAAGGGTGATGGGCTTCCACTCACTAGCAACAACAGAAGATGAGATAGCTTGACTTAGCCGTTCCATACACAGAACAAACACATAGGGACTAACCGGATCACCCTGTCGGACGCCTTGTGTGGAATTGAATGGCGGGAGTGGGACTCCTTCCCACATAATGGAAGTTGATCCCTTGTTGATGATTTGCATAGTGATATTCAAGAGTTTGTTTGGTATGTCAGTCCGTTGAAGGGTATCCCAGATGAAATCTCTGTTCATCATGTTAAAAGCCTTAGCAAGGTCTATCTTGATGCACATAGTCGGTTTCTTCGTGGATCGGAATCTCATGGAGTGAATAATCTCTTAAGTGAGCAGAATGTTATCTCTAATTTGTCTCCCTGGTATGAAGCTGGACTGTGTGGGTGCAATCCAGTCATTCATAAAAGGGTTTCAGCCTCTCAACGATGACCTTGGAAATGATTTTGAAACAGCTATTATTAAGTGAAATGGGCATGAGGTCGCCGCAACATTGTGGAGCCGCTACTTTAGGAATTAGAACCATGTGGGAGTCTTCTAGAGATTCGTCGATATACTCAGTGCAGAAGACCTCATGGATAGTGCAAACAATGGACGTACTCAAACGATCCCAATTGGTTTGGATCAAATTAGTATATACGTCGTCCGGTCCAGGTGCTTTCAACGGCGCCATGGAGAAGAATACCCTTTTGAGGTCCGCTATATTAGGCAAGGCTTACAGCCTAGAATATTCTACGATATCGATGCCTGGGAAGATCTCAAGGAACTAATGTATGCACTCCATATCCGTCGGGTTCGTCTGTGTCATCAACTGTTCGAAGAAATGGCGAACAAGCATCATGATCACCTCTGGGGACGATTCCCACTCGCCAGTGTCAT
Source organism: Alisma plantago-aquatica (assembly GCA_963693085.1). Lineage (NCBI taxonomy): Eukaryota > Viridiplantae > Streptophyta > Magnoliopsida > Alismatales > Alismataceae > Alisma > Alisma plantago-aquatica. The sequence goes on along the minus strand of OY856411.1, from coordinate 1,002,698,639 downwards.
TCTTCAGACAGACAATCTTGTTGTAGTGCCTCTGTGCCTTCACATATGATTGAAAGAATTTGGTGTTCAGGTCACCAGCCTTAAGCCAGTCTATATGTGCATGCTGCTGCCAGTCCAGCTCCTCCCTAAGAAGGATCCCATGCATGTGTTCCTGAAAGCGGACAGAGTTATCTATACTTGGAACGTAGGGCCGAGATTGTTTCCATACCTGGGCTTTTGCGATTTGGGTGAGGAGACGTTGTTTCTCCTTACGTTGTTTGTCAGTTCACTTTGTCTCCCACTTGATAGCCTCATCTTTAAAGGCACAGAGGCCATCCTGGAAGGATGAACCCTCAGGCCAGTGACAGAGAAGTTCTTCTCGAAACTTCGAGATGGAGTTCCAGCATGCCTTAGTGCGGAAGGAGGGCCTCCGGGGTGACTGGTCACCGCAATAAAGTAGGAGGGGATGGTGATCTAAATACAAGCAGGGCAGGACTATGACAAACGCGTTCTGAAACTTGTCCAACCAGTCTGAGTTAGCTAGGACATGATCTAAACGTTCTAGGAGCTCTTGACGCTGGAACGTGAAGAAGGGTCCATGTGATTTAAGCTTAGCTAGACCTGTGTTAATGAGAGTTTCATGGAAGCACCTTCTCGCTCGTGCGTCGAAGAAGTTGCTCCCTCATTTTTCATTCACATCGATCATGGTATTGAAATCCCCCATTACCGCCCAGGTTGACGAGGCAGAGTGGGAGATCTCCTCTAGTCGTTCCCATAGAAATTTCCTCGTGGTAGGATTGGGGCTCGCATAGATAATAGTTAGAAACCAGCTTGAGTTGACTTTACAATGGATGAGTTGGCGGTGGTTAAGCAGTATTTCCAATAAGCAGATGTGATGGTCCCAAGTGAGCCAGATGCCACCGGAGAACCCAATCACCTCTACTTTGTGAGAGGAGTTAAACCCCAACTTATTAATAATAGTATCAACAACAGTTCTGCTACAACGAGGTTCGATGATGACAACTATCCTGAGTTTATGACTGATTTTCAATTCTTTGATTAGCCAGATCTTCTTATCAAGGCATGCACCTTGTATATTCTAGTAGAGCACGTTCATTAAAAAATAGGTTATTGGAGGGCGGCGCACAGTCCAATAGACTGTTCTTCTTCCTCAGTGGTCATGTTATCGACTTGTGCTGGAGTAGCACCTTCAAGTTGTTTCTGAAATTCCAGGACTCGTTGCGCATGGGGAGTGGAGGAGGCTGGGCCTTCATCCACTGGTTGTACAACACGCCCCTTCTTGCATACTCTGTCCAGACTTTGTGTGGTTTGAAAGACAATTTTACGGTTCCTCAGCATCACAAAACCACTGTCATTTCTGGCAGGACGAGCAACGTGTCTGCTGGTAGCCGTAGCACCTGCTAACTGGGTGGATTGAAATTGGAATACGGAATCATCAGCATTGTTGATACCACTCCCATTCACAACCTCGTTCCCTGTCAGTCTAACAGAGGTGTTGTCAAGGGGGGTTGACTCCTTGCTTATATTCTCACTTGCTTGTTGGGCTTTCGTTGCAGCCTCCTTCTATCTCAGCCTTTGCTTCGCCTTCTTACTCAAAATAGGCTGGAAGTCATCGGCCTCCTTCCCCGAGTTATCATCATTGGCACTTGGGGTGGTCCCGGGCTGTCCCCCATTGCCTTAGGGTGGAGTATGATTGTTGCTCGCACTCTTAGCAGTTGTTTGTTACCGGCGGTCAAGCATCTTTGCATGAATAGCAGCAGTGTAGCTAACCGTTGGCACCAGTTTGGGGAATGATGTGGATGCCAGGTCAGTAGCAGGGGCAGTCGAATGCTTACACTCTTCGCCAACATGGCCAATACGGCCACACTTTAGGTAGATCTGTGGAAGATTCTCATATTCCAATCGAAAGTGCTCTCCATTGATGAATACGGCCGACAGGAGCGGCTTCTGGGTATCAACCTCAACAACGATTCTAGAAAACTTCTCTCGATTGCCCACGAGGGTGTTCGCGTCCACTTTGATTGTCTTGCCAACAACATTGCCAATTTGGGTGAGGAATTGATTCTGGTATAGGAAGACCGGGAGTATGAAAGCCATGAAACTCTCATCCTCTCTCAACCCCACTACCCAAAACTATCATCTTGGTGTACCCTTCAGCATAAGTGTTAAAATCCTGGAGCACATAAAATGTATGAACTAATTTATGAGCAATAGATAGTAGAAACTATTGAATCATTAATCATTGCAATAAAAACCATTGAGATAATGTGTTGGTTTAGCTGGACTCCATGGATAAAACCACTGAATGTGAAATTCTCAAATAACTTTTGAGATCTTCCAAGATGGAATCGCCACTATGTTGTAGAGGTTCATTCTAGAAATGTTAGCCAACAAGGAAGCATGTCGATATGATTGGCCTGTAGAATGAACAAGAGGTACCTGGTCAATAAATAATGGTGGGGATGCTAGAATCTTATAGGGGAACTCCCATTATGGTTAAAAGGAGCTGAGAGACATTAAGTCCATCAAGAAGTTTCCTGGTCTTTGGCAAAACTGAAACAAACAAATGGTTGGTTAGAAGATGAAAAAAAGAGCTGAAAAATTAGCATTTTTGTCCACCTTTTGTCACATCAATTGTAGTCAGACCAATTATAAACTATGAGCCTACTTACAACAAGAATGTTTCAAAAGGTTATATTAGATGGCAGACCAGTAATAAGAACATTCAAATTTAGTTCAAGTAAGCATCTTTACAAGGTGGCAAGAAGGTTGTGGGAAACAAAATACAGACAAAAGTCAGATATTCATAAGCTCGTACCTTCTCAAATTTATGTTTTGTTTTGATATGTTTGTCTAGACATAGGTTTTTCCTTCTTTCACTAAAATGCTTGATGGTGCTTGCAAAAATAGTAATGTTGGATTACAAGAAGCATTGACCTAGTCTAATGTGGGTGAGTTTTAACATATCCTTTTTTAATATATGGATGGTTTATGTAATAGGACTCAACAATAAGATCTTGCTCATGTGAGACTGAGAGGCTTGGAGTTCAAAGTTGATGATGTAATTGGTAGTGTAGTAGGGTAGGAAGTGAAAATATTGAGTATTTTCATATCTCTACTCTCCCTCCTTGTTCAGAATTCTAGTTCCCATCACCAAACTACCACAAACAATACACAAGAGAAGTATAGAAACCCCACACATTGGCAAGTCAGTTCATGGCACTGTAGAGAATGAGGTGGATAGCAATATGAAGTAGACATCGACAACCCATACATTTTTCATCACATTTATCCACAACCCAGGGATGGGAGAAAGAAGCCCAAATTTCATTTTTGGTGCCAATATCATAGAGTCAAGGGAAGGAGAGAAGACCATGTCATTTCAACAACTGTATTGGTGAGACAATGAAAGAAATTCACCTTTCATGGCATTACACAACACCCACAAAGAAGTAGGCTCTTATTTCATAGATGCTGGAAGAAAGGGAAATGGACATTGAGGTTAAGACACAAGCTGCTAAAGATGCCTAAGACCCACCAACTAAACTGTTGGAGGCTTTTCTCTCATCTGTAGGGCCCTATACCACTGCCTCCCTATCCAGGCCACATATATTGTCTCTAAGCTGCTAGAAGTCATACAGCAGGAACCAGTGGCTTTGTGTGGGCTATTGAAGCCTTGATAAGTATATTCCACTTGAATATATTCATCTCAAGGTCAACAACTCCAAGAGTATCATAGTATCTTTTCCCTAGATTCCCCAACAAATAATGTATGGTACCTATGCACTCTAGGTCAACTCACGTATCAGAAAAATATGAAATGGTATAATAGATAGAGTAAAAGCAAAACACAACTTGAAACAAAAAAGCCAAAAGTAGGACACCTGACACAATCTGGAAAGTTGAAAATAACTATGTTTCCATATTTTCCTTATGCAAAATGTAACATACATTCTTAGAAGGATAAGAAACATACCCACTGAAAGGAGCCTTCTTATGCTCCATCTAATGCAGTCACCCAATCTGACCTAAATTTCACAGAGCTTCAATTTTCCAAAAATTTACACACCTGCATAGACATAATAGAAAACATCATTAGCCTATATAATTTCTTGTACGCCATTTCATGTTGGGTAAAATGTTGTATGTCTGTTTAGAGATTGCACCAACACTTTGTTATTCCTACTAAAATGCAAATAATGTCACAAAATAGGCACCTCTTACAGTATACTCTTGGATGTATCCATTCCCAAAAGTTTGGTCAACATTCTAAACCTGATCTGTGACCTTACAATATCTACCTTGGTCCTCTGATCAGCACTCAAAAATCCAAATCCAATGCTTGTCTTCCCTCCATTTGTGATAACGAAGTGTCTCCTTTACTTTGAACTTATAGCTCAGCATCTTGTACCTTTGATTTGCATGTCTATCTTCCTGGTAATGGTGGTGTGGACTTTTCTTCACAGGGTTATGTAGTAACCTCTTTGGTAATGGTGGTTTGTTAATAAATTTCCCCTGTGAATATTTCTTGATTTTTATGAAGCTATCAACAATATTGATTGCATGATGAAATTCAAATATCTGAATAAATAAAACTATCATGCCTCCATAAATGGTGAATTACTCCGCAAAGAAGCACTCCCAGTAAATGGTGAAAATACAAACTTGCTTGGAGTGTTTTTTATATCAGGCGTCAGTTTGTAGTGTTTCCATAGAAACTGTAGGCTATAGCAAGTATGTTCCCAACTGAGGAACTCATACAAGAAACTATCACATCTAACAAATGTAGAAGAATAAACAAACAATAATGTATAGTCCACACAAGGTAGACAAATTTAGAGAAAAGTAAGAAATCAATGAGAGATCTACCATGAGCCTAAAACATACAAAGTTAAATATTTTAAATCTACTTCTATCAGATATGTTAATGATAGAATATCTATTCTATAGATTTGTAATTTATAATAAATAGAATCACCAAATAAATATCTTTGTAGGCATGCAATCATCAAGTCCTAACGAACAGAGAGAAAAATTTCCTTCTGCAAAGATTCCAAATAGTATCAAATGACCTATTTTATATGATAATGAGACTGACAAGAGACAATGAATGGCATATGAGAAATTTATGCAAAACATAGCAAATTCCCATGTACATGTACCTGAGGGACTATCTTCCTCGTGAACAACTACTGGAGACCTTGGTCACAATATTTAGTTTGCAATCACCATCATTGTCCATGGCTACATCAATGTAATGTATGGCTTGACCTCAAACCAATTTGAGGAATAGGGTGTGTGGTAAGTTAGAGAGTGAGAGAATGCATCATTTGGGGGCATAGAAATAAAGATATATTACATTTTTGTGTATATACATGGAGGATATGAAAGGAATTTGAACATGATCATTCTGTCCCATGTCATCTCTATTCACTGTCTTTGCTGATTATATGTAGATCAATGGAATGTTTATTCCTACCATCCACATTACGCTTGTGCATCAAACTAGCGGCCTACAAAAAAGAATTACTAATGTAAAATCAATATATATTATCTAAAATGCAAGAATCTTATAAGCACATAAGAATTGACCTTCAACCAAGGTCCCTCTAAAATGATTCAGATATCATCCATTCATTCACAAGTTGAGGATTTTTTAATAGATAAAGAGAGCCTAACTTTCCTTGGTGAGATCAGGCAACAAGCACATGTAGCTCAACTTTTATATCCAGCTAATGATGTTCGATCATTAGGATAAATAAGCACACAGGAAGCACAAAGGTGGTACTGAGATGCACAAATAAAGACTCACAATGTGATCCAAAATGGGCCTGAATGATGATCACCCTGTAGCAGTAATTCAAGTGAAGTCAATCACTCCATTCATTTTTATCAAGATATGAATATAAAGCTTAAAAATACTAGAGTAGTTGACCAAGAAAAATTGTGGATCATTTGCATTGTAGCACAACTCAACGGTCAAACTAACTATATCACCTATCGAATTTTTGTCCTGGTTCAAGTGTAAACATCTTAGTTCATCCATTGAAAAATTTCGTGCATGTGCATATTGACAATTTCAAACAAAGCCCTATCACAATGGCATGATTGAATTAGATTTGAAAAAATTGTTTATAAGAATGCTTAAATCTTGTGATGTCATCTCCACCAAGACCTTTCCAGTCAAATGTCCACCGACCACATTGGTATCCAAGTTTGTCAGCATGAGAGTCAGTAATGAAAATCTTTAGTGTTTTCTTAGGGAGTGGCATAAAGGTTGACCAGTCACCATATTTCAAAAGCAATAATGGTTTCCTCACTGCTCCTCCTACCGAAATCTCTATGTTCCTATTCCCATCAACCCCACATAAACAAAGATAAACATATCTGTTGTTGTTTCTTTCTATTTAATCATTTTGTACTACTAAATTTCTATTTAAAGGATATTGTAGATGCAATAAGATATTTAGAATAGAAAAAATTCACCATACATTTGATAGGTAAATTAAATAGAGAAGCTAAAACTACATGTGCTGCAAATTTACATCATAGTTCACCTCTGTGTGAACCTAGGTTTAGAGTGTGTAAGGTGTATGCTGTGTTTTATCTTAGTGAGTTGAGGCAGTAAAGTAAGCCACATGGCATACGAGGCTTAAACCTCAAGTCAAACAAGATGTAATGACTTGGGCGTTGTCTTGGGGTTATTACACTGGGTAATACAACATAAACTGGTTAGTTAGTACAATGATGTAAATAGCTTACTGTTTGGAACATCTTTCCTTGACCTCCTTATCCTACTTGACCACATCCTACTAATCAATCCCCTCATTCTCTTCATTGTCCTTTCTTCTGTCCTACTCTTAGTTGCTCTTTGTTATGCGAATTGAATGGAGGTAGAACCATTTAAGCACTCTTTATTCTCATTCTTCCTATTCTCTTTATGTCTTTTCATATTCCTCCTATGAAGCAACTAATTGAACCTATGAACTGAGAACCAATGGAACATCAATTGGAGTTTTAGTTCAAATGTAGTACACTTTTATGTGTGTAATTCAACAAAGGTAGCACATGGAAAACATCCCTAACATGGATTCTATTAGATTATTTGAGGAAATTAGGATTGACTGGAACATGGATAACGTAGGTGTAATGCATGTAGGTATGTATCAACACCATGAAATCACTATTGAAGTTGGACCATGCACATACTTTGTCTAGGAGTTAGATAAGAGCACAACATTAATGACTCAAGAGTCGTATGTTATATAATGTGTCTGATGCATTTGCATTTAAGCATTAGTCAATTACCCTTTTGTTTGGCATGTGGTGGAGATTGTGATTTACTAAATTTGAGATGTAAAAAACGTGTGCAGGTTTGAATATAATTGATCCCAATTTAGGAGCATGGATTTCAGACTCGTTATGATGCCTACTATAGTTCTTTAGAGGACCAACCTATGCAACAAGCAAACAGAATGCAAATCATGCCAATTCTGATATAATTCTTTGGAAACTACTGGAGATTTAAATGGTATTCTATATCTAGACGAGAAAATGGGAATACCTTTCAACCACACTAGCAGTAATAATTTTGAAGAAGCTCTCAGCCAAACATGCCTAAACGAGGTTGAGATTATTGGCCCCTACTTTACCTACAAGTATGAATGACTGTAGAAAAAAAAGGCTTCTTAATATTTTCTAAACAAAATTTCACACGAAGAAGAAATAACTATTGCACTACATTACCGAATTCATAATATAAATTCCAAAAGGAATCGAGTCTGCATATAAAACATTGGAGCCTTAAGGACTTGATATCCTTCTTACCTTAATCAGAGTCACATTTCCTTTAAGGTTATTTCATTCTCAATTTTAACCTAGTCAGCCACGCCTTCAAATGGCAAGCTCCCTTTTAAACGATGTACCTGATTCACCCGAACCCTCTCCTCTTTTAAGTTTCCTCACATGTCGTCCTTCATGTGCCTCCCTCCAGTGGTCTGGAGATTGGGTGCTACTAGAGGGAAGGAGACAGGGTGGGTGTGGAGAAGACTCTGGGAGTACAATCAAATTCGGGGGCCCAGCTGTGGGAAGAGGGGAATAGGGGTGTGAGGAAGAGCGTCTAGCTGTGGTGGGATAGGGAGGAGCGAGCGGAGTGGATGAGGGATGATGAGTCAAATATCTATGGAGTGTCACCCACTTTTGGGGGAGGAGAAGGTCCGCGCCAATAGGGAGGAAAGGGAGTGGGCGCGGCAAAGTTGAAATTTTAATACAATTTAGTTATTGAATTGGGAGGGAGAGTGGGGAAAGAGTATTCTCATTTTGTGGTCAATTATTATATCTAGTCAATTTGTAGCTATTACAAATAACTATATTTACTTTACTTACACTTTATGTATTTGTAAATAAAAGTTGGTTTTAACTACAATTATGATAAATATAGTTAGAATAATTGAAGCCAAATCACATTTTTTTGTACTTTTTGATCACTATTATTAATCACAATTTGGTGCTTCCCACCCTTAAAGGGAGACTTAGGTTTCTTATTGAAGTTGGAGTGATTGTATTTTTTCTTGTACTTGTCCCATACAACAACATTGATATCATGGAGAGACTTCTTTTCATGCTCCTAGTGTCTAATCATTGCAAAAGGATTTGACTAGTGGTATAGTAATCATGTTTTCTGACTAGGATAGAGGGATTTGGTGAAGACTTTCAAAGAAGGTGGGAGTTTATTAACATGGTCTTCTACTTGAACATTTTCATAAAGGTTGTAACCTTTGGTCACAAATTTAGAAATGATATTTTGGTATGTAGGGCTTCATCCAAACAAGGTCAACATCATCTATATTATAGTTAAGAAATGAAAAATAATGCTCAAGAAAGTTATATTCCAGTCCAAATAACTTATATGAAGTCTTCCCAGATTGGAAAGTAGTTGGAATTTGGTGGTAGATGTCATAGTTCATCGGAAAGGACAGATAAAACCATCCTTGACATAATTAGGCAATTCTTTAGATACATAGGAAGGGAAATAGATGTGGATGAAGGAGTAAGTTGAACAACCTTAGATCTAGGAAATAAGTTGTTGAGATGTGATTCAAATACAATGGGATCAAATGTTCATGACAGTAGGATAATACTAAAGGCCTAGACAATTCATCCTAAATTGTAGTTTTTATTTCCAATTGTGAATGTGAAAATTAGAAAAGTGAGTAGGTCTAAGAGGTGCAACATCGTCAAGAGTAGTCATGGTTTTCAAATCCATGTTAACCAAATAGGAAAAATAATAATAAATCTAGTTAGAAACTAAATGGATCTATCTTGAAATTATTGGATGCATAATACAAATATTTATTTTAATTTAACACAAAATAAACCAACATAGTAGTAATAATTGTGATAAAACCAGACGATGGGACTAGAAATGCAAACTCTAGAGTTTGGAAAGTAAGGTTGCAAAACACAATATTTAGAACAAATTATGATGCTCGTAGATCACACTTTCCAATGCTCTATATCCAAGATTCTTTCCATCCTTACTCTGATACGAAAACTAAGTGTATGTGAGAGGGCTATATTAAACTCATTTATCGGCTCACTTGTCACAAAAGATAAGACATCACAAAGTCCATCTAATGCAAGATTAGCAGCAAATACAAACAAGCAAAGCACTAGAAGTGGAAAAAAGATTGTTTTGAAAGTTATGTATATAAAGGAGGGTATACAACTCCATATAAAAAGGAAGAGAATCTTGTTGTCAAAAAGTGGTCAAAAGACCTATATTCTTCCAAAGACCTACTTGTAGCTTTACCATTGTCGTCAAAAAGTGGTCAAAAGGCATAATAAAGACAAATGACCATTAGTGTGTCACTTTTGTGTGTTTACCATTGACGAAGAAAGAGTATATCTAAAGAGAATGTGCATCTTTAATGTGCTCCGCAGTGACAACTCATTCATAATATTTTTTATATTCATAAGACCTACAAGTAGCTTTAACATGAGTTTCATGTGAAGCTTTAACTTTGACAATTTAAGCATGGTCAAAAAGGTGTTTAGAAATAATAATAATTGCTATTAAATATGATCTTACAATGACTACAAAGACCATCACAAATATACATATATATATATATATAATGAAAATATATTCGATTGTAAACTTGTTATGAACTAAAAAATTATAAATTAAAATGAGAAGGGCTTTGAAATAGTAGATTACAACAAACATGAGACTAACAACTTCGGCTCTACGAGATTTTATCAAAATCATTTCGAATTCCACTTGAGCTAGATGTGCAATTTTTAGTTTATTAATATTCCCACACGCTGTATACATCTAGTTACCCTTTTCTTGAGGCCCAAGCCATGCACGTTGTGTATTTAGAACACATACATCGTACTATTATTTTTCTAATATCCTCACATTAACATAAATTTATTTCATAGAATCAAGGAATCATCTCTAACATTATATTCTCAGTTTTATCACAAATATTGCATGAGTATGGGACAAACCCACTAATGCACGAGTAAAAAAAATGAAATGATAGAAGAGGAAATTGGTTGTTATTAGTCCTCCCAAATATGGAAATTGGAAATGTTTCTAATTTCTATTAACTAAAATACGTGTGTAGGTTTGTTTATATGAGTGACCACAAAACAAACTACTCCACTGCCTATGTTAGGTCGTGTGTTGTGGGGATTTAGCTACTATTACAAAGTTAAAAGGGTCGTGTAGGAACAACAACATATGATAGTTCAATGAATAATTATAAAGAATGTTAAAAATCAAACAATGATGTGCTCCCTTTTGAATACTCACACATCAATATTTCTAATGGTATTATTCATGTAGAGGTATCAGTGTGCAATTTTAATACTCATTCATTTTCTCCTGAGCTGAGTTGATAAATTAAATGTTTTCCCTAATTACCTTATCTTTTTTCTCATGTTTAAAAAAATCTGTATTAACCCCATCATACAAGACTTACCTGACTAAATAAAAATGTAATCTTGTAGTTATGATTATTAATAATAAATGTATGTCAATGTAGGTAGTGTTAAAACCGACGTGGAAATTATTACAGTAACAAATTCCATATGGGAAAAGTCCATAAATTTTTATCTAATCTAATGTACAGTAATCATCATCGACAAACGGACATGTCTTATCATTGTACACATTTAAGATCAACACTAAGGATAACTTCTTTGAGAATAATTAATATTTAATCTAAGAAAAAAATTAACAAGGATATATCATATTGATGGTTTGTTGATTAGCTAATTTATCTATGCATGAAACTAATCTCAACAAAGAAAGAAATTATTTTTATTAATGATAAAATTACTAGGATAAAGGGTTTCACTACTACTACATATGTATTTTTTGGGTCAAGGAAATTGTATATCATTTGAAATTTTAGAATCCAATAAGGACATAATTTCCTATATCCTAGAGGTTTCATTACCGATGGTTTCCAAATCCATCATCCTAGTGAACACCGTTTCACGATCATGTTTATGATTTAAGAATGACTATATGGTATCTCAATCCTAGGTTGTCTATATGCCTAATATTTTATCTGACACATAAGATGCATAGATAATCCACATAACATACATTAAACAGTTAATAAAAAATCTAATAGTTTAAACAAGTAGTAATCGACCATGTAAGACTACAGATACGGGAAGCGGGGCTAATATCTATTCCACGGTAAGATGAAATACTATCTACACATTTGAAGATATAATATAAAATCAAAATCAAAATATTATGAAGAAGGTAGTTACATATAAGAGAAGGTCCCTGATTTGCAAAACCACCCTCTAACAAAAGTTGAAATCTCCAATCACGTTCTTTGATTGAGCATGTCTCCATGTCAAGTTGTCAACTTTGTCTCCTAGTTATGGCTAGGGGTTTGGTTAGGGGATCAATGAAATGAGATGTCCTCTCTAGATGTCCCTTTGGTGTTCTAATAATATGCCTTAAGCTTTCAAGTTGATCTAACTTAATCCAACAGTTGTGAGCAATTTGTGTAAATTTATAAATATGAAAAATAAGAGATTTAAGGACCCAACCTCTGATTAAAAGTTTTACATGAATATACTCATGTTAAAAATTGAATTATTCATCTAATAACTTTTGGATCGCCAAATTCTGATAAAAGATGTGAAATCTATAGGCATTTTACTAACTGAGTGTGCTTTAATGATCCTTTGTCCAATTGATGGAGGTGGAGAGTGAGAATTCAATATTTTAGCTTATTTAATGTAAATATGATAGTGTTTGTGATTTCTCATCTTCTTGTTTCGTAAGTTCGATGACTTCTTTCTTGGAAATTGAACAAAAAAATTATGATTTATCATCACCTCCTTGCGTCACTGCGGATTAAACATACAAACTAATTAAATACTAAATGAATTGCATAAAATTTAAAAATCTAAAACAAGTGAAATATATGTAAAATATATAAAACTAAATGAAAAATACAAGAAAAAAATATTATGAATAGACATTCATCACAACCTTGAGCTTGAACATTGCTCATCCTCGAGTAACACAAAAAAACACTCTTTAATATAAATACTTTCAACCAATGTACACGATTCATACTCATATAATGTTTTCATCCCTGCAATTAATATGGCCAAGCACCAAAGGACATCAAAAAAATGCGACTTGTCATATCTCCATTTCTAAATTTTCTTCATAACACTATTTCTTCACCATCATCCTAACTACCATACATTTATAAAGATTTCATGAAAATCGATAAATCTAAGAAAAATCAAAGTATACACGCAACCTAATACTGTGGTATTTTCAATGAAATCAATGGAATATATAAGAGGACAATGGAATGGAGGTAGGGAAGGAAGAATGTGTACCTCTCCTTTATTAGACTAGAGATTGAATTATATTAATGCAAATACATGCACTACACCTTTTTTGTGCTCATTGACATCTCTATTTTTGTGAGACACACCTTGAAGAGGAGTATAGAATAAGCAATAGATAGAGAAGAAGGTTGTGCCACCCCGAGCATAGAAATTGATACACTTCTTGTATGTTTTTATGGATGAAAGGAAAGAGGATGCAAGAAGAAGTGTCTAAGAGGGTTAATTTGGATCATGTGCATCACTTTTTATATGATTAAATACATCAGGTTATTAAATTAATTCACTACAATGAAATTATTATATGTTAACAGGATGTATGGCAATTCTATAGACATGATTCACTAAAAAATAGGAGGAATTTTGTATTTTATCTATGTTGGTTCATCTAGAACCTTTCATCATTTCTAGGGAATATGTTGATTATATTTATTGTCTATAGAGGGTAATTTCTAACCATTGATATGTTTTCAAAAATATAGTTAATATAAAGAATGTATTCCAAACAAGGGGGTTGTATGAAAAATTCTTTGTGCAAACATGAATGAAAATTAAGCCGACTAGATAATAGTTTCAACCAACATATATAGAAAAAACTAAAATATATAATAAGAACAATTTAAGATACATCCAACAAATGCAATCTACATTCAAGTCTAATATGATGAGATTTAAAAAAGATAAATGTGGGTGAAAAGGAGTACGTACCACCAAAACTCCACCTTGATCATAGAATTTTCTCATCCCAAAGAAAACACTAAAATGATGATTGAGGTAAACAATCATCGATACTCATCCAGGTACTCTTGACAACTTGAAAAAAAGTCTAATTAAAAGGAATATGAAAAAGGACTGGCACATTGAACATGGAATCTCAATGATGCAATATATGATTAGTTGGCCATGATGTAATGAATATGTAATTGGTTTTATCAATTATGCTAAATTAGGTGGTGGATCTGACTTTGGCTTCTTCTCGTCATCTAATCTACTTATAGAAAATGTGATGCTGAAATATGAGGAAACTAGTCATCTATAAAATTAGAATGATAAATATTTTGATGCCTCTGTGCATTCTCCTAGTCTACCATAAAATTGACATCAACATCATTAGTATTTGAGTCCTTCACAATATCAACATTGGGATCTAGATCCTCCTCATGCAACACACACATAATCTTGGGTGAATAGTGATCTCCATAGTAAGTCTCTTCATCATAACCCTCAAAATATTATTAATTACATTTTTCCTCAACTTATAATCATCTACATGGTAGGTTCTTCATGGTATCCTTAATGATATTATGGAAAGAAGTCAACTTCATATTCATAATAATAAGAAAGCATGACATCTTGCTCGACGATGGTTCCATTTAGCGTCTGATTTAACTATAGAGGTAAGTCAAGGTAGTTCCACTCAGCATGGTCGTAGTAGCTACAAATTTGACATTAATTGCTTTGTGGTACCGACCAATCTGTTAATGTGATGTGTAAATACTATATTTTTAGTATTAGACTCATAGAAAAAAAATCCAATTAATGTAGATTTATAGCGGATTTTTTAAAAAGAATGTAAGGTAATAAATTATCAAAATCTTGAATATAGAAAACAACTAAAATATATAAGGAAGCTAAAAGAAATTATAGATCCAAATAAAAACTGACATATATAAAATAATCTAAAAGGTTATATAAAACTAAAAAGTTAACAAAAAAGTAAGAAAGAAAAACTCTAACATGATCTTAACAGACTAAAAAGGTAAAATTTTTAGATACCTAATATATACTATTGCATTAATTAATTCACTTAGATAAACACCTCAATATTTTTACCTAATCAAACAAACAATTTGCATTGTCCGAAAGTAGAGTGTAGTATAATTTTAGAATTGAACTCATGGAAGCTGAATGCCAAATGCAGCCTTGGTCTCCGACTCTCCTTGTGACCAAATGAGCTCAGTCAACCATAGTGTAACCGTTGCTAGGTTTTTGTTTTATAAAAGACGAGGGTACATCATTTTTTTCTACAGACTTCAAACATTGCATCAAGCAAAAGTGAAGTGCATTGATCAAAAGGTCTTGGACCATAAAATTTGCTATGTAGACCCATTTCAAACCCATAACAGAATCTCACTCATTCTCCACCATATATTTTAGGGTATAACAAGTAAAATATATATTTTATATTTTATTTGTTATATCTTCAAACATGCCGTGAAAATAAGTAGTGTTTCATTTTGAGTTTTAAAATGGTATCCACCTATCATATTTCTTGAACCATCATGCTCATGATCCATCCATCACTTGCATCAGTCCACTAGCTTCCCCGTGGTCACTATACACATCGAACTTTGCTATTGTTCTTATTCAGCATGCACACATTTATGAGCACGACGACGACCTATGACCGGACAACCCTATGCTGCTGCCAGATCGAATCTTGATCGGTAGAAAATTATGATGCATTGCTATTATGGGGGAAAGAAGCCATATAGCTGCTCCTGCAAGCAGTGGTACCAAGAATCGACTAGCTAGTTATTTAGCAGAACGTACGTCAGCCGACCTTGTCTCCCGGCAGTCAGCTTGCTAGCCTGACGAACGTAAATTTGGTGACATGATCGCAAGAAGAGCAACAAAGCCATTTACATGTTAGATTTCTCTTCCTGGATCAAACTGACGCCTGTTTTATAGGACAACTCTTATAAAAATGTGATAAGATCTAATAAGATTTTGTTATAGAATATCGTTTACGTTTCTCTCTCTTTATTTTTTTTTTAAGATGTTAGATTTTAAAGAGGAGTGAGAAAGAAACACTGCAATGAGATTAGTTTACGTCCTATCCGCAAACTTTATTTTTTCTTACACACTACCAACCAAATCTAGCAGAGCGAGACTATGTATGTTGCAACTTGTAGCCAAATGCAATTTAATACACGTCGCGGTCCACACACGAGTAGGCACAATCATGCATCGAGACCGACGGCAGGGGTCAAAGTGTCGGACTACTAGCTCCCAAGACCTAAGAAGAGTAACAGCAGCGTCCGTGCTACACCCACCCTCTTCTTCTCTGGTTCCACTCACGTTTGGATTGTGGGATATAGCTAGATTGGTATCAATACTGTATTGAGTTACTCCTAGATTCTTAATATGCTCGATTTTAAAAATTATAGAAGGAAAAAAAACCCAAAATGATATACTTTGATAGAAATATTCTCAGGTATAGTACCTCCCAAAAAATATCTCTCAGAATAACCCACTTTTCTGATAAAACGTCAATTAAATTGACACTTTATGAGTAAATATAGGAATAACGTCAAAAGATTTGGAGCTTTTAATAAAAATTTGAAAACGTCAAATAAATTGGTGTTTTCAGTCTTACTTAAAGGGTGAAAGCCGCAATTCATTTGATGTTTTCACTTTGTTTTGATTTCTTTTTTTCAATTTTTTACTAAAAGCTCCAAATCGTCTTACCTGCTGCACTTTGAAAATGTCATTTTATGTGACATTTTATCACTAAAGTAGACTATTCTGGAAAATATTTTTACAGAAGTACTACATCCGGAAATATTTTCGTCAAAGTATATCCTTTTGATTTTTTCCCATTATAAAAACACATAGTTTATGTTTGCTTCTACGGTGCATTGCTGCAGTATTTTTCAGTTGGTTCGGTATATTGCTGGCAGCGAGGTTGTTAGAGGATGAGTTTTATAGGTGGGCCACGAGGTTAGAGTAGTGAGGGATTGTGCGTAAATAAACTTCTGTGGTAGGCTAAAGCTGTCCATTGACGCTCATGCCGTATGGGGTTTCGGCGTGTGGGATGTCGGCGTCCCTCACTTTTGACAAGGAAACGGAAATGCACCATCCACAGCAAGACCAGAAATGCTGGATTCATCATTTTTCTCGTTTCCTATTAACCAAATGTAATTTTTAACCTAGCTACTGGAGCTAAGAATGCAATCCATTACCCTGTAATACAACAAAACAAACACGCCCTAGCTGCTCCTGCTTCCAGTGCCTCCTCCCAGTCGCTTGTTAACAAACCATGATCATTTGTGGTCGATATAGTTACAATAAGGCTAGTCGAGGACGATAGAGTTGTGGATGAGAGTTGTGGATAGGTAGGCTGAAATCGACCAAGTGGGAAACAAGGAAGAAGAGGGTAGGTGGTGTGTACAGATGCCGTACCGATGTTAGGACTTGGCCCCAGGATTTGCTGTTATGGTTTTGTTAAGAAACAGGCTGCACCTTGTTTAAGATGCTGACACGTGTTAAGTGAGTAAAATCCAGACCCTATCATTCAATGGGTAGAGACACGTGTAAATGAATCACAAAAGGAGCAGCCTACTCCTGAGAGAAACCATAACAGCAAATCCGAACTCTAGGACTTTGGAGCTAGTAGCGTGACACTCGACCCCTGCCGTGGGCCCCAACGCATGGTTGCGCCTACCCCGTACCCGTATATGGGACGGCGACGTGTATTAAATTGCATTTGGCTACAAGTTGCAGAATCCAGAGTATAGCTCTGCTTGATTTGGTTGGTAGTGTGTGAAAGAGGTTTGATCCAGAGAATGGAGAAACCTATCACATGCCGGCTTTCGATAGTGGAAACCATTATTTTACTTTAGCCAACAGTAGCATTCACCCGTCAGTCTTGGCAATCCGCAAACTAGCGTGTCAGGCGGCAAGCTAACACTGATAAAATTCAAAACGGCCTCATCTGACATCTCTGACACCCGTGTGTATCTCGATCGTTGATAAACCCATATAATATCCAATTCATCAGCCCACGGCCCTTAAAAATCTATCTCAAGTCCAAATGAATCGAGATATACTATCTTCCAGCCATATTACCATGTGTTATCTTTTTCATCTAGGGGCAATTTGTACGATCCATTTGACATCATCTCACCATATGGTCGATATGCGATATTTGAAATTGTGTGAGGAAATAGTGTTGTTGAGTGAAGCCAAAAATGAGGAGATGGATAGTTAAATTTTGTCATCTCAAGAGGTTGGGTAGCTTGGCCACATTGAAGATTCATGTGTTATTTGACTGTGAGGCATGCATGTTGGCTAATGTTATACTTTCCGAGATTGTTTGAGTTTGTGTTACTCAAGGATGAGCAACATTCAAGTCCTAAGACTTTTAGTGAATGTATATTTGTCTTAATTTAGTCACATTTAAAGTTTAATTTTGCATGCTCATATCATATCTTAGTTAAATTTTCACTTTTAAGTCCTACATTAGCTTTAGCAATCTACTTGGAGTTTGATTGAATTTTTGTCATCTTCACTTGTGCTTCATAAGTTGGTTCAAATTCTATGTTTTTTATCTGCCTTATATGATTTATGGAGCTTTTCCCTAGTTCATTTATTTAGATATGTCATAAACAACATGGTGTTTTTGGTCATTTTGTCATTTAATTTAGCTTATGCCACTGATTATATGTAAGGGTCATATGACAGGTATGTTGTATTCTCTGTTCCAGAATTCAGTTTTCTACAGCCAATGTTTATCCCATATTGCCTACAGCAGGCACCATACAACTCCTTATATGAGCTAGTGGTCCCATAGAGGTTAAGACCTCTCAAAGGCATAAGGATGTTTATCTTGTCTTGTGTATTTCTCAGATTAAAATAAAAATATGCACACTCACGCATTCTTTCATTCGCTCGCCCGACCCGGACAGACTCGGCTCGGCTCGGTGTGTGCGTGGATTTATCTTTTTATGAAATATTTTATTTTGTTTTGTTTCCCAAAATGACACTTTGTTTTCTGTGTTGCGTCATTTGGAGTTCGGTTGACAGCGTTTAAGACACATCAATAAACCTCTCTTGACTACCCATTAAAGTCGGCCATTAAAGCGATGTTAATGACGTACGTTGGAGAGTCCAATAGGTGTGGGCAGTTACCACGGCGGATGAGACGCGCTCCATATAAGGAGGCGTCCGATCTCATTTGAGTAGACAGATATACAAACAACAAATCGACAATGAGATACAAAGAGATATACAACAGTTCCTTTCCTCATATACAACGGTTACCTTACTGTTGTATCGTGGTTCCTTTATTGTTGTACCATGATTATCATACTGTTGTGTTCTGGTTCATTTCCTCCAGTGCAAAGTTGTTGTTCCTTTACTGCTATAGCACGGTTACCTCACTATTGTACACCTGTTCCTTTCCTATTGTACAACTGTTACCTTTGTGCTCCTTTGTTTCTTTCACCACCACAACAAGCCTATTCTCTCGAACACCACCACACCTTACTGCTTACTTGCGTCGACGACTACTTCACGACGCCCATTTTGCTGTTTGCGACCAAGGGCTAAGGAACGAGTTCAACACAACACTCTTGCTTGCACCGAGCGGCTGTACCAGAGTTGGGGTGGCTGAATCTTGGAGATAGACCGTCGGAGATGCTCGTGCTAGGAGCGGCGGAATCTCTCTTGAAGACAGTGTTTCACACACCTTCATCTTCAAGCTATGGTGTTTGATTTCTAAACTCATTCGGCATTTTCTCCGAATCTGATTTACAGTTAATATTACTGTTTCATTTTGGTGGTTAATTGCTTGCAATATCTAATTAACATCTGTCTTACAGAGCTATGACAACCACTAATTTTCCAACATTTTTCAAGACAGATTAATCCGTTTACTGCTTTGCTTTAGATTGTATAAATAATTGCATATACATACCAGTTTGTTCCTAAACAGTTGTTAATTAGATATACATCTTACTGCCTATTTGAGTAATATGGATTTGATAACTATGTTATCGCTTGATGATGTAGCCTCCCTTCATCCAGAATGTTTTTCTAGTTTGCACTTCCATCGTTGGCAACAAAAAATGTGATTTTGGCTCACATCCCTTGGACTTATGTCCACCTTCTTACCTCCTGATGAGTCTACACTTGTAGTGCCTACACCACAGCCAAAAAACCTCCTTCTTGGAGAAGATCAATGTAAGGACCCTGACCTGCGTTTAGGGTTTACCCTGTTTGTTTCGCTTGACCTTGATGCTATAGTGCTTGCTAATCACCTTTGGTGGTGATTAGGGTTTTGTTGTGCTTTGTTGAGAGTTGAGGGGGGGGCTACTTGCAAATCACCCAAGTTTAGAGTTTTGTGTGCAAGTTTACCATCTTGTGAGCCGTTTCCCTCTCTTTGCTTCCTCTAGGGTTGAGAGGAAGGCTTGGGCTTGTTGTTTGAGTTCTTTGGGCCTGAGTTGAGCTTGTTTGGGCCCTGATGTGCTTTGTTTGGGCTTGGATGAGCCTTGTGTCGGCCAAAGCTTGCCTTGTGTCATCCAAGGTGAGTTTGTGTCGACCTAGGGTGAGTGTGTGTCGTCCAAGGAAGCTTTGTGTCGCCCAGTTTCTTGGTGTGTCGCCCAGTAGCTTGTTTGTGTCGCCCAGTAGGAGTTTTTGCTTGTGTCGCCCATGTTGGTTGACCTTGGTTGGTGACACTTGGTGCCTAGCTTGGACAAATGTCTCTTGGTGTGCTAATGTGTTGGCTTGAACCCTAGGACAAGTGTCCCTTGGGTGGATGACACTTAGCATGGTTGTACCTTGGTTTCTCCTCCCCTTCTTCCTATATAAGTGGCTCTTCTCCTTGCCTTAGTCTCCTTTAATCTTTTGGTCTCTCCTCCACCTTGAGTGCACGATATCCCTCTCCATCTTGCTTGTGTTGGATGATACACTCCCTTGGAGTTGAAGTGGTGGCCGATACACCTTCCTGGAGAAGCCTGGTGGACGATAGCTTTGGATCTTGGAGTGCTTCGGATCTTGGAGCTTAAGGCGGGTTGCATGATTTCTAACCCTAACTTCTTTACCTTCTGTTCTTGTCTTTGTTCTTGAGTTAGTAGCTTAGACTTGTACCTTGCATGAGTTTCCTTTGGTGGCCGATATGTCCTTAGGGTTTAGGGTTTCTAGTGATCTAGGGTTTGGATTTCCCTTGAGATAGAGGTTGATGGTGACCTAGTGTTGGGCGATATCCCTTTGTTATGGATGTGTTGGACGATATCCCTTGAGTTGGACGACATGGTTCCCTTTGTTCTTGTGTTGGACGATAGGGTGCTTCCTTTGATGGACGGTAGGGTACCTTGGTGGACGATATGGTGAGTTCTTAGGGTTGGCCGATACCCTGCCAATGTGTTGGGCGATAGGGTGAGCAATGGTTTGTTGGCCGACATGGTAGTGACCATGATGGACGATAGGTTCCTCTTGTGATGAATGACACTCTTGTTCCTCTCTTGGATGCTGGGCCTTGGTCTCTTGGTGGACGACAGGGCTTGATTGATGGGTTGGTTTGGGTTGCACGACATGCAACTAAGTGTAACGGCCGATAGCCCCGACGGGCGTTACATCTTGGTGTGTCGACCGATAGGCCAGGGGTGTGACGCGCGACAGAGAATGGGGTTGTGACGGGCGTCACGCCTCTAGCTTGGGTGAATGTTGGCCGTTAAGCCTTGAGAGTGGTTGTACGATATCAGGAGTACTTCCCTCTCTCCTTTCCTCCCTTCTCTCCTTCTCTGTCCTGGACGTTAGGGGCTGGTTGTTAGCCTGGGATATCGGGCGTCAGGTATCGGCTATGACGGGCGTTGCCCGATGGGGGTGTGTCGCGCGACGCGCGCCACTCTTTGCCTTGTAACGCGGCATTGTGGGCAGGAGGCTGGGTGCAACGTAGCGTTGCCGCCTCCTCATGCCCTAGCTGGGTGGGCTAGCTTTGGTGAGGGTTGTGAGTTGTAGTGAGGGTGTTGTGGTCTTTTGGTGACGGTCACAAGGGTGATGGATGTGGATGTTTATGCTTAAACAAATAACGATTTTAATGCCTTGATTAATAGTAATGATGGTATCAAGAGTAGTAGTGACATGCATGATGAAAGTCTTATGCTTAACTGATGGCAATGATTAATGGTAATGGATAACAACAATAAAGATGATGATCTAAAATGCTTAGTTACGATAATGGCCATATCAGTTCCTTTCATCCTGATCATTATAATCATTGGTATAATACCCAAATAACAAGGAGCATGTAATGCAGGTGTTATGAGATATGATTAAAGGATATAACATATATACTGTCACTTTGTGTGAATATTGTACTTATACCTAAATGTCACCCTGTGTTGATAATATACATTTCTCAGTTATTATGATTGTCTATCTACATCAAGAATGATAATGATAGTAGCATAATTATAGACATAAAGTGATCATCATGTTTACCAGTCGTTGATAAGGGGAATATTTGTAGTTATATTAGTGACTTGCATGATGATGATGAAAATGGTAATGATAACGCTCATCCTATATATATAGTATAATTACATACCTGAAGTGGACACCTCGACTAACTATTTAATATTGAGATGAGGACAAGTCTAGATATAACTGCTTGATGAGGTGTGTTACATATAAGGTCATAAGTTGAAGCATAGAGTCAATAATGAAACTTGGTGGGATAAATCACTTAATCAACAAATGGTGATGGTAATAATAGTATTGAAAGTAATTGGGTTACCTGATGAATGGTAATGGTGATAATAACATGTGACTCTTTTCCTCTAAAGCATGACTATATGAATGAAGTAATTTCCAAGAATATCAGGGTAACGCAGAGTCAAGGATAAATACATAAAACAGTTGCCTTATAATGGGCTTTATATACCCAATCACCAGATAAAGTAAGGTTGACAAATGTAACATCTTGAATGTCATCTCATGTTAGTAAGTATAATCCTTATAACAAACTATGAATTTTGAATACACTAACCATGCAGGTGATGCTTAGCCATGAAAAGGCTATGAGACATATGTGATGAATACATCACACTGATGATTACTCTTGCTAAATAGGTTACATTTATGATGTGTTCGTCCCATGATATTAATGTGAGTTCTGAGTAGCAGTGGCAGTACTTGATGAGGGATTGAGATCCTAGGGTATGTGATGGTCCTTGAAATGGATCTGGATGGTTGGCCAGAGGCCAAGTAATAACAGGTGATGATGAATCCTTGAGATGAATCAGGTAGATGCGGTTACAATAATAGCATAAGGATCAAGTTTATATTTATTTATCTTATGATATATCTTGCATAGATGCTAACTAATCTCAGTGAAATCATATCATGTAGTTGCCTTGATCATATATTCATCATAGCCTGTAATTGATAATGGCAAAAAGGGTTTGCCTAAGAGTTAACCCGGAAAGCATATCGTTGAATAGGCGAGGGTGTTTCTAGCTTAAAAAGGAAGATGGTAAGAGTGCATCTACAGTTATAGACTCTAGGGTATGGAACTAGGTTATAACACTGCTATGTGATGAGCATGGCGAACAGGCCCATGGCTCCGGACAGGTGATGTGATGAGCATGGTGAACAGACCCATGGCTTAGGATACGTGATGAGTTGAGCATGGTGAACAGGCCCATGGCTCAGGTTATGTGAGATGAGGAGCATGAATGCGTTCATGCCGTCATATAGTAGTTTCTGGGACAAAATACAAAACATTGGTTAAGGCCTCGTTTACGTGATTAATCTGTTCTATCTTAATCCCCAGGTTATGTGACAATATATCCTGATCTAATAATCATGTTACCTAGTGATATATCTTATCTTGTCAATCATGTCCCATCGAGAGGTATTTGGTTATATGCTCTTATACAACTGGTAAGCTTGTCGGTAAGAATAGCGTTACTTTATATAGACCATTCTTATTATTTCTATTATCAATTATCTGTTGTTATAGTTTATCCTGCTGAGGTTCTGTAGTTGCGGTGGGGAGTTATGTTTCCCACTGGGACAATGTTCGATTGTCTCACTCCGCTGGTTTTCAGGTGGCCGAGGTAGACATGGTCGTGGTCGTGGTGTTGCGGCCGAGCAGCTTGAAGAGCAGTAGAAGGCAAGCGATGGATATGCTGCTATTTTGGACATTTTGTAGTAGAGTCTAGAGTCATCCCTGTACTCTCAGGTCCTTGGCAGTGTTTTTACGATGTTTTACGATAAACGATCGATGATGTTGGTATATCCTGCTGTTGGTCGGATGTGAGCCTTTCTGTATATGAACAGGTGGTGAACTCATGTGATAGATGAACAACTATTCCTGTAAGCTGTAGACACGCATCAGATCTCGTGTATGTATGCATATGGCATGTTTCTGTGCAGGATGAGGACTGGAAAGTAATAGTTTCACAGTTTATCTGTTTCCCACAATCAATTTTAATTAACCCGTGTTTTCATAATCTGTGGTTATGGTGATTTCCGCACGTTTTCGCGTAACACCTCGTTATCTGTATGATAATGGGATGTGTTGCCACAAGTTTGGTATCAGAGCTCTAGGTTCACTGAGTCTACAGGGATTTAGGACTAGGTTGAGTCTGTTCTTATGAGTTTTCCAGGTCTTCTTATAGAATCTTCTGCCCTCAGCAGAAGAAAGGACAATATGTCTGGAAACCATGAAGAACATGCTCCTGAGCTTAGTGATGCTGCATCAGTTGATGGAGCAGATGGACGAGCACATGAAGATCGGGTGCCTGAGGTCCCCCAACCAGACCCAGCCATACTTGAACACCCTGCCTACCAACAGCTTATGGGGCAGTTAATGGCTACGATGAATCTCATGGTTGAGCGATTACCAGTGCCTCCTCCGCGAGCACATGTTCCCCATGGAGAAGCATCGGGTATCGGGAAGACCTTTGAGCGGCTTCGCCGAGTTGGAGCTTCGGATTATGCTGGAAAGGCTGATCCAACGGATGCAGATCTGTGGCTGACAAGTCTTGAGAAGGCTTTTCGGATCCTTGACATCCCTGAAGCAGACAAGGTAAAGCATGCGGTCTATCTCCTGAAAGGTAGTGTTGGTCATTGGTGGACCATCGAGGAAGAGAAGCGGCCAGGTGAGGTGATCTGTTGGGAAGTGTTCCGGTGCGAGTTCGTCAGCAGATACTTTCCAAAGACGTATCTGGATGAGAAGATTATGCAGTTTGAGAAGTTGCAACAAGGAACGATGAACATTACCGAGTATGAAGCCAAGTTCATGGATCTGTTGAGGTTTTGTCCTCATATGGCAGCGACAGATGAGGAGCGGATCAGACGCTTTGAGAAAGGTCTGAGTACTGAGTTGAAAACACCTGTTTCTGCGTTGGAAAACCGGGAGCGGTTCGCTACGTTTGTGGAATCTGTTTGAAGGATTGAGGGGTCAGTACGGGAGAAGAGAGAATCCATGCCTCACCAAAGACCTGCTCAGTCTCAAGGACAGAGGTCTGGAAACTTCAAGAAGCCGAGATTTTCTACATCGCCAGTATCATCCAGATTCCATAACCAGACGCAAAGGACGATGAGTGGGGGTAGGGATCATAGTAACCTTCCAAGTGGAGCCCCCGACATAGCATTGACATCGGTAACTGGATCTCACAGACCCTATCTTGCACCCAGGATCTGTTACCGATGTAGACAACTGGGACATCTAGCAAAAGATTGTCCAGACGGGAACATGATGATGACACAACCCCAGGGGAAGAATCAGCAGGACCCTCAAAGGAGGCAGCTTCTTAGTAACGATCGAGGGCAGGGACAGACGTCCCCGACAAGTCAGATAAAATATATTCATTCTGATGTTCCATTTCCTGAGCCTGTGTGATAAAAATAAGAAAGTAGATGTTTTTGAACTTCTTTTAGCTAGTCCTATATGGATACAAGTAAGAAGAAAATTCACATTTTTCTAAATATTTCTTAAAATGCTATGTAATCTCTCTTATCTGTGTGATAAAAGATGAGATATAGAAGTGATGCCTGAAAGAAAATCCAAGAATGAAAATCTCTGTGATAAGTGTAGGATAGAAATAAAGTGCACACTACCTAATCTCAGTACTTGTATACCCTGGCCCGGTATATGATTATTGTAGATAAGGCAAGTATGGAACTCTTAGATTGTCATCTTTCTGATTACTCTGATCAAGTAGTCATTTTGAGATAATCTAGAGACTATAATCCAATGAAGTGAGAAGAGCTAAGTGAACATTCTCAACTAAACGGGAAAAGCTGAGTGAACATTCCCAATTAAAGAGAAAAGCTAAGTGAACATTCCTAAGTGAGAAGAGCTAAGTGAACATTCTCAACTAAACGGGAAAAGCTGAGTGAACATTCCCAATTAAAGAGAAAAGTTAAGTGAACATTCCTAAGTGAGAAGAGCTAAGTGAACATTCTCAACTAGACGGGAAGAGCTAAGTGAACATTCCCAATTAAAGAGAAGAGCTAAGTGAACATTCTCCATTATATAGGAAGAGAGCTAAGTGAACATTCCTACACAGGGAGAGCTGTATGAACATTTCCAAATAAATAAGAAAAGTTGTGTGATCATTCCTACATGAGAAGAGTTGCGTGAACATTCCCAATATAGAGGAAGAAGCTAAGTGAGCATTCCAAACTAAATATAGTATAGCTGAATGAACCTTCTCAGACAAATAGAGGAGGCATAGTGGACATATGATGCAATACAGTTGATCAGAGTTCAGCAGCGAAGAGCGTGATGGGTTTCATGAGCCCGGGGAAGGACTAGTCTGTTATCGTAATAGGATAGTTGTCCCGAGTGTTTATAGGTTGAATCAGTGAGGTTTGTCAGTAAGTGAAGGCTGAACTTTAGAAGCCGGCAGGTACGTTGCAGCCTTTTCCAATACCATTGTGGAAATGGGATCGTATGACCATGGGTTTCTGTTACAACCCATATCAGGGTTAGTCAATAAATACCTTGAATTACGTGAAATACCTCAATTAGTGCTAAGTTTTTGTTAAACATCATGAATAATCAAGATAAGACAACATGTGAATCAATAGTCAAGATTTAATCATCTGAGGTAATTAATGATGATAGTAATGATGATTGTTAAGTTAATTGAGTTGAGTTGAGTGTTGACTAATGCAATTAGTGTTGAGTATCAAATTAAATATCATGGTTAGTCAAATAAGCTAAGACGTGAATTAATAGCTGAGATTGAATCACCTGAGGCAATTAATGATGTCAATGCTGATTATTTAGTACATTAAGTTGAATCAAGTAATCACAGTTGTAATTAGAGCTTTGATCTAGTGAAATAGTCCTTTTAGCATGTTTTGTACTTTGAGGTTATAGAGAATTCCGTTCTTGAAATATTGCAAGAAAAATCGTCCAAATCGGACCTACGAGCCATAAGTTGTGACCTTTTTAGTTTCTAGGGTTTAAGTTGCAATTTTCCCAATTATTCATTTTAATGGGGCGGTTGCTTTCTTTCCCTTATCTTCTCCTTTCTCAGCTGACACCCGATAGAACAGAGCCGCAGAAGCGGTGCTTGAGCGGGAGCAGCTGAAGGGGGGGTGCGTGTAGCCGATTTTTGGCGTGATAGCTAGCAATCGAGCTTCCCTCACCTCCGTCCTCCCTTCCCCTTCTTCACCCTTCTCCACCCAAACCTTAACACAGCCACCCAGCCAGGGCGTCAGCCCATAGCTGCAGCAGCAGCTTCACCAGCCATGAAGGAGAGGAAGAGCGGTCGATTAATGGCTGGTTCTCTTCGGTTCAGCAGCACCATCTCCTTCTCTTCTCCTTCCCTTTTCCCTTCACTACCTGCATACCTTGCCCTAGCGGCGCCTCCAACCAGTAGCTCGCCCTAGCCATGGGCGGCCGGCCTGCAACCAGCAGCTATGCAGGCAGCAGATAGGCGCCCCTTGGGAGCAGCTAGCAGCAAGGCGAAGGTGCCTTTGACCTCAGCCTGGAGGTCCCAACCGGAATCCGCAGCCATAGCTACGTCAAGCACCAAGAACGGACACCATCTTCAACTTGTGCGTGAAGGAGCTGCTCTTTGCAGCAGCATGACCGACTAGGAACAACCTGGGAGTAAGAGGCATTAAGGATAGGTAATTCTGACTTCGACTTAAGGTCCAAATCATGAATTCGTAGTCCTAGTCCTTGATTCGGCTTTAATCGAGTTCATCTACAATGAGTTTTCTGTTTCTGCACAGGTTGCACGGCGTGCAAATCAATTTGCACGGCGTGCAAAGTTACAGATAGCAGAACGCGTTTCTGCCCAGGTGCACGACGTGCAAATCAGTTTGCACGACATGCAAAGTTACAGAAAAGTAGAACAAAGGTGCACTGAAGGTGCACGACGTACAGCCCAAGTGCACGTCGTGCACGCTGTTGTAAAGGGCAGAATTAGGCATGGTTGTGGACGTTTTTCGGTGTTTACGAACACACCGAAGTGGGTGAGTAGTAGTTCATTTAGAAATCATTATTTAACTCAATTTAAATGCTTAATTACTTCTGTATCAGTTAGTATAACTTTTAAATAGTGTAGTACATACAATAGAGTATGTTAGATTCATTGGAACTTGAAATACTTGATATGCTTAATGAAAATGATGAAATTTCCTGTATTATGGTTGCAATGTGTTTGTTGATGTAAAAATGAATGTTTAGCATGGAATATGGATAAATGATATTGAATCATGTTTAAGGAGGACAAATGTTATATATGTGTTTCAAGTAATGTTCAGAATGTGCAGTAAGTACGGAATGTGATATTCTTGTTTTAAATGGTTATATGTTAATCAGTTGATAGACTTAGGTGCCCTAACACCGTAGAACCCCTTTGACAGATCTGCTTCTTAGGGGTGAAACTCGTATCCAACATCAACCGGTTGAGTAATTCTGGTGGCACGAGGGTTGATAGACAGTGTCCAACACCAACCGATTGAGTAATTTCGGTGGCACTGGGGTAAATAATAAATAAAGTAAAGGGTTATCCAACACCAACCGGTTGAGTAATTCTGGTGGTAACCCAGTGTTGACTCCCTGCGCCTGTGTACTCAGGTTAGAGGAGGAGTCTAGAGCACTCATAATAGTGCATTGAGGCCGTAGAGCCTATGAGTCAGGCCGGAGAGCCTGGGGTCCTGTGGCAGAGCAGGGCTGGCGTCAGACTTAGCATTTCCTGGGTGTGTCACTAAGTCTTGTACGGTGGGATCGTAGTTCGCTACGGATCTTTATATGCAGGGTACACTGCATATGATTAGGGCATAATAATAATATAAATTGGTACTCATATAGGATCATAGTAAATTAAAGTATTCGAACTTTTGTGCTATTTCTTTATATCTGTTTATCTGTTCCAATTATCTGCTATTGCATGGAAATGTGATTATATTCTGTAAATCTGTTATGTTATTAGAACTGTCCTGCTTAGTACTGTACTTATGCTTATTTCAATTTTATAAACCTGATGAGTTGTTTAGTGATAGCTAAATGAAAGGCTATTCACTGAGCGAGTAGGCTCATACCTCTACTCAAAACATTTTCAGGTCGTCAGCAGCAGGAATCGGAAGGATCGTTTCATCCTAACGTCTAGTCCATAGAAGGTTTGTAGTTAGTCTAGTTAGAGGTCTCTTAGTCCTTTCCCCTCGGTCCTTGGGACATGGTGTGGGTGAGAGAGAATGTGTATAAAGATGTAAATTAACTGTTATATTTAATTTATGTTGAACAATGTAATTTGCAGTAGACTTTGTATATATTCCTGTCAGTTTAATAGAAATGCTTCTGCAGTTTGTTTAGTTTCATTTTACAGTATAAATCAGATTTTCCTATTAATGTCTTTAAAAATGTTTTTAAAAGTCATGAGAGGTTTGTCTAGTGTGTAATCCCTCCCTCGCGCCCTAATCTCGTGATTAGTGTGTAATGCGAGATCGGGGTGTGACCGTTTTGGTATCAGAGCATAGGTTGAGTATATGAATACTCTAAGTCAAGGTCAGGGGACGATAGGAGACCAATAGGATTAGGACTTAAGTGTCTCCCTTCTAACTGCAATTTTCTAACAGGAAGTGTTCTGTTATACTATTGCAGATGGCAGGAAGAGGATGTGGTCACGAGAACCAAGTAAAGAGTTTATGTTGAATCGTCAGGGATCATTAGGGTCGAAAGATAGAGTTATAAGTGAGAAAAATAAGAAGTGATATGTCTTTAGCTCTGGGAGGTCTGAGTGTTTAGATACCCTGGCCAGGTGTCTGAATACTTAGATTGACCAGTATCAAGCTACTCTGTCTATTCTTCTCTGGATGCCCTGGCCAGGTATGCAGAGGAAGGATAGGCTAGAGAGAAACCATAGAAATCTTAGGGTTAAGAAACTGGAAATTAATACAGGAATAAGAGATTAAACATAGGATGCGATGCAACTCTTGTCTATTATTGCTTATTTGATTGGAAATCACTAGAAATGCTCTTATATGTATGGATTTAGATTTTCAGTTTATAGAATAAATATGATTCTTTTATATTGTTGTGTGTCATGAAGTGATTTAGTTATTGTTTATATTCTTTGTATTAAGTATACCAGAAGTTATGTTTAAATGAGTTTGCTCTGAGTGGATATTCATTCCACATGTTTAAGATTAATAGGGGTAGATTAATCTTGAGTAGCTCTTGGCTTCAGGACTATAGGTTCGGCCTGGTCCGGCTGGCAGGATGTGTTACTAGGATCTAACGACTCTTATTAAGAATATAATGAAAGTAGACTCTGGATAATTTAGACCCGCACATAATGAGAATGTATATACACTAGGATGTTTTAATTATGATAAGAAGTCTAAGTGTTCTTTTGTCTTGAGAATTAGGGTTTGAGAAGCATAGACCCTAATTGGCCCAAATTAGGATTTTAATGACATATGAGTACAGAATTTGATAAATAGAATGTCTCACTAAATGATTTTTTAGTATTTTATGTGTAACTCTGATTTAGCTCAAATTTGGATATGATTTGGATATATAAAATGTAAACAACATTGGAAAATATCAGAATTTTTGAAGAATGTTCTGACATATTTATCGGCCGAGTTTACAACTCGACCGAACCTGCTGCAGACTGCTATATGGCAGAGTACTGTTTGATTTTTAATTAATTATTAGTAACTTTAAATGATCTCAAATTTTTACTGCAGGTCTGAAACTTCATTAGGTACAATATATAAAATTTCCAGAATTTTTGGAGCTTCTTTTAGCTATTTAATAAACGAATTACAGAAACTATTGTGAAAAAACTGAATTTTCAGCCAATATATTAAGGTTGAGTGTTGGGTTAATATGCTATTGACCCAAGCAACTCAAATTGATCTATATGATCGATCACACATACACACAATAATGCTATGTTATTGATATGGACCAAAACCCTAGAATGATTAAAGTTGTAGTAGTTTAAGGGATATCATTAGTGATGTAACCTTGAATACTAGAACTTTGTAAAATAAGACCTTGAGATTTGTCCTACGAAAAGTAAACTGGCTTTGATAGTGATCTAGGGTTTTGAAGTAGATAATCTGAACGGTACATGAACAACATGAAATGATTTAGAAAAAAGAGTAAGACATAAACTTGAAATGTAACAATAAGAGAATAGCATAGAAAGCGGAGTATTATCCGATATATGATCTAAAGATAGTTGATGTAGTTCATGTTTTTAAGACATGGCGTCACCATCTTTATGATGTGACAATAGATTATCACCCTGGTAAAGAGAATGTGGTGGCTGATGCTTTCAACAGAAAGTCAAGTTCAACAGTTAATGCATTCTCTATGACAGGTTTCAATAGAGACCTGTTAGTAGAAATGTGGAAGCTGAACTTAGACTTAGGGGTGACAACACAAAGTGATTTGATTGTACAGATGTAAGTTAAGCCTACTTCTTATGATCAGATCAAGAAACTACCCTAGGGTGATAGTAAGTTAAACCAGATCATGCATGACATGATAGGAGGAAAAGAGACCAGAGTTGAAGTTTTAAGATGATAAGGTGTTATATTAGCATGACATGTTGTGTGCACCTCGAGATAGTGTTTTGAAAGAAAAGATTCTTATGGAAGTGCATGTATTGATGTATGCTATGCTTTCAGGAAAACACTAAGATGTATATGAATCTCAAGGAGTTGAAACAGATGGTCAGATAGGCAGAAGGATGTAGCTGAGTATGTGGTTAGAAGTAGTGTGTGCCTGTAGGTTAAGGCTGAACCCTAGAAATCTACAGCTACCTTGTAATCTTTTCTATGCCTGAATGGGAATGGGAATTTATCACAATGGAATTTGTGGTAAGATTACCCAGGACACCAGAGGTTGTGATTTGATATGAATGATTGTGGATAGACTAATTTAGTCTGCTCACTTTCTTCATATTAAGTCAACCTTTGATGTCTCGAAACTTGACTAAGATATACATGAATGAAATAATTAGGTTGCCTGGTAATCCAATTTCAATCATATCATATCGAAATACTAAGTTCACATTTAGGATTGTAGAAACAGTTGCATCGTGCTTCGGGCACAAAGTTAAGATTCATTATAACCTTTTCAACCGCAGACGGATGGCCAGTCTGAGAGAACCATTCAGACTCTTGAGGACATGCTGAGAGCATGTGTTTTGCTTTTCAATGGAAGTAGGGATGAACATTTAAGTCTTATAGAGTTTGCTTAGAGTGAATGTTGAGTTTTGAAATACACAAATGATAATGGTACGGTTTTGGTATAAACACAGACAATACAAATTTGATAAACCATTAGGTGCATGATTTCAAGATAGTAAGATAGCATTAAAATATGCAAATAAATCTAGTTGCATGCTTCCCGTTAAGTTAATGTGTGTAACTTAACATCTACATGAATCGGCACATTTCATTGAAATATCATTAGAAACTCTCAAGTACTATTGAATATTCGTGTTATGATACGTAAATAACTCTTAATTGAGTTATGTGATGCAAAAACCAGGGATTTGGTTAATATGCACGATCTTCGAGAAATTTTAGATAATTAATAAATATTACAGATGGTTTCTTATAGGTGAAGTAAATTACACTTATTGGTGTAATAAGATGTTCAATTACATGAAATTCAGTATGTATGTGCCAAAATTGATTTGAATTTGGAATATTTATGAATTTTTAATCTGCCTGCATGCATGATATAAAGATTACTCAGTAAATACAATGATTTTGAAATATACTGCTCTGCCAGTTGTATAATGATACCGTATTGTGATTTGAATTGCAATCAAACAGATGAGATAACGGAAACCCTAAGAGTAGGGTGTTGCCATGTGATTAGTGAATGAGATAACCCTAAGAGTAGGGTGTTGGCATGTGATGAATGATTAAGGAAAATGAAAACCCTAATGATAGGGTGTACGATGAATCAAGTATCTTGATATCAATTTTCATTATAAGATGTGATGATGTTTAACAGTTAAATTGCATGATTTAATTTTAGTACCAAATTGATATGCATTCTGTTTATTTAAGAATTTTAATTTGTCTGCATGTATAGTATGATAATTTCTCAGTAATTACCATAAATTGAGATACTGTTATAGCAGTTCTGGAAAGACAATGTTTGTGGGATGGTATGGAATCAGATCAAATATGTCCTAGGTTGAGGGACCTATACAGATGGTTGATCAGAGGATCAAGAAACTCACGAGTTGTGAGATACCATTAGTGATAGTATTTCGGAGAAATCTTAACCTAGAGGAAGCTACGTGGGAACATTAGTCAGAGATGAGTAACAAGTTTCCTTTTCTCTTTTAGGAATTTCGGGATGAAATTCTTATAAGGGAGGGAGATTGTTACGACCCATATCAGGGTTAGTCAATAAATACCTTGAATTACGTGAAACACCTCAATTAGTGCTAAGTTTTTGTTAAACATCATGAATAATCAAGATAAGACAACATGTGAATCAATAGTCAAGATTTAATCATCTGAGGTAATTAATGATAATAGTAATGATGATTGTTAAGTTAATTGAGTTGAGTTGAGTGCTGACTAATGCAATTAGTGTTGAGTATCAAATTAAATATCATGGTTAGTCAAATAAGCTAAGACGTGAATTAATAGCTGAGATTGAATCACCTGAGGCAATTAATGATGTCAATGCTGATTATTTAGTACATTAAGTTGAATCAAGTAATCACAGTTGTAATTAGAGCTTTGATCCAGTGAAATAGTACTTTTAGCATGTTTTGTACTTTGAGGTTATAGAGAATTCCGTTCTTGAAATATTGCAAGAAAAATCGTCCAAATCAGACCTACGAGCCATAAGTTGTGACCTTTTTAGTTTCTAGGGTTTAAGTTGAAATTTTCCCAATTATTCATTTTAATGGGGCGGTTGCTTTCTTTCCCTTATCTTCTCCTTTCTCAGCCGACACCCGATAGAACAGAGCCGCAGAAGCGGTGCTTGAGCGGGAGCAGCTGAAAGGGGGGGTGCGTGTGGGCGATTTTTGGCGTGATAGCTAGCAATCGAGCTTCCCTCACCTCCGTCCTCCCTTCCCCTTCTTCACCCTTCTCCACCCAAACCTTAACACAGCCACCCAGCTAGGGTGTCGGCCCATAGCTACAGCAGCAACTTCACCAGCCATGAATGAGAGGAAGAGCGGTCGATTAATGGCTGGTTCTCTTCGGTTCAACAACACCATCTCCTTCTCTTCTCCTTCCCTTTTCCCTTCTCTACCTGCATACCTTGCCCTAGCGGCGCCTCCAACCAGTAGCTCGCCCTAGCCATGGGCGGCCGGCCTGCAACCAGCAGCTATGCGGGCAGAAGATAGGCACCCCTTGGGAGCAGCTAGCAGCAAGGCGAAGGTGCCTTTGACCTCGGCCTGGAGGTCCCAACCGGAATCCACAACCATAGCTACGTCAAGCACTAAGAACAGACACCATCTTCAACCTGTGCGTGAAGGAGCTGCTGTTTGCAACAGCATGACCGACTAGGAACAACCTGGGAGTAAGAGGCATTAAGGATAGGTAATTCTGACTTCGACTTAAGGTCCAAATCATGAATTCGTAGTCCTAGTCCTTGATTCGGCTTTAATCGAGTTCATCTACAATGAGTTTTCTATTTCTGCACAGGTTGCACGGCGTGCAAATCAATTTGCATGGCGTGCAAAGTTACAGATAGCGGAACGAGTTTCTGCCCAGGTGCACGGCGTGCAAAGTTGCACAAAAGTAGAACAAAGGTGCACTGAAGGTGCACGGCGTACAGCCCAAGTGCACGGCGTGCACGCTGCTGTAAAGGGCAGAATTAGGCATGGTTGTGGACGTTTTTCGGTGTTTACGAACACACCGAAGTGGGTGAGTAGTAGTTCATTTAGAAATCATTATTTAACTCAATTTAAATGCTTAATTACTTCTGTATCAGTTAGTATAACTTTTAAACAGTGTAGTACATACAATAGAGTATTTTGATTCATTGGAACTTGAAATACTTGATATGCTTAATGAAAATGATGAAATTTCCTGTATTATGGTTGCAATGTGTTTGTTGATGTAAAAATGAATGTTTAGCATGGAATCTGGATAAATGATATTGAATCATGTTTAAGGAGGAAAAATGTTATATATGTGTTTCAAGTAATGTTCAGAATGTGCAGTAAGTACGGAATGTGATATTCTTGTTTTAAATGGTTATATGTTAATCAATTGATAGACTTAGGTGCCCTAACACCGTAGAACCCCTTTGACAGATCTGCTTCTTAGGGGTGAAACTCGTGTCCAACATCAACCGGTTGAGTAATTCTGGTGGCACGAGGGTTGATAGACAGTGTCCAACACCAACCGATTGAGTAATTTCGGTGGCACTGGGGTAAATAATAAATAAAGTAAAGGGTTATCCAACACCAACCGGTTGAGTAATTCTAGTGGTAACCCAGTGTTGACTCCCTGCGTCTGTGTACTCAGGTTAGAGGAGGAGTCTAGAGCACTCAGAGTAGTGCATTGAGGCCGTAGAGCCTATGAGTCAGGCCGGAGAGCCTGGGGTCCTGTGGCAGAGCAGGGCTGGCGTCAGACTTAGCATTTCCCGGGTGTGTCGCTAAGTCTTGTACGGTGGGATCGTAGTTCGCTATGGATCTTTATATGCAGGGTAAACTGCATATGATTAGGGCATATTAATAATATAAATTGGTACTCATATAGGATCATAGTAAATTAAAGTATTCGAACTTTTGTGCTATTTATTTATATCTGTTTATCTGTTCCAATTATCTGCTATTGCATGGAAATGTGATTATATTCTGTAAATCTGTTATGTTATTAGAACTGCCCTGCTTAGTACTGTACTTATGCTTATTTCAATTTTATAAACCTGATGAGTTGTTTAGTGATAGCTAAATGAAAGGCTATTCACTGAGCGAGTAGGCTCATACCTCTACTCAAAACATTTTCAGGTCGTCAGCAGCAGGAATCGGAAGGATCGTTTCATCCTAACGTCTAGTCTATAGAAGGTTTGTAGTTAGTCTAATTAGAGGTCTCTTAGTCCTTTCCCCTCGGTCCTTGGGACATGGTGTGGGTGAGAGAGAATGTGTATAGAGATGTAAATTAACTGTTAAGTTTAATTTATGTTGAACAATGTAATTTGCAGTAGACTTTGTATATATTCCTGTCAGTTTAATAGAAATGCTTCTGCAGTTTGTTTAGTTTCATTTTACAGTATAAATCAGATTTTCCTATTAATGTCTTTAAAAATGTTTTTAAAAGTCATGAGAGGTTTGGCTAGTGTGTAATCCCTCCGTCGCGCCCTAATCTCGTGATTAGTGGGTAATGCGAGATTGGGGTGTGACAGTTTCGTAGTTGGCCTACCCAAGACAGCTAGAGAACATGATTCCATCTGGGTGATAGTGGACAGATTGACAGAGTCTGCCCACTCCTTACCTGTAAAGATGTCATAAACAGCTGAGAAGCTCATTAGAATGTATATGGATGGGATGATACGTTCGCATGATGTGCCAGCAATAATAAGTTTCGGACAGAGGTCCTCAGTTCACGAGTCGTTTCTGGAATATACATCTTAGTTTAATAAGAGTTGGCCTACGACGACAGTTTTGGGAAGAGCATCGACCTGGCACCTTGTGAGACTTTGCATGGAAGAAAGTGCAAACCTTCTTTGAGTTGGGAAGAGTCCGGTGAGTGTCAGCCGTTAGGTCGTGAGTTAGTCCAGCTAACAATAGATAAGATCAAAGTGATATAGCAACAATCGAAAGTAGCACAGTATAGGTAGGAGTTTAATGCAAACAATCGCCGACGATCTTGGAGTTCCAGGTAGGAGACAAATGTATCTTAAAGTCTTGCCGTGGAAAGGTGTGCTAAAGGTATGGTCGGAAGGGTTAGATAGCTCCCAGATATATGGGGCCTTACTCAGTCATAACACGTGTTGGCAAAGTAGCTTATGAGTTAGAATTGCTTACAGAGTTGCACAGGTTGCATCCAGTGCTTCCTGACAGTATGTGGAAGGGAAGTCATCCAGATTCAGGTACCGTGATGTAGTCAGTTGAGGTTGAGCTTGATGCAGAAGTGACCTATGAGGAAGGTCATGTGGCAATCAAGAAGCTGAAGAGGAAGGATCTGGTTCTTGTGAAGGTTCTTTGGCAGCATCGTGACATAGAGGAAGCCACGTGGGAGATTGAGGAAGAGATGAGGAGGAAGTATCCCTCGCTTTTCTCTTCGGATTTCGGGGATGAAATCCCTTAAAGGGGGTTAGCTTATAAGGACCCTGACCTGCGTTTAGGGTTTACCCTGTTTGTTTCGCTTGACCTTGATGCTTTAGTGCTTGCTAATCACCTTTGGTGGTGATTAGGGTTTTGTTGTGCTTTGTTGAGAGTTGAGGGGGGGTTTACTTGCAAATCACCCAAGTTTAGAGTTTTGTGTGCAAGTTTACCATCTTGTGAGCCGTTTCCCTCTCTTTGCTTCCTCTAGGGTTGAGAGGAAGGCTTGGGCTTGTTGTTTGAGTTCTTTGGGCCTGAGTTGAGCTTGTTTGGGCCCTGATGTGCTTTGTTTGGGCTTGGATGAGCCTTGTGTCGGCCAAATCTTGCCTTGTGTCATCCAAGGTGAGTTTGTGTCGACCTAGGGTGAGTGTGTGTCGTCCAAGGAAGCTTTGTGTCGCCCAGTTGCTTGGTGTGTCGCCCAGTAGCTTGTTTGTGTCGCCCAGCAGGAGTTGTTGCTTGTGTCGCCCATGTTGGTTGACCTTGGTTGGTGACACTTGGTGCCTAGCTTGGACAAATGTCTCTTGGTGTGCTAATGTGTTGGCTTGAACCCTAGGACAAGTGTCCCTTGGGTGGACGACACTTAGCATGGTTGTACCTTGGTTTCTCCTCCCCTTCTTCCTATATAAGTGGCTCTTCTCCTTGCCTTAGTCTCCTTTAATCTTTTGGTCTCTCCTCCACCTTGAGTGCACGATATCCCTCTCCATCTTGCTTGTGTTGGCCGATACACTCCCTTGGAGTTGAAGTGGTGGCCGATACACCTTCCTGGAGAAGCCTGGTGGACGATAGCTTTGGATCTTGGAGTGCTTCGGAGCTTGGAGCTTAAGGCGGGTTGCATGATTTCTAACCCTAACTTCTTTACCTTCTATTCTTGTCTTTGTTCTTGAGTTAGTAGCTTAGACTTGTACCTTGCATGAGTTTCCTTTGGTGGTCGATATGTCCTTAGGGTTTAGGGTTTCTAGTGATCTAGGGTTTGGATTTCCCTTGAGATGGAGGTTGATGGTGACCTAGTGTTGGGCGATATCCCTTTGTTATGGATGTGTTGGATGATATCCCTTGAGTTGGATGACATGGTTCCCTTTGTTCTTGTGTTGGACGATAGGGTGCTTCCTTTGATGGATGGTAGGGTACCTTGGTGGACGATATGGTGAGTTCTTAGGGTTGGCCGATACCCTGCCAATGTGTTGGGCGATAGGGTGAGCAATGGTTTGTTGGCCGACATGGTAGTGACCATGATGGACGATCGGTTCCTCTTGTGATGAATGACGCTCTTGTTCCTCTCTTGGATGATGGGCCTTGGTCTCTTGGTGGACGACATGGCTTGATTGATGGGTTGGTTTGGGTTGCACGACATGGAACTAAGTGTAACGGCCGATAGCCCTGACGGGCGTTACATCTTGGTGTGTCGGCCGATAGGCCAGGGGTGTGACGCGCGACAGAGAATGGGGCTGTGACGGGTGTCACACCTCTAGCTTGGGTGAATGTTGGCCGTTAGGCCTTGAGAGTGGTTGCACGATATCAGGAGTACTTCCCTCTCTCCTTTCCTCCCTTCTCTCCTTCTCTGTCCTGGACGTTAGGGGCTGGTTGTTAGCCTGGGATATCGGGCGTCAGGTATCGGCTATGACGGGCGTTTCCCGATGGGGGTGTGTCGCGCGACGCGCGCCACTCTTTGCCTTGTAACGTGGCATTGTGGGCAGGAGGCTGGGTGCAACGTAGCGTTGCCGCCTCCTCATGCCGTAGCCGAGTGGGCTAGCTTTGGTGAGGGTTGTGAGTTGTAGTGAGGGTGTTGTGGTCTTTTGGTGACGGTCACAAGGGTGATGGATGTGGATGTTTATGCTTAAACAAATAACGATTTTAATGCCTTGATTAATAGTAATGATGGTATCAAGAGTAGTAGTGACATGCATGATGAAAGTCTTATGCTTAACTAATGGTAATGATTAATGGTAATGGATGACAGCAATAAAGATGATGATCTGAAATGCTTAGTTACGATAATGGCCATATCAGTTCCTTTCATCTTGATCATTATAATCATTGGTATAATACCCAAATAACAAGGAGCATGTAATGCAGGTGTTATGAGATATGATTAAAGGATATAACATATATACTGTCACTTTGTGTGAATATTGTACTTATACCTAAATGTCACCCTGTGTTGATAATATACATTTCTCAGTTATTATGATTGTCTATCTACATCAAGAATGATAATGATAGTAGCATAATTATAGACATAAAGTGATCATCATGTTTACCAGTCGTTGATAAGGGGAATAGTTGTAGTTATATTAGTGACTTGCATGATGATGATGAAAATGGTAATGATAACGCTCATCCTATATATCTAGTATAATTACATACCTGAAGTGGACACCTCGACTAACTATTTAATATTGAGATGAGGACAAGTCTAGATATAACTGCTTGATGAGGTGTGTTACATATAAGGTCATAAGTTGAAGCATAGAGTCAATAATGAGACTTGGTGGGATAAAGCACTTAATCAACAAATGGTGATGGTAATAATAGTATTGAAAGTAATTGGGTTACCTGATGAATGGTAGTTGTGATAATAACATGTGACTCTTTACCTCTAAAGCATGACTATATGAATGAAGTAATTTCCAAGAATATCAGGGTAACGCAGAGTCAAGGATAAATACATAAAACAGTTGCCTTATAATGGGCTTTATATACGCAATCACCAGATAAAGTAAGGTTGACAAATGTAACATCTTGAATGTCATCTCATGTTAGTAAGTATAATCCTTATAACGAACTACGAATGTTGAATACACTAACCATGCAGGTGATGCTTAGCCATGAAAAGGCTATGAGACATATGTGGTGAATACATCACATTGATGATTACTCTTGCTAAATAGGTTACATTTATGATGTGTTCGTCCCATGATATTAATGTGAGTTCTGAGTAGCAGTGGCAGTACTTGATGAGGGATTGAGATCCTAGGGTATGTGATGGTCCTTGAAATGGATCTGGATGGTTGGCCAGAGGCCAAGTAATAACAGGTGATGATGAATCCTTGAGATGAATCAGGTAGATGCGGTTACAATAATAGCATAAGGATCAAGTTTATATTTATTTATCTTCTAATATATCTTGCATAGATGCTAACTAATCTCAGTGAAATCATATCATGTAGTTGCCTTGATCATATATTCATCATAGCCTGTAATTGATAATGGCAAAAAGGGTTTGCCTAAGAGTTAACCCGGAAAGCATATCGTTGAATAGGCAAGGGTGTTTCTAGCTTAAAAAGGAAGATGCTAAGAGTGCATCTACAGTTATAGACTCTAGGGTATGGAACTAGGCTATAACACTGCTATGTGATGAGCATGGCGAACGGGCCCATGGCTC
Organism: Alisma plantago-aquatica; assembly: GCA_963693085.1. Taxonomy (NCBI): domain Eukaryota; kingdom Viridiplantae; phylum Streptophyta; class Magnoliopsida; order Alismatales; family Alismataceae; genus Alisma; species Alisma plantago-aquatica. The sequence goes on along the minus strand of OY856411.1, from coordinate 1,002,657,827 downwards.
CGGACAGGTGATGTGATGAGCATGGTGAACAGGCCCATGGATCAGGATACGTGATGAGTTGAGCATGGTGAACATGCCCATGGCTCAGGTTATGTGAGATGAGGAGCATGAATGCGTTCATGCCGTCATATAGTAGTTTCTGGGACAAAATACAGAACATTAGTTAAGGCCTCGTTTACGTGATTAATCTGTTCTATCTTAATCCCCAGGTTATGTGACAATATATCCTGATCTAATAATCATGTTACCTAGTGATATATCTTATCTTGTCAATCATGTCCCATCGAGAGGTATTTGGTTATATGCTCTTATACAGCTGGTAAGCTTGTCGGTAAGAATAGCGTTACTTTATATAGACCATTCTTATTATTTCTATTATCAATTATCTGCTGTTATAGTTTATCCTGCCGAGGTTCTGTAGTTGCGGTGGGGAGTTATGTTTCCCGCTGGGACAATGTTCGATTGTCTCACTCCGCTGGTTTTCAGGTGGCCGAGGTAGACGTGGTCGTGGTCGTGGTGTTGCGGCCGAGTAGCTTGAAGAGCAGTAGAAGGCAAGCAATGGATATGCTACTGTTTTGGACATTTTGTAGTAGAGTCTAGAGTCATCCCTGTACTCTCAGGTCCTTGGCAGTGTTTTGACGATGTTTTACGATAAACGATCGATGATGTTGGTATATCCTGCTGTTGGCCAGATGTGAGCCTTTCTGTATATGAACAGGTGGTGAACTCATGTGATAGATGAACAACTATTCCTGTAAGCTGTAGACACGCATCAGATCTCGTGTATGTATGCATATGACATGTTTCTGTGCAGGATGAGGACTGGAAAGTAATAGTTTCACAGTTTATCTGTTTCCCGCAATCAGTTTTAATTAACCTGTGTTTTCATAATCTGTGGTTATGGTGATTTCCGCACATTTTCGCGTAACACCTCGTTATCTGTATGATAATGGGATGTGTTGCCACAATCAACCTGAACCCGTTGTTCCTGAACCGGTTGTCCCCACTCCTGTTTCTAAGGAAACTGATTACCTTTGTCATGGTAGGATCCTATCAGCCTTATCCAATGAACTGCTTGACATCTACCATAGGATCCCAACTGCTCTTGAACTTTAGACTACCTTAGACTCTAAATTTGGTCTAGAAGAACACTGGTCTTGAGCGTTACGCCTTTGTTGAATGGCTAACATATAATATGGTTGATGATAAACCTATTTCAGCTCAAGTCCTAGAATACCAAAACTTAGTGTCTAAATCCATGGCTAAAGGTTACAACCTTGATGAGAATGTTCAAGTAGTAGCCCTCATAGAGAAACTCCCTCCTTCATGGAAGGATTTTGCCAGGACCGTTAGGCATAAACAAGGGAACATGTCCATGACATCCTTAGCTAAATCCCTACAAACCGAGGATAGACGTAGGGAATAAGATGGGAAGTCTAACCCATCTGTCAATATGGTTATAGGTGATAAGACTAAAAAGAAACCCAACCAATCTCATCTCCATAAGAAATCTAAACCTTCCTTTAAGGGTCGCAACCACAACCAAAATCAGAGTAATAATAATCGTGATCAAGGAGAAAAACGTGCCTTCTTTGTATGTGATAAACCTGACCACTTAGCGAATGTGTACAGATTTTGCAAAGGTCAGAGAAAGTAGAATGACCAGACTCCTAAAAATCTTGAAGTAAATATGATCATTGTGGGGGAGGTCCCTTCTTCTTCTATAGAAAGGTTATAAAATCCTTCTATTCTTTTTGCTGACTTATCCTCAGATTGGTACTTGGACTCCGGTGCCACCTGCCATATTTTCTTTGACCAATCCCTCTTTTATACCTACCAGGCAAAATCCCACAGAGTGATCAAATGGGGAGATCATTCATCCACCATCCTGATTGCTGGCTTTGGATGTGTTGACATAAAGCTTACTTCTGGGAATGTCCTTAAATTACATGATGTCCAACATGTACCTTCTTTCCATAGAAATCCGATTAGTCAAGTTGTTTTACAACATTCAGGTTATACCTTATTATGTCAAGGCAATAGAGTTGTAATTTCTAAGAATGGTTCTTACATTGGTCTTGGATACACTTGTAGCGGTTTGATTAAACTATCTTCTATTTCATGTAATGCTTCTTCTAGTAATGAATTATCTTCTACTGTTTTAGTTTCTGAAACTAGTGATGTTTGGCATGCACGTCTTGGTCATGTTAATAAAAATATGATGAAACACATGATTCATTTAGATCGGATTGACACATATTGATATTTCTGATAGATGCCAAGTTTGTGTGCAAGCTAAGCTTCCTAAGAAGCCATTTAAATCAGTAGTAGATCGTAGTACATCCTTACTTGAGTTAATTCATACCGATGTTTGTGATTTAAATCATGTTCTTACTCGTGATGGTATGAGATACTTTGTTACCTTTATAGATGATTTTTCAAAATATTGTTTTATTTTCTTGCTGAAAACTAAGGATGAACAATTAGAAAAATTTAGAATCTATAAAACCCAAGTAGAGAAACAACTAGAGAAGAACATTAAGAGAGTGAGGTCTGATAGAGGTAGTGAGTACACTTCTAATGAACTTAACAAGTTTTGTGTGGACCATGTCCTTATTCATGAAACCACTACCCCATATAATCCTCAATCTAATGGAGTTGCTGAGAGGAAGAATAGAACATTGATTGACATGGTCAACTCAATGCTAGCTGAGTCTGGACTTAGTCACAGACTATGGGGGGAAGCCCTTCATACAGCCAATTACCTTCTTAACCGCATCCCTTTTAAGCACCTTGAAAAAACACCCTATGAACTTTGGCTTCACAAGAAATCCTGTTTGAAATACCTCAAAGTGTGGGGGTGTTTGGCCAAGGTTAAGATCCCTGAGAATAAGAAGAGAAAACTAGGACCTAAGACTATTGATACTATCTTTACAGGATATGTTGAAAACAGTAATGCCAATAGATTCCTAGTAATAAAATCTAAAATCTCAGACATTAGAGTTAACTCTATACTTGAGATTAGACATGTAGATGTTGTCTATTATGAACCCATCTTTCCTCTTAGAGAAAAGGTTCATAGACAAGTTAGTGAAGATCTCTCTTCTTCTTCTCCTGTTGAACCTCTTGTAGTTCCACCTTCTTATGAAGTAGAACATGAACTCCCAGTAGATGAAACTCCGAGTGATCTAGGTTGGGGTAAAAGAACTAAAATTGATAATAATTATGGTCTCGACTTCTACACCTTCATAGTAGAAGAAGACCCACGTACCTATGAGGATGCCATGAAATCCATAGACTCTAGCTTTTGAAATGAAGCTATTGATAATGAAATAGAATCAATTATGAGCAATCATACTTGGATTCTAACTGAGCTTCCTCCAGGCTGCAAGACTATTGGATGTAAATGGGTGTTTAGAAAGAAGATGAGGGCAGAAGGTTCCAATGATAAGTTTAAGGCCAGACTAGTAGCCAAAGGCTTTATTCAAAAGGAAGGATTTGATTACTTTGATATATATGCACCCGTAACCAAAATATCTTCCATTTGTGTCCTGGTTGCTTTAGCTGCGATCCATAATCTTGAAATACATCAAATGGATGTCAAGATAACCTTCTTGAATGTAGATCTTGAAGAAGAGATCTATATGGATCAGCCCGAAGGCTTTGTAGCACCTAGACAAGAACACAAAGTCTGTAGACTTGTCAAGTCCTTGTATGGACTGAAAAAAGCACCTAAATAGTGGAATGATAAGTTCAATAAAATTGTTTTATCTACTGGATTTATTGTGAAGGAATCTGATCATTGTATTTATTCTAAAATTGTTAATGATTCCTGCATAATAATATGTTTATATGTAGATGGTATATTGTTGTTTGGATCTAATTCTAAAATGATATCTGAAACCAAATCTTTTCTAGATAGCAATTTTGATATGAAATATTTAGGACTTGTTGATGTAATACTTGGTATTAAATTGAGTAGATCTACTTCTGGTTATGTACTTAATCAAACTCATTATGTTGATAAAGTCTTGCACATATTTGATATGTTTGATTATACTCCCGTTAATACACCTTATGATGTTAGTTTACATCTTGCTGTACATAAAGGCACTCTTGTGGGTCAACATATATATGCTCAAGTGATAGGAAGCTTTATGTACCTTACTAATTGCACTAGGCCAGATATTTCTTATGCTATAAGAAGGTTGACCAGGTACACTAGCTGTCCTAACGAGGACCACTAGAAAGCTTTGGTAAGAGTGTTTAAGTACCTTAGAGGTAAAACTACGTATATCATTCATTATACTGGTTTTCCACCTATATTAGAAGGACATACCGATGCTAACTAGATTGCAGATTCAGATGAAACCAAATCTACCAGTGGGTATGTATTTTGCCTTGGATGAGGTGTAGTTTCTTGGAAATCATCCAAGCAAACTGTGAGAGCTAGATCCACTATGGAGGCTGAGTTTATTGCTTTAGATTTAGCTTGTTCTCAGACTGAATGGCTTAGAAATTTACTGATTGATCTGCCAATTGTTTCTAAACCATTTCCTCTTGTTTGCTTATTATGTGATAATAAAGCAGCCATAGACAAAGCTAAGGAATCTAAAGGCAACCCGGGAAAGCGCTTTATGAGATTAAGGTATGAAGATGTGATAGATCACATCACCCGAGGGGTCATATCTACAGAGTATGTGAAATCTGCTAGTAACATTGTTGATCCACTTACTAAGGGTCTAGCTAGAAAGCTAGTACTCAGTTCGTTGAGGGGGATGGGTCTTCTGCCCATAGAATAAACATTATAGTGGTAACCCTATCTTTACAAAACTAGAGATCCCATGAGGAATTGTTCAAAGGGACAACTAAGCTGTCGTGTTATGCGGAAGTACACTTTGGAGTTTACTCCATGACCCTCCCTATGGCGTTAGTGCTTCGACTCTGTCTGAGTATAGGTAGAGCTTTGCTCGGAATGGGTTCAAGGACATTTATTGGCAGGGTCTGTACTAGACAGGATACCCTTGGAGATCCCTACTATTTGAGTGTAACCCGAGAGCCGGGGTTTATGTGAGTTGGGCATACTCACTAGAGTGCTCAAGAAACAAGATCATGCAAAGGCCGTTTATGCACATCACCAATACGAACTCGTTCTAGTGCCCACACTATGGTTATTTGATTTACTAAGGTCCAAATTAGGGAGTCTAGTTCAAGACGTAGCTCACCACGTATCTCTAGATTGAAGTGAGTCATTCTAGGCAATTATTCAAAGCCACAAGCTACCAATGCTGAAAAACATAGTAATGTCATAAATTTTAAATTTTATTATTTATTGAATTTCTGAAAAGAATTATGGAACCTGTGGGGGAATGTTGTATTCTCTGTTCTAGAATTCAGTTTTTTACAGCCAACGTTTTATCCCATATTTCCTACAGCAAGCACCACCCAACTCCTTATATGAGCTAATGGCCCCATAGAGGTTAGGACCTCTCAAGGGCATAAGGATGTTTGTCTTATCTTGTGTATTTCTCAGATTAAAATAAAAACACACACACGCGCGCACACGCGTTCGATCGTTCGCTCGCCCGTCCGCCCCACCCTGCCCGACTCGGCTCAGCTTGTCTCGTTTTGGTTCAATGCGTGCGTGGATTTATCTTTTTATGAAATATTTTATTTATTTTTGTTTCCCGAATGACACTTTATTTTCTGTGTTGCGTCATTTGGAGTTCGGTTGACAGTGTTTAAGACACAACAATAAACCTCTCTTGAGTACCCGTTAAAGCCGACCATTAAATTGATGTTAATGATGCATGTTAGAGAGTCCAATAGGTGCAGGCAGTTACTGCGATGGCTGAGACGCGCTCCATATAAGGAGGCGTCCGATCTCATTTGATTAGACAGATCTACAAACAACAAACCAACAATGATATATATTGAGATATACATCAGTTCCTTTCCTCATATACAGTGGTTACCTTACTGTTGTATCGCAGTTCCTTTGTTGTTATACCACGGTTACCATACTACTGTGTTGTGGTTCCTTTCCTCTAGTACAAAGATGTTATTCCTTTACTGCTATAGCACAGTTACCTAACTGTTGTACACCGGTTCCCTTCCTGTTGTACAACTGTTACCTTCGTGCTCCTTTGTTCCTTTCTCCACCACAACAAGCCTATTCTCCCAAATACCACCACGCCTTCCTGTTGTCTTGCGCTGACGACTACTTTACGACATCCATTTTGCTTTTTGCGTCCAAGGGCTAAGGAATGAGTTCAACACAACACTCTCACTTGCACCGAGCGGCTGTACCAGAGTTGGGGTGGCTGAATCTCAGAGATAGACCACCGAAGATGCTCGTGCTAGGAGTGGTGAAATCTATCGTAAAGACAGTGTTTCACACGCCTTCATCTTCAAGCTCTGGTGTTTGATTTCTAAACTCATTCACCATTTTCTCCGAATCCAATTTACAGATAATATTACTGCTGCATTTTGGTGATTAACTGCTTGCAATATCTAATTAACATCTGTCTTACAGAGCTACGACAACCACTATTTTTCCAACAAGGTACACCTATGTCATACATAAGGTGAAAAAATGTGATGGATAGGAACATCTGTCCATTGGCATCTTTCTTTAACAATAATATACATAAACATAATTAACTTGTAAAATGCATAGTAAGCACGTATAACCTGAAATTATGTAAAAACGTGCTTTTTAGATGCAAAAAATTATTTTCTATTCAATTATGTGAATATTATAACCTAATTTGACTATATCATGAAGGTAATTGCAAGGATGTGTATAAGATATCGAAACTAATCCAATTAATTATGTTTTACCCCTATGTTTGGCACATTAGGGAATTTGAAATTTAATGCTAGTATGACAATATTTGAGTATGTTGTATTATTTATGATACTTTGAAAATTGTCTAATTTCACATTTTATATGGTCATGGAATCTTTTGACCATATGCCATGTTTCATTAAGCAATGGCTCAATTTATTTTTTTTATAAAATTATGTGATATGTGTTGATATGAGTTGAAATTGTCAACTTCCGCATATTTCGTGCTTTGTCTATTTTGTGTTGGTTACAATAGTTTCATTGATTACTATACTCAAAGGGATCGAAGCCCTATCTTTGGTCCCTATTATTGTGCAAATTAATTTTGATAAATAACATAATGCATGCATGGTAACACTATAGGTGGTGATGTCTATTTTGTTTAATATTCGTTATACATAGATTATATGGTGAGGGATTTTCTTAGCTAATTTGTTGTTTGTGAGAATTACCCAAAAGGATAATATTTATCTATTGAGGTGGTGTCAGCTCTTTGGGTTTATGGTGTTGATGCCCAAACTACTATTCAATATTTTTTCTAGCTCCCATATTTTGTCCACATTCTTTATATTATGATAAATATTGCAATCTAAGGCTTGATGTTGATTCTATTTCTTCTATAATGATTATCATCCTATTTAAAGGTTCCCCTTGGCATTGTCCTTAATAATTTCCTTTATCTCATTTTAATGGGAATAACTTATTTTACTTGTGGTTCCTTTTTGTATCCAATAAATGGTCAATGTGTTTTTTCTACACACATCATCTCTATAGATGTTCTCATCATTCTTCTGTGGTTATAATTTTTTGTTCTCAATCCTTTTCAGGTGGGGAAAGTTGAAAAGGTTGGCCACAGACAATATCCTTTCCATGAGTAGTTGACTTGGTTGGAGATCAATTGCAATGGTTAGGTTGCGTCTAGTTCCATTCATTAGTATAGTTTGTCAAATTACCCTTTATGTATCATATCTCAGTTAAGTTTTCACTTTTTAGTCTTACATTAGCTTTAGCAATCTACTTGGAGTTTAATTGAATTTTTGTCATCTTCACTTGTGCTTCATGAATTGGTTGAAGTTTTATATTTCTTGTCTGCCTTTTATGATTTATGGAGCTTCGCCCTAGTTCATTTATTTAGATATGTCATGTACAACATGGTGTTTTTGGTAATATTGTCATTCAATTTAGTTTATGGCAGTGAGTATTTCTAGGTGTCACATGAAAGGTACACATGTGTCACACATAAGGTGAAAAAGTAAGATGGATGGGAACATCCACTGATTGGCACCTTTGTTTAACAATACTATACATAAACATAACTAGTAAAATGCATAAGTAAGCATGTATAACCTGAGAAAATATAAACACATATTTTTAGATCCAATTAATCATACTATGTTCAATTGTGTGAATTGTATAACCTAATTTGACTATATAATGTAGGTAATTGCAAGGATGTTTATAAGATATCGAAACTAATCAAATTAGTTATTTTTACCCCTAGGTTTGGACCATTAGGGAATTTGAACTTTAATTATAGAATGACAACATTTGGGTATGTTGTATTATTTGTGATACTTTGGAAAATTATCTAATTTCACATTTTTATATGTTCATGGTGTGTTTTGACCATATGCCATGTTTCATTAAGCATTAGTTCAATTTAAATTTTCTATAATATTGTGTGATATGTGTTGATATGAGTTGAAATTGTCGACCTCCACATATTTAGTGCTTTGCCCATTTTTTATTGGTTACAATAGTTTCCTTGATTACTATACTCAAAGGCATCAAAACCCTAATCTTAATTCCTTTTTAATTTTCATGTTTATTTTGATAAATAACATAATGCATGTGTGGTAACATTCTAGCTGGTGATGTCTATTTTGTTTAATATTCTTTATACTTAGATTATATGGTGATGGATTTTCTTAGCTAATTTGTTGTTTGTGAGAATTACCCATGAGCACCATTTTTCTATATTGAGGTGGTGTCGACTCTTTGTGTTGTGATGTTGATGTCCAAACTATTACTCATTTTTTTCTAGCTCCCATATTTTATCCACATTCTTTATATTATGATCAATATTTCTATTGAAGGTTTGATGTTGATTCTATTTCTTCTATAATGATTATCATCCTCTTTAAAGTTTCACGTTGGAATCTTCCTTAACAATTTCCTTTCTTTCATTTTGATGGGAATAACTTATTTTACTTGTGGTTCCTTTTTGTTTCCAATAAATGGTCAATGTATCTAGTTTTTTTCTACACATACCATCTCATGTTCTCTATCATTCTTCTTTGTATGGATTTTTTTTTCACAACCCTTTTAAGGTGGGAAAAGCTGGAAAGGTTGGCCACATGCAAGTTCCTTCCCATGAGTAGTTGACTTGCTTGGAGATCAATTGCAATGGTCAGATTGCACTCTAGTTCCATTCATTAGTATAGTTTGTCAAATTACTCTTATCTATCCTCCCATATGGTGAATAATGTTTCATAGTCAAATTCTTTGATCTAGTAGTATATTTTCTATATTTGATATAAGATGATACTTGAATTTCATTTTTAGCTTGTGGGATGTTTAATATTAGTCAATTTCATAATGAATGATGAACTTAAGCCCCACTTGTTACACATCATCATCCACCCCATATTTTTTGTATTAGATTTATGGTTCTATTCTGAAAATTTAGACCAATTGTGATTCCTTGCATGTTTGCCCAAATCATGTTACTTCCTCACTCTCTATTCCTCCCTGTTTCATTGCCTTTTGTCAATCTGACTCGGATCATGAGTGGAATGTGCTATTTTGCTGCTAAATTTGTGAAGAGAAAACATCCAGTTCTCTCTCTCCTTCCCCTTATTTATCTCTATGTCTCTCTCAGTCTTTCATTGTCTCTCTCTCAACACCAAACACTAGCCCTCCAGAACCCTAAAGCTCCCTACTTTATACCGTACAAGAACCCATCACCTAAATCTGCAAGCATTCCACAAATCTTGTAGGCCATTTCCCTATATCCAACTCCCTCTCTCTCTCTCTCCTTGTTGTGCTTCACATATGACACACCACTACCTATTCTACCACAGGGGCTTGTTACACCCCTCATTCTCAAGTCGAGATAGGACACATCCATCCACCATTTTATATTGGGGGCTTGTCCCAGATAGTTTAGTATGAATTGAAACATGAATTTGCAACTTCATTCTTACTCTTCTTCTTCCCATATATGTGCCCCATCAAGTTTCATCAAAGGTAAAAACCTACTCATTTAGGGTATGATTCCTCTATCTTCCTTATGTATTCATGTTTCTAAGAAAATGTACTAGTCGTGCTCATTGAAAATAACATTTCTATCTCTCCCTCTTCTTTCTTTGCTCCAACCTTCATCTCCTGATTCCCTTTCTGTCACTCAGATCCAACCATCTCCATTTTAAGATGTCAACTAGATCTTGATTATCGCTCGTGATGATCCTCTATCAGCCCGTCTTCACACCCACCTTACCCGGTCCTCATGCTCTATGTGAATCTCAATACCCGTCAGCCTTCCTCTACCCTTCTCTTCATCTTCCCCCACATGCTTTTCCTTGGTTTTGTGTCTCGTAACTATTCAGAACACATCCCACCTATTACCATCTTTCTTCAAGTGAATTGTCTCAAGAACTTACATCATTCACTATTTCCTTTTCTTTTTTGTGTTTGTATGTACCCATCTCTTTGATCGACTCCTGGTGCAATACCATCTACCTTCCACACCATTTTCTCTATCCTCCTCTCTACCCACAACTAATGTGCAAGGATTCTCCTCAAACAATAACCAAACCATCCATTATCCACACTTCCCTAGCCAAACAATTAGCTTCCATCCTCCTTACATGCTACCTACAACCATTTCACCTTTTCCTCTGATTCTCATGTTCGGCCAAACAAAAACCATCACGTAATGCTTTAGAACACTCATGCACAACAATCAACTCCCAATTATACTCATAGCCACCATTATCTATAGAAGAAAACAAATCAATGCCAACATAACCTCTTCGTATCTTTATCCCCTCGTGCACCCCTATTAATCCCACAGTCCATATGACATAGTGTACCGTCGTCAACCTGTCAACCCCTCCAAAAAGCCCTATTTTTTGTCCTTCCTTTAGTTGGCATCTGTAAGATTCCCTACTCCGGTTGATTTTTTCCCGTGGATTCCAACAACATATGAGGCTTCCACCAAACTTTTGGCCCGCTAAAAAATAATGACCTGATGTGTTAAGTATCTTATAAAAATAGAAGCAAATGGTGTGCATCTGGAAATCAAAAGATCAATAAAAAATAAAAATTGACAAGAAAGATATATAACTTATTTCTTATTAATCAAATATGATTACTGATGCTGAGTTTTAGAATGATAAGAACTCCATAGGCACATGACTCACAACTATGAATCAAAAATTAGACGTTGTAATCTAAAAACTTGACGTGTTGGCACATAATCAAACAAGTATTCGTGCACACTTTCAGACTATGGATGTAAGGAATGGGACCCAAGGTGAGATCCACCCCATACTCAATTTGAGGAATAAATTCATCTAAACCATATACACTCACAAGTATGCTAGAATAGGTGTAAATTTTCCATTTCTCAAAATAATGGTATTGAAGACTAAAGTTAGCAGTGGAAATATTAATGATTGTTTAATTGGAAAAAATATAATAATCTCCCACTTGTGTTTTACATGGAATATATCCCATTGATTATTTTTGTGTAGATTTAAGATAACCACATAATAAGATATAAATTTTGGAACTATCGAGCAATCAAAATTTTTGATTAAGCCACATATACAACATATTCCACATCAAAACCTTACTGAGATGGCCCTATATAGATTTTTAATCTAGCCTAGGACCAAAGTCAATAAGGAACATAACTTGGTGTGAAAAAATCAACAGAGGAGAAAAGATACTTTTCCCCTTCCAAAAAAAACAAAGAAAATAGGAAAGGAGTGCTAGAAACATGATAGCTCAGGTGGTTGCTTCCTCCACTCAGTCACACGAAGGACTTCCTTATGAAAGAAGATGTCTCCTACTACCTCTTATTATGTGGGAGGACCACAGTTAGTGAGACAAGCACCAACTCACACTTCTGGGATATGTGGAACTTGCCTGTAGGAAATCAATTGTTGCCATGGAAGCAACACCAACTCTTATTCCAAACACCAAGGTGAAAGTTTAAGTGAAGTAAAGGGATCGCTAAACACAAACCCTACTAGAAAGAAGGCTCAGTCAAACATTGCAAGGTTGGACAAACCAAAAACCAGAATAGAAACAAGGGCACAGAGTAGGTAACAATATATCATCACCAATTGTGGATGGGAGAAGGAAAACAACCAATAGCAATCATCAACAATAATTCACATAATTATTTAAAATAGACTAGAGAATCCAAACTATCTACAAAAATATATCATGGATTTAATGATCCAAAATCAACTCGAACATCAATATAAGTAGTAGCATAATTATTCATTTACACAAGAACCTGAAACCAACTTTGGAAGATGGACAACTAGAATTATTGACTAGATAGGAAATGTGAAAATGAAGAGATCATTGAAACTTATGCACAAACTTAGATCATCCTTTGCATAGGCTCAACAATCTATAGGTTTCCAAGGCGTAACTTGGTTGGCTGACTATAGAAGACAAGGTAGGAAAATTGGTTTGAAGGTAGATCCATGGGGTATCAATGGGTTTTTGGAGTTGATATGGGTTTATACATTATTAATAAAGTGTTAGAGTTAGAATTAGAATCCTTGTATTTATAGGGAAGAGACCCCAACACTACTGAGGAGGGTCGAGTTGGTTAGTAAGCTTAGGTCACGAGAGGATATTCATTTAGGGATCCAAAGATGCTGGTTTGAGAGTGGAAAGTGATGTAAGAAGAACCTTCATTGATGAGAAGTGGAGAGAGAGGAATCAAGAGAGAAAATCGTAGTTAATTCTTGTGTGAAAATGGAAAGTAAGTGGAGGAAGAAGAAGATCTAGCAACCCTTAGATGGTGATCGGGTGACTAAGAAGAACTGTGACCTTAAAGATCAAAAAAATCAGCAATACAAATGTGTGACGATGAAATATGAACACAAACTTTATGAAAGTTAAATTTATCAATCGAATACTTAATATTATTTGATATTCCCTTTCCTATTTTATCTATTTAGCTACCAACATCCAATTTAGAATTAAAATTCACATGCTACTTAGTTAAGGCATATAGAACCTGATTCTTATTCAATTTCTACTTTTGGGGTTGTTTTCTATTTTATTTGAAATATTTGACTCTAAGATATATCTTTTATTCTAAATGAAACTAGGATGGTTAGGATTGTTTAATTAATGTGAAGCATGGTACCCAAGACAATTATGACCCAAGGTTCATGATATTTCCATTAGATTTTTGTTTTGAAGTTTTCATTTTTAAGTTCTTATAAAGTTTTGGTTTAGGATCATAACCACTATATATTAGTATAATATTACATGATTATTATGCACATTCATTTAATTGAGTCCTATTATCTTCAAATTGTTACCAAAAGAGTTACCTTGTTTTATTATGCACAAATTTCTATATTTTACTTATTTATCCCACTAAGTCCACTATTTAGATTATTATTTAGACAATGGTACATTATCCATATCCATGCACATGATAACTGATGCATGGGTTTTTAGTCATTTTCACATTTATATTTTCCTTGATGTTATTTGATGATTTGTCATTTATTTGATTAATTATGCATGAAATGCTATCAATGGCATGTTCTATCTAAAAACATCAAATTATATGATTTTCATTGTTTAAGATGGTTTAATATTTATCCTGAGCATTTATCTATGTTCTTATGGATTTTTAGGTACAATTGAACTTCACAGAGTCAATACTACCAACACCAAAAGTTGGTGGTACGGACTTCACATCAGTGTGGACCAGAAAAGACTCACACATACTCGATACTACCGACACTCAAAGTCAATAGTACTGAAACCTCATCAGTAAAGCACAAGGATGAATCATGAAAAGAAGGTACTAACGAGTTCAAAAACTCAGTACTACGGAGATGGCTTCAGTAAAGCAGTTCATGGGAGACCTAAAGACTCGATGCTATCAAAACAAGTCAATAGTATCAACATTGTCATGAATTGTAGTTACCCTAGGAACTCAGTACTACTGACTACCAAGTCGATACTACCGAGTCTTCCTGATTTGGCATATCTGAAGATAGCAATGTAATCCAATGGCTGGCATTATTTCATACCGTAAGTGACTCCTATGACCTAAGGGGAGTTCGGCCAGATGGGAGGAGGTAGTCGTTTTGCATTGCTTAACACCAGAGAGAGAGAGAGAGAGAAGAGAGGAGAAAGAAACCAAAGGTTTCACAGTGGATGATCCGAGCACCTCCAGAAGGTGAATCTGTAGCCGAGACACAATAGATTGCACGAACGACGTAGGGGATCATCTGGATCAGCTATTTAGCAGTGGTTACTTACTTTTTCTAATGTTTCCCACATTTTCTCTTTCTCTACCATGTATTTGTCAATGAAAATCATGTGAGGCTAAACCCCTTGATTCATTAGGACCCAAGAGTAGCCCGAATATATATTGTAATTGATTTCCATGCATTAATATCATCATTGCATATGAAGTTGTCTTGTTCTGTTTATGCTTGATCAACAGAGATAGATTATTAGACTCTAAATAATTTTAGGAGAGAGGTTAAGGGTTGGAAAGCATAGATTTACCTATTTATTGCGCCCCTTGGGAAAGCTGCAGAATAAATGGGAGGAGAAACCCAGAGTTTAATCATAAAGCACCTAACTAATCCACCAATTGCTATGGAAATGGGATTGACAATAGAATAGGTAGTGAACTACAATGTGGGAGTGGGTAGTTCTGACTACATGCTTTTTATCTAGGGATAGGGGTAATAAATATTGGTGTGTGGAATGAATTGCAATGTAATCTGTGGTGAAACCATAATCCTAAGGAATTCACTAAAATCTGAGTAACTTAAGTGTTAATCTTGTTTTGTTCTGTCATTGTTTTATTCAATCAAACCAATTCAATTTCACTGGTCTAGCTAATTAGACCATGGTTAGTAGTAGTCTTGTGGAAAACATTTCCCTATCTTTGACTCAAGCCTCAAAAGGGCCTATATTACTTTGATACGTTCACTTTCATATGACATACGATAAACACATGTCAAGTTTTTGATGTCGTTGTCGGGAAAATGACAACATCCAACACTACGAGTGTTGTGGTCAGCCACTCTAGGCCAACCCTTTTTATTTTAGTTTATTTTCTATTTCACTTAAAGTTGAATCATAAAATCATTATTGCTTCTAGCTTCAATACTGTACTCTAACAATTAATTTTCTACTCTCAGGTACTGGTGTATGGTGCATACTCGGCCCACAATTATAGAGAGTCATCCGTACTGGGTTATGGGTAAGAAGAACTCCTTTACAAAGAAAGGGAAGTTGGAAGGTTTGTGGATAAATTCAACCTAAATCCACTAATGACACCTCCTCCTGAAAGACCTATAACACTAGAAGAACCTAAGTTACTAGAAATGGGGGAGGGAGCAAAAGAATAGACGATATGGTAGAGGATCAGAGCCTCTTCCTTAATATCTCAAAATGGAACAACCAAAAGACAAGCCATCAATGTGGTGAGCTAAAAGATTGACCCAGGGTTGATCTCTTTAGTCAAATCTGAAGCTTTACCACAGTTCCGAAGACCCGATCGTGCACATCAGTAACTTTGTTGAGAACTGTGATATGGTCAAAATAGATAGAGTGCCAGTGACTGTCATATATCTGAAGCTTTTCTCGTCATCTTTGGCAGACAGCGCAAAGTTGGGGTTTCATAATCTTTATGATGAATGTATCAAAATGTGAGATCAGATGATCAACGCCTTCTTAGAGCATTACGTTTTGCCCACAAAAGACCAATGACTTGATAAAGAAGATCGATAATTTCAGACAGCAAACCGATGAATCGTATTTTGAAGCATGGGAGAGATTCCAGAATATATTGTGGAAAGTACCTCATCATGGTATTGATCTATTGGTACATGCAAAGATCTTCTATTAAGGTCTACATAAGGGAGAAAGAACTACACTTGATAGCACATGAGTATGGTTCTTCCTCAATAACAAACCCACCTACTGTCATGAGATACTAAAGAATATGTCCAAAAATCAATCATGGGGAAATGAGAGAGAGATTTCGACAGTTGTCAAAGGCATTGGTGAGTCCAAGGTCATCTATGCATTAAATGAGAAGTTGGACATGATTGCTAAAAAAGTTATGTGCTAACAACATACCACCTTTAGAAGAAGAAGATGAAGAGTGTAAGTTTTTGCACCAACAACAACAATATAGGAGCAACGATTATGCATGGAGGAAGGATTCTAACAACTTTCAACAAGACCCATCTCAAACGTAACAACCCAAGCCACAACAGTTTGGTGGCCTGGCACAATATCAAAAAGAACAAAAGAAGATTGACCGTATTGAAGAAATTCTTGGAAAGCTAGTCAGTCAGAATGAAGTGTTTATTGGTCAGACTTAAAGAGAACTCCAGAACCAAGGGGCGAGGATCTACATTATAGAAACTTAGATTTCTTAGATCGCAACAGATGTGGGTACTTTGAAGCAGCCAAACCAATAGGGGTTCCCAGCTAATACTAATGCTCTTTCTAGAAATAAACCCATCAAGACAGTCCTACTTCGTAGTGGTAAGACGCTATTGAATAAGGCACCAACAAACACAGATGCAAGTGAAGCTACATGAACAACAACTCAGACTTTGACAGAAGATGTAGTTGAACCAGATAATTTGGAATAGGAGAAATCAACTGAAGAGAACACTGATGAGGTGGAGGATACTAGATTAAAAGCATATGTCCTGCCTCACTAGAAGACACCAATGACTTCAGTGTCCTTTCCAAACAACTTGAAGGCAAACAAAGAAGACTGGTAGTTCCAGAAATTCTTAGAGGGCTTTAAAAAGTTATCTGTCAACATTATAGTCACTGACACAATCGAGCAGATACAATTATATGGAAAGTTCTTCAAAGACATTATCAATAAGAAGAGAAGGATACCTAAGGTTGATGTAGTAGTATTAAAATAGAAGGTGAGTGCTTTTATCCTGGGAACATTACCTCCTAAAAGATAAGATCCTGGTTGTTTCAACATCATGTGCTTCATAGGAAAGACCAAGTTCGGTGAAGCTCTATGTGACTCAGGAGCTAGTATCAACCTCATTCCTTTGTCAACCTTCAAGAAGCTAGGTCTTAAGGAGACGAGAAAATGTTCTATGAATATTGAATTCACTGACAACTCTATGGTGAAGCCACATGGCATTTGTGAAGATGTCCTAGTGAAAGTGGATAGATTTGTTTTTCCTATAGATTTCATGGTAAGGGAAATGTAGGAGGATAAAGGAAACAAACTCGTGATAGGTAGGCCTTTTCAAGCCACTGCTGACATGATTCTGGAAATGGGAAGAGGACGTATGACAATGGGCGCTTATGATGACCGATTTGAAATTAAGATGCTTGAACAATAAAAATAAAGAGGTGATACAATACAGTGTAACATGTTGCAGCACATGGAGGGCAAGAGTTCTCTATGTTCGGGGAAGCCATTCCTTGACATGGCTCATGTGATGACCAAGGTGGAAAAAGACACTCTAGAAGTTGACATAATTGAAAACACTAAGGTGATCTCATTAAAAGAAGCAGTCTGTTACCCAGATGATAGAGAAGAAGATTATGACCTGGATACCATAGAGGAGGTCACTGCCAATTCCCTGATGCAAACATATCCACAGTTACCCTTGGAAGCATGTTTGATGAATAAAGTAGATGACACACTAGTACATGAATGGTATGTAGCATTGGTTTTTTTAAGCCTGTAGCATCACTTTATAATCGACTCCTAAGTGGCTGTCATTATAGAATTTTCTCTATAGCGTCAATTTTCTTGACCAAAGAAAACTGACCTTACAAAGTAAACACTGACGCAAGAGGTTGTAAAAAATCTGAACTAATCGAAAAAGAAGAGCCTGTAAGGTCGGTTATTAAAAAAAAAACCGACCCTGAAAACTGTCTCAGTCGAGAAATATTTCGACCTAGATTGTTTCAAATGGGAAAGAAGAGCCTGTAAGGTCGGTTATTCCAAAAACGCTGACCCTGTAAACTGTCTTAGTTGAGAAATATTTCGACCGAGATTATTTCAAGCGAGAAAGAAGTGCCTGTAAGGTCGGTTATTCCAAAAAAACTGACCCTGTAAATTGTCTCGGTCGAGAAATATTTCGACCGAGATTATTTCAGTCAAGAAAATTGTCGACCAAGAAAGTATTGTCTAAAGCATTAGAGATTTATTTGGTCGACAAATATTGTCGAACGATATACCTTCGGTCGAGAAATTGTCGACCGAAAAGATTTTGGTCGACAAAATTGTCGACCGAGCAGTGTACACTGAAGTGGTTATTCAATCTTTAGGGTTATTTTTTTTATAAATAACCGACCTTATGGAGGACCTATTAGGTCAGTTATCTAGTAAAACCGACGCTAGAAGGCTAAGAGTCAGTTATTTAAGAAAATCGATGCTAGAAGTTACAATTTTTTTTTAATTTTTGCAGAAATAGAAATAGAACAGAAGCACAAGAAGATTCATATGTTTTGGGAGAGGGGAGCATTGACGCTCAACCGTCACCATCCCAAACCACACATTCATAACAAAAATAATTCATATATTCAGTTGAGTTACACATAATCACATCATAATTTACAAAATGATAGATTGCAAGTCGAAGATCATATTAAATGATAGATACAAAAGTAAATATGAAAGAGTACTAAAACCACATACATAAATGTAACTGACATATTTAATCCAATGCTATATTGGCTACATTTAGAAAACTGTTCTCGGAATTCATTTAGGTCCTCACGTGTGTAAGGTTGAGTTGTACAGATTTGTAATAGAAAATGCACATGCTAATATTTTGTAAAATGACTACAATCACTTGTAAATTTATGATGTTATTCTTTATTACTTGATCTATAGTCTAAATGTTATGTGATGCTTGTTTGACAATAGCTTGCATATATTTCATTACATAGTAGCCACAAGCCCAGTCATTATTTTGTATAGGACACTACAAATAATGAATTATACTTAATGTTAGTAAACTACTATAAACAGGAGTTGAGATAAGACTATAAGAGTTGACATATAAGAGTTGACATATAAGAGTTGAAAATTAATACATATAAGACTAAGCAGTTGTCAAAGTAGCTACCTTGACATTTTGCAAAGTCAATGTCTTTAATTTTATGGGTATTTGTCATCTAGCTTCATGAAAAGCCTTTATACCCCTATCAATTAAACAATAGTTGGTAAAATAGAAATTCTAAATGGAAATATCATGTTGAAGCATTGAATAAATTTATGCTTACTCCATAGCTGGCAATTTCAGTTTGTGACCCCTTGTTGTTTTACCCATTGGGTCAAGATAATAAAGAGTCATCAATTTTGGTACAATCACCAATAAATCCCAATGTCTAGCTCTGAGTAAGAATAAAACAAACATTAAAATAAATAGTTTAATTCATTATTAAAATTATATTGAATAATAATACTTACTGGACATTAAAAGGAATTATGATAATTTCCTTCCCCTCACTAGAAAAATATTTTTATGCAATAGAGAAGTACTCATTCACATCCTCAATATGTGTCTCCACTTGACTAGTGATTGAAGGAACTAAGAATCCCACATTTCTTATATCAAAGTTTGTGGTCTCGGTATATAAATGTCTGTAAAACATTTGTAATTATTTCCATATATACAAATAATCTAAAAATGTGTATTAGAATTTTCTATATTGATAGATCCTTACCTTATCCATACTTCTATTATCGAAGTATTCAGCCAATCATATCGGAACAACTCTATAATATCATCAAAAAATATAACTGTCAAAGTCCCTCGCAGTTGCATCTTCTATTAAATTGATCAACATTTGTAATCCACAACTTTGGTTGGCTAAGTATTGACACAAACATTTACATTTACTTCCCAACTCATCGAATGTGGATTCTGGAATAAAAGATGGCTTGGGCATAGGAGGATGACTAGTAGAATTTTTACTTTTTGGTTTGCAAACCTGTTAATTAAATTACATACTTATATTACATGAGTTCATATATGCTGTCAAATATGAAAAATATGGTAGAATTAAGGTATACTTTGTCATTGATAACCAAGTGTCTAGGCCAACCCACCATAGCACCCTCAACTTCTTCAACTGTACTATATTGAAGATTTGGTATGGGTAGTGGTTTGTCCTCCATTCCATCATACACAAGATGGATGGACACACGAAAAATGTCATCAGTAATTTGTTGGCAATGCAATGTACCACCAAGGTTGTATACCTTGTCCTCTTCCACAATATTATATTTTGGAACCTCCGCTGCAAGTTTACAGTTCATACCAACCTAGAATTGAAATAATATAAGTTATATACGAAGCGGTAAACCAGATACCTATTACAACTATATATATATCATATATATATTACTAATAACACAACATATAGAACAAAAACTTACCACATATTGTTGTGGTGGGTCATTGGGAGTGCTCCCATGACCTTCTACAATTGGAGCATGGGCTTGTGCCTCATCACTTGAGAGATGCATAGTATGAATATGTTGAGAAGGTTGAGTAGGATGAAATGAAGACATTATTTCTTTTACTTTCTATGCTACTAGTGTTTCAACCTCCTTTTGTGTAAGACCTCCTACATGACCTCTTTTAGATTGTGAAGGGACAAAATAAGACTTGAATCCTATGCCAACTCCTAATCCCCTAACACGGCCATGATTGTCCTTCGTACCAAGAGCAACTGATAGTTCATCCATGTGGCCAGTTGGGATGAACTTTCCTTCCTTCATTTGCTCATGGAGATCAATCTATTCATAGTTAATAAAAATATTAAACCACAATATCAATTAGATATAAATAAATCTATCTGATCTTGGGTCAGCACAAAAACCCCCACATAAGAAGACATTTGCAAATATGGAACATGGAAACTTGTTGTGCCACCTGTACAAATCTAATAGTAACTTTCAACTTTCAATTCTATCTATCATCCTAAAATTATATCTATTGTATCAAAAAACCATCTATCCTTGATTGTGGTCTTTCCCAGCTATCACTAGACCATACACAACATTATAGAGTCACTTTTTTTTTCCTTCCAAACAACATTTATAGGATTGTCATTAACTCTCTCTCTCTACGGGAGAGAAATACTTAGAATGTTCATTTAATAAACATCTCCAACCTTCACATATTTCTCATATTGTTGATATATCTTGGATACTAGGATTCATTACCTTGGTATGCACCTCATGTGCTATAAGGAACTCACATCATTATCTCATCCACTTTTACCAACATAACAAATATCAAGAAATATAAGAGGAGTCTTCCTAATTATTGTAAGGCTCAAAAGCAAACTAACCACAAATTTTATGATCTTGGAACCATAGTCCAAGCAGCCTTATGCTATAATAAGCTATCCACCCTCATGTTTGTAGTGAATCCACACATACCAAGTGGCAATGATCCACTTGAAAGATGTGCCCTAGAAAGGAAAGACTCAAAGGGAAACACATTTCTCATACCATAGCAACATTGTTCAAGGGTCACTAGCAAAAAGGTAACCAATTCTATTTTTGTTATGTGAGTTACAACTTCTTATGTATCATTTTACCCTTTTTAGTTTGGGTTCCTTTCCATTAGCATAGGTATCATCATGATTAACATATCTCATTACTCATTTCTTGATGACTATTTATCACACTTGGGTATGTTCTCTTATTTTA
The DNA here is from genome assembly GCA_963693085.1 of Alisma plantago-aquatica. Classification (NCBI taxonomy): domain Eukaryota; kingdom Viridiplantae; phylum Streptophyta; class Magnoliopsida; order Alismatales; family Alismataceae; genus Alisma; species Alisma plantago-aquatica. The sequence goes on along the minus strand of OY856411.1, from coordinate 1,002,636,012 downwards.
TTATGTTTTTCAAACACTTATCAATAGGTAAATCATCATATTCCACATTTTCTTCATTAAACATGGATCATCGGCCTTAATTTCTTTCACATGCTCTGCTGATTTTACATTAACACTTTCTTACACACATATTTTGGTCTAAGATTGACTCAGGTTCCACCTTATTCTTTTGTCATTGTTCCCATTTATCTTCTCATTTTGTACTTGTTATAGGAGTTCTTTCCATCTTATGTGGATTTCATACCTTGATTCACTTTATAAGTATAGACTTATCTGTCTTTTACTTAATTATCTTCTTGAATAACATCTTCAAGAACTCCACTTTTTCTACTTTGTATTTGGATTTAGATTTCACAGTGTTATATCTTTATCTTATAGTTATTAAACATTCAAGTTTTGATAGATTATGATGCAATTCTCATCTTCTTTAAGGTAGGATTGAGATATTCATACCATGATTTCTTATTCATTATGCTCTTTAGATTGTCTCAAAATGACTACCAGATTAGAGTAATCATAAAGATAACAATCTAAGAGTTCCATACTTACATTTCTTCAATAATTGAATATCTGGAAAGGGCACCCAAGTATTGAGATTAGGCAGTATGCACCATGTTTATATGTCATGTTCCTAACATAGACATCAACCTAATCCTAAGTCATATGTCCCTATAGACTCAGTGAACCTAAAGCTCTGATACCAACTTGTGAGAACTCATTACTCTAAACAAGATTACTCAAAACATAAAACACAATCAATCACCAATTAACCACATACCCAAAAATATGGATAAATTAAAACCGATTTCAACATCAGCACAGGCTCAGAAACATTTTCATAAGAGCCCAACATCTTTCTTATATCCATACTATGCCAAGAATTTGATACAAATTGTTCTATAACCTTAGATCCAACATATACACATAGGAGAACAATATTTGTATACGCCACACAGCAAACATTAACATGCTAACAAAATTCTGATTCGTTTGAAACACCATATACAATTTTTTCTCACCCGAACCTGAGAATATAGGGATGACTCTAGGATACACTAGACATCTAATCAACTTTCTCAAATATTCATTACTATAGCTCCTCTTTGCTTCCACATGTAGAATGACCTCCCTCCTCCAAGGTGGGTGAAGGGCATGGAAATGAAGGGGATTATGGTAGAAAACCTAGAAAATTAGGTTTCTATGGTGGAAATGAAGTGAAAATGTTGGGTGGATGGATTGAATGCAAGGAAGGAGGCAATGAATGCTCTAAAGCAGGTAGGGGGAGTAATGGAAGCTAAGGAGGATAACCTCAAGCCCCAACCACCACACATATATATAGGTGGTGGGGAGGCACTAGGTCAAGTGGGCGGTAGAATAGGGAATGCACTGCAAATCTGCTACTAGGGTTGTATGTAGCACGATAGTACTGGGAAGGATGACCGTGGTGGATAGGGATCAACAAGCCCGTGGTGGAATGGAATGATCGAGGTGGAAATTGGTAAAAGTTATAGTAAAATTATGGGCTCTTAGAAGGCTGGTAGAACGGCCGTGCTAGGCAGCACGGCTGTGGTGTGAGCTAGGTACCTGACCGTGCTGGGTAGCATGGCCGTGATGGGTGATATGTAGCACAATCATGCTGTGTAGGTGGAAACATGGTCTTGCTAGGCAACACAGCCATGGTGGAGGGGTGGCAGCACTTTCGTGCTGGCTAACACGACTGTGGTGGAGGATGACATCACGATCGTGATGGAGGATTTTCTATAGATGTTTCAAATCTGAGATTTTTCCTGAGATTTCTTCATTTGCAGCACAACTTTTCCATGTCAACATGGTCGTGTTAGGAGCTTTGCTTGCACTTTGGGCTTTGAACTTCATGATCCATGGACTTCTTTGCTTAATCTTGACTCTTGTCCACTAGGGGTAGGTTGAGAGAGCTTTGGGCCTTCTTTGGACCTCTCCATGGGCGGAGGAATCTGAAAACACCTTCCTCCTCTCTCATCCATCCAAGGCATGGCCCAAGTACCTGAAAATCATGCAAAGAACATCCATAAGTGAATTTGATAGAAATGTGCATATTGAGGGAATTAACTTTCAATCTAACTTGTTTAGATGTGATTAAGATGCAAAAATACACAAGATGGAACCCTAAAATAGAGTTTCTTCAGTCGTTTATGGGTTTACTGGGTAAAATTATCATCTCTACATACAGGTAATCTAGATGAGTATTTTATGCTACCTAGCATGTTCTCATAGCCATGTCAAGACCTACTGATAGAACATCCTAACACAATATTGTTGGGATCCCCTAGAAACGGTGGAAGGAAAAATAAAATGATTGAGTTTCTAATTTAATAAAATAATGTGCATAATAATTATACTTCTCAACTTCTATATACCTATAGAAATAGGGACAATTCTCCGCATTGTCTTTGTTCATCGTTGTGCCATCTTGTTTGTTTCAATAAACTTTATATTTTGTAACATTTTTCTTGATCTTCATTTAGATAATTGTTTTTTTGGTAAATAAAATCACACATGGGTACTCAACACTCTATATAATATCCAAGTACTTGTGTGAATGGTTCATTTTACAACCGTATTCAAGAGGCTACTTGTTGCATATAAAATTGAATTTTTGATAGAAAAAGTAGACTATAGATGTCTCCAAAATTAAATTACTTCAAAGAGGATTACTTGTTTATATTACGACTCATGTAGGGTAGGACAAGTCTGGTTAGAGAGTTTTGTTTATAACATCCTGAATCTGAGCTATGTTTTCTATGGTTTGGACAGTCTAGCTTGTCTATGTTTTTACCTGCTGACTAATTTTCTAAATTAGTTATACTTTTTAAAATCACAAACTACTTGTTAGACAGATCCAATTGACATGTAACCAAGTAGTTTTATTTTATTTATTTTTATGCAAATTATAGTGAGAATAATTATATATTAGTTATCAACATGGACATTCCTAATGAAGGAATAACATGCTACTCTGGGAGTGACATCTTATAGATTAAGCAGAGCCAACACATAATTAATTATTTTTTTAATCTTTTATTATGAATTCAAATTTATTGTGAACACCAATTATATAGTAGTTGTATGGGACATTAATAAGAAGAGAGCACATATAATTTTTATATTGAAAGTTTATAGATTGAAGGAGTTTGTTGGAAGTTAATTGAAATATTTTGTTTTAGCTAGTTGTATGTAAACTATTTTGAGTACTAATTATGTATTACCTATCGACATGCCCATGTCTTAGAAGAAGAGAACATTTTATTTTGTTAATAATATACTACTGGTTGGAGGGAATCAATTGAGTTTATATAGTTTTACATAATTCATTTTGAGTATCTCTCTAATGATCCTATATAAAAGGAATGTCTAAGTTATGTTTATGTCTTCTCATACTAGTTTGGTTGCCATTTTTTCAACCATGTTTACTATAAACAATGTGACATATTTTCTATGTTCTTTAATTTCCAATAGATATGGTGTTTCCTTGGTAGTATTTGCTTAGATTTTTTTTCATTGTATGTTGTAAACATAATAGTCTTGATGGTTGGTTGATACTAATGGTTTATTTATTCCTAGAGTAATCGATTTATTTCTTATTTTTATGTTTGTTTTTATTCCTACCTATTTGTGAGGTTGTATTTTTTGTTAGTTTTAAATTTCCACCATCAATCATGTATGTTGAGCACCACTTTCTTAAATTTTTTTACTATATATTATCACGATTATATAATATTTATCACTAGTGATTGGTTGATTCTAAATTTTTTAACTTTTCACAAAAGCCTTTTCATATGTGGTGTGCATAGTTTTTGTTCTAGTCACACCTCAAAGTGAAATTTAGTGTAGAATTATTGAATTTACTCAATTATATCTCACATATACATTTAGTAGTCATGTATTAGATAAATTCAATTGTATAGAATGTTCTTAGCACATGTCTTCTACTAGTATTTTAAAAATAACTTAGTTTGAGAGGAGAGAGGGGGTTGAGACATACATTCATTTTGGTGTCTCTCCACTAATTGGTTCATGACCATCATTTTTTTCTTTTTGCCTCCTCCAACAAATTAGTTCGGGCCTAGAAAGCGTCGTGTGTGTTCTCCCTGCTAAAGGTACCATTTAGAATAGAGTATTTAGAAAATCAGAGCAGTGCACTCTATGTGCATCCCTTCATTACTTTCTAATAAAATGTTTCAATCTTGGTTGCCAAATTCCCTAAGTCGGTGCCACCAATTTGGGAAGTCAGTTCCACCAAGTTGCATTACTTCATTGTCATATCCGGTCTGAAATACCATTAAAATTGAATTTCGATACCATGTCAATCATATTATGTTTTTTTACTCTAGACAATAGTAATTTTTCACAATGTAAATATGCATGAATTACACCAAATAATACTATGATAAAATATGAAAAATACATGAAAAATACACATAAGAAGAGAATAAATTGGTGCACAAGGTATATTACCTAATTTAATTAAAATGAATGAAAATACATGCAACTAAGGTCAGTAAGCACAGAAAAACATTACAATTAGGACATCAAAATAATAATTATTATGTTTGAATCAAAGTGTTGTAGTATGCAGAAGTCACATAATTTTTCTACCCATATACTAGGAAACTTGAAGGGTGTTCTATCCGGTCTACACATTATCATTCATGGTCTTGTACCCAATTGGAGCTTACATTTTCTTATACTCAGACATAATGAAGCACTATCACCATATAGAGGAACCATAGTAACAATACAAATATATGATTCATGAAAATGATAGAATTTAGTTGTCCCTTTGAATAAATCTTCATGGGATAAGTATTTCTAGAATGTAAGGGTTGGCAAGGCAATGTCTAATAGGTGGGTAGAATAAACACCCTCCAGTTGTAACTTAGTACAAGATTTTCTAATAAACCCTTTGGAAATGGACCAACAATATTTAATTCATATTTCACATGCTCAAGAGATATGACCCCACATGTTCTGTGATCTCTCACATCCACATATCACAACCTCATAAAGCTCTTTCCTTGGTGCACTTACATTTTGTTATCTTTTGTTTTTTTTTGCTTTGTTGTAACAAAATTAGAAGCATGAGGAAATGGATTTTTAACATTATTGGAAAACTGTTTCAGTGAAGTCAACACATAGAAATACCTTAAATGCACTTAAAATCCCTAACCAAAACCTTCACATTGTTTATCTTCTTACAACTTGTGTACCTATTATGACTGCTTACAATGTTGGAAATATCAAGTCTTATACAATTCCCAAGGTACACTCATGGTTACCATGACTTGTGAGTATATGTGTTGAACAACTGTTGTTATCTTTTATACTTGAAGATATAGTGGACATTCATAATATGTGTTTTAGGTGTATAATCAAACATCTTAAATATTATCAAGATATTATAAACGCAATGAGATTGATTAAGCAAAACATGAAGCATATCTACTCAATCTTAATACAAATGATAATATCATCAAATTTTGAATTTTTCATGTCGATTTTTCTATTAAAAAAATTAGTTTCGCTTATAATGTAATCTTTAGATCCAAACAATTAGATGTCATGAAATATTTTTGATGGCTTGTTCGAGCATTTCTGGTGATGGCGGAAGCGACTCCCAGGGGGCGGCGAAAGTTTGGGAGGAGGATCTACTGATATCATGCTTGATGGAAGACCTCCTCCTCCCAGTATTCCTTGTTGTCCTGATACAAGAAAGATACCTAATCATATCAAGGTGGAGAAAGAGTCGCACTAAAGGTCATATATGTTCAAGAAGCATGTATTTGGGGCTGAGGTTGGATCTCTTGTGGAGAAGGAGTTGATGACTTGTGAAGTTTCCATAGTATATTCAAAGGTGACTCCAGAGAAGAATTCAAGTAGATGGAATGTTTCATCTATGGGATACATTGTAGTTCTGAAGCACTTTGGTCTTCATTGTAGAAATATCTTCAGAATCCATCAAAAGTTAAGGGAACATTACAAATCATATCAAGAGGGAATAATTATTTCATTGTGAACTTCTACAAGGATAAAGATAAGGAAATAACCATTGATAAGGGACCTTGGTCTGTCGCTAGAAAACCCCTGATTATCATGAAGTGGGTGAGAGGCACTTATTTGGAGAAATTGAATCTCATGGAGGTACCAATCTAGGTGAGGTTGTTTAATCTTCCGTTGGAGCTTTGGGATGAAGAGATTTTCATTTTGATCTGTACTTATTTTGGTACACCATGGAAGGTTGATAGAGCTACTTAGGAGTTTAAAAGGCTTGAATTTGTGAGGATTCTAGTTCCGATCACTGCTACATCAGAATTTTGGACTATGATTCCTTTAGTGAATGATGATGGGTTAGAAGATAAAATCAATGTTCTCTATGAATGGTACTCGAGTAGATGCAACATTTGTGGTACTTTTGGCCATGAGACTGTAGGGTGTGAGCAACTTGTGGAGAAAGGAAAGAAGAAAATAGTCTGGGTTCCTAAGAAAATAATTGGTGTTAAATCATTGAAGTTGCAGAATGTTGATGATGATTTTTCCTTTGATGGTGATTAGTTTATGGATGCCACTGATGTACCCTCTAACGAGCCTGAGATGGAGATTCTTTTTGGTTTTCCAATAGAAACTGAAAGTCAATGGATTACTTAGTTCATAGTGAAAATATGAATGATGGTTTTGTTCTTGTAACTAGTAGCTCAAGGAATAACATGAGGAAAACTCATTCGCCTCCTAGAGGTCCAATGAAATCCTTGGAATAGGCTTACAGATCTGGAAAGCACATTTCCCTAAATTTCTTTCAACATTTATTTGTGGATGAAGGAGAAATTGTCTCAATTGAGATTGGCATGTCTCCAACCACCATTATTCCCAACGGTTAGTACTTTATCTATGGCCTCCTTGAGTGTGGGAGGACTGCATAATGTTGTTTGTCAGTTTGTGCTCTAGGAGATGATTCTTAGGAATGATTCCTCTCTGGTTTGTATTCTTGAGTCAAAGTTGAGGAGAAAAAATCTTATGAAGACTATGAATAGGATGTTTGAAGATGGATTCTAGATTTCTAATCCTGACAGTCATGCCTTGGGTAGGATTGTTATTGCTTCAGTTAAAGATGATATCAATGTTCTTGAAATCTATTAATCTGATCAGTTTTTGCATGTGCATGTCTCTACTTCAGTTGGTCATAATATCCAGAATAGAATGAGGAACTCTATAAGACCTTGAGTGCTAGTATTAGTGGCATGTGACTTCTCTGCAGTGATTTCTATGTTGTGAGATTTGCTGAAGATAAATTTGGTTTGTGTGAGCCTTGCTATTCCTCTATGTCCAGCTTTAATGAATGCATTCATTCTACTTCTTTAATTGAGTTGGATCTCAGAGGTGCTAAATTCACTTGGGATAATAGACAGGAAGGTAAAAAACTTAATATGCCAAAGTTGGATAGATCCTTTTACAATATGAATTTCCTTGATAATTTTCCTAGCTTCTGGGGAGAGGTCAAAGCTAATATATATAGTAATCGTAGAGTGATTATTTTACACCTAGATAACTCACACAATAGGAAGAAAGATTGCTTCCGTTTGTTAACGCATGGTGTCAAAGAGTTGATTTTAAATTTGTAGTTAGGGATGCATAGAATATTGAGGCTGAGGGAAACCCCATGTATAAAGTTTGTGGGAAACTTGATAATGCCAGGTTCTCTCTTGCTAAATGGAATAAAAAGGTTGTATGTGATCAAACTAAAAATAGAAGTATCATAGAATATGAAGCTTGTCTAGCTCAACATCATGTGGACCATGAACCTTCTGATTTATTGGTTTTTCAAGAGGATACTATAAATAGAAAGGCGACTATTGTTTCTTATAAGCATGAAGAATCATTTATGAAGTAGAAATCTTGTGTCAACTAGTTGAAATCAGAAGACAAAAATTTGAAGTTCTTTTATTCTTCTATTCAGACAAGGAGGATGAGAAATTCTATTAGAAGTGTTCTAATTGATAGTAACAACTGTATTGATGAACATGTTATTCATGATCACTTTATTTAGTTCTATAACAGTCTTCTTAATTCTTGTAGTAACCCTGCTTTATTTTGGGATAATCGTTGGGTGCTCCATTTCTTATCTGATTCTCATGTACATGCTATTAGTGCTATGCTCTAGAGGGAGCAAATCTAAAAGGTGGTTATGAATAGAGATGGAGAGAAGACACCAGGGCCATTTAGTTATAATTATAATTTATTTAAGACATGTTGGAGTATTGTAAGTAATGATGAGTTTCATATTGTGCAATTGTTTTTGAAGTGGTTGTCTGTTGAAGGAAGGTAATAGGACTTTCATCACATTAATTCCTAAGAATAAGAATGCTACTAATGTGAATGATTGGAGGATGATATCTCTATGAAAAAATTTATATAAGATCATTTTTAATGTGCTTGCCAATATACTGCAATCTATGCTACATGAGATTATTGACAAGGTGCAATGTGCCTTCATAAAGGGAAGGTTGATTTCAGATTCCACCATCTTAGTCAATGAAATTTTTTAACATGATTATGATGAGTTCTTTGCCTAAAATTTGAATTCAAGCTGACTTGATGAAAGTGTATGATTATGGTAGTTGACCTTATTTGCATCTGGTCTTATCTAAAATGAAGTTTCTTTAGTGTTGGATTAACTAGATTTTTAAAACCTCTATTCAGTCAGTTTTCATATTCTTATTAATGGCAGCCCATCTAATCGATTTTATCCATCTAATGGAATTATACATGGGGATCCATTAGCCCCTTTGGAATGTCTCTCTACTAAGTTGGCTAGCTCTATGATGAAAAAGTTGATCCAACCTTTAAAGATTGGTAGTGGATTAGAGATATGTCATATCTTATTTTCTGATGGCATTATTATTTTTTCAGAATGGAAGATTGATTCTATGAATGAATTCGGTAAGATATTTAGAAACTTTGGTAAAGTTTCTTGTTTGGGCATCAGTAGTAGAAAATCTTCTTTCTTTGCTAATGAGCTTATTGATTGTTGGACGATTGAACATGCTCTAAGCATTAGGAGGGAGATTTTGTCAGTAAAATATATGGGGCTCCCTTTGTTTTATTGTAGACTTACTAGAAGTTTATGCTTTCCTATTGTCGAAAAAATTAATAACTGTCTTGAAGGATGGAAACCGAGACATCTAACTTTTGATGGAAGAGTGGAGTTCATCAATTCTGCTTTGCCTCTTTACAAGTTTATTGGGTTGCATCCTTTCCTTTCCCTGTGGATGTTACAGAGGAGATTGATAGGTTATGTAGGGACTTTCTCTGGGGGGGGTCCTGGTATTGAAAAGAAGATGCATCCAATCGTGTGGGACCAAGTGTGTTTACCAAATAAAGAAGGGGGTCTAGGTAGTAGAAGATTAAGGGACACTGTAAATGTGTGCTTAGTTCTTAATATTTGGAATGTTGTAGTAAAAAAGTATTGCTTGTGGGTTCGGTGGATTCATTAGAGGTATCTAAATGGAGACTTTGTCTAGAGATGTAAAGTTTCTTCCTATTCTTCTTAGGTTTAGAAGCATCCTCTTTATCACAGAGACAATATAATCAATGTTGTTTCTTTTGATGTGGGAAATGGATAGTTGATTAAGTTGTGGAGAGACCCCTAGTTTGAAGGTGGTTACCCTGAATCTACTATGGGGGCTGGTGTTGTTATGAGAATTGGTATTTCTAAGCATGCCACTCTCAGTTGTTTATTTACTAATGGTGATTGTTCTATGCCCAAATCTAGACATGTTAGTGCTATTGTTGAATTCCTTCATAAGAATGTTAGTCTGTGATCTTCAAAAGAGGACTTGATTCTATTGAATGGGAATGAAGTTTAAAGCACTAAAAGTGTGTGTGAGGGTGTTAGACCCGGGGTAGTAATTCTATTTTGGATAGATTGGTTTTGGAAAACAAAAGGTCAGGAAGGTATATTATTAATGAATGATGATGTTTTTTGGATAACTTGCCTACACTTGATCACCTTCACGCTAGAGGGTTCCAGTTTCCCTCAAGATGCATTATGTGTAAGATGGATTCTAAAAATTTGACACATTCTCTTTGACTGTGATTATGTACTGCAAATGTGGAATGTAGCAGTTGGGGACTTGTACATTCCTCATATTCCACTTCTTTCACTGATGTTTGCTCCATGGTGGTGATGATGTATAGAATTATAGTTTTTGTGATCTTCCACTATCTATGGGATGAGAGAAATTCTTGATTTTTTATAGATAAGAATCTGAGTGCAGATATAAGGTGGACTCTTCTAAAGAAAGACATCGATTACATACTTGTATGGGTTTTTTTCTCTTTTTTTGTTCTTCTGTTCTTTTTAATTTTTTCTCAAGTCTTGCACATAGCTTGACAAAAATCTATAAAAAGGAGTAACACACCTTTCCAATAAAAAACAACAAAATCCCATCAACATAGAAGAATATAATATTGTAAACACTACCAAAAATTTAGAATAGATAAGTCAAATTTCAATTATTTTAAGTAAATCAAGAAGTTACAATAACTAGGATTAGACTTAAAATTCTAGTTTTGGTGCTTGTTTAGGTTTGTAAAAGGAGTTGAACAACATACAAGCACTATGCTCATCTAGGTTCAACATCATCTCTGGATAATCCATATATATATATATACATATACATATATATATCATCTTTTTTTATCTTCAATTACAGTACAAAGTCTTGAAAACTATTTAATACTTCAAGTTTATGGATAGAAGTAAGAAAAACTAGAAACTAAATGTAAAAGATTTGGTTACTTGTCCATCAATACAAAGTAATCAAATCCATAAGTATTTGCCAATCCTTTAGCTACTAGCCTATCCATGATCTTGTCTAATAAACTACACGTCATCATCTTTTTTTGAATACCCATTTACATCTTACAGTTTGACATTGGTGGAAGCCCAATTAGGATCTTATTACAATTTCTCATAATTGAGTTTATTTTGTTATCAATTTCTTCCTTCAAGAAACTAGCACCTATATATTTCATGACATCCCCATATGTCCATGCATCTTCTTCTGTGTGAAGGGTGTATAGGATGAGACCATATTTCTTATCAAACTAAGTCATGTTACCTCTACATCGGTCAATAGACTGCTTATCACAAGATGTTCATGCAACTTCATAAGATGTTGATTGTGGGATTTAGGATCTTGAGGTGTAGAGGAATGACCTTCATCGACCTGTCTTGGAATCATTTCCTTGAGAAAGAATATAGTTTCACATAAACTACATTTATAAATCATAAATCAAGAATATAGTTGGTTTGATTAGGGATTTCAAATTCAATTACTTGGGATATATTTTTTTACTATTTTTCACATATTCCATTTAGGTCATATCTTTCTCTTCTTATTGTCCGGGACTTGAACTTTGGGCAAGCACTCCTAGACATTGAGGTATTTTGAACATGATTTATTGACACAATAGTTTATAACAGATTCTGTCTGAATGGGAAAGGTTGGTAGTTTGAAGAGATTCCTTCAATAGCCTGGGACTAACTCTAGACTCTTCAAACATTGAATTGACCATATCAATCAATGTCATGTTTTTTTCTCTCTCAACTACTCCATTAGAATGAGGACTGTAAGAAGAATAGTTTCATTAATAAGGCCTTTGTCTTGACATAATTTGTTAGAAACTAAAACAATAGATGATATATCATTCTAATAAGACACACCACATGCAATTGAGTTTATAAGGACACTACAAGTTTACCATTGACCTATATAAGAATTGATCTTAGAAAGAAAAATCCAATTGACTAGACACAACATCATATAGCTAAAATGTTGAAGAAGAACTTGGTTAATGAGATTTCTATACGAATTCTAACATTATGTACACTATGTAGTCTAAGAACATTCCATAGATGAGATTTGTATCAACTCGTATAAATTCAAGATATGGTTGAACGATCTAAAGCTTGATCACAGTGTCTAAAACTTGAAGCCTAAAACTTACACCCTACACCCAAAATCCTAATAAAAAACACTAGAGGGGGGTGAATAGGGTTTTAGGATGATTTTAAAATAATTTGACCAAGCAACCACAAAAATATTAGAGAAGTAAACATGGCGTTTTGAGTGGTTCCACCCTTAGCAAACACTAAGGGACTCAGTCCACTACCTGATTGTTCCCAACCGGGATTTTGAAAGTATTTGAATTTTATTACCTTGCAAGGATGTTACATAAAATTACAAACACCTTCACCACCCTTTGGACAACCTTCACGCCGAAGTCGTCTCATCAACCTTGAAGCAGCCTTCACTTAAAGTAACTTTAAGCTCCCCCTTGAAGTAGCCTTCCTCCTTGAAGTAGCTTCTCGTTGAGACCTTCTAGAAGTAGTGCAAAGTCCGCCAAGCTACCTTCACCACATGAAGAAGCTCCAACAACCTCCTTTCCACAGCCTCCAACCTAGGAGTAGGAAAGGAAAACAAAATACAATAAAAGGAACAAGATTGGAAGAAAGAACAATGTTACCAATTTAATACAGTGCTTTGATCCTATATCAAGTGTATTTATCTCCTATCCACTATGTATGAACGTGGTAGTGTGGTGGCTAGGAGATACTAAGCTACATGATGCTAATGTAGAATAGATTGCAAGTGTAGCTCAAGCTTGTTGCTCACAAAGAATGATTCTCAAGTGTAATTGTATGCACAATTGATGCTTTAGGGTGTCCTATAACTTGTCCTATTTATAGGAGTGGTTTGCTAATGCTTGGGGACGTTCTAGACACCTTCTACGGTGTTCTTAGTGCTCAACTAGCCATTATGTGTCCACTAATTGCATTTGTAATGGCTAGTTGATTAATTTTGAAAGGTGCAAACAGAACCTTTGTCGGTCGAGAAGTTTCTCGACCGAGAGTCTCTCGGTCGAGGAATTTGTCGACCGAGGGTAAGTCTGGAGTAAGTGTATTGCAATATTCAACTCAACTCCCAACTACTTTTTCTAACTCAGTTAATAGCTAGGAGGGTCTATTCTCGGTCCAGTAGTTTGTCGACCGAGAGTGTCTTGGTCGAAGTTTTTGTCGACCGAGAATATCCCTGATTCAATGTATTCATTTACTGAGTGTGTGTATCAATGAGAAATTGTGACACTAACTTAGGAGATGAACTATCTAAGTGTTGTGTGTGGATAGGGAAGATCTAAATACTTGATTTAGATGATATCTAAGTACTTGTACATTATATACTTGTACAAGTTTTTACATTTGATTACAATCATGAAAATAAAGCAATTTTAGCAAATTGATCTTCCAACACTTTGCTATCCACCACCTTATATGCTTGTCCCTGAAACACTCAAATAGCAAGTTAAAACCACAAGAAAGAAATGTTTGTCATCATCAAAACAAAGGGATTATATTAATGTCTAATTTAGCCAACAATCTCCCCATGTTTGAAGATGACAAACATTTCCAAAACATAAAACAAGGAAATATAAATCATATGAGTTTCATACCTATAGTTTACCATTTGCAGACATTCTCTTGTTTGTAGGTGTGTGCTAGCCAAGAGATTATGAAACTCATTTTACTTTATGTTATTGATTTTATATTATTTCTCCCCCTTTGTCATTTCAAAAAGATAACAAAGCTAATCATTAAGTATGACTTTTATTTTACCCACTTAATTTGATAATTTGATACTCAATTTTTAAAGCAAGGGTAATCAACACAATTTAATGCAAACCACTTATTTTTATGTCAAATTTAGCCACAAATTATTTCTCAATCATTTGCAAAGGATGTTAAGCTTTGACATGATATGAGATCCTTTTAGATTCATGACATATGTGTTTTGATTTCCCATCCATTTTACAAGGGATATAAGTCCATTTTAGATCAAGATAATTTAATAATCATGTATGAATGAAGTTACATTACCATGATATGCAAGTAACAATGTGAATGTAATAGGATGAGGTGAAAAGAAAGTAGCCATCTTTATTTACCATGGATTTCAGGGGCGAAATCCCTGTTAGGGGTTTATAGTTGTAAGGCCCCTAAACTTGCTTAATGATTTGAATAGGATTAATTATCATAATTGAATTCTTATAACCCTTATATACCTTTTGATATGATTTTAAATCATAAGATAAGCTTAAGGTTTAAATTTGGTCCAATTTGGACATTGTTTGGGCAAGTTATGCAATTTTATGCACATTTTAGACTATTATGCAATTTACCCAATTGAGAGGTTTTATTTGCAATTTTTCACTTGAATTATGTTCCTTGGATATTCTCTCATCATTATTGATCTTTTTGAGACATGGAGTGCCTATTTCAACCTTGGTTTGAAGGTGTTTTCCTCAAGGGTATTTTAGGGTTTACCCCTTCATGGATGAGCTATCTTTAGTAGCTATCAACTAATGAATTATTTGTTTTGCTTTTAAATTCAAGAAATGAGGGATAAGCATGTATCTATGGATGGAGGGGGAGCTTCTTGTGTGTGTGCTTGTATATCCTTAATAGTTTAAGGCCATGGACGCTTGGAAAGATACTGGAACTTCAACTTTTTCTTTTTCTTTATCTTAAAGTTTCATATACTTATCCCTAAGCACAAAAATGAGCCATTTTCTCTCCACCACTTCCCTCCTTCTTTGAAACTTGTTCTCCCTCTGTTCTTCTATGAATTTTGTATCCAAGGAAGAAGAAAGAGGGGATCTTCTTGGAAAAAGAATCCAGGGTTGCAATTAACTTCCTTTTAGGGTTTAAAAGGCTTCCTTCTAGTGATCTTAACCTGAACGAGTAAGAATCCCCATCTTTCCTCCATTTATTTCTTTTTTATCCTTCCTCCTACCTTTCTCCCAGTCGGAACCTTGCTGTTTCATGCTATCAATTCCTCTAAAGCTCTAAAACCCTACCTTTCTTGCTCCTTATGCTTAGGGTTTGCTCATTTGATGAAGAAAGGTGCTAGATGGACAAGTTCGCAACTTATACTTGAATTTTCTACCCTAACTTCTCAAGTTTTATTTTTTTTTGGATTTTATCTTCTCATTATAGGTAATTTTTATTACTTGCTCCATGTTTATTGCTTACCATAAGCTTGCTAGCTCATGTTGTTGCTTTTAAATGATGATCCATGCACTAAAAAGCTATGCTCAACTTGGATTTCAATTTTTATAATGTTCTCTATTCTGATTTCAGTTCTATATTAGCCTATGATCATTTCTACATTATTCCTAAGGTATAATATGACTTGGATCATGTTGTTTTTACAACCTATGGTGTTAAGCACCTATCAACCAATGGTCAATTTTAGGGTTTTAAGCTGATTTCTTCTATAAGCCCATGACTCGATGATGGTACCATTGCAACAACCCTATGGTGTTGTCTTCATGAAAAATGATGGCCAAGATTAAAGGTGTCAGATGATGGTGACTACCTATGGTCACCCTCTTAGGTCAGGTTTTGGATCAATTACAAGTTTAATGATCAACCATTAAGTACCCTACTGATGTTATCAATCAATGATGACATTAGCTTAATATTTGATGCTGATTAATGAATATAGTGCTGATCTAACATCCTATGGTGACTTAATGGTCACTAATGATGGTGGATCGGGTCTCCACAACCTATGGTGAGTTAATAATCTAGTTTAGCATCAATTAAGCCTTAGACCAATGGTTTCTTGGGTCACATGATGCAATGGTCAGACCGATACTGTAATTGATGGTTTTAACATATGAACTTGACCCAATGATCAAGATCTAATTTTATTACTCAAATAAAGTGGAATGATGTATAATGTAATATGTTGGTCCTAATAATGTGATTTATATGGTTTCCTTTATATGATCAACTTAAGGATCTTATGTGTTGATAATGGATGGCTTGTTTTAAATGAATAGTCGATTGTGGGTTTTACCCTACTCTTAATGAAACTTTTTTTGTTGTTAATCAAGGGATGTATAGGGTTAGATGGTGACTATTTATAGAGAACAAATCACGGACTTCATAGGTGGTTTATCCAAGGTCTTTACTTATGTAAACAATCAATGGTCTTACCTTTTAAACATCCAATGGTTCTGCGTGACATTGTGGTATGGTGATATGGGTTGAATGATGATGGAACAAATGGAGGGTTACCTTAATAAGGCAGTCTTACCTATTCACTCATATGAATATCTTGTTGATATGTAACCCTAATGAGGTATATCTTGTTATACCTAGATTTAATATAACTAAATGATGGTAATTTTTTTTGGTCAGACTAAATGATGGTAATTGGGTATGAATAGTCCTTGAATGATTAATACAATAATGGTGTACTCTCTTATTATTGTTGAAACCCTAGTATGCTATAACCCGATCGCTACACCTTGACTTATGTGTAGGTTCATACTTGATAATAGTATGTAATGTGATGGTGATGCTTCACCTTATGTATCCGTGATCCAGTGGGGATGACGTGAGTTAGGATTTGGGTATATGTGCTAATTAGTAACATTAATATAATTTATCTTGTTGAACCCAACTCTAATCCAAATAGATAAAGATGAGTATTCTTATTTAAAATTCTTATATGATGGAATGATGGTGAAATAACATCCTTAATATGATCATAACCTTAATATGTTAATTGGTGGTTATCATAGACACATGGTTGATACTTTCTTATGCAAAACATGTTCATTATGAATATGATGAGGGTTAATCATATCTACATTCCTTGCATGTTGATGTAATAAAGGAATGTTCTTAATGTTAATATAATCCTGCTATGATTGTTTATGAATATCTCCTAGCTCATTAATGCAATATTGTGCTGATATGGTGTATTATATGTAAGTGATGTTGTTGACCCTTGCTATAAGGCATGGAATGATAATGATGATCTTACAGAGAATAATATGATGGCCTTGATGACCTTTGGGCATGGTTGAGCCATGAATGAGGTGTAATCCTCTTATGTTGATAAGGGTTGATACCCTATGATAGTGTGAAAAGGATTTATATCTTGTGATAGTATGATGACTAATGTAGCCTCATGAATGGTAAGTGAATAGTACCATGTGATGATGAGATGAGAAATTATGTTTAAAATATTTTATATCTTTTGAAGTTGTGCTATTTATATGATTGTTAGAAGTGAATTAGGGTTTGTATGTCCACTTGTTTGATGCATCCTTAATTCACCCAATTGGTATAACTAATGAAGTGAAAATCTAATCATGTAGTGTCTGGTGCCATAGATCCATCAGAGTGTCAGAACTTGCCACATGGTGAAATGAGTATTCCTAAGGGAAACTCGGTGTACATACTGTTGAGTATGTGGGGGTGACAAGTTGAGGATATATCCTTTTCATCCACAATGTAGGTTGTGGAGGATGGATATGGGCATGCCTCATACATCTAATGTGATTCAGAATGGCTACGGTTGTGTGTCAGTGATTATATATGTGATGAGTTTGAGGACACTACTGTTGTACCTCAGATGGTAGGGTATGCATAACCACCTCCTTTCACTAGTGTCGTGACCTGTACCAAGGACGAACTAAGCTGTTAGCAGCTTAACCTTATGTGTCGCTGTGGTGGACCCGTATTGATCGGGGGCAGAGAAGATATGAGGAGTCCAGATCTTCATAGATCTTGTATGGAATTGATTTCAACTTAGCATTCGTCAGTTGGATTTTGAGTGGTATCATCAGGGAATAATAAAATATGTAAGACAACCACGTAGCATATCTGTTTAGGGTTATACACAATGCTGCATATTGGATGATAACCACTGTTTGCTTTCTTTTCACTGAGATCATGTATAGTACAATAACAGATAATAGATATGCTTATGTTGTAGTTATGCTCATGTTGTAAACATGCTTATGTTGTCAAATATACTGACACTGATGGTTGAGATGTTGCTGCTAGCTATGTTTAATATTGCTAGCCATGCCTATGTAATTAAAAATGCTTAAACTGCTAAGCATGCCTATGTAGTTCATTGTTTTATGATGTTAGTTCTACTTATGATATATATCTGTTACCTTTATTTGAGATGCCAATATTGATAGCCATGTTATTATACTAGACATATTCATGATATCAAGAGTGCTTATGCTACTAGATTGCTTGTACCGTTAGCAAGGAATATGATGATAGTCAGATTAATGATTGTTATTAGATGCAATTTGATGATATTTGAGTAGATATCTATCCAAAGAAATGGATTTATTTGTTATCTATATATGAATTGATGATCATAATGGTTGCTGATATGATTTGCGTAATCTGTTTAGTATACTTGAATTGTTCAATCTATTCAATTGATTGTTAAATACTCCAAATACTTAGTTATCTACTATTTAAAATGTTGTAATCAATAAGTGTTGTTGGAGGTTATATTTCTTGCCGGGACATGTGTCTCACCCTTGTAGTTCGCCATACTTTTTTAGGTAATCAGAAGTGACAGAAACAAACATGTGGAAGCAAAGAGGAGCTATAGTAATGAATCTTTGAGAAAGTTAATTAGATGTCTAGTGTGTCCTAGAGTCATCCCTGTAATCTCAGGTCCGTGCAAGAAAAATTTGTATATGGTGTTTCAAACGAATCAGAATTTTGTTAGCATGTTAATGTTTGTTGGTTGGCATATACACATATTTTTATCCTGTGCATATATGTTGTAGCTAAGGTGATAGAACAATTTGTATCAAATTCTTGGCATAGTATGGATATAAGAAAGATGTTGGGCTCTTATGCAAATGTTTCTGAGAAGGTGCTGACATTGCAATCAATTTTAATTTACCCTTTTTTTGGGTATTTGGTTAATTGATGATTGATTGCATTTTATGTTTTGAGTAATCTCATTTAAAGTAACAGGTTCTCAAAGCTCCTTTGAGCTTTCTTGTGTTGATTTAGTTAGCTAGTGATAATTTAGGCCTTTACTTGTCTTATTGCTTAGCTTGCATCTTAGTTGATAACTTGGCTTGCTAGTTTAGTGTAACTCCTTGCTCTAGCCTAATTGCTTGCCTTGCCTAGTTTCTTGGTCTTAACCTGTTTGGAGTAATCTAAGGTTTTTGTTTAATCTAGTTTCTTTCGTACTCTCTTGTTTGCAGTCGTAGAATTATAAACCAAACCCAATTATAAACCCTCAAACCCTAGTCTCTACTTTAGGAACATAGCTATTATTAACTTATCTCTATTGCCCCCTCTAAGCCTAAGGATTGACCCTAATCTTACCGCTAGCCTATACTACAGCACGACCTAGTGCACTTGAGAGTATGTGTGATTAGTTGAGCTTGTGTGTTGGACTAGGTACATATACAATTCTTGAGAGATCCGTGTATTTTCACTTAGGGTTTCATCTAGCCACCTTTATTTGGTTAGTGTGTGGCCTTAAGAAGATCACACCAAGCTTTCTAGAAAAAATGGAGCATGAGGTTAGCTACCTTATACCACCTCCTAGCTCCCCATTTTTGCATTCCACTGATTCCATTCCATTTCCACCTCCATTCCACTCCATTTCACCATTTCCACCACCAAAACTCTAGTTTCCTAGTGTTTTGTCGTCTATTGTTTGGTTGTGCCTTGTCCATGTTACAAGCAACCGTTTGAATTCAAGATAGTAGATGAAGATGCATGAACCCCTTCAATTCCTCAACCACCCTACATGACAAAGACATTGGCAGACATGGTAAATCTCATCAAGATTCATGTGGTAGGTTCTTCTAATCACTCCACTGACTACATGGAGGCTCTTTGTAAAGATGTGTGTAACGTCCCAGGATTTGAGCCCACAGATCATATGATCTTAAAAGGAATGATTAGACTACCCATATCACCAAGGTGCATGTCCTTTTCTGAGAGCCCATCACTAAAGAACTCCACAGTTAAGCGTGCTCAGCTTGGAGTATTACTAGGATGGGTTACCAGTCAGGAAGTTGACCCCGACTTGCACATGTGTGAGGGAAAAGCACGTAGTTAATAGTGGTGGTCTATGGGGCCAATCGTCATTCCTGAAACTCTACTAGAGCCTAGGGCAGTGGGCCCATGCACTACAAATAATATCATATCTATAACCCCTCTAGTAGGTGGGGCCCACATGGGCATGTGGCATGCCAGTCTTGAGTCGTGCGATCTAGGTAAAGTTGTAAAGGTCTATCCATGGTGATGTAGCCACCCTTGCGATGGTATTCCATGATTGGGAGATGGGTGTCCATGAGACATTATGGGTCTACACTAAAATGGGGCAATATTATGAGGCCATATAGTTGAGCCTTGACGAGGGCGCCAAGAGTCTAAGTGGGGGAGATTGTAACGTATCGGGATTTGAGGCCACAGATAAGAGGATCTTAAAAGGAATGATAAGACTACCCATATCACTAAGGTACACCTCCTTTTCTGGGAGCCCATCACTAAATAACTCCACAGTTAAGCATGCTCAGCTTGGAGTAGTACTAGGATGGGTGACCAGTCAGGAAGTTGACCGTGGCGTAAGCGTGAGTGAGGAAAAAGCACACAGTTAAGGCTAGTGGTAGTCTGTGGGGCCATTTTTCATTCCTAGAACTCTACTAGAGCCTAGGGAAGTGGGCCCATGCATTACAATGTGCAAGTTCTATTATCTTACGACATATGGAACAACCAAGGATCCATGTCAATCTCATACACTTTAGAATTGACAAATCATCCAAAAATTTTATGGGAGAAACAAGGAGACCAAGAGTCAAGAGAAAACTACATGTTTGAAGAAGAAGTTCTCGAGAGGTTAAGAAGCCTTGATGAAGTTAAGAGAGATGTGTCCTTTCATGGAAAAACCATTGATCAGTTGGAGAAAAGGGTGGATGAGATTTCTCTTTCGCTTGCCCTTTGTGAGGAGGGAAGATGACCTTCCCAAATCATGGCCAACCCAAACAATGAAAATGGTTCTATGAGTGCTCCTCAGGGCATGTATTTTCTACCATAAGGGAAAACATCTATCTTAAAACAATATCAACCTTCCCCTACCCCTTATGCTACACCGTATCCCCAACCTTCATACAACTTCCAACACACCTCACAACCACTACCACAATATCAACCACAAGAACCACCCCCATGCCAACCACCTCCACAACAACCATCCTATTGTTGGTATAGTATGCCCAGAGATCTAATCATATGATGATTGCAATGAGGCATATGATACATGATTTGATAATGATAAAGGTAATTCACTCTATTATTGTTTTCTCACTCATGAGATGATGGCACATAAATGATAGATGTCTAAAGAATTATGTGACTCGATGACATATGTCTTTAGGTTAAGGACTAGAACAATGAGATGATGTGTATGATAAGAGTACATACATTCTTGTTATGTCCCTAGTCGAATATTGATGTGGAAGCAAAACAGACAAAAATAATACATAAGACAAGAGTCTGTGTTGACTAATGACATAGTCTCATTATTCATGATATATGATATCATGTCATGCCAACAAATATATGTTAGAGAACGATGTATCAGACAGACCCACCATTAGAGTGATACATGGATAGCATGGAATGGCAGTCACGATCATCTCTTATAGTGATAGTAGTGATAGTGGTTCTTAGAATTTAAATCACTACACTCATCAGATGTGATTGGGTACACTTTGACATCATCAAATGCAGTTCTGAAACATGGGTTCTTATAACGGTGATGATTGGGTGACTTTGACACATGGGGACTTTAATGTGAGTGATAGATATGGGATTTGTCCCTCCTACAAGGAGTATGATATCCAGGGCCCCTTGATAAATGAGACTAAGAATTGTATGGCCATACTCATGTGATCAATATATGTTATGTGAATTCACATGCATCTCATACAGTCTGTTCTAGGTCAAGGAACACAAATTGAAAGTTGAAGAGGATGAAATTCCATGCCTCGAGTTCAATCCGGATGTCAGAGACAAAGGAACTATAGGATCACGGTAACACTAATCACAAATTGTAGGTTGAAGTTGTTCTCCAACTTTCTGAGTTACTTGGGTAGCAATGATCAGTTACTAGATTCTACTCATTGCTTGTGATGTCATAAGTTGTTATGAACATTCACTACCAATGTAAATTGGAACCTGTAGGGTCACACACATAGGATAACCCTGGATGAGGAGATTGTTCATGAATGATGTTTAGATTGAGACTAAAGGTGTTTAGCTACTCAACTAAACATATTATTGAATGAATGGACTCAGAACATCAAGTTCAAGTGTTGAACTAGCTGGTTAGAGTGTCAGGTCGATTGGAGACTGCATTGGCAAAGTCAGGACTGCCAACCGACCGATTCACCTTTGTGAGATGATTGATTGGTGTGAGCCAACTGACCAGTTCACTTGGTGAACCGGGCGGCTCACAGTCCTGCCAACTGAGGAAATAAGGATTTTCCCAATTAGAGGAAAACTTCCATGTTTCCCTTATTCAATTCAATTGGAATAAGGATTAGTCTTTGCATTAATTGGAAATTATTGAGGAAAGTCAATTACAGGCAAGTCTAGGAACTGAAACGACCAGTTCACTGGGTGAACCGATCGACTCACATTCCCAACTGACTAGTTCACTAGTGAATCGATCGACTCATGTTGCCAAATGACCATTTCAGTTATGAAACGATCGGTTCGCCTATCGCAGTACAAATTATTCATGGAATTTCTGGATCCTTCTACTCCTGAACAGACTGGGAACCCTGACTCTATCCTCTATTATAAATAGAGGGGTACTGGGGGCTTCTCAGAACACACAACTCAGAACATCAGTTGCTCTACAAAGTTGTTGTCCTCTCTTGTTTTGGTAACTGAGAGAGCCTGAGAAATTGCTACCCGACTAGGAAGGCACAATGAGGGAAAGACAACTACAAAAAGTAGTAGGAGTTCAAGAGATTAGGTTGGTTCTAGTACACCAACATGAGGGTCATCTCCTTCCTTCCAGTTCTTCTAGAACAACAAGAGTTCTAGGTGGTCCATGTGGACTATCTATAGAGGCGTGAGATGTCTTCTTCTTAGGAGGACACATCAGCTGCAGTCCGTCATGGAGGCCAGAGTCCATAGTGAAAACCAGGAGCTGCACAAACACCGTCCAAGACATGGCATTGAAGACTGCACATGGATCTGAGGTATTGTCACTGGGCAAGCCCCGAGATCAGGTATATCTTTCTAAAACCATCCTTCCCATTACATAATCATTGATGCGTTCTCCTGTTATGGATTAATGGGTAGTAAAAATTTTGTTTCCATTGCCTACTCTGAGGCCATAAAACCCAATAGTGGTATCAGAGCCACGACAACGTACTATGTTTTGGGATAAATCAATATGATTGGATTTTGGTTTTATCATCATTTATTTATTGCATATGATGTGAATATTTAAAATGACTAATGTGCATATCTGACTAAATACCACATGCGACCACAAACTAATATACATATATGATATGGTATATATGCAATTGATACACGTCGCCCTAAAACTATTTTGATGGTGGATGTGTAGCATGGTTATGGTCTATAAACCCTATGTGTGCTTGGTTGGTTATGGTTGTTTTTATCTCAATTTACATAATGAGCCTCTACCTTCTATTCCACATGTAACTCGAGATAACTCAAGATCCTTTCTCTTCTACTTTTACTCCCCTCGAATGTAACTCAAGGTTTCCCAAAGTTTATGTAAAAGTAGGATAGTTTATATTATGTTACATCGAAGAAGAAGATGCTCAACACTAGGCGAGCCAACCACCTAGAAAACTGAGGAGAATTGCCATGGTGGAGCTGGATCGACCAGATGATGGCCCAACTGCTTGTTGGAGGTGTCTAGACATCGGAAGCCAGAACGACCAACCAATTGACCAGGAGGTGAGCCGATCATGTCATAGGATGAGCTGATCAACCCGGAATGGCTCAAGCACAATGATCTTCATCAATAGTAGGTTGCATATGATGTAGACCTTAGATGACCGTAATTCCTTGTGGCTCCAAGGAATTACAATAGGATGGCCATAATCATCACTTTTATCGATATTGCAAATTTTCTCGTTGTGGTTATAGCATGTATATGATACATACTATAATAATGTGGTGATTGGATATGTATATGTACTTATATAAAATCCCTCAAATATAATATTATAGTCTTAGATTCCTTCAATAAGTGGCACACATGAAACACTTGATCAACTAAGCATAGATTTGCATAAAGATTAGTATGTCGTCCATATCATGGAAGTGTGATGGTAGATATGTAGATTTGCACAAAGCATGGTGCATATATATCATGTCAGCTTTTGGGTCAGACTTAACTGGTGACTGAAGAGCCCAAGCCCAGAGCCATGAAGATGATTATGGCAAAGAGTTGCACATATCATCTATCCAAGAGTTGCATATGATGCAATTGGCATGATGGCCTACCTAAATAGTCAAGTTGTGGGCAATCATCCAAATCCGACTCATAATTTGATGAAATATGGATCTTTGCCACTAGAAGATTGTATGTTGCAATCTTTTGAATTGATACATGAGGGTTATAAATTTGAACAAAATAGTGTGAGTGATAATTAATTAAAGGCCTAATTAATATCATCAAATTTATCAAATCAAAAAAATCAAAATTGTTTTGAAAAGTTGCAAAATTCTTTTTTAGATTCCAAATGATAAACACAAATTTATTATCATTGTGATCAGTTTGTAAATGGTATATACTTCAAATCTGGTTTGGGACCATTGAGAAATGTTCTCAATGGCGAGTGTAAACTCTAAAGTCCTTGAAAGACTAGAGCCAATAGAACCACTCCAAATGCGCCTAAGGCTAAAATTGGATGCTTACTTGAAGTATGCCAGTGATGCCTAAGACATCAAGAACCTTATGCTGAGCTATATGAACTATGAGTTGCATAAATAGCTTGAAGCATGGATATTCTTGAGATGGTTATACATCTTAAGAATTATGTAAAGCATGAAAGGTATAATGTCTTCAAAGTGATGCTTAAGTATAATTATATAGATAGAGATCAAGTATAATCTCATATGCTCAATATGAATGTGAATATAGATTAATTGTGATTTCTTATAGGTCAAGAATTGACCAAACATATGATTCTACAAATCATTGTGTGAATCATATAGCCAGTTTATGAAATGTTGAGAAACATGGCCAAACCACTATTTGAAGTGCTTGGCATGTTGAAGCCAAAGCATGGATGACGAAAGGACAAAACCTATGATAATGATTAGCAGAGTAAAGTCCATTGACTAAAGCAAGTTCAAGAAGTGTTCTGAAGACAACCTAAGGTCCAAATCTTCATCACTCAAGATATGGAGAAGGGATAATTGTAAAAGGGAATACATCCATTTTACTTATAAAGATAAGGAAAAAAAAGTACCACCATTGTCACATGTTTGACATTGGAAGGGAATTGACCTCTTTATAGAGGATATCAAGCAGAAGAAAGAGATAGAGATCTCTACTTCAGTACTTGAGAGGATGTAAGCTAGAAACTGTGTGGAGCAACATTTCCTACCATTGCAGTTACAATATGACATTCATGGGCATATAATAGAATTAGTGAATTGCTATTATACATCTGCCATCAATGAAATCATCATACATATTGTATGGACAAGAATGTAATGGACTGGTATTTCATTTTAAAGATATGATCTTTGATGGAAATGCCTATGTCTCACTAACTATACTTGATAGTTAAAGAGACAAATGTGTGTGATACATATAATGAACACTACGACAAACATACTCATTAGCGGCCTTTTAGAAAATCCACTAAAAAAAATTAAAAGCCAGTAAATAGGTTTAGCGGCATTTGTTGACATTTAAAAAAATGCCTCTAGCGCCAATGCCACTAGGAAGATAGCAGCTTAAGTTGTAAAAGACACTAAAGGTTTGTATTTAGTGGCTTTGAATAAATGCCACATAAAGGCCACTAAACCATCATTTGGCATGTATAAAAAGACACTATTCATCAATTGTCTTTTATACAAATGCCACTATTTTGGATTATGTTGGTGTATGAAAATGTTCTTATTGAGTTTAATGGCGTATAAAAAAAGCCACTAATGACTACTAGATCTATATTACTACATTTTCATGGCTTTTAGTCATTCAGTTTTCAACTCATTATCAAGTTTTCTAATTGAATGCCAATTGCAACCAAACTCAGTTTTTTGAAATTATGGATATTTTTTATTTATAAACAAATGACAATTATATGGGGAGGACATTTTACCTTGCCCCTTATATTGAATACAACACCAATGGCATACTTTCTTTTTTGGGGAACCCTAGAGCTTATCATTTATTCATCATGTGCTCTAGAACAGGCCAAAAAGCAGAGAAATTCACATCTAGTTCATACTCTAGCCAAGCTGGCTTATTATAGAAAGAAGAAAAGGAAGTGCGAGTGGATAAGGTTGTTTTGCAATTTTATCAGCTGCCTTATTGAGGTCCCTAGGGACATACATAACCATTAAATGGTCTAGGCTAGCTTTGTTGACAAGGAATTTCCTCCAAAGGTTTTGGAGACTCAGTGAGTTGCAGACTGTCTGGCTTGCTAGCTTCACCGAATATCTAGAGTTAGTAAGAATGATGGCCGTCTTGATATTGTTGTGTGTACATATATTGGATGCAGTGACCACAACCATGAACTCATCTTGTAGAGGTGAGGTGGCATGCACAAGAACACCTTCAAGTCTACTGAATGCACAGTTGATTCAGCAGCCCATTCAGCAAGCACCTTCTCGTTCTAGATTAAGTAGACCTACCAAAGGACTGAATCAAGTTTCTCAATGGCCTCCCTTCATAATGTACCTCTACAAAATACAAAGCGAGCATTAACAAAAAGAAGTATCAACCACTTCATTTTACCATCAAAATAACGCCATACATGCTATGGTGCCTATGATAAGCACATTGAAGCCCATAACCAACTTTCCTTCAGGATCTATCCGGCTAAAGGTCACTGAAGAGTGGAAATTATAAGCATCAGCTGGAACATTCAAATCTGAATCACAAATTGATCGATGTATAGCCACTTGACTTAGAAAAAGAAATAACAAATCAGCTGTAAACCATCATCTAGAATAACAAATCAGCTGGAAACCAACATCTAGAATAACAAATAAACTGGAAAACCAGCAACTAGAAATGCAGCAAAAAAGAAGGGATCTAGCACATGAAGATACCTCTGCTGATTGGAATGACTTTTGCTTATCAGGGAGCTCAATAGTAGTTAGCCCCCCAGATTTCATTCTTATATGGCAGCAAAGGGTAGATTACAGATAAACAAGCAGCCATTCTCAAGAACTAGCTCATTTTCATCCTACAAATCCATTAGTGCCTACAACATCAAACTGCCACTATCAATTTCAAGATTATCACATTTAGCACCATGTATAGGAAATAAACAAAAAAAATCCATACCTATAGATCAAACTATTGGGCTCGACCATCCCCCATTCTCATTCTTGAGCTTCATTCACATCATCAAGAGGTATTTTCACTCGCTACAGCCATCCTTGAACAATACAAATCTATTGATATGCACACCACTAACACAGAAATATACCACATATGCTCAATTAATAGATGTGTAGAAACAAATGTGATGATCCTTGTAGAAGCAAATAATTTACCCGCTGACTCATCTCAACAATGCCACCTGCATTATCAACAATAGGTCCAAATATATCCATAGTTAATACATATGCAGCAGTACTCATCATCCAGGTTGAATCCACCAAGTGGCATAATACAGAGCAGCTGCAACATCCATGTCAAATCCACCAACAGACTAACTGACAATACATTCGTTCATCAAATTAAAAAGAAATTTACATTCCATCTCTATCAAAGAAATGTTCATGTTTGCTTATTTATAAAATTAAAAAGAAATTTACATTCCATCTCTATCAAAGCAATAAGAGAACTAACTTCAATAATTATGAGTGATGTTTGCTTATTCAATAGAGAACAATATAAAAACTCCCCAATAGATGAAATTCCCTTGGCAATATGTATGAAGTCATGTGAAGAATGAGACATAATAACAAGGTAAATAATGGTTCCTTCTCTACAAAAAATGTGTGGAATATGCAATGGTAAATTCATGAATTAATTATTAAATAGAGATGTAGAAAAGATGTGCACCAAACATATATGCTTGTCCTACAGGGAAGCCGAACATATTCCTCAGAAGCATGTAGTTATTAGCCAAAGATGTGGCGGCCACAGCTCATTGTACAAAGTGCAATGCTTCCCTCAATGCAGAAGGAAATTCCACCATATGACCTATAAACCAGTCATTATCTCACATATTTGACAAGGCTGCAACTGGGTTGTCTTGGATTGTATTCAGCCACTATAGTCCTCCCTATAGCTAAAAACTAGTTTGGTCTTGCTTGGCTCCACTTCTAACCTGATCATGTCTAGTTCAAGAACATGAAAGTAACTGTACATAAAAAGGCCTGGAAAGTTTGTATTTTCCTCAATCCACCGCTTTGGGTGCACCTTTGGAGTTATGTGTGTTAATCGGAAAGAGATCAGGGATAGGAATGCAGAACTGTAGGGCTTTTGGCCGTATTTGG
This sequence comes from Alisma plantago-aquatica, assembly GCA_963693085.1. NCBI lineage: Eukaryota > Viridiplantae > Streptophyta > Magnoliopsida > Alismatales > Alismataceae > Alisma > Alisma plantago-aquatica. The sequence goes on along the minus strand of OY856411.1, from coordinate 1,002,607,370 downwards.
CTTAAATTAGATGCAAAACAGAGCATTCACAATTCATATTATATACAGAGGAAGTCTTGTCACCCCTAATGTTGCAAGCCTCATAGATAGATGGACCTCCAACAAAATCTAGCATATGCAAAAACACATGTGATTGTTCAACTATCACAACAGCTCGAGTGGTCACTTGAAGGCAATTTATAAAAAATCACAATTACACTTACAAAGTGACATGTTGAATAACCTTCCCTCTTCAGCTCATCCTTCTCTTCTAATTGAGCACTCAACACATTTTTCTCCACTCTAAGATTCTCCAATGGAAACTGAAATGATATGTAAATAAGTTTGGTATCTTTAAAAATCAAATGATGGGCATAGAAGCACTAAAGCATGGGCAGAAATAATAATGGTAACTTCTGGTTCACTTGTATGATATGTATCATTATAAGTTAGTAGCATACCATCTTTGTGCACATTTAGCATCAATAGAATGTCTGTCATGCCCATGGAAAGCTTCATACATGCATTCAACAAAAGGATTCTTTGAAATTAAATGCAACTTGATCTTCACAAAAATGTACATGTATACATGTCCCTTTCCAACATCAAGATAGAACTGTAACACAAAGGGGTAAATATCAGCCTCCAATTCCAAAGTGGATTACATAAAAACAACTATTCCAAAGTGATAGTATCCAAGAATGCATACTATAGCATGATGATTTCATGTTAGCTTAATGACACTGAAGGACACCAAAATAAAATAACTTCATGGATGACAAAGGAAAAAGTAAAAAATGTACCTAACTCTTAAATTATGGTTAGGTTTTACTTAACTTGTATCTCTTAAGCATTCAAAAACCCATACATATGCTAAGAACAATTGTTGGGTTCCGAGCCCAATCTATGAAGTTAGATGGTAGGGTTTGGGAGAAGCGGCGGCTGTGGTGGCCGGGGAGGTCAGGGCGGCTTCCAGGAGTCGATCCCGAGTTTTGGTCCCTCTGTAGAATCTGCTGTGAATATCGATCCCACTGCGGCGCTTTCTGCCAGAGACAACCATCCACATGACCCCCATCGCATGGACACAGACCCATTAAAGAAGTCTTATGCTGAGACGGCGGCTGGCGTGAAAACCACTTCGATCCTCAGGCGGGTGTCCCCGGATACCCTGCAACCCAACGACATCTTTGTCGATCGCAGCGGCCCGATCCCTGCTATATCCATTGACCCCATCAAGATCCAACCCCTCCTCACACCATGGAAATATGCGGTTGTGGTGAAGGTCTTGGGCATGAACGTGGGATTCAAAGCTCTGGTCTCTCGACTCCAGGTTCTATGGAACCCTACGGATACCTTCAGGGCGATCGACCTGGAACTGGGTTACTACATCATTCAATTCTCAAACAATAACGATTTCGTCAAGGCCATGACTGGCGGACCTTCGACGGTTTTTGGTAATTATCTGTCGGTGCAGTCTTGGTCTGAAAGCTTCCGGCCGACTGACCCTATTCCAAGAAAGCTCGTGGTCTGGATTCGTGTCCCCCACCTGCCGGTCTTCCTCTACCAGACACAACTCCTGTCAAGTATAGGCGATCTGATCGGAAAGACGATCAAGATTGACACTACTACTTCAACTGGTGATCGTGGCAAGTTCACTAGGGTTGCCGTTGAGGTGGATACGTCTCAACCTCTCCTTCCTGCAGTCCTCATCAATGGTGAGCAATATCAGATTGAATATGAAAACATGCCAACCATATGTATGAAGTGTGGTAGGGTCGGGCATGGAGAGGCTGAATGTAGATTCCTCCTACACTTTGCCACTCCAGATCCAGCCGCAAGTCCCACGGGTCCATTGAAGGTTCCCGCCCCATACTCCATGGCCATGCACGCTAAGAAACCGGTACGTCATCCAAGCCCTAAGAAGGATCAGCCGTCCAAGGAAGTGGAAAATCTCACTCACCTTGAGGCCGCTATTCTAAGTAAGCACACCACCCCGGACGACCCCGCCCCGACTACTGATGAGGGTGAGTGGAAAACTGTCCAGAGCAGACGCAAGAAGAAGGGTGTCCGCAGCCAGGATCCCCCCAAGCACCGCCGCCTACGGTGGGTGATAGCAGCGGCTCTAAGAAGCCTATCTCTGGTCAAGACACAGCAGTCGTCTTGGTTGATGACGAAGTGTGTGTGGGTAGATCCGTAGAGACTACCGCCTCGACTGTGAAAGAAGGGGCTTTGAACGATGACATCCCTATTACTTTCCAATGGGGCACTCAAGGCGCCAAAAATGGTGGAGGTCTCCTCCTTAGGAACAGAAGGGTTGTGTACCAACCCGTCCAAGTTAGCCTAGGGCGAGAGCAGAAGAAGGGCAAGATAGCCCAAGCCCTTAATCTGGCCGACAGCAACTCCAAAGCAAAGCGTTTACTCCAGTTCCAGGAAGGTAATTCCGAGATAGATGCTATGGAAAAAGAAGATGGTGACCAGTCCATAGGACTGTGTGCAGCCATCACTTGAACGAAACTTTTTTTTTCTTCCCTTTCCACACAGATCGTTTTTAATGCTAAACATCCTGTGTTGGAACGTCCAAGGATCTAAATCCAAGGACAAAGTGCGTCTGCTCAAAGAGTATAAGGTGAAATACCGTCTTCATATCCTTGCCCTTCTGGAAACAAGGTGTAGTGGCGCAACCGCGCTCGAGGTGATTCAGCAACTCGGATTCAATTCTTCGCACCGTGTTGAGGCCATCGGTTTTTCAGGTGGCATCTGGATCCTTTGGGACTCAATGCAATGTGACCTTGAAATTCTCCTTAATCATAGACAACTTATCCATTGTCGTATCAACAATGAATGGTTCCTAACTGTAGCCTATGCCAGTCCGAACCCTACACGAAGACACCTTTTCTGGAATAGATTGAAGGATATCAGTCACTCAATAACAGATGCCTGGGCCGTTTTGGGTGATTTTAACACCATGATCTCTCCTACTGAGAAACGTGGTAGCAACTACTTTGACAAGCGCGCTAGTGCTCAGTTCAATGATACTCTCATGTCTACTGGTCTGAAGGACATGGAGGCTGGTGGTCTGTTCTTGACCTTCAAGAAACATAATGTCAGAGAGAAGCTGGATCGGGTAGTTGCTAATGAGGATTGGCTCTCCATAGAAGGGGGGTTTTCGATCACAGTATTTCCGCGACTATACTCTGATCATAACCCTCTTTTAGTTTCTAGCATTAATAAGAATGCAGCACAACCACGCCCCTTCCGAACCAAAGCTAGCTGGTCCCTTATCCCTGAGTTTACAGAGTGCCTCCATCAATCGTGGAATTCATTCTTGGACTTCCAGACTGCCCTTGGGCAGTTCAAGGATACTATCACTTCTTGGGAGACCATGCGCCTCCGTCAACACTACAAGGAGAAGAATAAACTCCTCAAACAGCTTGATCGTGCTGAGGTACTTTCTGCTAACAACCCATCTGCTCATTACGACATGCAGGTCATCACGATGCAAGAAAGGCTCCACAAGCTTCTTCTCCAAGAAGAGGCGGATTGGAGACAAAAGGCCAACATCAATTGGCTGCAACATGGTGATGCAAACACGAAGTTTTTTCAAACTTTTGTGAAGGCCAGAAGGCAGCAAAACCGGATTAAGTGCCTGAAGAATGACGAGGGCGAGTGGATCTCTGAGAAGCACCAGCTCCAACTGTTGGTGCGCCAATACTTTGAGAGCTTGATGACCGGTCCTGGGCTGACGCCAGCCTCATCCCTGAAAATTACTAGATACGTGGGTCTTTTTGTGCCCCCCTCTCCTATCCAGGGGAACTTCATAGAAAGAACTCTAGGTCCGTCTGAGTTTAAGGAAGTCATGATGTCCATGGCACCTCACAAAGTGCCGGGACCCGACGGCGTCGTCAATGAGTTCGTCCAATCTCATTGGGATCACATTGGTGGATCTATCGTCAAATCTGTGCAAAGTGCGTTCTCCTCCGGCTTCACAGGCAATAATATGAGTGATTCGCTCATGGTCCTCATTCCTAAGACTCACCATCCTCAGAAATGCAGTGACTTCAGGCCTATCTCACTCAACAATACTTGTTTCAAGCTCACCTCGAAGATCCTGGTGGAAAGACTTAAACCGCACATCAACTCCTGGATTTCTGAAACCCAATCGAGCTTCATTCCTGGGAGATCCATTACAGACAATATTCTCTTAGTTCAGGAGGTCATACACTCCATGAAGATGAAGAAGTCCAGGAAGAAATGGGTCTGCATCAAGCTAGACCTTTCCAAGGCATTCAATAGGATGCATTGGCCTTTCATTGCGGACACCTTACTCAAAACAGGTCTCCCACAAATTACCAGGTCCCTTATTATGGACATCATTACCAGCGGCTCCACGTCCATTTTGTGGGAAGGTGCCAAGCTTCCCCCATTCAAAGCAACGAGAGGGGTAAGGCAAGGTGATCCAATAAGCCCCTATGTATTCGTCCTCTGCATGGAGAGGTTGAGTCAGGCCATCACCGCCGCTGTCTCTTCAGACACCTGGGCACCCATCCATCTCGCTCGTGGTGGTACGGGTATCTCGCATGTGTTCTTCGCCGATGACATAATGCTCATGGCGGAAGCAACACCCAAGCAAGCTACAATTATTAAGAAAGTGCTCCGCAACGTTGCAGCTGTCTCAGGACAGTCGCTATCCAAAGAGAAATCCAGATGTTTCTTCTCGGCCAATGTATCCAGTGCAGAACGGAGGCAATTTTCCAATCGACTCGGCATCCCCCAGACCAATGACTTGGGGTTATACTTGGGCGTACCCATTCTTCACCACCATATCAAAAAGCACTCCCATGCTAGTATCATCAAGACAATGAAGGACCGAATGTCGAGCTGGTCTGCACGACAGCTTTCCCTAGCCAGAAGAGTTACCCTGGCTAAATCTACTCTTCAAGCCGTTCCGGCGTACACCATGCAATCAGTCAAGCTCTCACCGTCGCTCTGCGACGATATCAACAAACAGATCAAGAGTTTCATCTGGTCTGGATGCCAAGAGAAGACCCAGCTGTCGTTGGTCTCCTGGAAGAAACTTACCCTCAGTAAGAAGGCTGGTGAATTAGGGATAAAAGAAGCTCGAGCCCAGAATCAAGCGCTCATGCTCAAGAATGTATGGAGCTAGATGACCAAGTCCAACCTCCTGTGGGTTCGCATACTGAAAGAAAAATATGAAAGGAATGGTTTAATAAGCTCTAAACCATGCTCGCCTACCTGGGCATTCATCAAAAAGCATTTACCTGACATTCAAAGCATCTGTTCCAAGACAATTCAATCCGGAGCCAACACCTATGTTTGGTCCGATAAGTGGATTGCTGGATGTTCTATCACAGATACTTTCCCAAACTTTACTGTACCCGAAGGCCTATCTGATCTGAAGGTGGCATCCATGTGCATGGACAATGGTAATTGGGACAATTCGTTCATTGAAGCTTATATGCCCCACGGTATGTGGGACAAAATCAAGTTTATCCCAGCCCCAAGTGACGACTCCGAGCAGGATACTTGGCACTGGCCTCTCCACCCTTCGGGGGAGCTTACAACCTCCTCTGCTTATGAATGGATCCGTAGTGATCTAGCGGCTCCTCTCCAGGGTGACTGGAATGAGATTTGGATTCTTAAGGTACCCGAGCGGGTCCGGGTGTTCGCCTGGCTCCTGCAGCACAAAGCCTTACTGACTAATATAGAGAAACGCAGATGACACATCGACGTTAGCCCGCTGTGCCCCATCTGCAGCAATGATTATGATACCATCCTCCATTGTTTCCATGATTTCTCATACAACGCCTCGCTATGGCGCAAGCTCCCTACCAATGGCGACTGGTTTTCCTTGTCTGAAGACCAATGGATTTCTACCATCATACGCGGGACCTCCACTTGCAACCCAAGCTTTCTCCTCCTGATCGCATGCTGGCACACATGGCAGGTCAGGAATGAACATATTCATACCAACTGGCACCATTCCTTGGACGACAAGCTGGTGTTCATCCAGGAAAGGACCCGAACTATCAGTTCTCTGCCTCAGATCTACTCTGTCGCCAAAAAACCACAGGTAGACTTGTTTTGCACACCTCCAGGGAGTGTGTACATTTTCTCTGATGCAACCTTCCTCATGGGATCCAACCGTGCTGGTCTTGGGATTCATGTGGTTTCTACCCTTGGAGTATGTATCCTCGGCATGGGAAACCATTTCAATGCTCGCTCATCCCTTGAAGCGGAGATTCAAGCTATTCTTGCTGCAATTGACCTTATAGCTGGTAACAACTGGACAAATGCTGTCATCCTCTCGGATGCCCAACAAGCTGTGGCCATTCTACAGGCGGAAAGTGAACCTGTAGCCACACTTCGCCCTCTCTGGAGGAAGTATCGAGGTATACTGAATTCTGCACATACAACCAAGGTGGCCTATATACCACGGCGGTTGAACCAGGTCTCGGACCTCATAGCAAAACACTGTCTTCATTCTTCTTCGTCATGTTCTTTTTCTTCTACTAAGCCACCCTGGCTAACAGTTGATGTAAACATTAATGTGCCCAGCTTATTTCCTGTCCAAGAGCACAGGATGAATAATAACTAAGCTCTTGATGCCACAAAAAAAAACCCATACATATGCTAAATAGTCAAAATTCAAAACTTACATCAGCTATTGATGGCTTGTCCGACTGCCCAGGGCTACCATGGGACGGATCCATTCCTAGTATAATAGTTGTCTCTTAGGAGATCTTTGGCATGGATGGAGGATGCTCAGCTGTGGTGAACTTCTCTGCAGGCTTATTCAGGATCTCATTCGTTGTGGAAACATTAAGTGCGTTGTCAGTAATTTTTTTTATGTATTTCGTTTAACTAATTTAAACGAAATACATTAAAAGATTTTACTTACAACGCCCTTCATGTTTCCACAGCGAATGAGATCCTGAATATGCCTACGAGTGTCACATTGCGCAGAGAAGTTCACCACAGTTGAGCATCCTCCATCCATGCCAAAGATCTCCTAAGAGCCAACTATTATACTAGGAATGGATGCGTCCCATGGTAGCCCTGGGCAGTCGGACAAGACATCAATACAGAGGTTGTCAGCTCTCGAGATAGGCCTTTAATTAATCTCCATGTACAGAGCTGTAGTTAGCAGAGGATCATTACCATTGTTATTGGCTTTTAGGGCCTGCATCACAACCACATCTTACAGAAAGGGTATTATTTTAGATGGAGGGGGTAAAGGAAAAAAGACAAATATACAAATGTTCTTTTAACAATTAAGGGAACAAGGAGGAACCCACATTACTAAGAACACCCATTCTTTCTTGAGGCTTCTGCCTAGACTTCTCAACCATAGCAGACCTCTGAAATGTTGACAATGACTTAGCGTGCCTCTGCAAAATGCAAAAAAACCAGGCTATATTATACTTGGTACCAACAATAAAACATTCAAAAACAACACAGTGAGAAAATAGAACAACACCTGTACAAGTAACACACCTCATCCATACCCACAAACAAGAATCTAAAACACTGCTCATAGCTAAAAACCAAAAACCAATCATAATGCGTGTATCATCCATAATACTAATATTCTCCATAACAAAATTAAAAGTAGGACAAAACAAAATAGGTTTGTTATTTGGCAACATTGTCTATGACAATGGACATGAAACACCATTACTTTGGATCGGCATGTACAAATAACAAAGTGGATTATATAAGAACAACTATAGCTCTCCTCTCTTTAGATAGTATCCAAGAATGCAATTAAATTTAAACTTCATGTCCTGCAAAAAATGGAAACGACTTTAGATACTACTTTTGTTTTCAATTATGTAACAGTATAAGAAATACTTTATGCTCACCTTGGCAACATATGTGTTTTTGGCCATGCTATGATGTTTCCAATAGCATCATCAACAAATTGATATGGATCATAAGGTCTAACTAGAGGATCGTTGCCCAAAAAAGCAACCTCTACATAAACAACAACAAATGCTGAGCCTAAAATTGCACCTCCCACCCTTTTCATGGTGTCAACCTCAGAGACTCGACCGAATGCAACTCTAGCATCTGGATCTGTAAAACTCAATAGATACACATCCTACAAAAAAAATACAGTTGACATAACAAATTTATATAAATGTAAAATGAAGTGCAATTCACAGTAATACAAACATACTTGTCCCTTCTGAAATGATGAATGTCTTATATGGAGTGGAGTTTGCATTGATAAGTTTGTCTGCACAATTATTTTATTTTTGTCATAAGTCCATAAAAGTCAACATGGAAAATAATTGGTACCACACATCTTTTATAAAAAGTATTCATACTTGGCGAGTGCCAACATGATGTGCTTGACTGTTTCCTTCTCTAGTTACGACAAGTAACTCCTGTAATTTTTGGTTGAATTCATCCTTTTTTTGTTGAATTTTTGCATCAAATTCCAACCGTTGTTCTTCAAGCTTATCTTGGAAATGCTTCCTTTGTGCTTCTTCAGCTTCTCGGGATTTACGGTTCTTGCCCCAGATATCAGAAGGTGATGGTCCAAGTCCATAACCACGAACATATCTTGGTCTCTCTTCTCCCATAACATTCCTATAAATTTCATCTGAAGTAACATCAGGTTGTTTTCTTCGCAGCTCTTCTCCTACCTCAGAAAAATTTTCCTACATACAACAAATCATACGAGATGAAATTTATACCAAATATATACCTCTATGGAATTAGTAAATGTAACATAATACTATAGGATATTATGTGTTGTACTAAAATTTTGGCAGATTCAACATCAACTATGCTCCCATCTTTTTTACGATGAGTTTTCTCAAAAAATATTATGGGATCCACTTCTCCGCCTATTTCCTTCTCCATCTTTATCATTCAAACAAGGTTATTGTAAACATCAATTTAACGGATGCCATCAAATTATCTAAATGGATCACAAAAATTACTAACTCACATCATATTTCAGACATGCAGACGACTTGGTTCCTGTTGTATGGCTAACCTTTTGAAATTTTCTACTTGTCTTGTTAGTTATAGACTTCCTTTGTGGAAAACATTGCAGTATTGTGCATAGTAATTATCTGTGCGGTACTGTAAGTATCAACAAATAGAAAAAATAATATTACCTTTCCTTTATTACTCCTCCAATAATCGACAAGAAATTTCCAATGCGACTTGTCCACGCGGGGAACAACTTGTTCAAGTTGTTGTTCGTATGGACTATCTTCTATGAAGTATAGTCTCCTTAACTGGCACTTGTGGTCCTTCCATTTCTTTCCTAGTCTCTTCATTGTCCACTCCTTCAGATCTGAATCAATTGTGAATTTACTCTACCGACATAAAGGATATCAATTAGATGCTTCATTTAACCATTTAAAAATAAAATTTAATAATATACCTTCACAAAATTCAATATAGAATCTTTTTTATTGGCTGGAAATTGTCTCCAATCCTCATAGTTTAGTGGAAAAAGATTGGGATCTCTTGCAATGGTTGTCAGAAAACTTGATAAGTGACTTTGGTTTTCACCTACTGGTTGTCCAAATTGATTTTTCTCAATGGGAATTGGATCTTCGGGCTTTCTTTTCCAAACATTCAAACATTGTGTTCGTCCACGTGCTCGATGTTTTTGACCTAAGCATTCATTCATAAAGGATAAAATATATATATATGCATAATTATATATGATTAAATGCAGCACTATATACAATGATATGAATGAAATGATTACCTAGCCCATCAGAGGGTGTTGTTGTAACATTCAATGACTCAACATGGTGATCAAAGATGTTATTTTGGTCCATGTTATCAGCAAATACATTGCTATTTTGGTTACTGGCAGCTCTATTCTCTACAATTCTTGAATGAATAGACACGGAAGCATTGACATTAGGCACACAGGGTAGATGTGAAATTCTTGATCTTGTAACTTTATCGCCACTTTCTTTATTTTGCTGATTTTGGAACCTTGTTCCCATCTCCTTTTCAATTGTGCATGTTTGAGAGTCTTGGGGAGATGTGGCTGATTGGGCATTTTTGGCAGATCTAGCAGCAGTTTTATTGAATTTGTTTGCTCGATGTTTTTGACCTAAGCATTCATTCATAAAGGATTATATATATATATATATATATATATATATATATATATATATATATATAAATATATGCATAATTATATATGATTAAATGCAGCACTATAAATACAATGATATGAATGAAATGATTACCTAGCCCATCATAAGGTGTTGTTGTAACATTCAATGACTCAACATGGTGATCAAAGATGTTATCTTGGTCCATGTTATCAACAAATACATTGCTATTTTGGTTACTGGCAGCTCTATTCTCTACAATTCTTGAATGAATAGACACGGAAGCATTGACATTAGGCACATGGGGTAGCTGTGAAATTCTTGATCTTGTAACTTTATCGCCACTTTCTCTATTTTGCTGATTTTGGAACCTTGTTCCCATCTCCTTTTCAGTTGTGCATGTTTGAGAGTCTTGGGGAGACGTGGCTGATTGGGCATTTTTGCCAGAGCTAGCAACAGTTTTATTGATTTTGTTTGCTTGATGTTTTTGACCTAACCATTCATTCATAAAGGATAATATATATATATATATATATATATATATATATATATATATATATATATATGCATAATTATATATGATTAAATGCAACACCATAAATACAATGATACGAATGAAATGATTACCTAGCCCATCAGAAGATTGTGCATTTTTTGCCATATTAGATTCTTGGGGAGACGTGGCTGATTGGGCATTTTTTGCAGAGCTAGAAACAGTTTTATTGAATTTGTTTGCTCTATTATTACGAATTTCAGTTGGAAGGGTAGCTAAAATTTTTTTGGAAAGATTTGAGGTTGACATGTTCAAAGATTGCCAACAAGCATGTCGAGTAATGCTATGCAAATGAGTCGCCGTACAAGAGTCATTGTTGTTGTTCTTATCATTGCTTGCGGCTATCATGTTATGGCTGTTGTCACTGTACTGTTCTCTCATCTTGAGTATATCAAGTCACATAAAAATGGTCACATTTAGAAAAATATTGAACAACATAATAACAATTTTATTAATAATATTTGAAAATGAAACTCAGATATTTAAGCAAATATAATTATAAACAACAGTAGAGACAATGATAAATATGAATAAGAATAATGTCAGACATGCAAAATTGATACACCTAGCTCGAGCACAATTTGAGATAGAAAATTAAAGAGATACATTGAGCCAAAAAAAGGCTTATTTAATTCAATTATTAATGACAAACAAAAAGAAACATTGGCTACTATTTTGTAATCTTCTCATTCAAAACAGTCATCATCATCACTTTGAGATACACTTTCATCATCCTGCTGAATTCGGGATTGGACTTTTTCAGTTGTTGAACTAGCAACATTAATTCCTTCCATATCCAATCTAACTATGTCACAATCAGTATCTCCATCCTCTGATGTCATTGATGGCCCATCTCCAGTTTCACCTTGCACATAAGCTTCAATATTCTCAATACAAGATTGTTCTTCCATGTTGAACATATCCCGTGGGGCAATCTTTACAGCAAAATGCCACCCTTTTGCAGTGACATCTTATACATAAAATACTTTTCCAACTTGAGATGCCACTACAAATGGTTCTCCTGTAGTTTGAAGGTGTCTCAAATTAACAAGAGTCAACCCATGTTCATCATGCTTTATTCCCCTCGTTGAGTAGATGTCCACCCAATCACACTTAAATAATGTCACCTTAAAGAGTTCATAATAATTGAGCACAATAACATCCTTCAAAACACCATAGTAGGTTACATCTCTAGTAATTGGATTGCGGTTAGTGGTTTTAGAATAACAATCAGTCTTAGCTACCAGAAAGACTCCACTATTTTGTGTTGTTCGATTTGCATCTTTTGCCTTGGTATGAAATCCGTGACCATTGACAACATAGCCCTTGTACTTAATGGCCAGTTGATGTGGACCTTGAGAAAGAAACTTGATTTTATCATCTATCATATTTGTTCTTAGGAGTGTCTCAATCTAACAAAAGAAGAGTTTGTTAGACTTTATTCATGAAGCATAACTATTTTAATTACCACAACTAAACTTACATGTTCCTTAAACCATCCATCAAATGAGTTACTATGTATTCTCTGAACCTCCTTTAAGGACTTTTGAGGATGTTTTTTCCTAATGATATCATAGTGCATCCTGAATACAAAATATGTGCAATATGTTACTGTAATATGTTATATCATTTTATTAATAGAAGACAGTTGACACTAACTTACTTAATGTAGGGTTCAATTGCTTCACAATTGAATAGTACATACTTATGGGCTTGTTTCAATGTATGTTCGTCCAAGACACATGTTGCCATTTTACCAATACCACAACCTACTATCGAAAAAATAGACCAATCATCACTGTCAAGTGTTGGCTCATTTTCCAAATTTGCGTCGTCAGTATCATTTCTATTTGGCCGATTTAACTTTGTTTCAACTCCATCCAAGTATCTTGAACAAAAAGTTAGACACTCTTCAGCTATATATCCTTCTGCTATTGACCCTTTTGGATATCTTTTATTACGAACATATCCTTTTAGGGTCATCAGATACCTGAAAACAAAGTTGAGGAAAATATTATGATAAATTACATTCCAATAGGTAAAGTCATCACGACGTGTGAAATGTTACCTTTCAATTGGATACATCCAACGATACTGAACAGGGCCGGCTATTTTAGCTTCATAAGAGAGATGGACTGATATATGCACCATTATGTCAAAAAAACATGGAGGGAATATCTTCTCCATCTCACAAAGTGTAACAGCTATTGCATTTTCCAATGTAGAAAAATCAATTGGATCTATGACTTTAGTGCACAACCTTTGAAAATAGTGACAAAGATTAATAATACATGACTTAGCATTCTTACTGGGCAAGGACACAGTGACAGCTAATGTCAAAAGTTGTTGCATCAGCACGTGATAATCGTGACTTTTCATTGGTAGCATCTTCTGATCCTTCGGCCGTGCACATCTAGATATATTAGATGCATACCCGTCTGGAACTTTGACAGATTTTAGGAGTTTGCAAAATAATATTTTTTCATCTTTTTTCATTGTATAGAAAGCTGGAGGTAGGATGGTATATTTACCAACAATTTTTGGATGAAGCGGAAATTTGATTCTCATATCCTCCAAATCCTTCCTTGCATTCAATTTGTCCTTACTTTTATCCTTTAAACCTAGAAATGTTCCAACAATACTCTCACATATATTCTTCTCAATGTGCATGACATCGAGATTGTGCCTTACAATGTTAGTTTTCCAATATGGTAGCTCAAAAAATATGCTTTTCCTTTCCCAATTGTGTGTTGAATCCTTACCTCTTGGCCTTTTCTTACCAATTACAGTTGTTCCGTCCTCCAATTGTGACAAGATTTGAGCTCCAGAAGGAGGTTTAGGTGGACACCTAAATTCTTGCTCACCATCAAATGCCTTTGCTTCTTTTCGGAATCTGTGGCTAGTTGGCAAAAACCTACAATGTCCTCTGTAGCAAACCTTACGGCTATGTGGCAACCAATGTGAGACAATATCTTTATTACAATAGGGACATGCTTTGTAGCCTTTAGTACTCCAACCAGATAGATGTGCATATCCTGGAAAATCACTGATTGTCCATAATAAAGAAGCACGCATCTGAAAGAATTCCTTGGTTCCAGCATCATATGTATGTACACCAGTATCCCATAGTTCTTTCAACTCATCAATCAATGGACGCAAGTACACATCTATATTTTCGGGTGAAGCTGGTCTAGGAATGAGTAGGGACAACATAAAATATGGTTGCTTCATGCACAACCAAGGAGGTAAATTATATGGAATAATCATAACAGGCCATGTACTGTAAGAAGTACTCATTGTCCCAAAAAGATTAAATCCGTCAGTTGCAAGTCCCAATCGAAGGTTTCTAGTGTCTACAACAAATTCTGGATGCATCACATCAAATGTTTTCCATGCAGGTCAATCAACCGGGTGTCTTAACTTGTCATCTTTTTCATATTCTTCTGCATGCCACCTCATTAAGGATGAGGTTTTTGATGACATGAATAACCGCATTAGGCGGGGTATAAGTGGAAAGTGTCTGAGCACTTTGATAGGTATTCTCTTGGGTTTTTTTGCAAGCTCGTCATCATCATCTGGGATTGTAATCGGTTTCCATCTTGATGCTCCACATGTATCACAGACATCTTTATCAGCAGAATCCTTCCAAAACAACATGCAACCATTTGGACAAACATGAATCTTCACATAATCTAAGCCCAACCCCATTATTGTCTTTTTAGCTCATAAAATGAATTAGGTAAATTTCTCCTTCTGGTAGCATCTTCTTAAAGAATGTAAGAAACATAGATGATGCTTTCTTACTCAAGCCATTAAGACAAACCATGTGATAGAATTCTAGGATGCAAGCAAGTTTGCTATATTTCTTACACCCTGGATATAATTCTGTCTCAGAATCCTTTAAAAAGATATAAAATTTTTCAGTATTGAAATGTTGATCACTAGATGGCTCCACTCCTTCTATATTTCCATCTTCACTGAAACTCGGAAAAGTATCATGCAACATATCTTGTAAATTTTCAGCATTATGGAAATCTCCCTGATTAGTAGGAGCATCCATTTGAACATTGGCATCTTCACCATGAAAAGCCCAAGAAATATAGCTTGGTAAGAAGCCATGCCACAGTAATGGCTCAATGCAGTCTTTCTGGTGACCTGGTATACATTAGCACACTTTCTACATGGGCATACAATCTTATCTCCAATCGATGAATGTTCAAAAGCAAAATCCAAAAATTTAGATACTCCACATAAGTATTTACTGCTGGTTCGGTCATCCTCTGCTATCCAAGACTTATCCATTCTATAAAAATAGTAAAACATATACCATATGAGTAAGTATGTCATATTAAAATAGACTATACAATATGAGAAAATACTAATGTAATCATGCAAATGAGAACATTCATGGGAACACACACTTCAGTTATAAGCATTCATGTAGCAACTTTCAGTTCCATTCATTAATCTCTTTTTACATCCACACATTGGGGTGTACCCCTAAACAGTAACTAAACAAAGGGGTTGGTGTACCCCTAAACATGCACATAATAAAAAAAAACTATTAATACAGACAAGTCTAGATAGATAGACAACTAAATACTACACCAACATAGTCCCGCATCAGTAACTTCGAGGATTTATCATTGTTGGATCTTCTCCTGAAGTTCAGAATAGAAAGCAGCTATGAGTATTGATTGCTTTCAGACAAAAAGTGTAAACACAAATTTTTTTATCTTGACAATTATATTTGTTAATTGGACTTACTATGGTCTTTTTTTATGATGAAGACGTGTCACGAAGCTCCTCACTGTATTTAGACAAATCTGAACTGACATGGGCCTCAGATTCAGATTCCTCATAGATGATATCCAACGCCGTGTGCTCATACCACAATAGATGATCGGGGTCTCGTAGTTGCTGTTGGTTATCCAAACTTTGATGGAATTATGGCCAACTAGACGGAGAAAAAGCCTGTTGCAACGGACCACATGCATCTCTCCAATCTAATCACGCCAACCGGATTTTGATACAAGATTTCCCGCCAAATCATACTCAACCTCGATAACATGTGAATAATTGCCAAAAGTTAGGGTCACTTTACCAGGCATGTAGTGTCTTCCTTTTAGAAAACGCCAATGTTTGGGTATGACCAATTAGTTTAAGGAACGGTCATCTAGGATGATGTCCAGTTGTTCTTCAATAGGGAACGTTAACATTGACATAGAGGCCCAGTTCATAGTGACTGTTATGGGTGGAGAAAGACTGCATAATATTAGTATTAACAAAGTGTAAGTACATATAACGATGTTATATATTTTCAGAAAAAGTTGTATAACATCAGTTAACCTTTTATTGCTTGTCATAACCAACTTTATTGTGGTAGACATGATAGCTTGAAAAGAAGTCTAACAGAGGAGATCATGTCCTATATCTTTGCAATCGGTCCAATGTTCACTAATCCTTCTTTGAGAATTTCAAGGAAGTAACTAGTATTTTCTATAATTTGATGTATCTTTTTTTTTGTTGAACCATGCGTGCCTCCTCCTTTATTAAACACAACACCAAAATAGAGTTTAACTCTTTACAATCTAAGAAGATAACAACTGTATAGAAAGGAAAACTATAACTATCTATTTATATTATTGACATCATGTATACATAGGGTCCAAACCCCTTTGGGATCACATACATGAAGGAACACGACCGTACTTAAGCTTGAAGAAGGACCAAATCTCAGTGCAATAGAAACAATCAAAGAAGAGGTGTTGTCCATCTTCTTCATGCTTCCAACATAGATAGCAAACAGAAGGGAGCTGGAAGTTAAAATTCTATAAAGTGTCCTGAGAAGGTAAGTATTGAAGGTAACATTTCCAAAAGAAAATAGAGATATTCCTAGGAATCAAGGACGCTCACACATCAACAGTCTAGTTCAGAACTTGAGCCTTGGACCTGCATAAGTCCCAACACTCTTTCAGCGACAAGGACACCTTACCATTAACAAGAATACAATCTTCAGTATTTGCATTGGGAACAACCAGATTTTGAAGGATCCAGAGAACATCATCTCCTCATGAATATTACCAGGGATTGCCCAATTACCATTACTCCAACCTAAGTTAATGATTCTAGAAACTCATGATAAATAGTGAATCAAATGATTTATTGAACATGTAGGCTATAGACAAATGAAAAAAAAGATGGATATAGACATAATGGGGAATAATGAGGAAACAAAACAAAATTGTAGTCGCAGGGTATTGAATCTTATTGTAGGCCTCATCTTCACTCTACATGGTGGTGATGGTGGCAAGGAAGGATAATACAACTTTCCTTGTCACAATGACATGATTTAAGGAATCACACCAGTGGATTTAGACTGTTATCATCACAACTGGTGAAGAGTGATGATGAGTTTGGCAGCACTTCATGGAAGAAGATGGGCCCTTTTTTGAAGGCTTGGGGTCCCTATCTATAGGAATTGGTGTGTGATCAAGGCACATGAGCATATGAGCATTTTTCTTGCACTCGAAGAATCATGAGAGGTTCCTTGGGCAGACACTTAACTAATTAGGTAGGCATAGGGGTTAAAAGGATCTTTGTCACTGGACGAGAGCTTGTTATGTCTCCATTGATAACTGGAGTCTGTCCTCCACTACTGGATGTGTTTCTTCATTTGGTAATGAATACAATGTTCTCATTAGTGGGAGATAGAAAGAATTACATAGGTAGGTGAGGTCTGTGATCCCATCAATGGACTCTTGGCTACAAGTATGTAGGAGGATTAAGGAAGCTTTTTCATTATTTGGTGACCTACTCTTGTCATCGGTCTATGGATACTTATGAAAATGCATAGTCTTTGAAGTGTAAGGTTTCTGGAGCATGAGGACCATCAATTTATGGATGCTAATGAACATGTAAATAATACATCATTAGTTGGTTAATGAATAAAGTTCCAAGTCTTCAAGTTGGTCACCCACCTGACCATCAATTGATGTGCTTAGCACTTTTTGTATATTTCTATAAATGAGAAAGGATTGAGGTTTTCCATCGATTGATGAACCAATGGTTTTTATAATATTGATTATGAGTGTCCTTTTATCGACTAAGAGGTCATTGGTTGAAGAATAATCTCAACTAATGAAATTTCTTCTGCTCCAAAACTCAGTAATTTTCTACAAAATGATTGAAAGTTATTACTAAATGGTGGAAATATCATTTAATGCAGGTAAATACAAGACTTATATTTTAAAGAATAGAATAAAAAGGGAAACACATGGTAAAATATGCATATAACACCAAAATCGGATTTTATCCAACCTTACATGTGGTATGACCTATGTGTTACCAAAATAATAAGTGTTTGGCTATGTATGTACATTGTGTTCATGCACCACCCAAAATACTGTCTATTAACTATGAAGCCCCTAAAACAAAGAGTGTCACTCTCAAATACACACACAAAATCTATCCCTCAAGTGTATGAGTTCGGACACATTCTAAATATTTCAGTCATACATAGGTCACTCCACCTTCCACTTTATCCACCTCGTGCCTGAATAATATGACCCAAATTGGGCTTGTTTGTCGTGGCCATCTTTGGTGATCTGGACTGGAGGTTGGCTTCTCCTAGAGGGGACGAGATGGGGGTGGGAGGCAGAGAAGATGGTGAGAGTGTCACCAAATTGGGAGGCAGAGAAGAGGTGAGAATAGGGTGTGAGAAACAGAGTTTGACCATGGGTGGGATTTGTGGGGGTGTAGGGGGCTAGCAGAGTGAACGAGGGAAAAGGAGAGAAACTTGACGAGCTCATTGAGTTATTGCATGTGGGGACGAGAGGGGAAGCACCAACATACCTCTTCAGAAAGTTGGAAAGCTTGGGATGATTGGAGTCCCTTGAGCTCGTCGGTTCCTGAGGCGGTGCTTTAGGTTGGCTAGGTCCAAATCCCATTGACGCGCACAGCCGGCAACTCTCCTCGACACGCCGGTTCTAGGGACTCACCGTCGGCGCTGGACGGCAACTTCTCTATGGCCGGCATCTTCTCTGCACTGGCTTCCTTCTAGGGCTCTTCGCGAAGGAGAGAGTGGAGAGGGAGAGGAAGTCGATCGCAAGCTTGCGAGAGAGCGCGCGACACTGGATTAATTAGGGAGAGTCAGGGAAATTTGGAGCGCGAGTGAGTGAAATTTGGAGCGGGAAAGGCAATATTGCCTTAGCAAATTTGGGTATGGCAATTTAGGATTTCCGCTAATTAAAAATATAAATGTCGTTAATGTTAAGTGCTTTTTAGAAACTCTATAATAGGAGGTTTAGTGGCATTTTAATTAAAAATGCTTGTATATTAAAAAGATAGTGGCTTTTTTTTATAAATGCCACTAGAATAAATGCCGCTAATGGGCAATTTTGCTGTAGTGGAATGACATGATAAATCAAACTTGAATGCCTATAGCGATGTCATCTAGAGTTCATAAATGATAACTGCATTTCTAGAAATCCAAATGGTGGTTATCTAGGCTCATTTTGGTTATTGAACAAATAGAGGCATGCTAATCTCATTCATTATGCAATATGACAAAGGTTATTCACTAGATGTAGCGAGAGAATGGGTATTCTATTGAGGATTATACATATTGATGTATATAGACTTTTAGATTAAATGATGAAGGTAATCACTAGTACTTCAATGTATTTACTGATGACCTCAATAGATATGATAGTTTGTATTTAGTGAAATACAAACATCAATCTCTTGAAGTGTTCAAGAAGATCAAAATGAAGTACATGATTATCTTGGTATAAGTATTAAATTTCGATATGATCGATTTGAAGATACTTTGAACCAAGAGTTTGAGGACCTTCTGGAAGATCATGATAATGTATCATGATGAACTCCATCTGAAACACAATATTAGTGTATCATGAGAAGTGTATCATAAAGAAGGAATCACACCTTGTTGAGTCAGAGTGTGATTAATAGCTAAACATCAAATTTCCTTTTGGGCACATGCTTTACACTGGGAATAAAGAGAATCACAAAATGTTGTGGAATCTCAAAGTTCCTTAAGTAACACACATAACTCATGGTTCTAGTAGAACACACCTAGAGCTTGAATGATATGTGATATCTTATGGATAAGAAGGTGGTGAGTTGATCATATGATAGGTCAACAGTCGACCTAGAAGCTAATGAGTGCCAGAAACTGAGATATGGCTTGAAGCCATGAAATTCAAGATGGACTCCATGTACATGAACAAAGTATGACCTTCGTTGATCCACCTGAAGGGGTAAAACCCATAGGGTACTTTTGGGTCTTCCAGAAGAAGACTGACATGGAAGGTAATTTGGTTGCAAAGCTATTCTAACAAGTTCAAAGTGTTGAACATGATGGAATCTTTTCAGCTGTTACCAAGGATAAATCCATCAGGAGAATGATTGCCATTGTAGCTTAATATGACTATGAGATTTGGCATATGGATGTTAAAACCATATTCCTTAAATGGAATATTGTGTAGGATGTGTATGTAACACAGCGTAAAGGTTTTATAAATCCAATAATGCAAATAAAGTCTATAAACTGCATAGATCAATCGTTGGATTGAAACAAGCACCTCAGAATTGGATCTTCAACTTGACAAGATAGTCAAAGAGTTTGACTTGTGTCAAAATAAAGATGTAATGTGTGATTAAAAGAATTTAGTGGGAGCATATATATATATATATATATATATATATATATATTCCACATATTGATGGGGAGTATCATCCTTATACTACAAAATTTGGCAACGAAGTGCATTCTAAAAGGTTTTTAGAGAAGCATCCTAAGTGATAGGAATCAAGATCTATAGAGATAGATCAAGAGGGATTCTTTTACTATGAACAAGAACATACTTAGGCTAGATGCTGAATGATTTCATCATGGTGAGAGAAACTTATCCATGTTCCATGGAGTTAGTCTATCAAGAGCCAAGTTTCCCAATTCTTATGAAGAATATGGAATGCATGGATAGATGCCATATTCATTCACAATTGAATCTATCACGTATGAACTCATCTCATTATCTTTTATGTATTGGACATGATGAGAAAATATGAACTTATTATCTTGTATGTATTGGACATGACAAGAATATACAAACTCCTTGTCTTATATGTATTGGACATGATAAGAAGATATGAAATCATCATCTTGTATGACTAGATGATATAAGTATCCAGTTATCTCGTATGTATTGTACATGATGAATGGATATTTGTTGAACTCTAGTAAGAGTTACTGGAATACCATGAAGGACATCTTTATGTACTTGTGAAGTACTGAAAGGACTAGTTCTTTAGTTATGGTAATAAGGATGATTTGGGTGTAAAGAGTTAAACTGATGCAAGCTTTCAAAATGACAAAATTGTGTTTGACCTTGGAATAAGAATTGTCAGTTGGAAATATTCTAACATAAGACAATTGATTAATTCTACAATAAGAACTCGAGTACCATAAGTGTCATGAACACTGTAAAGGATACTGTATGGATCTAGAAGTTCATATGGATGAACTTGTGTGAGGTTCCGAACATTGGTGACTCAGTAGTAATATTGTGATAACAATGGATCTACTGATTATGCAAAGGAATTTTAGATATCATACTACGACACTTCCATCTCATATTAGTTGTCGTACAATGAGGGGATGTGAAGCATGCAATATACTGACTTGAAGCAAATGTTTCTTACCCTCTATAAAAGTACTTGTGCAGTAGAAACATGATGGACATGTTAAGATCACTTGGAATATGATACGTGGGTGATTGGTTTTAAGTTCAATGGGTGTCTGGTTGGTATAGTATGCCTAGAGAGCCAATCATATGATGATTGCAATGAGGCACATGGTACTTGATTTGATAATGATAAAGGTAATTATGTCTATTATGTTTGTCTCACTCGTGAGATGATGATAGATACATGATAGATGCCTAAAGAATGATGTGACTCGATGACATATGTCTTCAGGTTAAGGACCTGAACAATGAGATCATATGTATGATAAGAGAACAGACATTCTTGTTATGTCCCTAGTCGGATATTGCTGTGGAAGAAAAATAGACAACATTAATAAATAATACTAGATTGTGTGTTGACTGATGATAAAGTCTCATTAGTCATGATTTATGATATCAATTCAAGAACATAGATACATGTTAGATAGAAGTATATGAGACAAACCCATCGTGAGAGTGATACATGGATACCATTGAATGGTAGTCACAATCGACTCTCATAGTGATACTGGTGATAGTGGTTCTTAGACATGAAATCACTGCACTCATCACATGTGATTGGGTACACTTTGACATCATCAAATGCAGTATTGAAACATGGGCTGTTATAACAATGATGATTGGCTGACTTTGACACATGGGGACTTGAATGTGAGTTATAGATATGAGATTTGTCCCTCTGACAAGGAGTATGATATCCATGGCCCCTTAATAAGAGAAATTGATAATTATATGGTCATACTCATGTGATTCAATATATGATATGTGAATTCACATGCATCTCAGATAGTCTGCTCTAGGTTAAGGAACACAGATCAAATGTTGAAGAGGATGAAGTTCCATGCCTCGAGTTCAATATGGATGTAAGAAATAAAGGAACTATACGATCAAAATAACACTAATCACAAATTATAGGTTGAAGTTGTTCTCCAACTTTTTGAGTTACTTGGGTAGCTATGATGAGTTACTATATTTCGCTCATTGTTTGTGATGTCATAAGTTGTTATGAACATTTACTACCAACGTAAATTGGAACTTGTAGGGTCACACACATAGGATACCCCTGGAAGAGGAGATTGTCCATGGAATGATATTTAGATTGAGACTAAAGGTGTTTAGGTACTCAATTAAACATACAATTGACTGATTGGACTCATAACTATAAAGTTCAAGTGTTGAACTAGCTGGTTAGAGTGTCAGGTCGATTGGATACTACATTGGCAATGTCAGGACTGCCAAACGAATGATTCACCGTTGTGAGATGATCAGCTGGTGTGAGCCAACCGAACGGTACTCATAGTTCGTATAAATGAGGAAATAAGGTTTTTCTCGGTTGGAGGAAAACTTTCACCTTTCACTTGTTCAATTCGATTGGAATAAGGATTAATCTTTGCATTAATTGGAAATGATTGAGGAAAGTCAATTGTAGGCAAGTGTGGGAAGTGAAACGATTGGTTCATTGGGTGAAATGATCAACTCACATTCCCAAACAACCAGTTCACTAGGGAATCGATTGACTCACCTTGTGAAATGATCATTTCAGTAATGAAATGATCAGTGCGCCTGTCGTAGTACAAACTATTCATAGAATTTCTGAATCCTTCTACTCCCGAACAGACTGGGAACCCTGACCCTACCCTCTACTATAAAAAGAGGGGTACGGGGGCTTCTCAGAACACACAAACCAGAACATCAATTGCTCTACAAAGTTTTTGTCCTCTCTAATTTTGGTAACCGAGAGAGCCTAAGCAAGTGCAACCCGACTAGGGAGGCACATCGAGGGAAAGACAACTGTAGAAAAGCAGTCTGAGTTCGGGAGAGAAAGTTGGTGCTAGTAAACCAACAAGAGGGTCGCCTCCTACGTTCTAGTTCTTCTAGAATGACAAGAGTTCTAGGTGGTCTGTGTGGGCTATCTATAGAGGCGGGAGATGTATGTCACTCTGGAGGACACGTCAGCCGTAGTCTATAGTGGAGGCTAGAGTCCATGGTGAAAACTAGGAGCTGCATAGACACTATCCAAGACATGGCATTCAAGACCGCACATGGATGCAAGGTATTTTCACTGGGCAAGCCCCATGACCAAGTATATATCACTAAAACCATCCTTCCCATTGCATAGTCATTGATGTGATCTCCTGTTATGGGTTAATGCTAGTAAATTTTTTGTTTTCGCTGCCTACTCTATTGCCATAAAACCCAACACCTACATTCAAAGTCCTAACTCACCACACGAAAGACCACCACCACCACCACAAACATCACATACTACCCCTCCTCCCCATGAGCAAGTGAATATGGTTCCCTTCTTGAGGTGTGATAAGGTGGTTGAGAAGTCCCAAAATGAGGGAAAGAAATTCGACAAAGAGCATGATGCGGTACCCTTGCCAGAAAGTCCTTGTTAAAGTTCCAAGTACACTAGATGTTTTGCTATACCACCTTCTATGGAGAATGCCAAGGGCATTAACAATTTTTTGTTCTGACTCCTTTACAAGAAATGATACCAAGTGTCCCACCATTCATTGAGGTTACACCAACAAGTGCCCCAATCGCTAATCCAAGACATCCCAATGTGATATTTCAAGGTTCTCAGGTGTATAATATGATTGATACCCCTCTCTTTGAAGCCTATGAAGACCCATTCCTAAAGGGAAAGAAAAATTATAGCATGAAAATTCTAAAGGTCTCAAGGTTGATTAAGAAGATAAGGGGGAAGTTGTATAAGAGGATCATGTTGAATAAGTTGAAAAGTTTCGTTAATGAGGATTATTACTTTGAGGTCTATGATGATAAACCTAGAGGAGCTGAAAACAAAGAAAAACACTTGTGAAGCTCGCATGACCCTTGGAGGAAAGATCTAACAATGAAGGAATTTGAGAGGATTGCCTATGATGAAGATGAAAACATTTTGCTTTTAGACAATGGTTGATTGACGACAAAACAACAAGCCTAGATGAAGGCTTTAAACTTAGCACTGAGGCAAGCCACGTTGGTTTGAGACTCTTTCTCTCAAAAACTATTTTTTCTAGATTACACTTTCATTTTTTCCAAGAAACACACACACACACACTATACTTGATAGTTTTTCTATTTGTGAATCATGTTAGTACAGGTACTAGGTATAAAAGGTGATGCATAAATGGTCTAGCCAAGGAGAAGATAAAAGTTAAAGAGAACATTGAAAATTAGTATAAGAGCTACAAGAAGGAGTCCAGAATGGTCATGCCACACAATAGGGCCGTGTGGCTGGCAAGACATAATGACTGTGTTGCTCAGCACGACTATGGTGGTCTTGCTCTACTCACCTAGTGCTACATTGATCACTCCATCTCTTGGCAGTTGTCTACCGCGACACCATGCCTTTTACCTTACTATTATAAACTTCTATTTCATTTTGAATTCATCATGATTTAAAATTTTGGGGTGGTAGGGTGGTAAGCCCTTCTTTCACCGCATTTTTGTCTATGTAACTTGTGCTAAATGTTTGGCATATGATCAAACAGTTTGACTAATTTTCTTACTTATCTATGATGACCTTGTGTGTCTGCTTCCATTCATTCATACATGTAGTTCTATTTCATGCATTTTTGTGTAATTTTTTGAAATTATTGTTCTTTTTTCTCCTCCATGTCATGCATTGCATTTCCATGTAGATTTTGGTATTTTTTGTGTTTTAACTAGAATTTACTACTTTGTGGTTTATTTTCCATAAAGTAGGTTTGGATGTGGTTGGGTGCAAATCGGCACCATTTTGCCCAAATTTGGAACTCTTTGTCCAAAAGCATGTTTTAGATTTTATATCCAATTTTTAAACTAAGAGTTATTAACCTTTGACAAATGCATGCCATATTTTTAGAGTTTATTGCTATATGGTCTTGATTGTTGACTTTTTACATGTGCATCACCTCTCTCAAGTTTGTGAATGTTTTGGCTGAATTGTGAATTGAGCAAGCTATGAACACTTAGAGCCTATGGAATTTCATGATATAAATGTGAATCTCAAGTTGGTGACTCATGTTGTGTGATATCATTTGATGAAGTGTTGGATTAGTTTTCATGCAGGAGATTTTATGTTGAGAACTAAACTAATGACCCTTCGTTGACCTGACTCTTCTTTCACCATCTTCATACCTCTCCACTTCATGAAAGGATGCCTTAGTGCACATATTTAGCCTTGGCCACCTCCAAAATCTTGGGGTGGCCATATCTATAGACGCTAATGCTGACTCGCATTCTACTCAACCCAACAATCCTCCAAGGAATGAAGTTGAAGACTCTAGTGATGTCTAGAGGACAGGCAAGCAGATAGAAACTCTGCAAACCATACTCACCACTAATATCCCCGCTTCACTTGATCCACCATATGCCCTATATGTACCAAGGGTGAAAGAAAAAGAAAATGAAGAAAATAAAAACTAAAATAAAAGATGCTCCTATTTAAGAGCATCTAAATAAAATATGAGTATTAAAACACTCCAATATCTTACAGAAATCATTTCTTCCATTTCCGTACCCTGTGAGCTAGGAAACATCAAACCTATCTCATTTTTCCCTTTCCGCAGCCACGTAGATCATTTGGTGTGATTTGACACATAAGAATGAATGCATGAATTTGAAACAACACTCCTGGTAATCCTTGACTAAACGCCATCGTGAAACGGTCTACCCAAAACTATATGAGAGAAATATGGATAGTTTGTGTGTTTTGTGCACCATATTTGAAGTTCATATGATTGTGATCTTTTAATGATTGGTTTGTGAAAGTAGGAGAGGATAGAGGTGGTATACATTTACTTAGTCATTATTGATCCCATTCAACAATAATCATCTTTTGCATTGCATTTGTCACTTCTTGATTGTGAATAAAATATCAAGAGATTGAGTTGGAGCATACTTGAGGACAAGTAAGTTTGGGGTGGTTATTCAACCCTATTTTAGGGCTTCATCTTGTGTTGATTACATTTCAATCACAAATATACCTATTAGATTACAAGTTATTTCCCTCAATATGCAAATTTGTATAAAATGCACTTATGGACATTATTTGTGTACTTTTCATGCATTTGGACCACATTTAATGGATTTGAGAGAGAACGAGTGAATTCTAAGGCTCCCACAACCTACCCCTAGTGGACAAAGATCCATTGAAGAAAAAATGTTCAAGAAAATCCAAAGAAATAAGTTCAAGTGATGATCTAGAGACCAGCACAGCCATGGTACCACAGAATGACTATGCTAGCATACTTGCAAATCAACTGAATCACCTTGGAGCAAAGCTAGAATCACCAGGGTCGTACCACTCAGAAAGGTCATGTTGAACTGACCTACAAAGGTCATTCCACCATGCACGAGTGTGTGAAAGTTGAGACAAAATGGCCGTGTAGCCAAGAACGAGTAATGTTTTCCAAGCCACCACGGCCGTGCTACACTAGCCCCACCATGACCGTGCTACTTCATGTACAAACTTGACCATGCTACTGTGATTTTTCTCTATTTTTCACCACGGCCGTTCCACACCACCACAACCATTCTCACCCCTCCCCACCACGGCCGTGGTTCCCACCACGGCCGTGGTTCCCACCACGGTCGTGCTACTCATAAAAACCTTGCTACTTTTTCTTTGCTTCACCCATTTTGCCCCTACTTGACCTATTGCTTCCCCCACACCTATATATACCTAGGTGACGGTTGGAGCATGAGGTTAGCTACCTTATAACACCTCGTAGCTCCCCATTTTCACATTCCACCTATTTCACGAGATTTCCACCTCCATTCCACTCCATTTCACCATTTCCACCACCAAAACCCTAGTTTCCTAGTGTTTTGCCCCTATTCCACCACCATCCCATGCCATTGCACCTTTGAGGAGAGAGGAGAATGTTCAGTAGTAGATAAAGTGAAGTATTTATCCATCTATACCGAGATCCATGGCTTCTTCTACCTCTTTCTCCCTTCTTTTTGTATTTTGCATTGCTATGAGTAGCTAGGCCCCTTGGGTGGGCTATTTGAGGTGAAAAATGTTACTTTGATACAATGTTGGAGGAAAATGATTTGTAACAATTGTAATTTCATTTGATAATGATTATTTTCTATTTATATCTCACTCTTCATGAATTACATGTTGGGCTGTGCTTGAAATCACCTAAGAATTTAGGGAAATTGCTTATATGTGTGAATTTTGGGGGAATTGCTCCTAGGCCAAATTCTTGGATCCCTAGCTAGCTACCCATCTTCCTACATTCGAACCAATTCTTCTAACCCTAGTTGAGAGATACAAGTAGCTATTTTAGATGAATTTGGTGTGCTTATCATGGATCTTTCTCAAGGCTAGAATGTGGGTGATGGGAGGCCTAAAACCTCACTTCCACTCCCATTACTAACCTCAGCCCCTAATCATCATAAGATCATCTGACATAGAAAACTAGGATTGTTTATATTCTAATTGAATAACACCTAAACCCTAACCCAATTGAGCCACATAAGGGTAGTAGGGGTTGCTAGGGACTCAGTCCCTAATACACAACCTAGCATATCCATGGCCAGTTAGTAGTTTAGGATAAATCACTAGACTCTAGCTTGATGTTTGGTTTGATAATCTAAATGAAATCATAATGTTCACATGTCACCCCCAACCTAATTGATAAGTGCATACCCTCAACAACCCACACCGCTCTTAAATGTTTTAAACCCCTAATTGCCTTTCTATTTAGCTAGTGTTAGCTTAGTTAGTTCTTTGCCTTCTTAGTTAGCTTCTTGTCTTGTTCTGTCTAGTTTAGGTCCTTACTTGCTCTTTTGCTTTGTTTGCTAGCTTAGTGTAGTGTAGACCATACCTTGCTTTCCTTAGTGTAGATTGTTCTTTTCTTATCGTGCTTTGTCTTCTCTTGCATAGTAGAATTAACTATCTTGGGTTAAATTAGGTTTTAATCTCATTTTATTTCCTTTAATTGCTTTCTTGCTTAACTTTGTGTAATCAATCAAAACAAACTTCAAACCCTTCAACCCTAGACTCTGTAGTAGAATCCTAGCACCAATAACTAACCTAGCTCTAGTGCCTCCTCTTCTCC
Source organism: Alisma plantago-aquatica (assembly GCA_963693085.1). NCBI lineage: Eukaryota > Viridiplantae > Streptophyta > Magnoliopsida > Alismatales > Alismataceae > Alisma > Alisma plantago-aquatica. Next base: position 1,002,578,890 of record OY856411.1, on the reverse strand, counting down.
CTGTGGATCGACCCTATAGTTGCCACCCTCCTATACTATGAAACGACCCCGTGCACTTGTAGGCATAGTGTATTAGTTTGTGTGAGTGTGTTGAGTTTAGGTCCATTATAAATTCAAAAGTTTAATCCACTATGTGTTTCCGTTCATGGGGTTGCATCTGTTCAAACTCCAATTTAGTAGTGTGTAACACCATTGGGAGAGAGACACCAAGCTTGCTGGCCAAAATGGTGCCAATTTGCATTTATTCACATCTAAACATACATTTAGTTTAGTCAATTTCCTTTGTTAGTTATTAGATAATTCCTTAGTTCTTGATAGTTAGTTCATGCTAAGTAGTTAAGGCTCTTTTGAGTTTTCTTATGTTGCTTTAGTGAATTAGTGATAACTTAGACTCTTGCTTGCATTAGTGCTTAGCTGGTTTCTTAGTTGATAATTTGTCTTGGTAGTGTAGTGTAGTTCTCCTTGATCTAGCTTAGTTGCTTGCTTAGCTTAGTCTCTTAACCTTAACTTGCTTAGTGTAATCTAGGATTCTTGGTATTCTAGTTTCTTTCTTGCTCTTAAATTGCTTGTAACTGTAGTATAATCAATTGAAACCAACTTTAAACCCTCAAACTCTAATCTTTGCTTTAGGAAAATAGTTAATACAAGCCTAAATCTAGTGCCCCTCTATCCCTGAGGATCGATCCTAATCTTACCACTAGCCTCTACTACAACACACCCCTGTGCGCTTGCAGGTACATGCGATTGGTTGAGCTTGTGCATTGGACTAGGTCCATATACAAATTTTGAGAGATTCATGTTGTTACAACCCCAATTTTTGGGTTCATCTGGTGAGAAATGTAATTTCTCATGATAAAGATAATTGAACAAAGAATGGTATAATTTGTTTTGAATAAATGGATTATGTTTACAATGGCCTTGAGGTTTGTTGTGGGTTTTATTGGCTATTGGGCCCAATAATAAGGAAATGAAGAAAGGAAAATTCAATTATTAAAATAGCAAATGAATAACTAAATATTTGAGAAAAGAATAATGTGGAAACCTCTAGAAGACAAACCCAAAGAGGATTTCGTGCCACTTGGGTTCCAAGGAGTCCAAAGTTGCAAAAAAAGAAAGCAATAACAAAAGAAAATATTAATTAAGTATTTCTTTAGTAAGAAAGAAATTGAAAATAATGATAAAATGTGGAAAACAAGTGAAAAGAGGTATAATTGAGTTATCCTTTGTGGAATTTCGTATCCCAAGGATTTCTAATGTTAAAGGGAATACCAATGAGGAAAATAAAAGAGAAATAAAGAAAGATTCTCAAAAAGAGTTATTTTAATGAGAAATAAACCAGATAATGTGAAATAATGTATAAAGATGCATCTAGAAGGATAATAAATATCCTCGGAAAAGAATTTCTAAATAATAGAGTTTCTTGGGGTCCAAGGATCCCCAATAAAGAGGAAAGAAAGAGAAAATACCAATTTGGAAAAATAAAAGATAATATGATACATTATTAATGGATTTTGTGATAAGGATAGAAAGGAAGTATTTTCTAATAAAAGGGAATATAAATTCATGGCCAATGAATTAAAGGGCAAGTCTAATGAGATTAAGGGAGAGGTTTTTCGTATTCCTAATTATCCATGGAATAATGATTATCAAAGAAGATAATTAGGAGAGAGAGAGAGACACTTGTTTCACATTGAAGGAAAAGAGTTTCCTTAATGAGGGGCTTGGTAACTCACCTAAGGCTTTGTACCCTTCTCTATAAAAGGTTAGAACCCCTGGGTCGAGCCCAAGAGATCCCTGCATCCCTTTATCTCTTCTCCCTTTTCTTGTTCTTTCAAAAACCCTAGAACAATGGGTAACGTAGCCATGAAACCATGAGGAGTTGTTAAACGATCTCGTTAGAGGAAGGAGGCCTCCACGACAATCTAGGAAGGATCGGAGACTGAGATCGTGCTCCTATCTCCAAGCAATCCCATCCACGGGACTACAAGCTACCGCAAACACAGTAGCAATCACGGCACATTCTTCACTCGAGAACGGACATGATGGTCACGGCCTGGAGGGCGCCATGCGTGTGTCGAGGAGCGGTGGAGGCAAAGGAATAGGATCGGAGGGCCGTCGAGTCTAGGGGAAGTGGCAGGTGTCGCGCAGCTCGCGACTAGGGCTGCATGTCGGCGTTGTTGCTGGCATCGTGAGGAAGAAGAAGGAGCACATGCACGTTGGACGGAATTACCCCTCTGGGCTATAAAGCAGCGACGACTTAAGGGAGGGGCAGATTCGTAATCTGGTTATGTTTCCAAAAGGGCAAGCAACGTTGCCAGAGCTTGATGATGTGGCGCCATCCAATTGGCCAAGTAAGTAAAATCTTGCTAAATTTATAATTAAAGATTGGTAACTCGGATTAAAACAAGTCTTATATAAAAATTGATCTTCAGAACGAGAGGAATACAAATAAATTATGTTTGAAGTCTAATTCTTCTTTAAACTCAAAAAGTATAGAGTTTTACATCTTTTGATGCATTAATTGATAGAAAAACCCTAGAATTATATAGAAACAAACATGATGAATCTTTTATATGTTTTTGATCAATCTTAACTTGTTAAGAGTAAAAGGAAAGGTAAAATCATAAAAGGATGATTAGTATGTTGGTTTTGGGGTTTTATGATCATGAACATGGTTTAATGGACTAAAAACCCTGATTTGAGTAAATATGAGTTATAGTTGTCATAACGAGATATTGCAAGAATAAAATTGTAATATAATGAATCTTGAACATAGTTTGGATTAGAGAATCCTTAGTAAATATAATTAAGATGATTAGGTTTTTGTATGAAACTTTAGAAACCCTAAATTGAATGTAAAGGATACATCTTTGAAGACTAATAGGTTAATTTGAAAGATATTAACCTATTGATTAATAATATAGAGTTTTCATCCGTTTGGTATAAAAATTGGTAGTTTTAGGGTTGTAATCCATAAAGGAAGAATAATTCATATGGGAACCCTAATTGGGGTAAAAGAAGAGGAAAACCATGATATTTTGGATTAAGGAAGTAAATTCCTAAATGATGAACCTAAGAATGCTAAGAATATTCAAAAGGAGAGAATTCAAAGGTTTTAAGTAGATTTGATAAATTATGGTTCTTACTAACTAAGAATGGAGGAAAAACCCTAATTCCCAAATAAACCCTAAAATTGGAATAGAAATTCTAAGGATGATGATGATACTGGATAAATATTAATAAAAGGAAATTGGTATATTTATTTCAGGATTTTGTGCATGATTGGATGCTTGATTGGGATTTCTGTGTTCTGATTAATTCTGTATCCGAATCTGCAATACATGTATGTGGTTACGCTTATGAATATCTCAAGTTAGTTTTTCGAGATTTACCGAAGTTTTCATCGATGTCAGGAATTAATTGTTGGATGATTTTAATTCATACAAACTATAATGTGGCTATGACTATCACATAAGATATGTGCCTACTAGCTCAGATCTTGGTCCCCTCTGTGGCTTAATAATTGACCTAGTAAATGGCTACCAATGGAGTAGGTCCATCAGGTCATTAGATGACTTAGTAAATGGCTACCAATGCGGTAGGACCATCAATTCATCATGAGTTAGATATTGGGCTACCTGTGGGTAGTGCCATGTGACTCTATTACCCTAGGTATTGGCTACTTGTAAGGTAGGTCCATGGGGGTAAGAAGCTACCTAAAGAGAGGTGGCATATAAGGAATAGCACAGAGTTAGGGGATATGTAAGGATTGAGTAGTATGGCTTAAAATGTAATCTCGGTTGTGAAATGATTAATTGAATGATTATGTTGTTACCATATTTGCATGATTATTGTTTACCCCACATACCAGCTTCGGCTGACCGACGTTTTGTTTGTCTGCATTTTAGGTACCATGAAAAGAACAAATAGTAAAGTAGCATATGTGGTACTAAATGAGAATTAAGGTGCAAAGGAGGATTAGATAGATTAGTATCAGTGTGGATAGAAGTTTTGAAATCCCCATTTTAAAAGGTATGCAAAGTTTTTATTTTTACCATATTTCAGTATAGTTGGTAGAATTTAATAATTGTTAATGATTATTTGTCGAATCTTTGATCCGAGTTATTGTTTAACTACTCTGTCCTTTCAGTCTCCCTTAATTGGGGGTTACCGGGAGGCAGGGTCGTAACACACGTGTTTTCCCTTTGGATTGCATCTAAACACCTTTATTTGGTTAGTGTGTGTCCTTGAGAAGGTCGCACCAAGCTTTCTGGCATCATTGTTGGGGATACAAAGCATCATATATACCTAGTAGTTGTGGTGTTGACTCTCCCCTTTGGTACCATCTTTTTCCAATTTGTTTTGTTGTGTTTGATAAAAACACCAAGTTTTGTGCCATCTTTTTCGGGGATAGAAAGCGCCATAGCTACCTAGTAGTTGTGGTGTTAACTCTCCCCTTTGGCAATGTAAGGCCCCTAAACTTTCTTAATGAGTTTAATAAGCTTTTTCCATAATAGAATAATTATAACCCTAATATAACCTTGTGATATGCTTTTAAATCAAAAGACAATCTTAAGTTTTCAATTTGTCCCAATTTGGACACTATTTGAGAAAGTTATGCAATTTTATGTACATTTTGGTTTTTTCTACAATTTACCCAATTGAGGGGTTTTCCTTGCAATTTATCACATAACTTATGATCCTTAGATGTTATCTTATCATTATTGAGTGTCTTGAGAGATGGGGCTCCTATTGGAGCCATGGTTTGAAGGTGTTTTCCTCAAGGGTATTTTACGGTTTACCCCTTCATGGATGAGCCACCTTTAGTAGCTATCAACTAATGAATTATTTTATTGGCTAGGAAATTAGACAAAGGAGAGATAATTAGGTCTATATGGATTTTTGGGGGAGGTTCTTTTGTGTGTGATTTTATATTCTTAATATTTTAATGCCATGGACACTTGGAAAGATACTAGAACTTCAGCTTTTTCTTTTTCTTTATCTTAAAGTTTTATATACCTATCCCTAAGAACCCAAATGAAAAATTTGATCTCCACCACTTTCCTCCTTCTATTAACCTTGTTCTCCCTCTGTTCTTCTATGAAATTCCTATCCAATGAAGAAGAAAGCGGGGATCTTCTTAGAAAAAGAATCTAGGGTTGCAATTGACTTCCTTTAGGGGATCCTAAAGCTCCTTCCTAGTGATCCTGACCTAAAAGTGTGTATTACCTTATTTACTCTATTTATTTCTTTCATCTTCTTCCTCATATATTTCTCCAGGTCATAACCTTGCTTTTCCATGGTGAAAGTGTCTCTAGAACTCAAAAATCTATCCTTCTTGTTTGTTCTTCTAGGGTTTTGCTTCTTTGTGGAGAGAAGTGCCTACTTGGCCAAGTTCATATCTGAATCTACAATTTTCTTGGCTTATTTGCTCTAGATTCTTGCTGTTTGGTATCTGACCTACTCTATAGAGGTGAGTTATATAACATTATTCACTTATATTTCTTGCTAGAAGCTTGTTAGTTCATTTTTATGCTTTAATGTGATGATCTAAGCATAAAGAAACCATGCTTGTTTAGGGTTGTGAATTATTATGGTGTTCCCTGTTCTGTTCCAGTTCTATATGAACTTGTAAAAATGTGTATGACCTTTATAAGGTATAATATAATTTGGGACATGTTTATAGAAACAACCTATGGTTCTAAGTACAAAACAATGGATTTTTCAAATTAGGGTTTTCAAGCTATTTCCTTCCCTATCACACAACCGATGGTCATACCATTCAACAACCAATGGTGATGCTATCTTGGAAACTGATGTTCATGATCAAGGGTGGCAAATTTTATGGTGAAAACCTATGGTCACCCCCTTAGGTTAGGTTTTAGCTCAATTAGAAGTTTAATTATCATCCACCAAGTATTTTAGTGATGCTATCAATCAATGATGACATTAGCATAATATTTGATGGTGTTAAATGAATATATTGCTGATCTAGCAACCAATGATAACTTAATGATCACAATTAATGGTGGATCATATCATCGCCACATATGGTGAGTTAAGAATGTAATTATAGATTTGACTAAACCATAAACCAATGGTTCCTTGGTTCAATTGATCTAATGATTAGACTTATACTTCAATTGGTAACCTAGAACAATGAACCTGACCCAATGAATAATATTGGATGCCTCAAGATCCAATGTATTAGAATAAACCCCATGGTATTATGTGTGGGTCTTAGTAATGAGAATTCAATGGTTCAATACCATTAATTTGCACTCTTACCTTTTCTCTTATATAGTTATATTGGATAAATCACTATAATAAGTGGATGCGTAACTCCAATGTGATATAGCTTGTTATACCTGACCTCAATGTAATTAGATGATGTTTACTGGTTATAATCAGACCACTTTAATGATTAATGTGGCAATGTATTCCACTCTTCTTGTGCTGAAACCATAATGTAGTGCTATTTGAATATCGTAGTGCCTCACCATAATAATACCTATGGTCACATAATTGCTTATGACCTTTTGAGCCTTGTTTAAGGCATGGAATAATGAGGATGACCTTGCTATGAATAATGTGATGGTCTTAAATGACCTTTGGGCATGTTGAGCCCTGATTGAGTTGAAATCATTTTCATGTTCTAATAAGGGTTGAAACCCTAGAACATGTGATAGGAAATGGATATCTTGAAATGATATGATGATAATGTAGTTCATTACAATGTACTGGATGATAGCATATGGTAACATGATTTAGATCTATACTTCAAACATTTTATATTTTCTAAAGTCATAATGCTATACACTTTATAGAAATGAATTAGGGTTTGTATGTCCATTTGTATGATGAAGTCTTAATTCACCCTATTGTCAATGGCTAATCAAGTGAAATTCTAATCATGTAGTGCCCTGTGCCATAGATCTATCTGAGTGTCAGAACTTGCCAAATAGTGAACAAGTATTCCTAAGGGAAACTCATAGCCCATACTATTGAGTATGTGTGGTGCTTGTCATCCTGAATCCAAGTGCTTAGGGAGGATGACTGTGGTCATACCTAGCCCTCTTTTTGAGAATGGTTGCGGTCGTGTCTTAGTGATTATCATGTGATAAAGGTTTTTCTTTGCATACCTTGGTCTCTAAAGCCATGACCTGTATCAAGGTGGGCTAGTTAGTTGTTTAAAAGACTATATATCATTGTTTTGCATTTAGACTGAGATGTCACTGTAGTGCAGACTCGTACTGACCGAGTATGCAAAAGATCTTGGAGTCTGACTCTTCCTTGATCTTATATGGAATTGATTCTGACCAAGTGGTGGGTAGTTGGACTTTGAGTGGCATGACTCAAACTCCCCAGGGCATAATACAAGAAATAATACCAGCCATGTAGTATGATTTCTAGGGTTTTATACGTATCACATTGGTTGATTAACCCTTGTCTTGTCATTACACTACATAGTTCTTACATGATGTAGACTTATGAAAATTGAGTAATTCTACTTGATGCTCCAACTTATTTACTAAACTGCTTAGTATGCTTAAACTATTTAATCTGTTTATATTTCTTATTCAATACCTAACTGCTCAATGTATTTACTATTAATTCATATGCTATAATAAATATAAGTGAAGAATGTTATATGACTCGCATCCTTGTCTCATCAAACTTCTCATCTATCATAGTTATCACAGTCATATGTACATCCTCATAAGTCGTGGACAACAAGGTCGAGATCGCGGAACAGAAGTGTGGTGGGCCCATAACCCACAGGTCCCAGGATCAAAACCTGGCTGTGATACCAACTTAAATGTGACACCTCATCACACTAAATTGTTTCTATTGTGAACTCCAATGACTCTGTCTTGGTTGCTGAGTCACCTCCTCATTTTTTCATAGGGAAATACCACTTTGTGTGTCCAACTTTTCCACACTTATGACATGTCTTACTTTCATACCATGGCCGAGATGATCCTATCACTGATACTGATGATGTGTTGTAGGCTCTTGCAGGTGAAAAACTGTGACCTCTACCCCAACTCGGGGTCAATTGGGATGTAGTGAATGACCTCTGCTCACTAAAAGTTGACCTCTGTTGTGACTTTGATGGAGTAAATCTTGGCTTCTTAAAGCCTCCAGATGATTGTCCTTGGAATTGAACTTGTCGCTTCTTAGCATTAGCTTCACACTTTTCTATGGCAGAGTACATAAATTCTTGTTACACTCCTAGTTAGATATTATTGTGGAAACAAAATAGACAGTAGTTATACATAAGACTAAAGTGTGTTTTTATTGATGATATAGTCTCATTAGTCATGATATGTTATATAAAGTCAAGCACATAGGTACATGCTAGAGAACAATGTATTGGATATACCCACCATGAGAGTGATACATGGATAACATGTAATGGTAGTCACAATCATCTCTCATAGTGATAGAGGTGATTTTGGTTCTCATACTTAAAGTCACATAACTCATCACATGTTGTTCATTGTATTAAGATGTCATCCAATGTGACCTTGAATAAGGGTTGCCATAAAGGTAATGCTTAGGTGCATTGTGACACATGGGGATTGAGTGTGAGTGATGTATATAGGATTTGCTCCTCCTACATGAGACTGATATTGGGGCCACTTGATAAGAAAGACTAAGAAATGTATGGCCATACTCATGTGATTCAATATGTGATATGTGAGCTCACATGCATTTGAGACAGTCTCTAGTTCAAGGAACATGGATTGAATGTTGAAAGGATTATGATTTCATGCCTTGAGTTCAATTTGAAAAATAAAGACAAAGGAACTATATGATCACAATAACAATGATCCTGATTATAGGTTGAAGTCGTTCTCCATCTTTTCAAACTACTTGGGTAAAAATGATGTGTTTCTAGATACCTCTCATTGCTTGTGATGTGATATGTTTGTTATGTACATTCACTGCCAACATAATTTGGAACCTATATGGTCACATGAATAGGTTACACTTGGAATAGGAGTTTATTCATTAATGATGTTTAACTTGATTTGTAAAAGTGTTTAGGTATTCAATTAAAAAATTGAGGTTCTAATTTACTGATTGGACTTTGAACTGGTTGAATCAAGTGTTGAACCGATCAATTTGAGTGTCAGGTCTATAGGAATCAACATTGGTTGAATAATGAATGAACCAGGGTATGAACCGATTGGTTCATATGATGAACCACCCAGTTCAATGATCACTTTGATTGGAACAAAGATTAGTATTGACTCCATATTTTTCATTAATCATGCATTGAATACCAATGTGATTTAGAGCATGATACTACACAACTTGACTGATTCATGGACAAACCGACTAGTTGGGCATGTGAACCAACTGGTTCTCCATCTGAAGTTTCTAGAAAATTTGTGAATCGCTTCCTTTTGACTCCCACACTGATTGGGAACTCTAACCCTAGCCTCTCATATAAATAGAGGGGTACTGGGGATTTTTGGATACAAAATTTATCTCTGATAATTGTTGTCCTCTCTGGCTATGGTGACCAATAAAGAGCTCGAGCAAGTCCTACCCATAAAGGGAGGGATAGAAAGGGATAGATAATTGTGGAGGAGAGAATCAATGCTAGTTCACTAACGTTTGAAGGGATAATTCCTTCCTATTGGATATGGTAGTGCAACGTGGAGTTCCCAGTGGTCCGCTTGGACTACTCTATAGGATAGGATATTATACCTCTAGGGGGAGAACATTAACCACCATTTGTGGTGTTGCACCATGAGACCGTTGGTGACTACTATTTGAGTGTTGTTGAAGAAGGAGCACACTACTGCCAAGACACATAGCACATTTTTTCTTGGAGAATAAGTATGAGACTGCATCAAGAGTTGTCTCTAGACTTTCTCTAGGACTAGTTATAACTCTTGTTATCTTCCTTCCTAGGTACATTGTTGTTGGCATGATCTTCTAGTTAGGGAATCATGTTTTAACTTTTTGTTTCTTCTACCTTATCTGTCGCTAGGATTTCCCAATACTAGTGTTAGTGCCACATCAATTTATAGTGTATCTAGATTTAAATTTATGTGAATGGATTTATTTTATAGCATAAAATAAAAATATAAAACTATTTAATGTTCATATCTAATTAACTACCACATTAGATTCCCCAATCTAATATATATGTCATATGATATATATAAAATTCACATGCATTGCCCTAAAAGCTGATTTTGATCGTGGATGTTAGCGTTGTTATGGACAATAACCCCAGATCTGGGTGTGGATGGTTGTGATTTTTTATTCATGTGTATATCTTAGTTTGCATACTGAGCCTCTCTCCTTCTTTCCAAATATATACAATGTAATATGAAACATGATAGTTTTAATTTATATTTGTTCATTAGAAGACATTCTGCACCAGACGAACTAACTAATTTCGTGGACGAACTAATCAACTAGAGGACTGAGGAGGCAAGACAAAAGGATGAACCAATCGAGTGGTGGCCCAACCAATCGGTTGAAGGAGTGATAGACATTAATTTGAACCTAAGACCAGGTGAGCATTTCAAGAGCCCAACTGAGTAGCCAGGAGGTGAGTTGATCGATTCAAGTGCTGAACATATCATCACAGATTGGTTTGACCATGGATCTTCACCTACAATATGTTGCTGCATGTGATGTAGACCTTATGTGGTTGTAACTTTTTGTGGCTTCAAGGAATTACAATAGTATGGACATAACCATCATTTGTGTTTATAATTGCATATTTTCGTTTTGGTTATTGCATGTATATGATACATAAAATAAGAATGTGGTGATTGAATATGTATATGTATTTTTATATAAAATCCCAAAATCTAATTATTAAGTCTTAGATCATTCCCATAATCAACACACATGAAAAGCTCAATCGACTATGTGTAGGCACATCAAACATGGTGCATTGTCCATCTTGTGCGAACTGTGATGGTAGTTATGTGGGCCTTCCAAGAGGGGTGCTTTACTGTGGTGTTGGCTTTTGGGTCAGGCTTAACTAGGTGTTCTTAATGAGATTAAGCACCTTAAAGAATGCCGATTTACTATGTCAAGGAATTATGCATACCATCTATCCAAGAATTTCATGGGATGCAATTGGCAAAAATTGTCTACCTTAATAATTGGTTATGGACGATGGCATTGACCGTGTAATAATTCAATTATTTTGGGTCTTGGCTCACTAGATGATTGTATGAGGCAATCTTCCAAATTGATACATAAGGGTTAGAAATTTAAATAAAATAGTGGGACTGATAATTAATTAAAAGCCTAATTAATATCCTCAAATTCATCAAATAAAATTGATCAAAAATTATTTTGACTAGAGTTGCAATATCTTTTACAGAATCTAATGGAAAACACAATCATGTTATCATTTGCAATCAGTCCTTGAATAGGAAAAACTAAATGGTATTTACTTCCACATTTGGTTTAAGAATTTGAGAAACGTACTCAACATAAAGCGAAAGGTCTATGTCCTTGAAAGACTAGAGCTAGAGGAACCCGCTCCAAATGCACCTAAGGCTGAAATGGAAGCTTACTTGAAGCATGCCAATGATGCCACAAACATCAAAGACCTAAAGCTAAGTAAGGCCACAACATGAAAAACATGGATATTCTCTAGATGGTAACACATCTAAAGAATCATGTAAAGCAAGTAAGGTATAATGTCACGAAAGCATTGTTTGAGTGCAAACTCACAGAGGGCGATCCAACAGAGCCCCATGTGCTCAAAATGATTGGGCATGTGGAGAGAGTGGGATTTTGTTTAGGTTAAGAGTTGGCCATGGATATGATTCTACAATTGTTGCCCGAATCATATAGTCACTCTATCGACCGCTATCTCTTATGTAACTTGGCCAAACTATTGTCTAAGTTGTTTGACATGTTGATTAATTCCGAAGTGCGACTGAAGATAGACAAATCCATGATGGTGATCAGTGGAAGTGAGTCCAAGGGCAAAGGCAAGGAAAAGAAGAGTTCTGAATCTAAGATGAAGTCCAAGTGTTTTGCACTCAAGATACAAAAAAGGGTAAGTACAAATGGAATTTGTCTTATTCACTTAAATGATTAAGGAAGGAAAGTGCCACCATTGTCTCCTTCCTGAACACTGGAAAAGGAACTACCCTCTGTATATAGAGGATCTCAAGAAAAAGGAAATAGAGATCTCTACTTCAAGAATTGAGAAGAAATAAGCTAGAACTATGTGGAGAAAGAATTTCTTCCACAACAGTTGGAATTTATCATTCATCTAATGGGCATATAATAGAATTAGAGAATTTCTATTATGTACCTACCATTGATGGAAAAAATCATGTATATTGTATTACATTAATATTGTGAATATATTAATGTTTCATGGCAATGTCTCACAATCTATATTTGATAGTTGTAAAAACAAAGGTGAATGCCACATATATTGAATAACTTGATGACTCAAACATCATTGTATTCTAAATCACATAAATAAGAATTGCATTTGTAGAGTCCATAATTATGGTTCTCTATACTCCTTTGGTTATTGAACCAATAGAGACATGCAAATCTTATTTATTTGGCAATATGACAAAAGCATTTTCACCAGGCATAGTAGGAGAAATACTATTCTATTAGGGCTCATACGTAATGATGCATATAGACCTTTTGGAATAAATGCAAAAGGTGGTTATTATTAATTCTTCATTATATTTTTGATGTTCTCAGTAAATATGGTAGATTGTAATTAATGAAATACAAGTCTAAATCTCTTGAAGTGTTCAAGGAGATTATGAATGAAGTACATAACCCCTTTGGTATAAGTATTAAAACACTTTGATATGATCGATGTGAAAATACTTTAAACCAAAAATTTAAGGACTTTCTAGGAAATCATGATAGTGTATCATGATGAACTCCACTTAAAACACAATGATAGTGTATCATAATAGTATATTAGAGATAAGGAATCACACCATGTGAAGTCATGGTGTGATTATCAATAAATCTAGCTAGTCTTCCAATTTCCTTTTTGGGCACATGTTTTACACTAAAATAATTTATCATCTAAAATGGTTTGAAAGACATCATATGACATATGGCATGGGAAATGTCTTGATATGTATTCTATAAGGATTAAGATTGAAAGCATATGTAAGAAAATAGTTTCTTAAAAGGATTTTTCAAGAAATCACATAAATGTCATTTTTTAATACTACTTTTATATTCCAATCCGACATGAAAAATGTTTGTTTCCAGGATGGTTGTTCCAATGAAATAAGTGGTAGAAGAATAGAACTTGAAAAGTTCGACAAAAAAGAAAACATTGAACCTAAAAAGGTACAGTAGGAACAAGGATAATCACAAATTGTTGTGGAATCTCATGTTCCTTATGTAACACAAAACCTCATAAATCTAGTAGAACATGCCTTGATCTTGAAAGATTGTGATATATTATGGCTCTAGAAGTGAGTGATTTGATCATAGATGATGAGTCAACAACCTAACAAGAAGATGTTGAGGAGCTAAACACTGAGAAATGGCTTGAGGCCATGAGATCCAAGATGAACGTCATGTAAACCAACAAGGTATGACCTTGGTGGATCCACCTAAAGGGGTAAAACCCACAGGGTGTCTTTGAGAGGACACCAACATGGAAGAAGAGATTGGTTACAAAGAGTTTCAGACAAGTTCAAGGTGTCGAACATGATGAAATCTTGTCACCAGTTGCATTGCTTAAATGCATTAGGATAATGCTTCATATTGGAACTTAATGTGACAATGAGATTTAGATAAACGGATACTAAAAATGCATCCCTAACATAAATATTATGCAAGATGTGTATGTGACATATCCTAAAGATTTTATAAATCCATATAATGCAAATAAAGTATGTAAGCTACAAATGTCAATCTTTGAATTGAAGCAAGCATCTTAGAGCTAGAATCTTCAATTTAACATGATACTCCTAGAGTTTGACGTGATTTATAATGAAGATGAAATTTGTCATTACTAAAGATTTAGTGGGAACATATTTATATTCTACATAATGATAAGAATAACATATTTATATTAAAAATATTAAAAATTGGAAAGGAAAGTACCTTCTATATGAAGGGTATAGGTGAAGCATCATATGAAATAGGAATTGAGATCTATAGAGATATATCTAGAAATCTTCTTAACCTAATAATGAGCACATATATTGGGAAGATGTTGAAGGGTTCAACATGTAGGACTCAATGAGAGAAAACTTGTACATGTTCCATAGAGTTAGCCTCTCAAGAGCCCAATGTCCCAGTTCTTCTAAAGAATGGGAAACATGAGTGAGATGTCGTATGAATTCTCGATTGAATCTATCATGTATGCACTATTATGTACTCATCTCGTTATCTCATATGTATTGGACAAGACAAGGGGATATCTGTCAAATGCTAGAGAAGGTTACTAGAATGCCAAAAGAACATCCTTAAGCCCTTAAGAAGCACTAAAAGGATTAGTTCCTTGGTTATGATAATAAGTAAGAATTGGGAGTAAATGGTTACCCTAATGCAATCTACTAAAATGAAAAAGAAAATTAATGATCAAAATCTAAATTTGTGTTTGACCTTAAACATGTAATGTAAAGTTGGAAAATTTCCAAGCTAGACACAATTGTTTAATTCTACAATAGAAGTTGAGTATATTGGGGTTATGAGAGAAACAAAGGACATTATATGAATCTAGAAGCTCATATAGATGCTCTTATGGGAGGTTGCAACAGTTAATGACACATTAGAAATAATATGATAGCAATGGAGCTACTAGATATGCAAGGAATCTCAGATAGCATACTATGGCACTTCCATCTCATACGAGATGTTGTACAATGATGAGATGGGAAATTGAAAAAATACCGACTAGAAGAAAACATCGCTAACTCACTATAAAAGCACTTGAACATCAAAAACATGATGAACATGTTTAGATCTTGGAATAAGATTCATGGGTAATTGACTCTAAGTGAAAGTGGGAGTCTATTGGTATTTATGCCTAGAGATCCAATCATATGATTATTGCAATGTGGCATTATATACCTAATATAATAATAATCAAAGTAATTTTGTGTACTATGTTTGTCTCAATCATGAGATGGTGGCACATACATAGTAAATGTAAAAAGAATGATGTTATTCGATGAAAGATGTCTTTGGGTTAATGACTTGAATGGTGAGATCATATGTGTGATTAGAGTACATACATTCTTGTTATGTCCCTAGTCAGATATTAATGTGGAAACAAAATAAACAATAGCAATGCATAATACTAGAATGTGTTTTGATTGATGACATATTCTCATTAGTCATGATATGTGATATCAAGTCAAGGACATAGGTACATGTTAGAGATCAATGTACCCACCATGAGAGTGATGGATGGATACCATGGAATGATAGCCACAATCAACTCTCATAGTCGTACTAGTGATTGTGATTCTTAGACCTAAAGTCACTACACTGATGACATGTTATTCATTGTATTTAGATGTTATCCAACGTGACCGTGAATAAGGATTTCCATAAAAATGATGCTCAGATATATTGTGACACATGAGGATTGAGTATGAGTGATTTAGCTGAGATTTGGCCCTCCTATAGGAGATTGATATCTGGGCCACTTGATAAGTGAGATTGATAAATGTATGACGATACTCATGTGATTCAATATGTGATATGAGAACTCACATGTATCTCACAGAATATGCTATAGATCAAGGAGCATGGATTGAATATTGAAAGGATGATGATTGCATCCCTCAAGTTCAATCCTAATGTCAAAGACAAAGAAACTATATGATCATGATAACACAAATCATGGATTGTAGGTTGAGGTTGTTCTCCACCTTTCAAAACTACTTGGGTAGCAATGATGTTTTCCTAGATACTGCTCATTGCTTGTGATGTCATAAGTTGGTTATGGACATTCATTGTCAACATAATTTGGAACCTATAGTGTCACACACATAGGATGCACTTGGAATAGGAGTTTATTCATGAACAATGTTTAACTTGATTACTAAAAGTGTTTAGGTATTCAATTGAACAACTAAGGCTTAAAATTGACTAACTGCACTCTAAACCAAGCGATGCAAGTGTTGAACCGATCTGTTGGAGTGTTAGGTCAATAGGAATCAACATTGATTGAATAATGCCTGAACTAGGACATGAACCGACCCGTTTGTGTGATGAACCGACCGATTCCTATGATCAATATCTTGATTCAATGGTCACTTCGATTGGATTAACGATTAGTATTGACATCATATTTTGCATTAATTGTGCATTGAATACCAATGTGATTCCGAATAGGAAACTACACGAACTGACTGGTTCATGGAATGAACTGACCGGTTCATGAATGATATCACCATTTGGGCATGTGAACCAAACAATACTCCATCCAAAGTCTCTACAAAATTCATGAATTTTATCCTTTCGACTCCCGCACAGGCTGGGAACCTCGATCCTAGACACTCGTATAAATAGAGGGGTATCGAGGGCTTCCCAAATATGACAATTAGCTTTGACAATTGTTGTCTTCTTTGGTTTTGGTAACCAATAGAGAGATTGAGAAATTCCTACCTGTAAAAAGGAGGCATATCAAGGGAGAGACAGTTGTGGGACAGTGAATCAGTGCTAGTACACTAACGTTTGAAGGGACAACTCCTTATCGTTCACTCTAGTAGCACAACATGGAGTTCCTGGTGGTTCTTGTGGACTACTCTAGAGGAGAGGAGGTGTTACCTCTAGGAGGAAAATGTCAATCGCCGTAGTGGTGTTGAACCAAAATTGGTGATGATTGTTCGAGTGTTCCTAAAGATGGAGCACACTACTACCTGAAGATGAAGCATGTTGCTTCTTGAAGAAGAAGCATGATACTACATCATGATTTGTTGTTGAACCCTATCCAAGACCAAGTGTAACTCTTGTTTCCTTCCTTCCTACATACATTTTCATGATGTGCAAGTTAGGGAATCAACCTTTAAAGTTTTATTTCCACGGTCTTATCTGTCACCTCGATTTCTGAACACACAATACTTATCATCTATCTGCATTGTATTTATTTATTTTTTAACTTTTTTTTCCAGCCCACCCCAAACCCAACCCCCGCCCCCCCCAAACTACCCTTATGCATCCTGTGTTGTCGTCTTGCATAGTCAAACCCATGACCTCCCGCATACACGCAGGAAAGCCACCCACTGGGCTAGTGTGTTGTTGGTATGTATTGTGTTTATTTACACATAAATAAGTGACAATACTAGTTTAACTCGTTAATTGTGTTGTATTTACTCTAGAAAGAAACATCTAGCATTATATAATTACTTGAGATATTTTTTCTATCATGAGTATGCTATAGATTCACCTAAGATCATTTTCAGATAAGTTGTTGTTTTGAATGAAATATGTTTACGTAAATAACTTAGTTGAAGAAACATGTATTGTGGTGTTGTAAATGATCCAAAAATCCACTAGAAAGTCAAACATGGTTGATGCAAGTGGATTAAAGACACCTTGATCCATGTCTTTGTTCAAGAGTTTGTTTTCTTGGATTTGTACAAAAGATGTGATACTGGAATATGTGTCTCTGTATGTGTGTATGTGACAAATTTATGTACACGATCGTACATGCACTAGTTGATTTACATGTGGAGTTCTGATATATGTTGACTTTTATATGATTTAACTATGTAGGTTTGATGGTTTGTACATTTTCTCTTTTATTTGTATAGAGAGTTGTGAAATGCAAATCATGCAAGAACATATCAATTTCGACCTTTATGTGATTTGGGTATGAATTAGGTTGCATCATATTTACTTTTAGTTTTTTGTCATCGTGTCTAGTATGGTGTGAATTGGTTTTGAGTTTGGGTATCAAATTTTTAATTATGTTCATAACCAATGTATGTAATCATGCTATAATTGTATATTTATTAAATTGTTAATCTTTTTTTGAAGAAAAACTAGATATTAATTATTATTCACCCCGCTCTCTAATGTAGATAAAATAGGTGCAACTTGAATGTTTCAACTATAGGTAACCTAACTAGGCCTAGTAACATAATTTAAAGTAGGGATAGAACTAGAAAAACTTGGGTTTAGAACAAATTTCAAACTAGGTGTAACGTCTAGGCCCACTACCCAAGGCTCTAGCAAAGTTTTAGGAATGACGATTGGCCTCACAGATCACCACTAGCCTTAACTACGCACTTTTTCCTCACTCACGTGCAAGCCAGGATAAACTTCCTGACTGGTCACCCATCCTAGTACTACTTCAAGTTGAGCATGCTTAACTATGGAGTTCTTTAGAGATGGGCTCCTAGAAAAGTAGGTGCAACTTGGTGATATGGGTAGTCCAATCATTCCTTTTAAGATCATTATATCTGAGGCCTCAAATCTTGGGATGTCACAATCTCCCCCACTTAGACTCTTGACGTCCTCATCAAGGCTCGTAACATTTCCTCATTTCAGTGCGGACCCAACATGGCCATATAAACCCTGTTCCCAACCATGGCTACCAGCACAAGGGTGGCTCCATCACCACAGATATCCCTTTCCAACATGGCTGGACCACATGAATCAAAGGTTGGCATGTCACGGGCCCATGTGGGCACCACCTACAGGAGGAGGCCCACTACGCAAGGCTCTAACCGAGTTTTAGGAATGATGACTGGCCCCACAGATCACCACTAGCCTTATTGCGTACTTTTTCCTCACTCACGCGCAAGCCAGGATAAAACTTCCCGACTGGTCACCCATCATAGTACTACTCCAAGCTAAGCACACTTAACTATGGAGTTCTTTAGAGACGGGCTCCTGGAAAGGAGGTGCACCTTGGTGAAATGGGTAGTCCAATCAATCCTTTTAATATCATTCTATCTGAGGCCTCAAATCTTGGGATGTCACACTAGGGCTTGGAATAGAGAAGAAACTAGTTTTATATGTACTAAGAGATATTTTGGCTACTATATCGACTACTTCATTGAGGTTTTGTGGAATCTGCCATACCTTTAGGTTTTTCTCTCTAGTGGATAGCTTCTAGGCTTTTCAGGCATAGAGTTTGTAATTGGGGTGGGCTGAGTATGCCTTCCTCAGGATTCTGACATCCTAAAGAGTTTCAAATATAATGTACAATGATTGCCATTCCTTCTCAATGCATATCTCCAACGATTTGAGGATGAATTTTAGCTTTCATTTGACGGTAGTAGTTAAATAATAGTTGTTACCCAACATGGTAATTTCTCTAAATGAGAGTAACCAAGTGGATAGGTTACCACTGGTTTCAAGTGGCCACGACCAGACATACTCCACTTTTGTAGAGTCTGGGGTAGAAATTGTAGAGATTTCCTTCGATGTGTTGTCTAGGAGGTAGTGTTATATGAACCCCCAATCCCATCCTCCAGTATCTAGATACATGGAGCTAACAATGAAGGAGTCCAACTCATATGGAATCTTGAAGTCATGGTTCTAGTCTAGAATTGAGCCAATGAAAATCCATTTGTTATGCCAAACATTTGTGTCCAGACCATTAATGTTTATGATCTTGTGGCATATTTGCTTGATGACACCAATGTTCTTCTTGATAAAGTTCCATGCCGGCAGGTAAGGTTTGGAAGAAAATCAATTTCCACTGACAAACTTTTCTGGCATGATTTGTATCAAAATCTTAGATGGGTTGTTTCGAAAAGTCCATGCATTATTCATCATCAAATCTCTATTTTGATCCTGAGCATCTTTCATGTCGAGGCCTCCAATATCTTTGTTGGAAGATATCTTCTTCAAAGATGCAAGTGAGAGTTTTTGTTGCTCCCAGTTTCTAGACTAGATGAATCTTCAAAATTGTACATTGATGTCATCACACAAAATAGAAGAGAGATGATTTTACTAAATCATATAGGTAGTGATAAATCTTGCAAAGTTTATTTTTCCAAGGATATCCATTCTTTTAAGGAGAGGTGTCTCATTGTCCATATGTTCAGCTTGTTCTAAATAGAGGATATGATGTGCCCTTGGGTGGCCTTGTTGACTCGATTGATATGTGTTGGACCTCCCAAATATTTTCTAACATCACCTGTCTAGATGATCCCCAACTTGATGCTCATTGTGTGAAATTCAGTGTAGGGGTGTTAAGAGAAAAGAAAAATTCAGATTTCTCCTTGGAAATTATCTATCATGAGTCTTTATAGAAATCGTTCATTATGCTTGTAATGATCCGTTCTTGGTCAGTTGAACCCTCTCCCCGAAGGAAAAGGCAAAAAATAGATATGAGAAAGTTTAGTACCCCACTCACAAGTGAGTGATCTATTTCCAATCACATGTAGCTATTGATTGTGTAATGGCCTAACTTAGTTGTTCCATACACATGACAAACACATGTGGGCTTATCATGTCACCTTAACAAAGCTTGAGTAGCTTTTAAAGTATGTAGGGGTTCACCTTCTCAGAGGATAGAAGTACTAGATTGTGTGATGATTTTCATAATGAGTGTACAAATCTTCCTTGCCATCCCATTTTAGTTGAGGGTGTCTGAAATGAAATCCCAGCTCATTCTTTTGAAAGCTTTTCCTAAGTCTAGTTTCATGCATCTCCATTTTCCATTGTATGTTTTGTTCTTCATTGAATGTATTACTTTCTACATGATACATTTTTTTATCACTAACTCGGCATCTCAAAATGAAAATTGACTATGTAAGGGAACTCTAGTTGTCAAGGTAAGGTTTGATCCTCTCCAAGATAACCCTGGATATAATTTTCAAACAACTATTATTTAATGATATTGAGCATATCTCACTGCATATTTGAGGTGTCTTTCTTGGGATTGAGAACCATGTACGAGTCAACAATCTATAGATTGATGGTCTCTATTCAGAATGCATCATTGATGGTGTGGATGAAATATTTTCCCAATTCGATCCCTATTTGTTTGGATTAATTCAATATAAACATTATTAGGCCCTAGAGCCTTGAGGGGGCATTTTGCAGGTCACTTGCTTGATCTCATCTACTTCATGAATGTCTCCCATAGTATTACAATCACCAGGGTTGACGCTAGAAAAGGTGCTATCGTAGTTGATAAAAAAGGTTGGGTTTGGGGATTGTTGTTTTGAAATTAGTTTTTTGAAGAATTCCCTCAACATTATTTTCATGTTTTTAGTGTTTGTTATCCAATTGCATTCTTCATCTTTCAATCACGTGATCTTTTTGTAATGTCTTCTTACTTTCACATAAGACTTGTAAAATTTTGTGTTCCATCACTAAATCTTAACTATTCCATATGAGCACCCTGTTGCCAATGAACTTCATCCTTCAGCAGTATTTGATGGTATTTTCCATGGAGAATGGAGAGAGTGATCTATGTAAGGTTGTGGGTTTGCTGATTGATCATGTACATGTTTTTTGTTGATCTGATTTAGCAACTACCAATTTTGTTTGTGTTGTTTTCATGTCTTTAGGAGTCCCATTTGATTGTTCTCTAAGAGAAGGACTAAAGGGAAGTCGAGAAGCTTTCTTGGACATGACATTGGCTAAGAAGATCTCTATGGAAATCATGTACCAAATTCAAAATAGCTTTAGTTCTAAAATTGAATTACCAGGTTGCGGTCCTACCATAGGAAAGTGAAAGAGGATTATGATCAGATTTCATTCTTGGAAACAAAGTGGCTGATGCATTATCATAGTTGTTGAATCATTCATCATTTGGAACCGCTATGTCAATCTTCTCTAAGAGGTTGTTTCTTTTGAATGTGAAGTATTGGCCCTGAGTTTTAAGATCAACAAGCCATGTGTTCATCAACATGTTATGGAATTTTGCGGAGGTAGCTTTGTCAAAATACTTGCTTCCCTACTTTTCATTGATTTGGAGCATGTTGTTAAAGTCTCCCATTATAGCCCATGCCTTGGGTGTGATGGGAGATTTCTACAAGGTGTTCCCATAGGAAGTTCCTTTCATGGGGTTTGGATTGGCATAAACTATAGTTAGATACCAGGAGTTGTTAACTTTGTAGTGAGTAATTTGCCTATGGATGAGGATAATCTCAATTTAACATTGATTTTGATTCCACACAAGCCATATTCCTTTGGGGAAGCCAATGACTTCCGCTCTGTGTTAATTATTAAAGTTAAATTTATTAATGAGAGTAGCAGGTGTAGCACCGCTACAATGAGGATCAACTATAGCAAAAAATTTAATTTTTTGACTGACTTTGATTTCTTTGGCAAAATAGATTTTCCTATCAAGGCAGATAGGTTGGATGTTCTAGAAACAAATATTCATAGTATAAGAGGAATAGATTGTACCTACTATAGAGAAGCACATAGACCAACTGATTGGTCTGCATCCTCTCCTTCAACATTTATAGGAATATCAACTAGTTGAGTTTTGCCACCCAAATTTTATTAGAAGTCGAGGACACATTTGGCATGCTCATTTTAGACATGTGGATATTCGGTACCCCCATCCATGTCATATGTTTGTCCCTTTCTCTTGATTCTATTAGTTGTAACATTTCAGATCTAGGACCCTACCCTAGAAGTTTGACCTTTTAGACTTGGCCAAACAAGCTTGAGGATAGATCTAGAAGAAGTTTAGTATAAACCTAATGAGCTAAAGCATGTATAAATCACCTAAATGTAACCTAATGATCTCACAATAATCTTAGGCCAATAATAGACACATAAAATATGTCACGTGATAGAGGGTTTCATAATATCCCATGCAAAATAATCTTTCATAATTTCTTTGTTGATAATATGAAAAGAGGAAGCATAATTGTATGAATAATGGTAGTAATAATGATGAGCCACACATAATAATTGTGACATAACTCATTCAAAGAAATATCAAAAGTGAAATCTAAGTTAAGAATCATGTTCCTTTGGTCCCAACTGCCTTGGGCGTCAAGTTTCACATTATTCACATAATAATAATTAATTTAATTCAAATTGGAAAGAGAAGATCTAAGTTTTCCCCAAAATAACAAATATAATATTAAATGACTAAAAAAGAGGAAAATAAACTTAGATTCATAATCTACACACTAAAATATGCCTTTGGGTGAATTTTCACTCAATATGGGGAAAGTTTGATTAAAAGGTGAAATCATGAGAGAGAAAGTGTGTAGAACCTTCAAAGTATTAAATAAATGCACAAACAACTCCAAAATGTAAAATTTATGGCAAATTCATATCCAACACATTAAATATGACTTGTGGGTGAAATTTCATAAAATTTGGAGAATCTTTTAGTTATTAATGCATGAGGAAAGAGAAAATAAGATTTGGTTTATTTGACACATTAAAAGTTCTCAAAAGGAAAATCTAATTTCATAATTAGAATCTACATGCTTTAATTGAGATATGTCCAAAATTTCATGTAATTTGGATGATGTTTAGACCCTCATCAAAGAGAGAAAAAAAAGGAAAATTAATTTAGTTAAACTTTAGTTTTAATTGGATTTGCATTTGTGTCATGCTAAAGTTTCTTATTTTTAGATTTTGTTTTATCACATACCTCTTATGGACCATTAGATCAAAGATCTGAGGGCGCAGAGGTCATCTCCTACCTTAGGTAGGAGATTGACTCACAGTGAACAGTACGACAATTTTTCTCATTGGATTATCTCCATCTCCTCTCGATATTTCTACTCATTTTCCTTTCCTGGGGTTTCCTCACCCAATTCCTCATGGATTGAGCCCCTATTTAAGGGGGAGTCATCACCCCAGTCACCTAGTCGATGAAAGGGTTCTTCACATCCCCTGTTTCTCACATTATGCTATCTTCCTTAGCCTCAATTGGCCTTCAGACTTCTAGGAATATTCCCTCACAACTGCCAGACTCCCTATCCTTGTTTTTCATCTCTAGTTCAGCCTCAGATGATTCTGAGGAAGCTCCCCCTACTCTTTTGGCTACTGGTGGCCACTGCGGGGTCACCGTTGGGCTCCTAGGCTTTGAGAGACCCTCAGAAGGCTCAGTCTGACTCCTAGGAGTCTCTCATGGTACTCTACCTTCTCATTTTGGTTGGATTCAAGGTAAAATGATTTTCCCACTTTTTTACCTTCCTACCTATCCTTGTGCTTATACCTTTGGTAAATACTAGTCTGATGATGAGTTTGTGTTGTCGTCAACTTTCTTGCCCCCCCTTGAGTTTCTCGAGGTTGTTGGTTTCGTTGGTCGTAACTTTGACGATTACAAGTGCCACATTGATCATCAGAGTCTTGTATGTGATGTCTTCTAGAGATTCTCTCAGTTGGGGAATAGAGTGAAGATTTTTCTTTGTTGTTTCTCATTTCTTCCCTCTATTTTTTGCTTTCTTTTTCTTTTTCAGACAAGGGCATTATGGTCTTTTCTCCATTTTATCCTTTTCTTTGGGCGAGGTCAAAAGGACCTTTGACTGAGTGACTTGGTTGCATGCTATTAGGTCAAGTCAGTTGGGTCGGTCCCTCTCTCTCTTCCCTTCTTGCAAATTCTTTTGCTTAGTTGGTTTTTGTGAATTTTATAATTGGTTGAGTTTCAAAAATTCATATCTAATTATTTATAGCTCAGAAAAATGAAATAAAATATTTTGTGAAATAAAAAAAATGCAAGCTTTCTAATGGTGTTGGTTTTGTCACCTAAATACAATGTTAAAAATATGTGATTTTAATCGATTAATCTAAATAGATAACATATTGCAAAATTTATAACTAATAATTTATAAGACAGAAAAATTAAGTAAAATATGTTTAGAAATAAAAAAAATATATAAACTAAAATATGGCATGATTTTGATAAACTAAATCACATATAAAGAAAAGGGTAATTTCTAGGGTTTGAATAATCAATATGGGTTTGACCTAAAATCTACATATATGCTCAATAGGTTCTTTAGAGGCCTAGACTTGGATCTAGAGGTGACTTGGATTTGTATAGACTCTGAATTAAGGTATGTTTTGCATCTCCTATTATTCTATGTTGTGCAATTCACCTATATTCTCTTTCTTTTGGTCCTATGGACATTAGCCTACACAATATCTTCTTCTTTTGAAAAACATGCTTCATGTGAAGTATCTTATTTGTTACTGATCTTGTGATCATGTTTGGACATTCTCTTGGTATTTTTATTATGCGTTGTTCATGGTGGAACTCTATATAATGACATATGATGTATTTTTCCCACTTGTGAGGTGGATGTATATGTTGGTCATTTTTGTGGTGACTACTTCGTAAGATTTGAATATACTTTCTACTTGCTTCTACATTAAACATGATATGTGATTCAATAGAACTAGAGTAATGTAATTGCATTGGTTTTGGGTTATGTGTCCTTTATGATTTTGGGATTGAGGTTATGTGCCCCATACCCGGGTTTCAAATTTATGATGTTTGGCCCACTTTATATATATTTGGGAATTTAGTTATGTGCCATTCTCTATCAGGTTTTCAAGTTTATGAGGATTGGATGACTTTGTCTTTATATCATTCTAGGGCTATGTTTATCTCACATGCGTATAGGATGATGTTTATGGATTATGAGTTATGTGCCCTAATTTCATATGTGCTTATGTGGCACCACTTTTATATGTTGATTTAATGGCAAGTATCTCTTTTATTGTGGGTCAATTCTATTGACACCCACATGGGTGGTACTTTTCTTTTCTATGGGAAGCTTCTATTTATTTGTTATCCTTTGTTCCATATATTTCTCAATTTACTTTTTATTATGCACATACCAGCACTTGCTAATGTCTTCTATTTATCACTTCTTTTTGGGGTATGCTTCCACCCCTAGGTGAAGGACATGGAGGACATGGCATAAAGTTATGGACCTAGCTTAAGGATGTTGATTCTTGGAGACAAACTTGATGTGGTTTAGATTTCCCTCTACTAGATCCTTATGTTGTATCTTTTATGTAAACCATGTATGGGAGAAGATGATGTACTTTTGTAAAAAAAATTGAAAATAATCATTACTTTTATTCTGCTGCTATAATTTGGTTGTTTTGAATATCATTAATAAAATTTGAAAATTTTACACCCATTCCAACATACCTTTTAGCTATGTTTGGATTGGAGGTTCTATTCTTCAAATTTTTAGTAGGGAGTGCATCCCCTCTGGGTCCCACTCCTTACATTAGGGCTCTGGACGAATTGATAGACTATTGTGTGATTATGTATCAATCTCTTTGAGAATGAGATCAGCAAAGGGAGACAAGATTCATCAATGGATCCACCCTTCCAATATCATACAAGCACATCTAGAGGCATGTCAGATTCCTTGAGACAGTTCAATCGCCAAGGAAAGGGAGGTAATGCCTATGTTATGCTACATTTTTTTTTTCAAAAAATAATGTAGCATAACATAGGCATTACCATCCTTTCCTTGGCGATTGAACTACCTCAAGGAATCTGACATGCCTCTAGATGTGCTTGCATGATATTGGAAGGGTGGATCCATTGATGAATCTTGTCTCCCTTTGCTGATCTCATTCTCAAAGAGATTGATAGATGTGTCACCATAATGTTTCTCTTTGTGTTTCTTTCCCATATCACTAGGTTTCTTTGCAATTTGTTGCTTTTTAAGATGAAGTTTGATTTTTTTAGTCATCAAAATATTCCAATCTTCTTCGTCCTCCCTTGTCACCTTGCCATAAGAGATCATGAAGACATTACCTTTCTTGTTTGGTTTCTTCTCTTCGGATTGGACTTCTTTTTCCACTTTCTATATTTTGTTGCAGGCTACGACATTATCTCTTTTTTGCATGAATTGTCATCCTGTAGTTCACTCCAGATATCAGGATTGGAACAAGTGTTCAAACTAACGAACTTGATGGTGTTGTTGTGTTCTTACAGTCTCTATTCCCATTCCCTAACCACCCACACTTTATACAAATTTTTGGCGAATTATCATCTTCTAAATTGAAATGTTCCATGTGTAATAAATATTTCTGGTAGACACAGTTTGTAGGTTTCGACTTTTATTGTATGCTGAGTAAATTTCTCCCTATTGCCTTGTAGGGTGTTCAAGTCTAGTTTGATTGTAACAACCCCGCCTCCCGATAACCCCCAATTAAGGGAGACCGAAAGGTCGATGCCGTTATCTAATTAACAAGATCAAAGGTTCGACAAATAATCAATAACAATTATGAAATTCTACTAACTAACTGAAATTTGGCAATAAATTAAAACTTTACTTACCTTTGAAAACCTTGGAAATCTATCTATCATGGTCTTGAATTATTCTATCCAATCCTCCTTGCCCTTTATTTCTTTTTCCGCAATGTGTCACTTTACTGTTTGTTCTTTCAATTGTTGTTCCTAAAACGCCAACAAACAAAACGTCAGTCAGTATATCAGAATATAGTGGTATGTGGGAACAACCAAAATCTTGAAAATATGGCTAACAATTTAATAATCACAATCAAATTAATTAACAAGCTAATTTACACTTTTCAGTATGACATTCTCCACCACTTTTGTCCTAACCCTGGCATACCCACCTTAGGGTGCCCTTTGCCAATGACTTATGGCCACCTTCTCAATCCTGAGCTTGGTGCCTAGGGGTCACCACTCATGGTGCTCACTAGTCATGCAATATCATAGGCCACCTTCTCATTCCCGAGCTGGGTGCCTGGGGTCACCACTCAAGGTGTCCATTGGTTTACCCATCTGGGCCTGACCTTTGGCATCATCCATCAGGGTGGCATGTAGGTGTGAGAATACATATTTCTAATTTTAATGTGATAATCATAATGACTTTATGATTTGCAAATATGAACATCCAATAGATAATTTGCATTCAATGTGATTAACCATCCGGAAAATCCTCGGGAAACTAAGGCGGTTATACATAATTAACCACATACCTGATCCAGAACAACTTGATTGTCCAAGCAATAAGGATAAAAAATCAATCAACAAGCAATCAACAATATCCTGAAATTAATGCATACGATCCAAGTGTTATAGTTTATCCAGAACATTCTAAAGCTAGACTTGGATTCCACCTTAGGCTTTCTAGCCCACATTAGGGTTTTATTAGGGTTTTGCCTCCATAACGCTTTTATCATATTAAACACTCTCTTAGTTCATAAACCCTAATTTCAACATCATAAGCCCAATTAAAGTCGATTATTTCTCTTTTATACCAAAACTACCTTCTTTATCCTTTTAAGTTATTTCAAGGTCATTAGACTCAATTATCACTTTTAGTTTCTTTCGGATTAACAACTCATAATTCATGATGGTCTAATTCCCATATGAACTCTATTTATTTTTAATTCTACCTTGATTCAATGGAAAACCCTAATTTCTATATTGAGGTTATTTATCCAAAAATTAGGAACTTTAGTACTCAAAATAGCTAATAACCATGAAAACTCAGTTCTATACATGAAATCAAATAATTAAAGCCATTAATAGTCCTAATTAAAATATTAGGGTTTTAAGGCCCATTAAAGCCTATTTATGCATATAAACTCTAAATTGAACTAATTATATGCGAAGTTCATCTTTTTCGATCTTAATGATATTTTTCATTATTAACAGGTTAATATCAACTTTATATACTCATAACCCTTTCTAATTTGTTAATCATCAAAGGTTAGGGTTTTTCATTGTTTAAACTATTATAGATAGCATCTTTATATACTTTTTGAATTACAATCAGAATCAAGATTCAATTTTATTTTATTAGATTCCCCTCATTTTTCTGAGCAATTTTCATATTTTATGCGTGTCCATACGAGCTACCGATATTTAATTATGCTTTTTGCAAGAAAACCCTACCTGGGCCAATCAGAGTGTGCCACGTCGCTCGACTCCATGCAACGTCGCTTGGGCACTTTGGGAACATGACGAAATGATGCGTTTCCCTCTGGTTAATTTGTGGATGCTTCATCCTGTAAAAGGGCATAATGGTCCAATGACCTGATGGTCGTCTTCCTCCCCACGACAGCGCAACATGACACCCTAGTTGCGAACCTCAGGGCTTCTCCTCCTATCCTGGGACCTCCACGACCATTAGGGACTGGTCCACTGCCTCCGGCGTGCCCTTGCACAGCCAAGGCCATCTCGGATATCATCAGAAGGGCCGAGAGCAAGCTCTTCAACTCGTGATCTCACAGACCTGTTGCAGCCGCGCTACAGGTGTGCCGCAGGCAACCTCATGAAGTTGGATGCTTGAGAGCATCGTCTGGTCATGTGTATGTCTTCGAGGAACGTCAGGCCTCCCTCCAGATGGCTCTGTACTTCCTCGTTGCTCCAGAGAAAGCGTCGCTTGATGCTATGGTTTTGCAACCAAGAACGACGAAGAAGGAGAAGAGTTACATGTGAGATCTCTTTGGAACTCGAACCAGAAGGCCAACCCCTTATATAGGGGAGGGTTTTCACACCCTAATATGTGCATCCACTAAGATGTGCGATCTTGTCCCAAAAGGAATCCAATTCCTTCATTAGAAAGCAAACTTTCTCTCTCCTCTTTTTCCTTTGAATATCCCCTATTATATGGATATTAGGAATTCGAAATTCCTCTTTCATCTCCTTTATACTTGCCCTTTTTAATCCATAGGAACGAAATCCTATTTTCCTTTAACAACAATTACTTTCTTTTTAGCAATACCACATAATACATTAATTGTATACTCACATTATCTCCTTATTTTGCAATTTTGGTATTTTCTCTTTCTTTCCTCTTTATTGGGACTCCTTGGATCCCAAGAAACTCTATTATTTCAAAATCCTTTTTATTGGATACTCATTATCCTTCTAGATGCATCTAAATGAATTATTTCACCTTATCTTGTTTATTCCTCATTAAAATATCTCTTTTTGAGGATTTCTCTTTATTTCTCTTTTACTTTCCTCATTGGTGTGACTTTTATCATTAGGAATTCTTGGGATACGAAATTCCTCTAAGGATTACCCAGTTACACATCTTTCTACTTATTTTCCACATTTTACCATTGTTTTCAATTTCTTTCTCAATAAAGAAATACTTAATTAATCTTTTGTTTTCTTATTGCTTTTTCTTTGCAACTTTGGACTCCTTGTAACCCAAGGAAACCCTGTGGAACAAAATCCACCTTTGGATTATATTATTTTGCCTTCTAGATGTTTCTACATCTTTCTTTTCTCAAATATTCAATTATTCATTCATTAATTGAATTTTCTTGTTATTGGGCCCAATAAACAATAAAGCCCACAACACAATCATCAAGGCTATTGTAAACAACATCCAATTATTCAAAAAAAATTTGTATTATTTGTTCCAATATCTTTAATATGAGAAATTACATTTCTCACCAAAAAATGGGGTTATAACATTGATCATCTTTCTGATGACATTGTCAATCTGGCTTAGAAGACAGTTTTGATACAAAAAGATTGGTAGATCGGCAACCCTGACCTAGACTACAATCTTCCTTAGTATAGCATTAAAGGGTCTGATGGAGGGGTACCATGAGAAGATGAACAAGTAGTTCTTCAAGATAGTCCAATGTGCACCAATGTAATGACTTCACTTTTCATCAACCACCAATTAAGGACGACCTTAAAGTTGAGAGGCATTACATAAAATTTTCCCAAGGATCCAGATTTCACCAAAAAATATAAAAGAGCAAATAATTTCAATTAATTCAAATAATGTTTACAAAATTCTCTTCTAAAGAGTTACATGAATTTTTGACATTAAATTGTACATAGAGAAGAACTCTCTTGCTAATCCTCTTTACAAATATTGACACCTTCATGTCATTTATCATGTGTGTGTGTGCATCTTTACATTTTGCATGTACCTAAAATAGTGTTAATAAAAACATGGTCGGGATATTGAGATATACTAGTATGCGGGGGAAACAACATATTTTAATGTAGGTGTAACCATATAATCAACTATAGCAACACTTGTGATTACAAAATTTGAACTTGCATTTTCTTTCTAACTTATCAACTGAATCTTTGTGGGACACTCCCTCTCTGGAAGTATTCATATGGGAAACCCTCTCTCGAGGGTTTAGTCCCTGGAGTGGACACATCATACATAGGCCTTGGCCCAATCACCAGTCACCATAGTGACAATTCATACATAGGCTCTCTTAGCCTGAGGTGATCTTTTATGAGCCAGATCACCATAGTGACACCTCATACATAGGCCCTCTTGTCTCGAGGTAATCATCTCATCTATGCATGACCATTCATCACCATAGTGACATTTATTACATCCCACATGTATCACTTACATCCATCAAAGATAGTTGAGCAAGTTATACTTATATAATGTGATGATCATAATGACTTTAATGATTGCAGGAATTAAATAAATAACCAACCGTCTATCTATAACTAATGCAGAAAAACCTCAAAAACCACATAAGTTGGTTAAGTCAAGTTGTCATAGGTGTAAACACATACCATTCTCAGAAGTAACTTGATATCCAAGAAAAAGGCAGCAAACAACCAATCAAGCAACTATCATGAAAATAAAGCATAATACCCATGTATTATTATTTTGTCCAAAATCTATCACTCAAACTGAATTGGGTTCCAAGTTAGGGTTTTGGGTTCAACTTACGGTTTCATTAGGATTTTGTCTTCCCAAACCTTAATTATCACCTTCCATGTGTTTTTGGTTCATAAACCCTAATTTTATAATCATTTCCATTTTTAACTCAAGGAAACCCTAACTTTGTCAATTTAAGAATTCTTAATCTCATATTGGATCCCAGTTATCCCTTTTACCCAAAAATATCAATATTTCATTATTAAGATCAATTGAACATATTAAGACCATCAAAACCTAGAAATTAGGGTTCTTTATGCATTAAACACATTAAAGATACAAACTTTGGGTACTTTCTAAACTAGAAGTAGAAATAGCTCTTGATTTTATTTTTATTGCATTAGTTGTATTTTTCTGATTAACTTTCATATAACTTTTTGTCTTGATCCAAGTTACCAATAATTAATTACAAATTTCACAACATAAATAACATGTGGTCAATGGGGGGCTGCCATGTTAGCAAATTGGAGGTTTATCCTTTTCCACGTGAACTGACTCAGCTAATGGGTATCTACCACACGAGCATCTCACCCATCAGGGCACAATGTTGAACCATAGAGGAATGACATTTTTATCCCTAAGACCCTAGGGTTCCGGGACTTGTGCGATCTGGGGTAGGAAGGTCTTTTCACTGGGCCCCGTCTCCTACCTCGCTTCACCCAACTCATCAACTAGGATCTGCTAGGTTAGGTCAACCCCACAGTCGACTTCCAGCTTCTAGACCTTGGAGGGACTGGTGAAGGTGCCAACCTCTTCTGCACCCGTCATTGAACTCAACTACAGTCATAGATTGTCTTGTGGCGGTGAATGTGAGATGTAATAATGGAAGTATCCCCGGTGGTTCATGAAAAAAAAGAAGAGAATCAGAAAGCTTGGCATGAAATTGGTTTTAGAAGTTCTTCTCCCTAAATCCACATGGCTTTGTAATGAAATATTGGTCTCGTAAAGATGAGACCCTTCTCTATATATAGGTATTTCCCCAAGGAATTAGTCACCCATGGAGTCTGGATCCACCCTCAGATTGGGGTAAGTTATTAATGGACTGCAATCTAGGGTGTTCCAGGGATGGTTAGACTCCGTGCCACCCATGGAATCTAATGGGAGGGTTTGCAGCCATTCACATACATTAGAAAGAGAGAGAGATAGTCAAAGGGAAGGAATCAGTCTTACTTTAGCCATAGTTCCCTAAAGGGTGGAAGGTAGGAGACATAATCTAGTATGTGTGTTCCTGATCTGATGGTCGCTCCATTCTTGACTTATGAAAGAAGGCAGTGGAAACCAGAGACAAAGTTAGACTTATTTACTTGATTTTCCAAATCTTAGAATCAATTACATTTTTGCAATAAAACACCCTTTTATTGTCGGATTTCTCTCGACTACTAATATTATCCTTTTCCCATGAAACTTGAAGGGGAACGTATTAACCCCTTTCCTAATCTGTGTCCAATTTTTGGGACTCCTTGGAATAATTTAATTATTTGATTTTTTTTCTCCTTTAGAAAATTCTTAAATTAATTACCCACATCTCATGGAAGCTCATTTTTCTCCTAAAATTTAAAGGGAAGTCTTAATTACTTTTATCTTAGTGTGGGAGAGATTGTAGCTAAAATGTATGAATGAAATACCGCTTTCTTTGTCTCCAAATCTCCCTTTTATGTCATTTATTTAAGGCATCAAATTAACTATTTTCTCTTTCTACCTTTTCCATATCACTTATTTTTATTACTTTTCTCATTAGGAACAATGTGAAAATGAAACCAACCCATTAGTGGCCTTCAAATACCACTTTTCTAGAAAACTCCAGAAAATTCCATATTAATCACCCATTGGCTTTGTAATCCATTTATCTTAGGATTTTCATTCTTTTTTTTCATCATATCCATTATTGAATTATTGAAAATATTGATTTCCATAAAAACCATTGTATAGGATGATTTGCACTTTAAATCCTTACATTTAAAACAAGGTATATCATTCTTTCTAATACACCCTTAACATACCAATATTTGCATTCCAAATAAATATGCATAAATACATGTGAAAAAATAGGTTGTAACATCCTATCCCTCTTATAGGAATTTTCTCATTAAAATTCAACTAATCATACAATGGTTCAGGATGTAACTTTTCCATATATACCTTTACCTCTCATGAGATTTCACCCTCACTGTGGTGTTTCCAAAGAAACTCTACCATCTAAAATTTAAAACCAGTTTATTATTATTTTCATTGGATATCTTAATACGTGTGTTTCCATGTATGGTTAAGAAATGTATTCCTGTGTTGAACATCAACTTAAATCTTATATTCACAAGATTTGATTTGATGATCTAACGTCGACACCTCCTTAAAGGGATTTGTCCCCAAAATTCAAGCCAAGTTAAGTTAAGGTGAATGATAATTTCTCATTAACTTCAAAACTTAGGCTTACCAATGTCCATCTAGATTATTTTTAAAAACTTTTATTGATTTATAAAGACTCTCACTAATTAAGGCTTGTATTCAATATCAATTTTGTGGTGATCCACAAACCTATCAATTGTGTGGTTCTATCACTTAGTGATTACATTGTGATTTCACATTCTAATTTATAATTACATTATGATTTCACTTGGAGACTACCCTTTTCATCAAGGTTCCAAACTATTATTCACTATTCAAGTGTGAGGTAACTCCTCCAAAACTTGGTTTTGTCATTAAATTTCAACTTAGGTATTCTTTCTCATATATCTTTTTTTATAACATGTGTATACCCAATCTCTCATACTCATAACAAGATGAAATGAATATTTGGCTGCAATCCATATATATATTTCATCCCATTCCACAGGAAAAGGTGGTGTATTCAAAAATTATATTTTAATATCTAAATTTTGGTTGAGTCCCTATCAACAATGAGCTCATACCATGAATACCATTTATTTCACACATCTCTTTTTATTTCATGCACCTACATGGAATACAATTATCTTTTAAAGATCCTTATGCAAACGTCATCTTATGACTTCCTATGTTCTTTTCATCTACATCTCATGTCTCATTATCCTCAGTCATCCCCTTAAGATCTGTAGGGCATAGGTACGTTTGGAATGATCTCCTCTTGACCCCCAAGGGCCTTATACACTTAGCACATGATCATTCACCATACTCATAAATCTTATGTAACTTTTGGCATCCTACAACATCTTTGGTATGACTTGTGGCCCTACCCTTCTCAATGGTTTTATTGATATGTTATAACTTTATTTATTTATTTGTCATAATCCTTTACTTCATGTTATAACTTTATTTTATTTCATCACATATATTTCTTGAGGTTTTAGGGTAATATCCAAGAACATTATACCCTTTATAATTCTTTCACCAAAATTTCCTTCATCTCTTAGAGCACCCATAGTTTTCTTAATGTCCCTTCATCAGGGTCATGGCGACCTTCCTATATGGGTCTGGTCCCATTCTATCAATCACTTCCATAGTGATTTTTCCTCATGTCCCTTTGAGATGGTCATACATGGTTTTAAAGAACCATACTTAATATATGTGCTTTTGTGCTTCAAGCACTTAATATCATAAGTTTTATGTGACATTTAATGTTGTTTCAAATTTTAAACTAATGTGTGGACTCACCCTTTCTAGGGAAGGTCCTATCCCAGAACAAGATAAAACTAGAATTTATTGTACTAATATTTATATTATCACAAAGGAACATGTCTTCTAGGCATATTTTCCATTATATCATCAATTAAATTTCGACTTGAGATTTATATCCTTATATCCCATGATCTACCACTCAAGAATTGGATCAGTACTGGTACCTTACTAGTACAATTGAAGTGTTTGGATATAATGGGACCGATGTATTATGTGTTCATGCTTATAGGAACAACTATTTCATCTAATGTCATATACCAAGTATGTTATCTAATCCATACCATATAGTAGGAAAAATAGATAAAGTGTACTTTGAAGAAGGCAAATTTATTCATCACATTTCCCTCATGTCAACTACATGCATGTTTAATATTATCATGAGCGTTGTCGCATTTTCACTTTCTCATATTATATTGTGTTCTTTATTAAAGATTCATCCTGAGGCTAGCTAGTTGCTTCATATTACAATTTTTCATCCATCTAGTTAACCAATTGTAGGTAGAGAACTTATTAAACCGTGTCTAATTCAACCATTGCATCATACCCATTCCCCATTTCTCTAGGTTAGGTTAGATTATGATACTCTGGTGGTGCTAAATCAAGTTGCATGAGTGGCACATCAAACATATATCAAAGTCCAAGTGTGGCTTCCCCTAACTCGTCACTTGAGGGGGTACCATGCTCAATCTCCATGAGCTCACTCAATTGTATGAAATTATATGCAGTACATACCACCACTTTCCCTATTTGGTCTAGGAACCCCATGTTTACCTCCTTAGCATAAGTTATCCATACTGCATGACCTATCCATACAAGAACCTACTTTATCAAAGCATGGTATGGCATTCTCTTATTAGATTCCTACTCACTATATATTCTTACCCAACTATGTCTTTCACTAAATAAACCTTAGAGTCCAACACAAGGGACTACCAACCCAATTATGAGGCTTCACAACATATTACCCTTCCTTACCTCTCCAAGATTATAGGGATCTCTTTCCCTACCTAGATGGTAGGTACTTATATCATCTACTCATCTATATAAGAATATTCTTTTCTTTGTATCTGGGGTTTGGTTCTTCCAAGGACATCTAGGATATGACAATCCTATAGGGATCATGCAGATAGTAACTCAATTGTTCCCACTCATGGGTAGTCTAGTCAAGGACATTTACAAATATTTCTCATAATTTCCCATTCTTGGAGCTTAGGTTCATGAATCCCTATGGGTCCCACTCTCTCATAGAGTCAACCTAATGATTGGTCCCAAGACCGGAGTCCCCCTTTGTAGAAGAGGTTGAGTCTTCTATAGATTCACATCTTATCCTCATCGAGTTTATCTTATTTGAAGAAGAAAAAGCACACATGAATAATCAAATCTTGTATCCAAATTTCTAAACTATTGTCACATTCTCAAAACTGACTGAGGTCATCATAAACCATATTAACTAATAATGTAGAAATAAACTTGTCTCATATATTCCATCTACTATTTATCCTAAGAAGGTTGTGGGCATCTAATTTAAAACAAAACTTCTCTTTATGCCCCTCACTTCTACTTCCTCGTATTGATGTGGGGATATACATCCTATTGAGTTTAGACTTTCTAGTCATATCCCAATATTGGGGTTTAACTCCATCATATATCTTTTCTCTGCTTTTAGGTCGACCCACCCTAGGTCGGGATACTAATCCTAAAACTTGCATGAAGGGTTTCATCGTTATATAACCACTTATTACCCATGTACGTACAATCATGTCTCGTGTATCATGAACATTACACTCCATGTATATGCATGGTTATGCTATGGTATGACAACTCATCAGGTTTTCTCTCATTTTTCTATCCATTGCATAAACTAGCATTTAAGGTCAGGGTTAGGAACCATACTCTAGCACCTTATGTTCTTCTATGTTCCTTAACCTACTTTGGTTTTTTTCCTAAACTAATTGTTTCTCCGTTTAAAGTTTACCCTTGTAAGGAAAAACCCATGAAAATGTTTTCTTTACTTTATCAATATATCCACAACACATGTTCATAAATTGACAAAGGATGCCTTAATACTACTTCTCAAAAAGTTTGACTTCAGCTCTGGAGGGAAGTTCCTTTTTGGGTGTATTAAGAAAGAGGGTGAGAAGTGGATGAATCAAGATGAGAAGAAAACTGAAAGGTATTTTATTTCAGGAAAAATTGTCTGACTTTAGCCAGGAGATATGCACAGGCCTGGGGGTCGTCATAAGTCGACTAGCGGTATAGAGGAAAGTATTTCCAGCCTCTGGTCCGTGGTCCCTTCTAGGCACCATCACCTTTAGAAAATGACATAATAATTCCCTCATTTTTCTGAAGATTACTTGAAATTATAGACTATTACATATTATTTAGAAATTTTGGTGCTCTGATACCGAATGTAATGACCTCAGTTTTTAGAAAAATCTAATTTAGGAAGGCCTTATATTTGAGAGTCATTACCTAAAATTTTCCCAAGGATCGTGATTTTACCAAACAATATAAAATATTAATAATTTCCATTAATCTAAATAATTTTTACAAATGCTCTTCTAAAGAATTACATGAATTTTTATCTTTAAAGTGTACATAGAGAAGAAGTGTCTAGCTAATCCTCCTTACATACACTAACGCCTTCATCTCATTTCATATGGGGTTTATCATGTATCTGAGCATCTTAATATTTTTCATGTACCTAAAATGTCATGAATTAAAAACATGGTCAATATATTGAGATATACTGGAATGTGGGTGAAACAAAATTTCACATGTAGGTGTAACAATATAATCATCCATAGAAACAATTATGATTACAAAACTCCTCAACTTAATCTCCATGGGACACTCCATCTCAGGAGTATTTATGTGGGGAACCCTCTCATTAGGGTTTAGTCCCTATAGCAAACACATCATACAAAGGCCTTGGCTAGATCACTAGTTACCATAGTGACAATCCATATATATGATCTCTTAGACTGAGGTCATCTTCTTTTCTGGGCCAGATCACCGGTCACCATAGTGACATCTCATACATAGACCCTCTTGGTCTGAGGTGATGATCACATCTAAGCCTGATCATTCATCACCATAGTGACATTTCTCACCATAGTGACATTTCTTACATCCCACATGAATCACTTACATCCATCAGAGATAGTTGAGGAAGTTATAATTATATAATGTGAAAATCATAGTGACTTTAAAGATTTTTGAAATTAAATAAAGAATAAATAGTCTGCAATCAATGTGGAAAAACCTTACAAACCATAGGAGTTGTTTAAGTCGAGTAGTCATCGACGTAACCATAGACATTTATCAAAAGTAACTTGATGTTAAAGCAAAAGGCGAGAAAAAAGCAATAAAGCAACTACCCTAAAAATAAAGCATAACACCCATGTATTATTATTTTGTCCAAACTCTATCACTAATAATGACTTGGGTTCCAAGTTAGGGTTATGAGGTCAACTTAGGGTTTCATTACAAATTTGTCATCTTAAACCCTAATTATCACCTTCCATGACTTTTTGGTCCACAAACCCTAAATTTATAATTATATGGATTTTTAACTGAAGGAAACACTAGTTTTGTCAATCTAAGAATTATTAAACTAAAATTAGTTTGAAATTATCCTTTTTATCCAAAAATATTAATATTTGATTATTAAGACCAATTGAACACATTAAGGCTATCAAAACCTTGAAATTAGGGTTTTTATGCATTAAACACATTAAAGATAGACACATTGGGTACTTTCTAAACCAGAGGTAGAAGTAGGTCTTGGACTTATTTTTATTACATTCCCTATTTTTTTTTTTATCAACATTCATATATAATTTGTCTTAATCTGAGTTACCAATAATTAATTATAAAATTCAAAAGATATATTACCTTTGGCCAATGGAGGGATTCCATGTCAGCAAATTGGATCTTTATCTTTATCCACGCAGATTGGGCTCAGTTAATGGGCATCTTACATGTGTGAGTCTTGGCCCATGTGAGAATAATGTTGAGCCGCAGGGGAAGGAAACTTTTTTCCCCTGAGACCCTAGGGTTTGCGGCCTTGAGCAACCTGGGGAAGGAAGGTCTTTTGACTGGGTATTGTCTCCTACCTAGCTTCCTCCAATTTGTGAACCAGGCTCCACTTGGTCACGTCAACTTTGCAATTGGCTCCCAACTTCCAAGCCTTGGAGGGGATGGAGAAGGTGTGAACCTCTTATTCACTCGCCATCGAATTCGGCTGCAGCCATAGATTGCCCGGTGGTAGTGAGGGTGTGATGCAATAGGGGAAGCTTTCCTCAGCGATTCAAGAGAAGAGAAGAGAACCAGACAGCTTGATATGCAATTGGTTTTGGAAGATCGACTCCCTAAATCCACATGGTCTTGTGAGGAAATATTGTCCTTGTGAAAAGGAGACCCTACTCTTTATATAGGTATTTTCCCAAGGAATTGGTCACCCCTGGAGTCTGGCTCCACACACCAATTGGGGAAAGTTATTAATGGACTCCCATGTAGGGTGTTGTAGGGATGGTTAGACTCAGCACTACACCCAAATTTATTGGGAGGGTTTGTAGTCATTCACATAGGCCAGAAAGAGAGAGAGTCACTGGGAAGGAATAAGTCGTACTGTAGCCATAGTTTCCTAAAAGGGTGGAAGGTACAAGACATAATCTAGTTCGTGTGTTCCTGATATGATGGTCGCCCCATGCATGAAATAATAAAGAAGGTGTTGACCACAAGAGGCAAAGTCGGCCTTATTTACTTGATTTCCAAATCTAGAATTAATTGCATTTTTTCTATTAACAACCTCTGTAACATACTGAATCTTAGATTCAATTGAAATTTAACCTATTTTCAAGATTTTATTTCCTTCATTTTTTGTCCCTTTCTATAATTTTTCCTATCTTTTCTATCCTCTTTGGCATCAATGTTGAAGCTGAGGAATACTTAATTGTTTGAACTATATTTAACCCACATTCATTTTAAAGAATTGGTTTTTGCACAAATATATCAACTAGAATGTTAATTAGAGTCTAATAATGCAAAATGACCATTTATGAGATATAATTAGTAGATTATATTAATTTAGAGTCTTTGAGGATTTTTGGGACAAGAAATGAGTATTAATGTGGAATTGAGTTAGTTAATGAGATAATAACCCTTTTCCCTTTCTCTTTCCTCCAAAATGTTAATAAACTAATAAAAAGGAGAATAGGAGGTATGACATGACTCTTGAATGATTTTATGATATCCATTTCGAATTTCTACTTAAGGATTTGCTAATAAATGTCTTTTTATTAATTCACCCTTTAAAATGTATTAATATACACATTAATGAAAAATATTGTGATTAAGGGCCAAATCTTTTACAAAATATAAATTTTATTTCACAGTATTAATCAAAGCATTAATATTATCCTATGGAACAAATTTAAAGTCATTTGGACAATATTTGACATCCCATATCAATTTTAAATGAATTGAATAAGGTTTTATTAAGAATTTAATATGATTTTGATTATATCCTGTATTTAACCTAAAGTCTAAGCAATTAATCATTGTAATGCATTACACCCATTTAATCAAATGTATGTGTGATTCCCATCCATTGGATGGCCGATCCGACGACCCAAAGTTCATCTTCTACCGTAGCCCTCCATGAGTCAGAGGCATTGCATAGTGGAATTTCTTCTGTGATCGATTTCATGATTAAATGTTCATTGTTTTGCTTGGTTTCTTTGCCATCAAATCTGCCACTACCTCCCTATCAAAACAAGCCATTACTCATCGTCAATTTCAACCAAATTTAGAAACGCCCAAATCAATCGTTCGAGTTGTCTCATCCCCACCTTCATTTCACCTCATTGTATCACCCGCATATAAATATGAACCTCCTCGCTTTCTTCGACACCAGAACAACAGTTTCCTCGCTCCAATTTCTAGCAAACTTCTCTGCCTGAGCTTTTCAGTGACATTCCCTTTGTCCCAGCTCCATGAGTGTCCCATTGTGCAATTGATGTACCTATGACAAAGATCAACACACCCCAACCTCTTAAAGATTTCTAGCTTGCTCTCAACCTTTCCCCCTTGGTGTTCCCTTCTTGATGGTGTCTGCTCTTTATCGACGCTCATCGTCAGGGCTTTGTCGTGGCCTCTTGGCCACAGAAATTGCACCCTAGGCTCTGTGAGACCTCAAAGAGTGATTTACTACCAGTGCTTCCTTATTTGCCCAACCATATCGTGGTTTCCAAACTTCTACTCTCCCCTTCTTCCAGCAAGCCTAACATGTTGATCAGGTCGTTGATGTTAGCAAGTAATACCTCATCCACTCAGCCTAGAATAGGTAAGTCATGTCAGGGCTCGGTTCCTCGAGAATGATCATCCTGCTCCTGCATGGTAGAGGCATGGATTTCTTGGCAGGTTGGTCGAGCACTATGGCGCGGGGAGAAGAAACTAGGTAATAAAATCCCCTTACTGCCCAACCTATGCTGATCCGTTGATTTAAGAGGCAAGCACATTTTAGGAAATTCACACACTGGTTTTGATTTATCAGCGCGATACACGTTTCATGTGAAATGAAATTTTTTACACCGGCGTGCTTGACCACACATCTAAGTTTTTCTATCCATTCATGAATCATTTACATCAGTTTTTAATCAGGATTTAATTTATGTCACACTATAGTTTTACTAAATTCCCAATGGTTCATTTTTAGATATTCATAATAAATCCATACATTACCAGAAAAATACAAATAAATAATCTTTGGAAAGAATTTTTCATGTAGAATCTGATTTTATGGTTTATACGTATCATTTTGCATCCCTATTTCAATGCTTATTTTAAAAACCATTTTAAATATAAAAAGCCTTAATATATGTAACTAATTCATTTTAACTCCAAATTTAAGAAATAATGTGTTTTCTTCATCAGGAGAATCCAAGCAATCGATTGGTGCTAGTTTTGAGTCCTAAATTGATGGTTTTCATAGAACGTCCAAAATTATGGTTTCTCACATAATATGCTTTATAAACCATGATCCATGTGTATAAACTTGTATCTTGGACAAAAGTGACATCGGACACAACTAATGGGTGAAAGGTATTCTCTAGGAATCTCAAGTGAGATATATGCAATCCTATTTTTGTATGTGCATTCTAAACCCTAAGTTGGGCATTTTGATATCCAACCCTAATATTTCCAATGAGGCATTATCTTAGCCTTTATTCTGTTTATTGGCTTCTTGTGGCACCTTTACTTCAATTATTCTAAGGTCTTGGACCCCACTTGCAAAATTTATAATTTCTTAAATATTCCATTACATTATTCTTGCATGATGATGTAAATTACAAATTAACTAATGTAGTGTACATGAGTACAAACCACCCATAGTGGGCATGTGTAAATTTGCCTAGGGGAACGTGATAATTCTCCCCATTTTATATATAATCGGCTGCTCGAGAATGTGTTAATTCTACCTCACCCAGAGGTTGAGGTTAGGTAGGCGCCTCATCCCTATATTAGCTTAATGTATTCATATTAAAACATGCATGCATATTTATTACTATGTGACTTAGCAGAATTCTTATTTATTTACTTGCCCCCTATTCTTGACCCTCTTAGCATAGTAAATCTTTATCATTTCATGCTTTAGTTTTAATTGTCCTTATTCCTTTAATTGGCACATACATTTTCTCTACTCTTTCTAGGTGATCCCAACCACCCAAGTTTAGGATCAGAGTGCACAACAGGTGCATGGTGAACCAGTCTAAGACTAGGAAAGAAGTTCATCCTTCCATCATGGACTGTAAGTTATTTATTTTATTAGAGACATATTGATGTAGTTGAGTTTCCCTCTACTTAGATCCTCTTTTTGTATAAAGCATGTACACCCTTATTGGGAAAATTTTGATGTACTCTTTATTAAATTGAATATAGTCAAAGCTTTAACTTCAGTTTTTATTCATTGGATTTTGTTTACCATTGTTATTAGTAAAGAGGTGATCTCCCTTCTTTACAACATGGTATCAAAGCCAATGGTAGTTGGAATCTTGACTATTTCAATTTATCTCCCTATTTAGAAACCCTTACCTCATATTGCTTCCCTTTAGGTCACCTTAGAATTGACCTATGGTGAAAGGTTGATTTAGGACTACAAGAATTTCATATTAGAAATATCTTTAGTCAACATTTAGGTGATTAGCCTATTAGGTAGCTACTAGGACATAAGTTGAAAGCAAGGGTTCCTAGAAAGTGTCAGGGTCTGGGGCTGGAAAAAATTTCCTTTGTGCCACTAGCTTAGTGTATGAGGACTCCCTGATCCATATGACATCGGCCTGGCCTGAGCTAATACTATTATCTGAAATAGCATACCTTTAGGTTAATAGCCTCAATGTTGAGTATCCTTAGGAACATAATATGTTAATTGGGTAAGAAAATAAAATCACCTTACATCCCATAAGTTCCTTGTATGTGTCTTAGATTTCCAAGTTTAGGGGTAGTCTACTCTATACTATACCTTAAGGTTTGGTAATAGTGAATAGTAAAACAATTATGTATTGGATCTTATATATGGTTTAATAGACTCACTCTTTTACCTCAAGTTTAGTTTGACTTGGTAGGTCAACCCTTTGAAGGGGTGAAGTAGTGATAGTATTAGTACCTTGATAGATTTTGCATTTTCTAATTTTGAGGATGAAATCCCTTTTTAGGGGGATGGAATCCTATAAAATAGGAAAATCTAG
Organism: Alisma plantago-aquatica; assembly: GCA_963693085.1. Taxonomy (NCBI): domain Eukaryota; kingdom Viridiplantae; phylum Streptophyta; class Magnoliopsida; order Alismatales; family Alismataceae; genus Alisma; species Alisma plantago-aquatica. The sequence continues at coordinate 1,002,534,921 of OY856411.1, read as the reverse complement.
CCACTTTGGAATTAGAAACCCTAACTCCATAAATAAGAGATTACTGAGCTTATATGATTAGTATTGACCAAACAAATTTAACATGTTTGTTTATATCAAATAATTCATCTAAGGAATAGTTCATATCCTTGAACCCCAACAAATACTTAATACACATAATATGAGTAACTCACTAATTGTGAATATGCATAATGTTGACCATGTCACCCTAGTGATATGATAAATGGGACTAATGCATGCTAATAATGCATAACATATAATGGTCATGTCGACCTAAACCCTAAAATGTAATCATCTAACCTCAGCATATATGCATATGTATCGTTAATGCCTTTATGATACATTAGTGACATTAGGTGTCATCATTAGAAAATATAGCTTGATACACAAAAGTGGAATATAATCACCTAGTCATAATTTAATCAAGTTTTCAATATATGTAAGGCATATCACCTTGTTCTCTAATACACACCTCATGCAATGTGCTCCACCTTATTCACTAAAATACATATATGACTCAAATATGATAAGGACTAATTGGATTTACATAAGCATGAGCATTAATTCTACAATAAATACAAATGACTAATGTGATGTTAAATGTATAATTTATAATATGAAGTGTAAATAGGAGAAAATGGTTACTGATGACATTAATGTGAATATAAAAGGTGATATGACAATGTGTAATATAGGTGTAAGAAATTATTGTAACTTAATAAGTTGTTGAATAATATTATCAATTTCTTACAAGATAATTTGTGATAATTCTACATGATGGTAATATGAGAATAAATTCAAGTTATTAAGGATTTTGATCTAATGTAGTTATAAATATTGAGATTATTTAGTAAACCCTAATTGTGCTTAAATTTTTAAAAAAGTAACTGAGATATACATATGATTTATACTAAATGTTGAGATATAATTCTTTTGACAACAATGTGAATACACCATGACACTATTAATAAGGATGATGTAACTTCATAATGGAAATAATGCTAATAATCCAAAATTGTTAGTTGTGTTACATTTAAAAAGTAATATGAATAGTGGAAACCTTAGTGAAACCTGACTTATGAGTAGAGCATGTGAAGTACCATAGATTAGAGGTAGCCACCTAGTTGCTAAGTGTTGGGACGTTACGTTCTCACCCTTCCCTCTTGTTGATATTTCTGGGATGAAATCCTCTTTAAGGGGTGTAGTGTTGTAACATACGAAATCTTGGATTCAATTTCAGTTTAACCTATTTTCAAGATTTTATTTCCTTCATATCCTTTTCCATAAATTTTCCTATCTTTTCTATCCTCTTTGGCCTCAATGTTGAAATTGAGGAATACTTAATGGTTTGAACTATATTTAACCCACATTCATTTCAATGAATGGGTTTTTGCAAAAATATCTCAACTAGAGTGTTAATTAGAGTCTAATAAAGCAAAATGACCATTTATGAGAGATAATTAGTAGATTATATTAATTTAGAGTCTTTGTGGCTTTTTGGGACAAGAAATGAGTATTAATGCGGAATTGAGTTGGTTAATGAGATAATAACCATTTTCCCTTTCTCTCTCCTCCAAAATGTTAATAAAGCAATAAAAAGGAGAATAGTATGTATGACATGACTTTTGAATGATTTTATAATATCCATTTGGAATTTCTACTTAAGGATTTGCTGAGAAATGTGTATTAATAAATTCAACCTTTAAAATGCATTAATATACACATTAATGGCCAATATGGTGATTAATGGCTAAAGCTTTTGCAAAATGATGCATAGCATTAATCTAGGAATTCATATTATCATATGGTCCAAATTTGTAGTCATTTAGACAATAGTTGACCCCTCAAATCGATTTTAAACAAATTGACTAAGGTTTTATTAAGAATTTACTATAATTTCATTTATATATTGTATTTAACCTAAAGTCGAAGAAATTAATCATTGTCACGTGTTACACCCATTTCATAAAATGTGCACATGATCCCCAGCCATTGGATGGCTTATCCGACAGCCCAAATTCATCTTCTACCTCAGCCCTCCGGGAGTCAAAGGCGTTGCATAGTGGAATTTCTTCCGCGATCGGTTTCTCGATCAAACATTCACTATTTTTCTTGGTTGCTTCTCCATCACGTCTTCCTCTCCCTCCCGATCAAAATGAGCCATTACTCGTCGTCAGTTTCTACCAAACATAGAAATGCCCTAATCAGTCATTTGAGCTCTCTCACCCCCACCTTCATTTCACCTCAATGTATCACCCCGCCTATAAACATGAACCTCCTCACCTTCCTCAACACCAAAACAATAGTTTCCTCACTCCTATTGCTAGCAAACTCCTCACCTAGCCACTGCCATTATAGTTTATTTCCTGAGCTTTCTGGTGACTTCCCCTTCATCCCAACTCTATGAGTGTCCCAATGAGCAATTGATGCACCTATAAGAAAGCTCGACACATCCCCACCTCTTAACGATCACTAGCTTCCTATGAACCTTTCCCACTTGTTGTACCCTACTTGATGGTGCATGTTCTTCATCGGTGCTCATCACCAGGGCTTCACAGTAGCCCCTTGGCCATGGAAATTACACTCCAGGCTCCGCGAGACCTCATGGAGCGATTTCCTACCCATGCTTCCTTGTTTCCCCAACCATATCATGGTTTCTAGACTTTGAGTATCTCCTACTGCCCATAAGCATGGTATGTTGATCAGGTCATCAGAGCCGGCGAGCAATACCTTGCTCCACTCATCCAAGAGTAGGGAAGTCAGGGCAGGGCCCGGTTCCTCGAGAACATTTGTCCTTCTCCCATGTTGGCAGAGGCCTAGATGTCCTGGTCGGCTAGTCGAGAGCCATGGCATGAGGACAAGAAACTAGGTAATAAAATCCCTTTACTACCCAAGCTATGCTGATTCGTTGATTTAAGGGGCAAGGGCATTTTAGGGAATTTACACTCTGGTTTGATTTATCGGTGCGGTACATGTTTCATGTGAAATGACCATTTTACCCCCTATGCTTCATTAATATGTTACGCAGATCTAAGTTTTTCTGTCCATTTGCCAATCATTTACATCAATTTTTAATCGGGATTTAATTGGTGTCACACTATAGTTTTATTGAATTCCCATTGGTTAGTTTTTGGAAATTCATAATAAATCGATACATTATCTAAAAAATACAAATAAAAAGTCATTAAAAAGCATTTTTCATGTATAATCTGATTTTATAGTTTTTACGGATCAATTTGAATCCATATTTCAATGTTTATTATAAAAATCATTTTAAATATATAAAAAGCTTTAAAATATATAACAAATTCATTTTAACTCCAATTTAAGAAATAATTTTTTTTAATCAGGAGAATCCCAGTAATCGATTGGTCCAAGTTTTGAGTCCTAAATCGATGGTTTTCATAGAAGGTCCAAAATTAGGGTTTCTCACATAATATTCTTTATAAACCCTAATCCATGTTTATAAACTTGTATCTAGGACAAAAGTGACATTGGACACAATTAATGGGTGAAAAGTCTTCTCTAGGAATCTCAAGTGAGGTATGTGCAACCCTATTTTTGTATGTGCATTCTAGACCCTAAGTTGGGCATTTTGATATCCAACCCTAATATTTCCAATGAGGCATTGTCTTACCCTTTATTCTCTTTATTGCCTTCTTATACCACCTTTACTTCAATTATTATAGGGTCCTTGACCCCACTTGCAAAGCTTTCAATTTCTTAAATCTTCCATTGAATTATTCTAGCATGATGATGTAAATGAGTAATTAACTAATGTAGTGTACATGAGTACAAACCACCCATGGTGGACGTGTAAATTTGCCCACGGGAACGTGATAATTCTCCCCATTTTATATATGTGTGTGTGCCTAGGAGTGTGTTAATTCACCCTCACCCAGAGGTTGAGCCTAGGTAGGTGCCTCAACCCTATATAAGCTTGATGTAGTCATATTAAATCATGCATGCAACTTTATGATTACTTAACTTGGAAGAATTCGTATTTATTTACTAGCACCATATTACTGACCCTCTTAGCATAGTAAATCTTTATAATTTCATGCTTTAGTTTTTAATTGTCCTTATTCCTTTAATTGATGCATACATTTTCTCTCCTCTTGTTTGGTGATCCCAAGCACCTAGGTTTAGGATTAGAGTGCACAAAAGGAGCATGGTGAACCAGCCTAAGACTAGGAAAGGAGTTCATCCTTTCATCATGGATATAAGTTATTTATTTTATTGGAGACATATTGATGTAGTTGAGTTTCCCTCTACTTAGATCCTCTTTTTGTATAAAGCATGTACACCCTTATTGGGAAAATTTTGTTGTACTCTTAATTAAATTGAATATAGTCAAAGTTTTTACTTTCACTGCTATTCGTTGGAATTTGTTTAGCATTGTTATTAGTAAAGAGGTGATCTCAATTTTTTTCACCCTCTTTTTTCTTGGATTTCTCTAGCCTGCTAGGATTATCCTTTTTACATGAAACTTGAAGGATAACTCATTAAACCATTTCCCAATCTATATCCAATTTTTGGGACTCATTTGAATAAATTAATTATCCAATTCTTTCTCCTTTATAAAAACCTTAAATAATTACTCACACCTCATGGAAACTCATTTTTCTCCTAAATTTTAAAGGGAAGTCTTAGTTACTTTATCTAACTATGGGAGAGATTGGAGACTAAAATGTAAAACTTAAAGACCCTTTTGTTCGTCTCTAAGTCACACTTTTATATCCTTTATTTAAGACATCAAATTAATTATTTTCTCTTTCTACCTTTCCCATATCTCTGAATTTGATAGATTTTCTCATTGGAAATCATGTGAAAATGAAACCAACCCATTAGTGGCCTTTAATACAACTTTCTAGAGAACTTTTCATACTTCCAATTTTTTTTTAAACCATTCGATCTACTATTAAGTGGCCAAATCGGCCCTAAACAAGTCAATTACATGTTGTGGGAAGGAGTTCGATAAAAGAAATGGCTCATGTTTTTTGGTTGCCTCTTGTGAAAGAACATGAGAAAGACCATTGGTCTGCCTTCTACAAAAACATAAAGAAATGCATGAAAAGACTACCTTAAGCAGTTGATATCGTTGAGGATCGTCCCTAGCATGTCCATCCTAGATTCCTAAGATTTTATGTTGTGGATGACCATATTCGAGTTAGATTCTACAATCAGATCGTCAAGGTGAAGTTCTCTTGAGATCTTGAGGCCATCCTCAATCTCCCAAGCTTTAGCACAAGCTACATCATTTAGTATGAGCTTTCTTGTGTCATAGATATGGAGCAATTTTCCTTCGCTATCTCTCCAAGCAAGTCCCACTCCATCATGCCCCTGTAAGCCCACCGCAGCATCACCTTTAAGTTTCATGATGGTAAGAATCAGTTTCGTCCACCTTTGCATTGATCTCTCCCCTCTTGTCCTCCTATCCCTTCCTTGTGCCTCCTTGTGACTCTTGAGCAGTCTAACGAAGGCTCTTTGAATGACAACAATAGGACAAACCTTGTTTTCAAAGATGATGTTGTTTCTCCTGGACGAGATCACCCATAACACAACAATCATCTCTTCATATTCGTCATGGCTCCCGATGTTGGTGAGGTTGAAGATAGCCTCCGCTACATTAAGTTGGGCCATCTCTTGGATCTTTTGTTGCTTTCATGGTGGCCATTCCTTCCACAGTACCCAAGCCTACGTGCATCGGAATACTAGGTGGCTAATACTTTCCCGTTCTTCATTAAAGCTCCCACACATACCATTCAGATGACAGTGGCTATCAAACATGCACCTTCTGGTAGCTAGTACCCCCGAAGAGCACCTCCATAGAAAGTGTGCAGTTTTACACAGTAGACTTCGCCTCCATATTGTTGTCCACCTTCTCTCCCTGGAATCCCCCGTCTCCTGTTTCAATACTAACATGAGTTGTGAGGCCAACATGTATGCTGATCTCATGTTGAACTCCCCCCATTTGCTTGGTCTCTAAAAGATGTCGTCTTTCAGTCTCGTCTCACTCATAGGAATAGCTAGTACCCTTCTTGCAATATCCAAAGTAAATTGAAGGTTAATATGTTCGGTGTCTCATCTATTAGTTGTATCATTTACTAACTGTTGGACTTTAATGTAGGTAGAAGAGGACACTCAAAATATCGATTGCAAACTTCCTCCTATCCCATGTATCCAGTTCTCCTCCCAAATGTTGATGTCTGTGCCATCTCCCACCCTCCATTGCATGCCTTCAAGTAGAATGCTTTTGGAGTTCCTAATGTTACGCCATGTGTAGCTTGGGTTAAAGCCCCTTTCCAGGATGTTATCATTAGGGAAGTACATGGCTCGTAGTACTTTATACACCAGAGTGTCCCATCTATGAAACAACCGACATATCTTTTTTCCCAAAAGAGCTTAATTGAAGTTGTTGATATCTCTGAATCCCATGCCACCTTTGCTTTTGGGCTTGCAAAGATTTTCCCATCTTACCCAGGACATCTTCCACTCTGTCCATGTGCCCCCACCAAAATCTGTCTATGTTACTATTTATCATGTTGAGTAGATAAGTGGGTAGCTGAAAGATGCTCATCATGTATGAAGGAATAGCTTGCACAATAGCTTCTATCAAAACTTCTTTGCCCGCCTTGGATAACAACTTCTCTTTCCATCCCTACAATATCATCCATACTCACTCTTGTATGAAGTAAAATACTTTCTTTTTGGACGTTCCCACAGTGATAGATAGCCCCAAGTATTTCCCATATTTGTCCACCTCCTTCACACTTAGGATCTCTTTAATCTCTTCCTTTCTTGTAGCTTGAACCCCTTTGCTATAATCAACTTCAGTCTTGGATAGGTTGATTTTCTGACCTAATGCACATTCATATTGGCTAATAATCTCAACTAACTTCAGGCATTCTTCTCTGGTTGCCTTGGTGAAGAAGATCGAGTCGTCTGTAATAAAATAGTGAGAGATACGGGGGCCAAGGTGGCTCACCCTTAGACCATGGATATTGTTATGTTGTACATAAAAGATGAGGGAAGTAGAGAAGGCTTCGACACATAAAATAAAGAGGTAAGGTGAGAGAGGGTCTACCTGGCAAAGTCTGCAAGACAGATGAGTCTTTCTGGTACGGTATCCATTGATGGTAAAAGAGTGAGAAACCGATGACATACAGTCCATAGTCTTCCTTCTCCATTTGTTGCCGAACCCCAACCTGACTTGCATCTAATTCACAAAGCCCCATTCCACTCTGTCATAGGCTATAGACATATCCATCTTCAACGCAAGGTGCCCATTATTCTTTCCTTTATCCCCTTTCATGGTATGAAATAGTTCATAGGCAATGAGGGCATTATCTATAACTAGCCTACCCGGAATAACGGTACTTTGGTTTTCAGAATCACTAAAATCCATGAGAGGTTTTAGCCTGTTAGCCATAACTTTTGAGGCCATCTAATAAATGATGTTGCATAGGCTAATTGGTCCAAACTCGCCCATTTCCTTTGGTTTCTACACCTTTGGAATCATCACCATAAGAGTAGAGTTGAGCTCACCAATACTATTGTCTGACTTCCACCGGTCTTTGATATAGTTAGCAACATCCACCCCAACAATGTGCCCACATTTTTGGAAAAAGAGAGCTTTCATACCATCTAGGCCTGGGGCCTTGTTTGGGTGCATGTGTTTAAGAGTTGCCCTGATTTATTCGTCTGTGATGTCCTTCTCCAAATCAGCCCTCATAGCCTCATCAACCTTTTGGTATATACCTCTGGTCTCCTCTTACTTTCCCTTAGGATTAGAAGTCTGGAAAAGCTTCTAAAAAAACTCCAAGATGATCTCTTCAATTTCCTTTTCCCCCATTTTCCATTGACCACCTCATTAATTAGTCCTTCAATTTTGTTACTTTTCCTCCTTTGTGTCGCCTTGTGATGAAAGTAAGCAGTGTTCTTGTCCCCTACTTTCAATTCATTAACTCGGGCCTGAGCATGCAAGTAATCCTCATCTCTCATGTGCCATGTCTAAGGGTCATCCGCAAGGCTCCTGCATTTCTAAAGATTTGTGCCATCTGGGGGTTGGTTTTGCGCCATAGCTAATTCCGTCTCTAACTCTTTGATTTTCCTCTTCACGTCTTTATATTTCTCGTCAGCCCACTTCTTTAGTTTGGCCCCACAAACCTCCATCTTCTCCTAAACTCCTGACAGTGATCTGTCCTCCCAGGATCCCTTTATTCACTATTCACATGTAGGTTCCTCTACCCAAATAGGCTTGAAGAAGAAGTGTTCATGTTTGTGGTACTTTTTCCTCCCCTTTATTTGCTCCGTGTTGATGATAATAGGGACGTGATCAGATTCATACTTGACCAAGTGTTGTACCCTGGCCTGGTAGAACCTACACATCCATTCTGGACACGCCAAGGCTCTATCCAGCCTCTCTTGGACTAGAGTTTTTGGAGTGAGGCCTCTTCTCCATGTGAAGCTACTACCTCTATATCCCAGATCCATAAGGTTGCAATCATCTATCATATCCCTGAAGTCTTGAATGTGCCAAAGAGGTTTTGGAGGGACCTCATTTTTTCCAGAATTTGAGACTATCTCATTAAAAATCCCCAAAGAACAATGAAGGGAGAGACGAACCCGATTTCGAATCTCGCATAAGGTTCCACGTTTTGTATTTTTGTTGTTGATCAGCCAGCCATATATGCCAATTGCCCTCCATGGCCCTATTGTGCCATCCCTTGCCAGTTTAGTTTCATAGTGGTGCTGCGAGTAAGAGGCAACTTTTAGATTGACATCCTTCTATTGGTATGTATGCCCTAAGAGCCAATCATGGGATGATTAGTGGGATACATTAAGATTGATTTGATAAAGATCAAAGGCATGCTTCCAATTCTTTTTGGTTCACTCATATGAGATAATGATAGAATAGATTGAATGTCTAGAGAATGACAATACTCAATGATGTATGTCTTTAGGTTCAGGACCTGAACGATGAGATCATACGCATGCTAAGAGTTTGTACATTCTTGTTATGTCCCTAGTCGGATGTCATTGTGGAAGGTAGATAGACATCAATGACACACAAGACTAGATTGTGGTGTTGGTTGATTACAAAATCTTATTAGTCATGATATGGAGATATCAAACCAAACACATAGGTACTTGTTAGAGAACAAGTGTACCAGACAGACCCAATGTGAGTTTGACACATGGAACCATGACATGGTAGTCACATTCAGTTCTCATAGTGATGGTGGTGAGTGTGATTCTTTGACCTGAAATCACTACACTCAACACATGCCATTGGGTACACTTTGACATCATCAAACGCAGTTCTAAAACATGGGTTGTTATAAAGGTGATGATTGGGTGGCTTTGACACATGGAGCTTTTGAGGGATGAGTGATAGATATGGGATTTGTCCCTCCTGAGAGAGTTTGATATCCATGGCCACTTGATGAGTAGAATTGAGATAGGCATGCACGCATGTATGAATCAGTATGTGATATTGATGTCATACATATCTCCTCCAATCTACTCTGAGATCAAGAAAGTGAATGAACGTTGACAGGATGACTGTTCCATGCCTTAAGTTCATTCGAGATATCAGTGATAAAGGAATTATACATTCACTGTAACACCATTCACAGATTGTAGGATTGAAAGTTGTTCTCCAACTTTCCTTTTCACTTGGGTAGCACTGATGTTCGACTAGGCACCGCTCTTTGCTTGTGAAGTCATAAGTGTTATGGACTTTTACTGCCAACATGATACGGACCTGTAGGGTCACACACATAGAATTTAACTTGGAAGAGGAGTTTATCGACAAATGATGTTTAGATTGATTACTAAAAGAGTTTAGTAGTTCAATTAAACACTCAATGAATTGATAGCTCAGTATCATAGTGTTCAAGGTGTTGGACCGATTGATTGGATTATCGTATTGATTGAAACAACGATTGACTAATTTGTACAAGTTTGTTATCCCAACGGATCAGCTCAGGGGATGAACTGATCAGCTCAGGTTGGTGAACCGGTCGGCTCATGTGTCATGAAATGATTGGCTCAATTGTTGAACCGGTCGGCTTAGGTGTCCAACCGAGATCATTTGGAAAATTAGAAAATTGTTTTGCAAATACAATTTGTTTCACTTGTACAAATTCGATTTGGACAAGGATTAATATTTGATTAATCCGAAACAAATATGAAAGTCAATTTGAGTTGGATCAGGACCACGAACCGATCGGCTAAGAGCCCCAGATGATCGGCTTAGGTCCCAAACAATCGGTTCAGGGCCCAAAATGATCATTTTAGGATGTGAATCGATCGGTTCAGTGATGAATCCTCCAGATTCATCTGCACAGTCGCCAATTCTAGGGATTTTGTTCCTCATATTGACTGATTTACCCTCGCTTTGGTTCACCTTGAGTGTTTCACTAATTCCTTGCAAATATTGCCTAAATAGTTCTAATTACTAGTATATTCGATGATATTATCTCTTACACATTCTCCTTTCCCTCTGTAGATCACTCGCAACCACCTGATCGAGATCCAACGGTTCCTTTTCATCCAACCACTAAGGAAAATCAAGCAACTCCATGCATACGGTCTCAAGACCGTTTGGATCCTTGCGGTCTCAAGACCGTTTGGATCCTTGCGGTCCCAAGACCGTTTGGATCCTCGCGGTCTCAAGACCATTTGGATCCAAACGGTCTCAAGACCGTTTGGATCCTCGCGGTCTCAAGACCGTTTGGATCCTCACGGTCCCAAGACCGTTTGGATCCTCGCGGTCCCAAGACCGTTTGGATCCTCGCGGTCTCAAGACCGTTTGGATCCTCGCGGTCTCAAGACCGTTTGGATCCTCACGATCCCAAGACCGTTTGGATCCTCGCGGTCCCAAGACCGTTTGGATCCTCGTGGTCCCAAGACCGATCGAAGCAAGATCGTTTGCTTATTATTGGAATATGAAGACCGTGAACCAATTGCCTTGGATGAGTCAAGACCGTTTGCTAAAAACACAGCAGCAATCTATTTAACGTTGCAAGCTGCATGAAGATCGCATGGAGTTATTAATCCAAAACCGCATGCAAGACCGCATGCAAGACCGTGATGAAAACCATTTAAAATAAGATACTCACATCAACCACTCACGTGAAGCGTGAGCCAAGCAAAATGCATGGAGCATGGCATGAGTAAATCGTTGCTGATTGTTGAGATCGTGACAGTTATTAAAAAAGCCAAAACGCATGAGCCAATGTGCTGGAAACCAACTTACTCTTGTATAGATAAAAGGAAAAGTAACTATTCACGAACAATCAAGCAACGCTGCGGGATATGAACGCATGTATGAGAAGAAGCAATGCTCCATTTGGTGGAATAATCACGTGCATGGAAATCATACAAACCGGATGAGCAAACAACCAAGCACCTACTGTCACGTGCATGACTTTAGCATGCATGCAAAGCCAAATCGTTTGGCAAAGTGGGTCAAGGCCTAGTTCGTTTGTACTTGTCGGCATGCAAATCGAATGCGGGTATTGCTGCTGGAGCATGCACGATCGATTGATTAGAATATTACCAAACGGTTTGGAACTGGAAGCGCGAGACCGTTTGATTAACTTATTGCGAAGACCGCACGACCAGATGAGCTGAGACCGCATGAATTGGCAAAGCTGAGACTGCGAGAGCTAGACCGCGAGAGCTAGACCGCAAGAGTTAAGACCGCGAGGCTGAAGACCGCGAGGGCTGCAACACTTTGTCAAGACCGCGAGGAATGTCGTTGCTGATCACGTGAAGAATTTTTTATTCTTGAATGCATGGCAAATCAAGTAAGCAGCATGTACCAAACCGAATGGATAAAAAAGGCTCAGACCGTGAGGAATGGATGCAGCCGTAGCTATTCACGTAGACCGTATGGAATTGCATACAAAAGCAAACCGTATGCCCAAGATATTTTGGGCAAGCCTATAAATAGAAGGGTAGAGGCATGGTCTTGGGGAATCTCATCTCACTACGGCCCAAGGCTGCCGGACTGGGACCAGTGCCGGAACGCCCCCAGATTGCCCGAGCACCGTTTCTGACCAAACTTCACCCACAGCCTCAGAATCCCATCCTGAGTCCAGATCCGGTGAGCAGCCAGTCTGGGCGCAGATCTAGTAGGTTGTTCCATCATCATCTCACCATTGCTCACACCATAGCTCCACCTCATCCTACTCTTGCTATTCCGGAGGTTGACCCGAAGATCGAGGCGGAGAAATGGACGGCATCGACCACGACGGAGCAGTCCCGGAGACTGCGACGATCTACACCGGGCTATCACAGATCTACTCTTCTGCTCCGACGATGCTTTCTTTCTCTCTCTTCTCTTTCTTTGTTGCTCCCTCTATGAGGAGCGACTAGTTCCATCCAATGGGGTGCGGGGACTAGCCCCTCTGCCCGTGTTTTGTATCTTGTACTGAAAAGATGTTATCATTCCATTTCAATACTAAATTATTTCATACATGCTTGAATGTTGGCCGCGTTCTTGTATGCATCTATTGTCTTTCATTGTGGTTTGTCTACGACCGCTCTTGAGACTCGAATACCGATTTAGTTTTGGTTTCTGGTGCGTGTATCCACCGCGCACCCGTTTCGGTATCTAGGAATGCTTTCTAAGGAGTGGAGTAAACTCACCTCCATCGTTGTACTTTTGTACTATGAAATGGAATCAGTTGACGTACAAAAGTGCGACCTTGACAGGTCGAGGAACACACTCTGAGGAGAGAGTGGTGCAAAGTACTTGACCATTCATTCGAGAATGGCTGACGTTGCAACACTCTCACGTTTCTCGTAGCTATATCCTCGAAAGAGGGATAGTCTATAAGGATACTAATCGATTTGGTAATTATCGCTCGCTTGTTAGTTTTCCGATGCACGTTTCACGAGGTTGAGTAAGATTTTCTCTTCGGAGACTACATATCTTCATTGACACATAGATATGTACCGGATGAGAGTTACTCAACCCGTGAAGGGTGTGTGCATTACTCTTGTCCTCTAAGACATCGGTATTGTACAACATCTAGGTATCTTGCTTACAAGTCTTGCTATGATTGGTACAAGTGCAATCCATGTGTAGTGGTGGCGAATATCCGCATCACCCCAGTGATCCATCATCATCTGCTAATCTTAGTTTTTAATCCTTAAACTAGTTTTTATTCTTGCCTTTACTTTTGCATGTTTTAGGTGAAATAACTCAAATCAAACTTCTGGTCTTAGATGATTAACTTAGATTGATACGAAACAAGAAAAAGACACTCAGATTCTTAACGTTGTCCTTTGGGTTCGATCCTAAATCTGTACTATGATAAGGCTTCCACACTCTTGTGGGGTTGGAGCATTTATCTAGCACCAGTTGTAGGTAAACCTAGACAGGACATCAACTCTCTAGGGTTTTTGGTGCATATTAGGACTTTCATTGGAAGAGTAATCTTTTAGTGTAAGTTCTAGCTCCATCATTCAGCCGATGCAAGTTGGTTGTTTTGTGGAAAATCTCAAACCCTTCTACTCCTATTTAATCCCGCATTGCCTGGGGTAGAGAACCCTATCCCATTACCCTCCTATATATATAGGTGTATTGGGGGCTTCTCAGGAACAACTCAGAATACCAGTACTCTACAAAGTTGTCATTCTCTCTGTTTTTGGTAACTGAGAGAGAGCCCGAGCAAGTGCTACCCGATAAGGGAGGCACAACAAAGGAAAGACAACTGCAGAAAAGTAACTGCTTGTAGGAGAGTGTGTTGGTGACTAGTACGCCGACAGGAGGGTGCGACTCCTTCCGATTCCTTGTGGTACAAGGAGATCAAAGTTGCAGGTGGTGTGTGTGGACTACATTAGAGGCGGGATACTTCTGCCGCTCAGAGGACATCTATCAATCCCGACAGTCCCGTTGAGACCAGGCACTGCACAGACACCGTCCAAGACTAGAGGTGAAGACCGTGCAAGCCATGAGGTAACGTTGCTGAGCAAGCCTCGGGACAAGGTATGCCTCCGCAAACCATCTTTCCTATTGTATAGACGTTGACGCGATTCATTTATTCTGGGTTTGGGAGAAGAATATTTTTGTTTCTACTGCCTTCTTTGTCTCCCCTAAAACCTAACAGTGGTCTCAGAGCCATGTCAACTTCTCTATACTTTAGGATTATCGATGTGATCGATTTTGGTTTGTCGTCTTTAATTATTGCATACGATGTGAATAATGTTGGCTTTATGCATGTCCAATCCTAAATCCACAAATCCCAATATACATATATGATATGTAATATGAATACACTCGATACACGCCGCCCTTAAATGAGTTTTATGGTTGGTGTATAGCATGGTTATGGCCAATAAACCCTATGTATGTGTGATTGGTTGTATGTTGTTGCTTGCATCTCGGTCTGCACACAGATTCTCCATCTCTTATTCCTGATGTAACTCGAGATAACTCGAGATTTCTTTCCTACCTTTTCTCCCCCCGAATGTAACTCAGGGTTTCCCAATTCAAATGTAAAATAGGATAGATCTTTTATTTCCTATTATGTCAAAGAACGGAGGACTATCTGACGATGACTGAGACGATCGGTTCAAGGCGTGAATTGATCGGTTGGTGATCTAGATGACCGGTTCGAGGAGTGATATGATTGGGTGGTGACCATGAGGAGATGCATGATGACCAGGAAAACCGATCGGTTGGAGGAGCCAACCGATCGGCCGGTGGCACCCAGCGACTGACCAGGACGAGCAAGTCATTCATGTGATGAGTTGATCAATTCATATGGCTATAGCAATTCATCATGGACAGGTTGCATGTGATGTAGACCTAGATGACTGTGATTCCTCTTGGCTCGAGGCATTACATTAGGATGACCATAATCATCGCTTTTATCGTTTCACATGTTTTTGTGGGATATAACATGTATATGATATGTACTATGTATTGTGGTGATTGGATATGTATATGTACCTATAAAACCAAATCCATCATCTAAATATTAAGTCTTTTACGCCTTCCATTAGTGACACACATGAAAAACTTGATCGACCAAGCCTAGGTTACGCCAAAGCATGGTGCGTCGTCTATCTTGTGGAAGTGTGAAGGGTAAACATGTAGGTTCTACCAAAGTAGGGTGAATGTTTACCGTGTCGGCTTTTGGGTTAAACTTAACTGGTGATTCTTAGAGCATCTAAGCCCAGAGGAATGGAATGTTCATGGCAAGGTGTTGCGCATGTTCATTCATCAAGAGTTGGATATGATGTAATTGGCATGAAGGCCTACCTAAATAGTCAAGATTGTAGCTGATCAGCCAAAGCTGACTCATGACTTGATGAAATATGGATCTTGACCCACTAGAAGATTGTATGCTGCAATCTTCTGAATTGATAGTGAGGGCTATCAATTTGAACAAAATAGTGGGAGAGATAATTAATTAAAGTCCTAATTATATTGTCAAACTTTCAAATCAATCAAATAAGTCAAAATTGAGTTTTGGACTAAAATTGCATATATTTCGTTGTGTAGTTCAAATGACAACAAACAATAATCACTTTTCATTGTGATCGGTCCTTGAATAGGACAAGATGAATGTGACTAACTTCCACGACTGGTTTAGGACATTGAGAATTGTTCTCACTTAAGAGTGAAAGCTCTATGTCCTGGATACTCCAATTCCATAGGAACCTGCTCCTACCGCACCAAAGGCAGAAAGGGATGCTTATAAGAAGCATTCTGATGATGCCATTGATGCAAAATGCTTGATGTTGTGCTCCATGAACCACGAGTTGCAGAGACAACATGAGAACATGGGTGTAATTGAGATGATTCAACATCTCAAGAACATGTATGAAGATCAAGCATGACAAGAGAGATATGATGTCTCCAGGGCACTGTTCAAGTGTGTCAAGACAGAAGGAGGTCTAGTTGGTCCTCACATGCTCAAGATGATTGGGTATGTGGAAAACCTAACAAGACTGGGATTTCCCCTCAGCCAAGAGTTGGCTACTGACGTGATACTGCAATCATTGCTAGAATCCTATAGTCAGTTTGTGATGAACTACAACATGAACAACTTTAACAAGTCGTTGACAGAGTTTTTGGGCATGTTGAGGACAACTGAGGCACATATGAAGAAGGACAAGCCTAAGCCTGTGATGATGATCTGTAGTAAGAAAGGCAAGTCCAAGGACAAGGGCAAGGGTAAGGCTAAGAAAGTATCTGATGCTAGCCAACAACCTAAGTCGTCTTCAACTCTCAAGGCCAAGGGAGGCGTGACCAAGAGAGGCAATTACCACCATTGTTAAAAGCCAGGACATTGGAAAAGGAATTTCCCACTATATCTAGAAGAACTAAAGAAGAAGGAGGCAACAGATGTCTCCACCTAAAGGTGTCATGAAATAAAACTTGTAACACTTTTTAGGTATATGATACCACGATATAAAGTGTAAAGCACTCAATAAATGGAGCAAGTGTTGCCGCCATATATAGGAGTACTTTAGTTTATTTTCAACCTTAAAGGCATGTAATAGAGTTTTGAACTGCTATTTCATATTTTCCAATAGATAGAAACACATTATTTTTGCATATTGTATGACAATGATAGAAATTAAAAATGTTGATATTTCAATTTCAAAGATATTATATTTATGGCAATGCCTTGTTTATCTTGTGGTACTTGGTATGCATAAGATAAAATGATACCTAAAATTTATTGATAATTCAAACAATCAAATTTGCATAAATGATGAGAAATTCATTTCTAGTTTCCATAAGATGGATAAATTTAGACTCTTTTGGTTAGAGAACCAGTAAGAGACATGAATATCTTAGTCATGATTAGTCAATCTTCACTAGTGGTAGTGGGAGAATGATTATCCTATTAGGTATAATTCATGTGATGTATTTACATACCTATTAGAGAAAATGCTAATACTTCAAATGGTGTTTAGAGAAATACCAATATGAATATCTTGAAGTGTCCAAGAATATCATAGATGAAGAATGAATTTGGTAAAGTGTTAATTCTTTATGAGATCAATGAATGAAATACTTGGACCAAATGTTTGAGATCCTTATTAGTGATTATGATAGTGTATCATAATGAACTCATGATTAAGGCATGGTGATGTCTAAATCAAAAGGAGTCATACCATTAGGAGTTAGAGAATGATTATCAAATAACTAAATTCTTTTTAAATAAAGAATACCCTACACTAATAAAGGACACTAAGAATCACAAGGGGTTGTGAGTTCTCATATCCTTAACAGATACACCTCGATTATCTATGTGATGAGTCAACTATCTAGATGGATATGAGGAACTGGATTTTGAGTTATGGTTTATGACCATTACATCATAAATGACTTTCATGTGAACCATAAGGTATGACCTTGATGGTAGCACTCATTGGGATGAAATCCATAAGTGCAAATGAGTCTTAAGTGTTAAGAGACATGGATAACACTTTGAGAAGGATGATGCTTGTTGATTGCAACTTAATGACTAAGATATTTGGCATACGAATACTAAAACCGCATTCCTATGAGGAATAAAAACAAGGATGTGTATGTGACACAACCTATAAGGTTTATGAATCCATTAATGCAAATAAAGTCTATAAGTTACAATGGACTAATCAATGTGATTGATTAAGCACAAGTAACTCAGAGCTAGGTCTTTACTTTGATGATATGGCCAAAGGGTTTGACTGATATGTCAAAGAAAAAGAAGGGATCTGTGATTTAGTGGGAGCATATTCACATTCCACATGTTGATGTGAAATGGAAATGTACTAGAATAGAAATCCAAAGTGGAAATTATCTTTAGGAAATATAGAGATGTTTCCTATGTGATAGGAATAGAGATCTATAGATATAGTTCTCAAAACCCTCTTGACCTGAAAAGAGAAAGCATACATTAGCGATCTATACTGAAAGGTTCTGTATACACAGATTAAGTGGGAGAAAACTTGTCAATGTTACATGGAGTTAGTATCCCAAGGCCAAGTGTCCAATTCTTATGAAGAATAGGAACACTAAGAATAGATATGGATCTATCATGTATGTAATTATCTCATTATCTTGCATTTATGGACATAGCAAGAATAAAATGCATTTATCATCTTGTATGTAGGACATGACAATATGATGTGCTCATCCTGATAACTCGTATGTGGGACATGATGAGTGGATGTCTGTCTAGTTCCAGTAAAGGTTACTAGAATACCATAAGGACTTGATAAGTACTTGAGAAGTACTAGTTCTATGGATATAAGGAAGGGTTCACTATAAAGAGTTACACTAATGCGAACTTCCGAATAGGACATAAAATTAATCACAAAATATATATGAGATATATAAAAGTGAATGTTTGTTGATAAATGGAAACATTCCATTTAAGCTGTTTTAAAAGAAATTCTGAGTATCAGTGTATTAAACAACATTGGTTGATACTATATGGATCTAGGAGTTCATAGAGATGAACTTATAGATATTTCGGTCATAAATGACAAGTTAGGAATGCTTGTTCATGCAATGTGGCTAAAGGTTAAGCAAAGGCATACTAGATCACATATTACGACAACTCCATCTCATGTGTGTGACATACATCAAAGAGATGAGAGACATGCAGTTAATACCGACTTTGGCAAGGTGTTGCCATAACTCACTATGTTAGCACTAGAGCATAGTAACATGTGGGACATGTTTGAAGATCACTATGACTATGATTCAAGGGTGATTGGCTCGCAGTGCAAGTGGGAGTCTGTTGGTATGTATGCCCTGAGAGCCAATCATGGGATGATTGGTGAGATATATTAAGATTGATTTGATAAAGATCAAAGGCATGCTTCCAATTCTTTCTGGTTCACTCATATGAGATAATGATAGAATAGATTGAATGTTCTATAGAATGACAGTACTCAATTATGTATGTCTTCAGGTTTAGGACATGAACGATGAGATCATACGGATGCTAAGAGTTTGTACATTCTTGTTATGTCCCTAGTCGGATGTCATTGTGGAAGGTAGATAGACAACAATGACACACAAGACTAGATTATGGTGTTGGTTGATGACAAAATCTCATTAGTCATGTTATGGAGATATCAAACCAAACACATAGGTACTTGTTAGAGAACAAGTGTACCAAACAGACCCACCGTGAGTTTGACACATGGAACCATGACATGGTAGTCACAGTTAGTTCTCACAATGATGGTGGTGAGTGTGATTCTTTGACCTGAAATCACTACACTCAACACATGTCGTTGGGTACACTTTGACATCATCAAACACAATCCTGAAACATGCGTTGTTATAAAGGTGATGATTTGGTGGCTTTGATACATGGGGCTTTGGAGGGGTGAGTGATAGATATAAGATTTGTCCCTCCTAAGGGAGTTTGATATCCATGGCCACTTGATGAGTAGGATTTAGATAGGTGTGCATGCATGTGTGAATCAGTATGTGATATTGATGTCATACATATCTCCTCCAATCTACTATGAGATCAAGAAAGTGAATGAACGTTGATAGGATGATTGTTCCATGCCTTGAGTTCATTCGAGATATCAGTGACAAAGGAATTATACATTCATTGTAACACCATTCACGGATTGTAGGATTAAAAGTTGTTCTCCAACTTTCCTTTTCACTTGGGTAGCACTGATGTGCGACTAGGCACCGCTCTTTGCTTGTGAAGTCATAAGTGTTATGGACTTTCACTACCAACGTGAAATGGACCTACAGGGTCACACACATAGGATTTAACCTGGAAGAGGATTTTATCTACAAATGATGTTTAGATTGATTACTAAAAGAGTTTAGTAGTTCAATTAAACACTCAATAAATTTTATAGCTCAGTATCATAGTGTTCAAGGTGTTGGACCGATTGATAGGAGTATCATATTGATTGAAACTGCGATTGACTGATTTGCACAAGTCTGCTGCCCCAACTGATCGGATCATGGGATGAACTGATCGACTCAGGTTGGTGAACCAGTCGGCTCAAATTGTGAGTCGGTGGACTCATGTTTCATGAAATGATCAGCTCAATTGTTGAACCGATCGGCTTATGTGACCAACTAAGATTGTTTGGAAGTCAAAAAACTGTTTTGCAAATACAATTTGTTTCACTTGTACAAATTTGATTTGGACAAGGATTAATATTTGATTAATCGGAAACAAATATGAAAGTCAATTTGAGTTGGATCAGGACCACAAACCGATCGGCTCATGCATGAGCCGATCAGCTCAGAGCCCCATATGACCGACTCAGGACCCAAACGATCGACTCAGGGCCCAGAACGATCGTTTTAGGATGTGAACCAATCGGTTCAGCTGGCACAAGTTGGTTGTTTTGTGAAAAATCTCAAACCCTTCTACTCCTGTTTAATTCTGCATTGCCCGAGGTAGAGAACCCTGTCCCATGACCCTCGTATATATAGGGGTATTGGGGGCTTCTCAGGAATAACTCAGAATACCAGTTACTCTGCAAAGGTGACGTTCTCTCTAGTTTTGGTAACTGAGAGAGAGAAAGCCCGACCAAGTTCTACCCGATAATGGAGGCACAACAAAGGAAAGACAACTGTAGAAAAGCAACTGGTTGTAGGAGAGTGTGTCAGTGACTAGTACGGTGACAGGAGGGTGCGAATCCTTCCTATTCCTTATGGGACAAGGAGGTCGGAGTTCCAAGTGGTCTGTGTGGACTACTTCAGAGGCGTGAGACTTCTGCCGCTCAGAGGAAAGATGTCAATCCTGGCAGTCCCGGTTAGACCAGGAGCTGCACAGACACCGTCCAAGAGTGAAGGTGAAGACCGCGCAAGCTGCAAGGCAACATCACCGAGCGAGCCTCGGGACAAAGTATGCCCCTACAAACCATTTTTCCTATCGTATAGACTATGACGCGATTCCTTTATTCTAGGATTGGGAGAAGAATATTTTTGTTTCCGATGCCTTCTCTATCTCCCCTAAAACCCAACACCATCAACCAAAGACCCATGTGTCCTGCTCTGCCATTGCTTGACAAACAAATTCCCTGTGTGAAGCCTCATTTTCTTTTTACAACATCTAGGTCAATATCATAAATTATAGTCTTCATTTAAAAGACTATATTTGGGATCTCCCTCTAACACCAAGATTGAAGAGCATTTACTGTGTTAGGGTGGCTATTTCCTGATAGTTCCAGCTGAGAATTTTCATTGCTCTTCATAGGGCTGGTCTTTCCCAACCTCCACTACTTGGACTTGAATAATCCCTTGTTGTAATCTACCATCTTCATTTCCTCTGGCCTTCTTTCCCATCTCCTCTGAGTATCTCATTTCATCAAGTTCCATGTCACAGTGCTCAGACTGACATCCTCGTTTCCCTATAACTGTATCCCAAAACACTTCTTGTTCTGATATACCCAACCTTTAATCCCTACACATCTTGTAGACTCGTGGGGGTTATTTTTTTTTCTTCAGATCTTCCTTCCCCTTCCTAGATGTTTTCCTTCATCCTTCATTCTATTTCTATCCTCTCATCCACATTGTCCCTTGAATGTCTTGTTTTTTGGTCTCTTGGACTGCCGCTTTGGGTTGACTGTCTACAAAATCTTCTTAGACATTAGTACCTCCAAAATGATTTTCGATCGCCTCCTTAGACTACTGGTTTTTTTCCTGGCTATGGCCTTAGGATCAAAATCTCATCCCTTGAGTGTTTTACTCTTTCTTCATCCCTATTTGTCTCCCCTTCCCTTTCGTTTCTGCCTTTCCTTCTGTCGCTTTGTGCTTGCCCATCATTGACACTAGTAGATTGACAGATCGGTTCCTTGATACTTCCACAAAGATGTCTCTTTGGTCATAATATATTTCCTCTGCCTTTGCATGACCTCTAGGGATAGTGAAAGTCTCCTCCACTTTGCTGGAAACCTCCTCCGGGTTCTCATCTTGTTTAGGTTTTGTCACTAACACTGTGAGACCCCTAACCTTAAAGTGTTAAACAAGCTTAATTATCATAATTGAATTCTTATAACCCTAATTTAACATTTTTATATGCTTTAAAATCATAATACATGCTTAAGTTTGAGCAAGTAATGCAATTTTATGCACATTTTGGACTTTTCTGTAATTTACCCAATTGAGAAGTTTTCTTTGGAATTTATCACTTGAATTATGTTCCTTGGATATTCTCTCATCATTCTTGAGATTTTTGATCCATGGGGCACCTATTTAATCCTTGGTTTGAAGGAGTTTTCTCCAAGGGTATTTTAGGGTTTACCCCTTCACGGATGAGCTACCTTTAGTAGCTATCAACTAATGCATTATTGGATTGGCTTGAAAATTCGACAAAGGAAATCTAAGAAGGTATATATGGACGGTGGGGGAGCTTCTTGTGTGTGTGCTTGTATATTCTTAATAGTTTAAGGCCATAGACACATGGGGAAGCTACTTTTACACCTCATGCTTGCTTCCATCCTTATCCATGGGCTATATTTACCTCTTCCTTGCCCAAGTACAAAACTTTGCCTGCTTTATCTTTCCTCTAAACTGTAGCAATTACTCCACTCTGTTTTTCTATGGAACCATGTGCTCTAAGCTAGAAGACAACCTCTTTTTGGAGAAGAAGGTCTCCTAGAGCTCCATCTAGCCCTACCTAGGGTTTCTAAGGTCATCTTCTAGGGATTTCGACCAAGGCAAGTTGTTTTCTTCCTTCATTTTCCATTTCTCTTGCTCTTCTCCTTCCTTATACCTTCCTCCAGGTTAGAACATTGCTTTTCCATGGTAGAAATTGCTCTAAAGTTCTAAAACCCTACCTTTCTTGCTTCATATGCTTAGGGTTTACTCATTTGATCAAGAAAGGTGCTAGATGGACGAGTTCACAGCTTATGCTTGGATTTCCTACCCTACCTTCTCGTGTTTTCTTATGTTTAGGAGTGTACCTTCAAATTAGAGGCAAGTTTTATAACTTGCTCCACGTTTATTTCTTACCATAAGCTTGCTAGCTCATGTTCTTGATTGAAAATGATGATCCATGCACTAAAAAGCTATGCTTGACTTGGATTTTGATTTTTATAATGTTCCCTATTCTGATTTCAGTTCTAGATGAACATTTGATCATGTGTACATTATTTCTAAGGTATAATATGACTTGGATCAGGTTGGTTTGACAACCTATGGTGCTAAGTACCTATCAACCAATGGTCAATTTTACGGTTTTAAGCTGATTTCTTCTATAAACCCATCACCCTATGATGATACCATTGAAACAACCCTATGGTGTTGTCTTCATGACAATTTATGGTGGTAACCAAGTGTATCAACTGACGTTCACCCCTTAGGTCATGATTTGGCCTAATTATAAGCCTAGTGATTAACAACTAAGTACCTAATAATGCTATCAATCAATGGTAATATTAGTTTGATATTTGACGTTGATTAACGAATATAGTGTTGATCTAACAACCTATGGTGACTTGATGGTCACTAATGATGGTGTATCAGGTATCCAAAACCTATTATGAGTTTGTCATATAGTTGTAGCATCAATTAAGCCTTAGACTAATGGTTTCTTTGGTCGCTGGATGCAATGGTCAGACCTATATTGTAATTGATGGTTTTAACATATGAATGTGACCCAATGGTCAAGATCTAATGTGTATTCCTCCAATAAAGTGTAATGATAGCTAATGTAATATGTTGGTCCTAATAATGTGATTTAGATGGTTTTCTTTATATGATAAACTTAAGAAGCTTACTTGTTGACAATGGATGCTTTGTGTTAAATGAACAGTCAATTATGGGTTTTATGTAACGTCCCCGATTCAACCACCTGATTTTCTTCCTTCGAAAATCAAGTAGCTAAATCTGAGCCGTTAATATGGCACCAAGAATCAAAGCACAGGAGTGAGATAAGCAATATTTTATTTCAAAATGTTACACCCTTACAAAAGGTATATTTATAGTATCTCCTATATCCATAAAAATGATACATGAGTTTAAAATTAAGCTTGATCTTCCTTTGATTCTTGACGCGCTTCAGGATCTTTTCAAGATGAGTCTTCCACAAGGAAAGGTATCATATAAATAATATAAACTGCAACGTGGAAGAATATGTCACAGCCCAAGTGGGAGAGTATGGGTTAGATAAATGTCTAAGTATGGAAAAATAGAGATAAGCAGCAAGACACTATTAACATAACTATACTCTTAATGTATTACCAAAGTATCAAAAGTCCAAACCAAATTATTGACCATCTACTAGGATGAAGCATAAGGAATGTGTATGTATGTATATTCATAAAACATTTATCATATGACAACTCTATCAAAATGTTAGACCAATACTGTGGAGCATAATCAGGATTATTGCTATAAGGATAACAAAAAGGGAGACCTTGTTCCATAAATGAGTTTAACTACAACTCTCAGAGAAGGTGTCAATTCACCTTGGGCAACTGGCCTACAACCACAAAAACTTGCTTAGCCAAGACTTTAGTCCATTAGGGTCACCAAAACACCTGTAAGTACCCTGGCACACCCCCAGCCACTCATGCACACTGCATGCTCTATTCAATTAATCAGATTACCACATGCAGCCACTGGTCGCCTTTCCAAGACCAGAAGAGGGTGCTCCTTGCACAAAATGCCACTTGAATAATCATTAGTTAGCATGCTTAATCTTTACAGAAGATTATTCCCCATTACTAACTTGATCATGCATGACTCTACATGACCAACCCAAGTGTGGGCCTAAGTATGGTAGAGCATTATACTCATCCATCCCTGACTTCAAATGACTTAGATCCGGATCCCAAATGTATCAATCCCCGGCCAAGACATGCTGACTCAGTTAACAACACATCTCCCAATGAATTTTAGAATCAAAAGGACATCATGAATGATATAGAACTATTTGATGGATATTCAGAGTTGGAGAGATCAAAAGGTAGTCAAGTAAATGAATCACTGATTATTATTTTACTATGAAACCTAAAATGTAAACTTGTGGGACTGTGGTTTTGAATCAGACAAGTCTATGGCCAGGAGCGTGCAGGAGGTTAGGGAGTCCCCATGTGCGAACACAGAACCAATTAAATAACCTTTCCTCTTTACTGGCTACACACATCAGTGAAATAGGCTCCTAGTCACCTTAGAAGTGTCTGATAGAATTCTACTTTGCAACAATATCACATGACACAATTAATAGAGAGAAATAAAGGAAAAGGGAACCAAAAGTCAATAGGACTAGAATCCAAAGAAATGCTTGATTATCATCTAAAGCCTTTAAACTCAATTTTAAAGGACAATATGGATGAATATATGGAAGTCATACCTAGCTTATTAATAAAGAGGTTGTGTATAGTTGATCACTTATTCATTCTTTAGAAAAGTATATGAAGTATACTATACTCTTACTACATATAATACCAAACCATTTTATACCATACCTTGTATTGATGTTGATATAATAGATTACAATAGGAATTGAATATCATATTAAACAATAATAAACTGTACTTTTTGGATGATAAAATGTGGGAACCATACCTTTATATGTACATTGATACATAGTTCCACAAGAAGACCATAGCATCATTAAATATATCCAGTCTTGATATATTCCTGCAACATTCTGTTGCATTTTCCATTACCTCGATCATCGTTCCTAGCTAGATCAGCTTCTAGGGTTTCTCTCACAAGGGTAGAAGAGAGATGGCTTATATATTCTAAGAGAAAGGATATTTTGGAAGACATACTATTGGGTTGCTCTTACTATGGTGGAGGAAGGAGGTAGTAGGTTTCTATATAGAGAGTACTTGTTGGGAGGTGGTTCCTTTCACTAACATAAAGAAAGAGAGAGTGGTTTGCTAATCTAGATAGAGATTGGAGGTTTATGGTGAAGGAGATGGGAAAGGAGGGAGAAGGGACGTTCACCTTTTCTTTGGGATGAAGAGGAGAGAACTTGTACTTATGGTGGGGTGGATGGGGGCTCTTTATATAGGAATGGTGGAGGGTAGCATGGTCCTAATAGAAAAAAGTGTGTGGATGACACATGGGTGCAAGGTGTCATCTTTAGGTGGATGTTTACTAGTTAGGTTACACATGGATGGTTAGGTGGCATCTCAAGAATTGCTAGATGACACATGGAAGCTTATGTGTCATCTCAAGATAACTATTAAAGGGTGGTTGACACATGGCAGGATATGTGTCAACTTTTGCAGATGCTAGGTGTCAATGAAAGGAGCATGCCGCTCGCCTACTTGCTTCACCAACTATTGTGCTTGCTCAAGCTACCTACTTGTTATCCAATTATATGCTTGCCTCCATAAGCAACTTGCATGCCACCAAGCTACATGCTTGTGTGCTTACCCACCAAAATGATATTTTTTCAAAATTGGCAAAAACATACCGCAATTATATTTTCAATATATAAAATCTTTTAAATTAATCAAAATGAATTATTTTAATATTAAAATTGATTTTACAAAAAAATCCTAAAAGAATCTTGTTTTTATGAATAGCTCTAAATAAGGAGTTTTAACTTAAGCAAGAGATCAGGACGTTACATTTTACCCTACTCTCAATGGAACTTTTTGTGTTGCTAATCAAGGGATGTCTAGGGTTAGATGGTGACTCTTTATAGAGCACAAATTAATTATTTCATAGGTGGTTTATGCAAGGTATTTACTTATGTAAACAACCAATGGTCTTACCTTTTAAACATCCAATGGTTCTGGGTGACATTGTGGTATCACTACTACAGAAATAACCTTTACCGTCAGTTATGCAATTCCTAAGGCGTCAGTTTCCAAGCGATACCCAGGTGGGCACCGCTAAAAGTCAACACCTTCAGCGTCGGTCCCCTAACTGATGCCATAAACCTTCCTGCCACCAAAAATGCACCAGTAAGGGGACTATCAGCGTTGGTTCTTAAAGAAAACTAACACAATAACCTTATTAAAAACATCAGTTATTAAGTAACAACCAACGCCATACCCCTTCCCGCCACCAAAAAGATGCCAACAAGGGCATCATCTATGTCAGCTTTACATAGGTAACCGACGCCATATCCACAGCCACAACGATCATGCTACCCAGCACGACCGTGGTACCTGGCCAGGATCTACTAATAATCGACACCATCGGCGTCGGTTTGTATACTAATAACCGACGCTATATCCCCTACCACCACGGCCATGCTACCTATAATGACCGTGGTACCTGTCCGCAATAGGCATCAGGTTTATAGATAACTGATGCCAGAAGGGGATAAAGATGTCAGTTTTACACTAACAACAGATGCCTATGTATTTTGTTGTCAGTTTTACACAAATAACTGACGCCGATGTTCTGTTTTTTTTTTCTTATTAGTTTGCAGGCCTGTTGTATGGCTGGTCAGTAGGATGTAGAACCTGCAGTTCAGTTCTGAACTACAGGTTTACAACATCGATTGATATAAGCCAAGAACATGCCACAAACCTGCAAAATTAACAAGATAGACAATATTATATATTTATCATCTAATTCACACACATGTATAAGCACATTTAATTCATATTATTTTTCATCACACACATGTAGAAACCAGTAGTTCCATTTCAAATTTGCTCCATTTTCACACACATTTAGCAACCTACAGTTCCATTCATTTCATCTCTTTTAACATTTAGACACATGTAGAAACATTCATGTATTGATCATCTTCACATTCACACATATGGAAATTCATAAAAAGTAATTCACATTTACACACAAATAATTATGAGAACAAAGTTTAGAAATATCATTCTTTATTCATCATCGTCATTATCCCAATTATATTTAAAAATTCCCACTACTTGTAGGGCTTCTGCCCATTGTTCTCTTACATCATTTCTCTCATCCATCATATAGGGAGTATGTACATCTAATAACTTTTCACCTGTAGTGAAGTCAGTTTTATACACATGCAAAGAGAATGATGTATATATATAATTAACAATAAATAATAAGATTGATATATTTCATATTATCTAATGAGACTACATATAATACTTGATGTCTGGTATTGATTTCCATTGTGGCATGTTCGATAATTATGCTCCTAAATCGCATCACATAGTATGCACATGCCCAGCCGTTGTCTTGTGTAGCACACTATAAATTGAAACGTACAAAATATTCAAAAATACAAATAAGCACAGTTCACATAAATAATATATACATTGGAGTTGGGAAATTACTTTCACATTCTACCAAGTTAGTGGTTGGTTCTTTTTCTTGGGGATCTTTCCTCCAACTTTGGCGTACTCTTGTAAAGACCTACATCTTAATATAACACATTAAATTGCATAATTAAATAGGAATGTAATAACAGATGTTAACAGATATAAAACTATGAAATATTTCTCACGGGAATAATGGCCTTTTCATTGTGTGTCCATATATATTCATTTCCTTCCCCACAAGATCTAGATAATAGACAGTGAATGTCTCAGGGACAATAACTTGTAACTCCCAATGCTTACCACTAGAGGTAAGAAAGTTATAAATTAATAACTCAAAAGTCATAATAAAAATGTAATTTTCTTAAGTCCAAATTATAAGCAAAGTAAACTTACCTGACATTGAATGGAGCTATTATCATCGTCTTCTTATTTTTACCAAAATATTTAAAAACATCACAGTAGTATGAAGTTACTGACCTAGGGTTTCTAACTACAAGACTAATCAAAGATGGAACCAAAAATCCCACATGGGGAAATTAAAAATATGTACATGTCGTGTGTAAGTGGTTGCAAAACATGTATTACATATGCATTAATATATAAGAAACCAGATCACCGTATATAAAACAAGGTATATGGATGTATAAACAAGATCTCACCATATCCACAACTCTATCATAAATGTGTTCATCCAATTATAACGAAGCAACTCGAAAAACTATATTGTATAAATATCTTATTATCGTATGATTGACCTACATTAATACAGATGCAAAACTTATATTACGTATGCATTAATACGTATGCAAAACTTGTATAAATAGATTGTTATCGTATGATTGACCTGCAGCTTCCTCTGGAATAGTAACATTTATAGGTCAATTTGGATCACATTCGCCTATCCAATCTTCCATACCCCTACAATTAGGACCTAACGAGGCGTGTAGGTCCTTTGGAAGCCAACTTGGTACTTTAGGAGGTGGAGGTGGAGGCCGAGATGTAGTGGGTGTCTTCCTTTTGACCTGTATATATAATTTCATATCAATTGACTCATATATACGTACACACTAATAAATTAACGTAATGTAAATTTAGCATACAATATTAGTGTAGACGACATCTACTTTGGGCCACAATATCACTCCGCCTTCTTCCTCACCAAGCATTTCAGAATCTGGGTGGGCATATGGCAATGTAAGATCCATCCATTTGGGGACTACACTTATCGGGCTTACATGAACCGCACCATATGGTACTGAAGTCCCATGAAACATTTCCCCTAGAAGGTGTGGGTAAGCTGATGCCTCTACAATGACATATTCTTGACTTTTTAGATGGCATGGCTTCAACCCTTACAAATTTGCATAAAGAATGGCATATGCATATATACACAAACGCCCAAACTCTGCAAAGACTAACTACTATGTCATAAAAATACTTACAGAGGATGTGTTAGGTGGTAGGCCTATAGGATTACTCCCAACCTCTGCAGTAGGAGTAATATAAGTGCGGCACGTCACAAGTACCATCTTAGTGGCCATCTGAGATGCATGCCACTTCACCATTGCTTCTTGGATTTTCCTCTCAATTAATTCATCTACCTATACATGGATAAAAGAAATGCTAGCTATTGATTATTGAATTCCCTTTCACATTAACATTCTAAAAAAATAATAGGTTACCTCAACTTGTGAAAGTCCTTCTTTTTAGACAGGTTTGCACTGGGATTGCCCAAAGAACGCTTTGATGCCCACACCAGCGCCTGCACCCCTAACACGTCCAGGATGCTCTTGGTTACCCATAGCAACTGTCAATTCATCCCTTGTGCCCTCAGGGATGAACTTGACTTCCTTCCTCTTTTCGTGCAGCTCCCACTAATCGCTATCAATAGAAATTGGTAAGTAAACATAAAAATAATCAATATCAATCGATTGCTCTAAGAGTTGAATTTTACCATTTTTAGCCGCCTCAGTAGTTGCGGGCTTCGTTATATCTCCCTTCTTGTTTTGCCTCCCAACTATCCACATAGCATGGTGAGGTAGAGGTGTGGGACCAATAGTAGAGGACTCCTGAGTAGTAGCAGAGTGACCAGTAGACTGAGCAATATACTTAGCTTGTAGTCTTTGGTGAATGCCTGCATAGCCTCTTGGACCCATTGTGTGTTCATGCACATTCAGTGCACGCCTTGCTCTTTGAGCATCATTGATAGATTTGTTAGTAAGCACATTGATTTGGTTAGTAATACTAAAGGTTAATCTTGAATAGGTGAATACATAAGAATGTATATTAAGTAAATTGGGAGTGACGCTTAATACCTTGAATTCATCTATTAATCTTTGGGTAACAAACTCCTCCCAGTCTTTGGGGTCCAAGTAGTTCCATTGATCAGGGGTTGCCTTCTTCCTAAATTTATTTTTTAAAGAGAATACAAACTTAAATTATTATTGTAGAGTTAGTCAAAAAGTGATCAATGTCTAGAATTGGAAATCAATAAGAACCTCTTCTCAGCATCGCGTATGTAATCTTGGGTGAGATTAGTCCTATAGTTCCTTAGGACCCTCCCACAGTGTTTCATCACACATTTATGATGTAGCTTTTCATCCAGATCAAATTTACTCTACAAAATAGAATTTCTATTATCTAGTATCCTAAAAATTAGTAATCTACAAAAATAGAATTGCAAATAATGATAACTCATGGATAGTTCCTTCCAGATTAAGTCTTTCTTCCCCTTAGGAACTCTATGCCAGGATTCAAAAATAGGATTACAATGGATGTGAGTAAGAACCCCAAGATATGAAATAAATGAGTTGCAGTTCACTCCAACTAGATTTCCTGCATGATCAAAATTCACAGCCAGTTTGGGTTCATTGCCCCTTTGCTGTAGTAACTTGTTCATCATTGTGATGCTCCTCACTTTATCATTTTTTTGTTTCTCATCAAGTGCCCCAATTTCTTCAGGGGGTACATCACCAACCTAAAATTTGACAAAAAAATGCACTTACAGGATATAACTATATATGTGAGGCGGGATATATTTTTAAAACTTACATTGTGAGACAGTGCATTGATATCCTCACCCTCACGATAATCATCAGCACGGTCATCATATGAATGCTCAGCCATCTGAAAATTCACATTCAGATTGTAAAGTTCACATTCAGAAAAATAAAACATATAAAGAAATATAAACATGCATGCCTCTAATATTGTGATCTTTTATCAATTAACAATCCTTCATTGTGATATCTGCGCACATACAAATACATGTGTTGTCATTCTGATATATAATAAATGTGTACCACCTATCCCATTCTTGAACACCTAATCTCACTAGTAAGTGTATAATGTGTATTGGGTTTTCAAGAAAATTTCGGCAGCATTTCCCCGTTGTTCTCCAAGTACATATGTACTTAGAGAACAAACGGGGAAATGCTACCAAAATTTTCTTGAAAACCCAATACACATTATACACTTACATCCTAAGTGAGATTAGGCATTCAAGAATAGTCCTAAACCGGGGACTATCCAAGATTTACTCCTAATGAGTAAATCTTAGAAGGGTTTCTAGGACAACAAATACATGTGTTGTCATTCTTATATATAATAAATGTGTACCACCTATCCCATTCTTGAACACCTAATCTCATTAGTAAGTCTATAATGTGTATTGGGTTTTCAAAAAAAATTCGGCAGCATTTCCCCGTTGTTCTCCAAGTACATATGTACTTTGAGAACAAATGGGGAAATGCTACCCAAATTTTCCTGAAAACCCAATACACTTTATACACTTACATCCTAAGTGAGATTAGGTGTTCAAGAACAGTCCCAAACCGGGGACTATCCAATATTTACTCCTAATGCTTAAATCTTGGATGGGTTTCTAGGCCAACAAATACATGATTGTTGTCATTCTTATACCTACAATCCTAGTTTCATCATTCAAATCCTAAGTTTTGTGTAACATCATTTAATCATGCTTTTCAGCATATAATAATCAATAAATAAATCATGATTCCATATATCAAAGATTTGAATCAAAATGGAGCCTAATGGAACATTGGGAGAGTCAGAATATTATAATGTAAATATATGTAAATCAACAAAAAGTCCACAGTACCTGCAACTACACAAATGCACGATTCAATTCTGTTATAATGTATTAATTAGGGGTCAATCTTGAAGTTTTAACTAGAGCTTCATATATCAACATACATACTAGGTCACATAATCATTTTAGAAATAGAAGACCCACATGTGAGTTATGTTTGAGACATCAATGTATCTTTAGCACACATGTTTCAAGGTTCAAATCACATAATCAAATCAAATTAGGATGCTAGAATGGACAAGTTTGAATCTTATGTCAACATGCATCAAAATTTACTGAATTAGGTCAAGCATGATGATTAGAAGCACAAATATATGCAAGAGCAAGATTTGTTCATAACCTAGGTTGATTTACAATAGCAACATCTAAATAAGTAAACTCAAAGCATTAGATAAATAAATATAATCAATAGATAAACAAATACAAAGCAATAGATAAAAAAGTACAACTTAGTTTATAAACAACTATAAATCAGTAGATGATTAAATAATTTTAAAAAGTAGATGAACAAATACAAAGCCCTAAATTTAAATAATGTGATGAATAAAAAATCATTAGATGAACGAATGAGTAGATAAGTAAATACAAATCAATATTTAAGTAAATATAAATCATCACATAAGTAAATACAAATCAGTAGATAAGTAAATACAAATGAGTAGATAAGTAAATACAAATAAGTAGATATATAAATTCAAATCAGTAGATAAGTAAACTCAAATCAGTAGATAAGCAAATAAAAATCAGTAGAAGTAAATATGAATCAGTAGATAAGTAAATACAAATAAGTATATACGTAGATACAAATCAGTAGATAAGTAAACACAAATCAGTATATAAGTAAATACTAATCAGTTGATCGAAATCAGCAACTTAGGACAAAGTCCATCACTAAAGTCCCTAACTCAGCATATATGCACAATTAGCATCAAATATAGGACAAAAGGGTAGATTATAACCCTAATTTACTCAAACATGTATAAGATCCAAGCCATTGCCCGCACCCTAAGGGTAGGGGCCAGGACTAGGAGCAAGAAGTAAGAAGAGGAGGAAGAAGGGTACTAGGAGCAGTGAGCGGGTGGCCGGAGCAGCAAGCAGTAGAGCAGGTGGCGGCGGTTAGGGGGCGACTAGGAGCAAGGAGTAGTGGTCAGATCAGCAAGCAGGAGAGCTAGCAGGCGGATGGAGTAGCGAGCGGCGTCGAGTAGAGGAGCAGCCAGTAGTGGTGAGTCGTTACAACCCTGATTTTGGGTTCATTTGATGAGAAATGTAATTTCTCATATTAAAGATATTTGAATAAATAATGATATAATTTGTTTCGAATACATGGATTTTATTTACAATAGCCTTGATGTTTCTATTGTGGGCTTTATTGGCTATTGGGCCCAAATAACAAGAAAATTCAATTAGTGAATGCATAACTGAATATTTAAGAAAAGAAAATTGTGGAAACTTCTAGAAGGCAAATCCAAAGAGGGATTTCGTGACTCTTGGGTTCCTTGGGTTCCAAGGAGTCCAAAGTTTCATAAAGAGTGCAATAAGAAAAGCAAAGATTAATTAAGTATTTCTTTATTAAGAAAGAAATTGAAAATAATGATGAAATGTGGAAAATAAGTGAAAAGAGGTGTAATTGAGTTATCCTTTGTGGAATTTCGTATCCCAAGAATTCCTAATGATAAAAGGAATATCAATGAGTAAAATAAAAGAGAAATAAAGGGAAATCCTCAAAAAGGAAATATTTTAATAAGAAATAAACAAGATAATGTGAAATAATGCATTTAGATGCATCTAGAAGGATAATAAATATCCTTGGAAAAGAATTTCAAAAATACTATAATTTCTTGGGATCCAAGGAGTCCCAATGAATAAGAAGAAAGAGAAAAGGTAAAATAATACAAAATAAGAGGATAATATGATACATAATTAATGACTTTTTGGTTTTATCCAAAAGAGATACTTTTTACTATAAGGAAGTAAGATTTCATGGAAAATGGATTAAAATCCAAGCACAAAGATGACGAAAGAGATAATTTTCAGACTTCCTAAGGAATACGAGTAATCAAGGAAGGAAATAGACAAGAAGTCTTGGTACGGCAATAATATAAGAAAGGAAATTATTAGTGGACCAGGTTTTCCTAAGAACTAGTTTGTCCCTTGTTACTTCTCGTACCCTCTCATATCCATTAGGGTTTCCTCCAAGGCGTGTATATATAGAGAGATATAGGAACCCTGAAAAATGGAACCAGACTTATCAGCAGTCCCGGTTGTCCTTGGGAAGCCAGAGAGGAAGTCTCCTTCATAGCAACACTCCCTTTCCACGTTCTTCCAACATGCACCTAATTGTGCCGCAAGACAAGATGGTTTTGAAGCCCATCTAGAATCATGGCTTAGATAGCCGAGATGAGATCGTTAGGACACAGCCTCACCTTCCTCCTTTCTCCCTTCTTGTGGGAGCGATGAGGGTCAGGACCTGCACACTAAAGAACACGTTCCAGCCACCTCGACTTTGCCTTGCAGCCGCTAGCACTGAGCAAGGAGAGAAGGGTCTCTCTGGCCCTTGCGGAGGCTATGCAGGAGGGCATGTGTGGAGTGTGGGAGGTTAATGATCAAATTAGTCAGGCGGTAGCGCTACCTTGCGGAATCAAGGAAGTCCGATCATTAGGGTTTTCCTGAGGAAGAAGATGACCAAAAGTTCATAACTCGGTGATGGATATGCTAACAGAGTTGAGGAAATAGTTGGGGGAAACCCTTTTCTTTGTGGAGGCCAACAGATGCAACTTTGATAGTAGCTTCATTGGCTATTGTGGAAGCGACACCGTTGTCGGGCTCTACGTTGTGCCGAGGCTCGGGAAAATAGGACCATGAGGAAGGGGCGGCAAAGCTTGTGTAGGAACTGGAGTTGGTAGACTGCCTACAGAGTCGATAGTGGGCACACGGCTTTAGGCCATCGCTGGTGTCGCGTGCAGGAGTCGCATGGGAAGAAACCATCACACGAGGAGGGCGACGAGCAAGCGGAAACATGTTTTCCTGGACCGGCCGGTCTAGAGCAGAAGGACCGTGTCCCACTAGCCCTCCTGGCCATGGGCTATAACAGCACTAACCCATAACAACCCGCCATGTGGCATAATGTTGAGATAAATATGCTTTCCTTGTTTAATTCATAGAAATTAGAGGGATTATTGAAATATAGGGAAACTATATATTATTTTGATCAGAAAAATGATAGGAATCCAAATAAAATATTAATGAAACCTAATTTTGCTTCCTATTTGAAAAGTAAATGGGTAACATGATAAAGAAGTGGATTAATACATGAAAAGTCTGGATTTGAGTATTAAAATGTTGGGAACTTTAAAAAGGTTTTCTTTCTATTGATTATCCAATATTTTTGAACATTATACAAATATAATATGATCACAATGACACTTACATGCAATTAAGGTTTTTAAGATAATGTACATCAACATGTATAATTAAGATTGTGAAATCCATAATACAATTAGTGATGTTCTTAATGCCTATAATGTTGAAATTAGGGTTTGTGGACTAAAAGAGCATTACAAGTGATAAATGCATAATGAAGGCTAAAACCCTAATAAAAACCGAATGTGGCCTAGAAATCATAGGGGGGAATCCAAGTCAATCTTGAGAACGTTTTGAATAAAACAATGACACTTGGATGTTATGCATTATTTTCAGGATATTGTTGATTTCTTGTTTGATTGTATTGAATATTAATGCTTGGACATCAAGTTGCTCTGGATCAGGTATGTAGTTACGCTTATGAATAATCACTCTAGTTTCATGGAGATTCCCGAAGTTTTAATCGGTTTCTTGAAAATAACTGTTGGATGTTTATTTATTTCATGTAACTATTAAGTGACTATGATTATCACTATAAATGTGCGTATAGAACTGGCTAGATGCGGGTCCACCTCTATTGCTTTGAAAAGGCTAAAAAAAGGGGTAATCCTAGAGAAAGGTCTAGGTTACTGAGAGTTAGAAATTATGCTACCTACGTGTAGTGTCATGAGACTCATTAGCCTGCCATGAGTTAAGGAGTGGGTTACTTACGAGTAGTGCCATGTGACTCAACCCTAGAAACTGGTTCACCTATAGCTTGGACCATGAGGGGTTTAATGGGGATCTACCTTAAGGAAGGTAGTATCTCGGTCCACTGTAGGGATAGCACAGAGGATAGGATACTCATGGATCACGGAGTTATATTTAAAACATAATCTTGATTGTTAAATGATTAATTGAATGATTATGTTGTTATCATTGTTGCACATTTATTATTTCCCCCACATACCTTCTTCGTATGACCGACGTTTTGTTTGTCGGCGTTTTAGGTACAAGCTAAAAGGACAAATAGTAAATTGTCATATTGTGAAATACATGAAGAAAAATACAAGGAGGATTAGTTAGAGTAGAATCCTTAAGTGGATAGAAGTTTAGAGATCCAAGTTTTCAAAAATGTATGCAAAAGTTTATTTTCTAATAGCTTTTCAGTTTAGTATGTTAAAATTTAATAATTGTTATTGGTTAATTGACAAACCTTTGATCTAGAAAGTATGGGTACGGCTTCAACCTCTCGGTCTTCCTTAATTGGGGGTTATCGAGAGGTGGGGTCATAACATTTGGTATCAGATCCTAGGTTCCTCACTTAACCATTAATATTTATTAAATTTTACAAACTCCATAGAACCCAAGGGAGTTATTAGAGGATTATCTGAAAGACGGAGGTGTCTAGAAAAGGATCACGACTGGGGGCTGGCAATATTTTCCTCTGCACCGCTAGTCGGAATACGAGGACTCCCGAATCTGTGTGACTGCCTGGCCAAAGTCTTAGGGTATTAATCGAAATAAGATACCTTTAGGACTTTCTCATCTTATTCATCCTTTCTCATCACAAATTATATTAAGGACCTTAAGGATTAGGGTTTTTCCCTCTTCTCCTCACCCTCTTAAGGTATGGGTAAGATTAATAATGTCTAAGGAATCCTCCATCAAATTAATGAAAAGCATGTAAATAAGATGTCTTGGACATAAGATTAATAGAGTAAGCGTAAACTAAAGGATAGATACATGCTTAGGTCGTATGACTTAAGTTGTCATGCCCTCAGTAGAGACCTGAGGCTAGACCTTCTTGTCAGGAGGATAAATAAAGAGAGTTAGTCTTGGAGATAGAGATCTCCATTATAATTAGAGACTTGGCACATCCTCTGAGGATGATGTTAACCCTAACCCCAAGTGAAAGGGGGAGACAACATGATGAGTTGGATGTCATGATAGACCAGGTGTTTGGATAGACATGCCTTGGATGCCATATGAGCCATTGGATGACCTAGTACCTCTGGCAACCCAACCCTGGGAAGGGTCGAGCAGGTTAGAGTGAAGGATAACTCCTCCATGGATAAAGCTAGAGAAAAACCTATAGGACCCTATGGGATTGTGGAAGTAGGGTATGGCTTGCACCCAGGGAACGTCGTTAGTGGGATGAAACCCTAGTTAAGGAATCATGATGGACGGCTTATGAAATAAGCATAAAGGTCTATGGATGATCTTGAGCAAACATAAGTTCGAGCCTAGGCTTCACCTGTGTAAAGGATGCTTTTGAGGTTGATCCTTCATGAAGAGAGGACCCCTAATGGTGAGGTTGGTTGTATAGTTAGCTCTAGAGAGGGAGAAGGAAACCAAGCAAGAAGGTTGGAATCCTGGCCTCTGAGATATGAGGAAAAGTAGGGAGTTGAGGGTGATGTGACCTAAGTGGATGATAGTGGTCGACACATGCTTGACCCTTAGAGGTTGATGATGTCATGGTGTCCATGAGAGGAACCAAACCCTAGAGAGAGAATGAGTCTACTGGTACCTCTGTACCTATGGCATAGATCAGAAGAGGAGTTTCGTGGACCTGAAAAGGGTTTAGTAATAGGTTGTGAGGCCTTGTACCTTGCTATTTGTCCTTGAGGAGGATCCAACTCTAAGTGTTGCTTGAGTTGAAGGATGACAGGAAGTGCATGTCATGCCTTTCTCAAGCTTGATTCATGTTTAAGAGATAGAGCATGTAGTTGGACACCTAAAAGTGAACCTAGGGTTCCTAGGCCTAAGAGGGGAAGTGGTATACCTAATGCTCATGACGAGAATTAAGTTGCTATAGTTTCGAGCATGGTACTCCTCATGTATTGAGGAAAAGGGAAATCCCTTAAGTTTAAGGTATGTTTGATGAAACCCTCACAGTTAGGTTGATGATAAAGGAAGGTATGATCTTGATCTAGCATTGAGGGAAAGAGGGCAAGTATGACCTAGCATGGTTCAGTAGTTGATCTGCTTGTGCCTTAATAGCTTGCTAGGGTTAAGTAGGATCACGTGGATGTAAACCTTAGGCCTAAGAGCTTTTGTGACCTTATTGTCAAGAGATAGTTTTCCTCCCATCCTGGGAGAGGGACCCCTTTGGTAGGGTGTATATCAGTTTTGTTGATTTAAGGTAACCTAAAGAGGTCTCATAGGATCTTGAGAAGCTAAGAGAAAAGTGCATGGTATGAGAATGAACCTGTAGACCCATAGATATCCATCTCTAAGTGCATGTGGATGTGTTACCATGGAGGTAACCGATAATGGGCCAGACCAAGGTAGGTCGGTCACCGTGACCCCTATGAATAGATGGATGTCAGCCCATGTATACAAAGAGAGATGATGAAGGCTTGGGCAAGGTTCTAAGTTGGACATGTACTATAAATGGAGAATCCTAAGTCTATCCTAGGGTCTAGTGGGGATAAGACTGATGGAAGTAGGAGTTGCCTAATTCCCTAGTTGCAGATGACCATAAGGTCGGGAGGTAACTGCTATCATTGTCTGAGGGACATGAATTAGGAGATTGATCACCTTCATGAACTCATGGGACCCAAAGGGCATATGAATAGGGCACTCTCTGAATGCATAAGGGAAGAGGGATGACCCCATAAGAGTCAGTACCCCCATTGACCTAGAGGAGGTGACCAAGGATTGTGTTTGGACCAAGTAGTTTCAAGACTAGTTTTCCATGGAAGTAACTTTGACGTCGAGATGAATGTGATGTTGAGACATATGTGGCATGTTTCAACTTAGATTTAAAGGTGTACTGGAAAGGTGGGATGTACCATATCTACTCTTGGAACAAGAAGAACTCTATATTTGGACTGCAGCCAAATACTTATTTCCTTTTGTTATTGGAGTGAGAGATAGGAAAGTACGCATGTCATACGCCAAGGATAAAAGATGAGGTGAATTGGAACGGTGATATGAGGTATGAGGACAGAGATGATAACATACCCTGGTAAAGTGAATGATACGTGGATAGTTTACAAACACAAACAGGAATGAAGGTGGTCACCTTATGAGAATGTTTTTATCATGAGCTATGTGGAACTTACAAGTTATACCAGGTTGAGTTTGATCACCAGGATGATGAAATCATAGAGTGTTCTTATTGAAGATAGATAGAGAGTTTGAGGTGAGACAATAAGTGAAATACATGGTAGCGTATGTCTTCAATATTACCTAATACCTAAGGATGTGAAGTGGTAATGGATGCTCTGGTTGATATATAGCTACCTAGTTTGGCTAGAAGAGGTTGTTTGGCTAACCCTAAGTTTGGAAAGGAGATGTGTTTGGATAACACTCAGATGTAATGAGATATGTTGAAAATTTAATGGTTGTTTAGTTAGCCAGTCTAGTCCTAGATGTAATGAAGGGAAGATGAGAGAACCTCAGATACACTGCTTTGGATAGGAAGGTGGTGAAACCCTGATGAGAGTGGTTTAGGGTTTCTAAAGAATCGATTTTGAGGAATAATGACATAAAGGAGATCATGATTGTAAGATCACCATACACCGTACTACGAAGATAATAAATGACAGTAGTACTTTAGATACCTAAGATTATGTTGCATGTTGTATATGGCCATGCAAGCCGAGGGTGAAGGACGAACACCAGTAACCCAATGTGTGGATATAAAGGATAAAGAGTCCCCGATAGAGAAAGGGGAGTTCATCACTATGGATGTTGTAAGTCTCCCCCAGACCAAGGAAGGTCAAGATGCGATATGGGTTATGGTAGATCGCCTTACCTAGATGCCATGAGAAAGAAAATGTACTGTCAAGGGACAGATCGGGTTGAACTACATATGAGAGAGATGGTTCAACTACACCATGAGGTTGGATATAAAAGTTCTTGAGTTTGATCTAAAGGTTCCCTTCCAAAAGGTGGAAGTAGGTACATGAAGAACTCAGTGTTAGTAAAGTTTATCACCCCTAACTAATGGTTAGTATGATCCAGACTAAAGGGTCTGATGAGAGCATATGTGCTCATTCAGGGTGATAGCTAGAGATAGTTCTTGTCCTATGAAAGATGTGAGGATAACCACCATAGCTAGTATCGAGATTTTAAGAAGATATGTAAGAGAGGTGGTGTCGGTCACCACTTCAGTAAGGTGATGTTGGTGAAAGGACCACATGATGGTTAGAAAAGGACCACAGTGCATGTAGATGAAGTCGCTTTGATCGTGAAATGGCTGAAAGGAGCCTAGAGACAACGAGAGTCATGAGCATATGCAAAGTAGACTGACATGCAGTTCACTATGGGAGAATATGTGACATGAAAATTTGACACCTCTAAGTTATAGCTAGGAGAGCTGAGTTCCCGACGCATGGGTTCTTTTGAAATGATTTGGTGGAGAAGGTTAAGGTTGACCTTACCCCTCAGGATAAAGTAATGGGTGATGAGTTCCATGTGTCCAATTTAGAGTACTATGTGAGGTACCCCGACCATGTGCTGAGAAATGAACCTAGTGAGCCCCAAAGGAGGCTGAAATGGCCTGAGTCCACCTGTGTAGTTTATAGACGCCAAAATGAAAGAACTAAGAGGAAACAATATGTGATGATAAAGGTTCTTTAGAAGCACCATGAGTACGGTAAAGCCACATAGGGGCCAATGATGGACATGAAAAAGTCTTATCCTGAATTGTGTGTTTGCTTGATAGCATTTTGAGGACAAAATTTCTATAAGAGGGGAAGGATGTTACAACCCTGATTTTGGGTTCATTTGATGAGAAATGTAACTTCTCATATTAAAGATATTTGAATAAATAATGATATAATTTGTTTTGAATACATGGATTTTTTTTACAATAGCCTTGATGTTTTTGTTGTGGGCTTTATTGGCTATTAGGCCCAAATAACAAGAAAATTCAATTAGTGAATGAATAATTGAATATTTGAGAAAAGAAAAATGTGGAAACTTCTAGAAGGCAAATTCAAAGAGGGATTTTGTGCCTCTTGGGTTCCTTGGGTTCCAAGGAGTCCAAAGTTGCGTAAAGAGTGCAATAAGAAAAGAAAAGATTAATTAAGTATTTCTTTATTAAGAAAGAAATTGAAAATAATGATGAAATGTGGAAAATAAGTGAAAAGAGGTATAATTGAGTTATCCTTTGTGGAATTTCGTATCCCAAGAATTCCTAATGATAAAAGGAATACCAATGAGGAAAATAAAGGAGAAATAAAGGGAAATCCTCAAAAAGGAAATATTTTAATAAGAAATAAACAAGATAATGTGAAATAATGTATTTAGATGCATCAAGAAGGATAATAAATATCCTTGGAAAAGAATTTCGAAAATAGTATAATTTCTTGGGATCCAAGGAGTCCCAATGAATAAGAAGAAAGGGAAAATGTAAAATAATACAAAATAAGAGGATAATATGATACATAATTAATGACTTTTTGGTTTTATCCAAAAGAGATACTTTTTACTATAAGGAAGTAAGATTTCATGGACAATGGATTAAAATCCAAGCACAAAGATGACGAAAGAGATAATTTCCAGACTTCCTAAGGAATACAAATAATCAAGGAAGGAAATAGACAAGAAGTCTTGGTACGGCAAAAATACAAGAAAGGAAATTATTAGTGGACCAGGTTTTCCTAAGAACTAGTTTGTCCCTTGTTACTTCTCGTACCCTCTCATATCCATTAGGGTTTCCTCCAAGGTGTGTATATATAGAGAGATATAGGAACCCTTAAAAATGGAACCAGACTTCTTAGTAGTCCCGGTTGTCCTTGGGAAGCCAAAGAGGAATTCTCCTTCATAGCAACGCTCCCTTGCCACGTTCTTCCAACCTACACCTAATCGTGCCGTAAGACAAGATGGTTTTGAAGCCCATCCAGAATCATGTCTTACATAGACGAGATGAGATCGTTAGAACACGACCTCACCTTCCTCCTTTCTCCCTTCTCATGGGCGTGATGAGGGTCAGGACCTGCACATTAAAGAACAGGTTCCAGTCACCTCGGCTTTGCCTTGCAGCCGCTAGCACTGAGCAAGGAGAGCAGGGTCACTCTGGCCCTTGCGGAGGCTGTGCAGGAGGGCACGTGCGGAGTGTGGGAGGTTAACGATCAAATTAGTTGGGCGGTAGCAATGCCTTATGGAATCAAGGAAGTCTGATCATTAGGGTTTTCCTGAGGAAGAAGATGACCAGAAGTTCAAAACTCGGTGATGGATATGCTAACAGAGTTGAGGAAAAAGTTGGGGGCAACCCTTTTTCTTTGTGGTGTCCAGTAGATGCAACTATGACAGTAGCTTCATTGGCTACTGCAGAAGCGACACCGTTTTCAGGCTCTACGTCATTTCGAGGCTCGGGTGAACATGACCATGAGGAAGGGGCGGCAAAGCTTGTGCAGGAACTAGAGTCGGTAGCCTGCCTGTGGAGTCGACAGTGGGCACACGGCTTTAGGCCATCGCTGGCGTCACGTGCAGGAGTCACGTGGGAAGAAACCCTCACGCGAGGAGGGCGACGGGTGAGAGGAAACATGTTTTCCTGGACCGACCGGTCTAGAGAAGAAGGACTGTGCCCCACTAGCCCTCCTGGCCATGGGCTATAACATCAATGACCAATAACAACCCACCACGTGGCATAATGTTGAGGTAAATATGCTTTCCTTGTTTAATTCATAGAAATTAGAGGGATTATCGAAATATAGGGAAACTATATATTATTTTGATCAGAAAAATGGTAGGAATCCAAATAAAATATTAATGAAACCTAATTTTTCTTATTATTTTAAAAGTACATGGGTAACATGATTAAGAAGTGGATTATTACACGAAAAGTTTGGATTTGAGTATTAAAATGTTGGGAACTTTAAAAAGGTTTTCTTTCTATTGATTATCTGATATTATTGAACATTATAGAAATATAATATGATCACAATTACGCTTACATGAAATTAGGGTTTTTAAGATAATGTACACCAACATGTATAATTAAGATTGTGAAATCCATAATACAATTAGTGATGTTCTTAATGCCTATAATGTTGAAATTAGGTTTTGTGGACTAAAAGAGCATTACAAGTGATAAATGCATAATGAAGGCTAAAACCCTAATAAAAACCTAATGTGGCCTAGAAATCATAAGGGGGAATCCAAGTCGATCTTGAGAACATTTTGAATAAAACAATGACACTTGGATGTTATTCATTATTTTCAGGATATTGTTGATTTCTTGTTTGATTGTATTGAATATTAATGCTTAGACATCAAGTTGCTCTGGATCAGGTATGTGGTTATGCTTATGAATAATCACTCTAGTTTCACGGTGATTCCCGAAGTTTTAATCGGTTGCTTGAAAATAATTGTTGGATGTTTATTTATTTCATGCAACTATAAAGTGACTATGATTATCACTATAAATGTGTGTATATAACTGGCTAGATCCGGGTCCACCTCTATTTCTTTGAAAAGGCTAAAAAAAAGGGGTAATCCTAGAGCAAGGTCTAGGTTATCGAGAGTTAGAAATTGGGCTACCTATGTGTAGTTCCATGAGACTCATTAGCCTGCCATGAGTTAAGGAGTGGGCTACTTACGAGTAGTGCCATGTGACTCAACCCTAGAAACTGGTTCACCTATAGGTGGGACCATCAGGGGTTTAATGGGGATCTACCTTAAGGACGGTAGCATCTGGGTCCACTGCAGGGATAGCATAGAGGATAGGATACTCGTGGATCGCGGAGCTATATTTAAAATGTAATCTTGATTGTTAAATGATTAATTGAATGATTATGTTGTTATCATAGTTTCACGTTTATT
The DNA here is from genome assembly GCA_963693085.1 of Alisma plantago-aquatica. Classification (NCBI taxonomy): domain Eukaryota; kingdom Viridiplantae; phylum Streptophyta; class Magnoliopsida; order Alismatales; family Alismataceae; genus Alisma; species Alisma plantago-aquatica. The sequence continues at coordinate 1,002,490,496 of OY856411.1, read as the reverse complement.
GTTTCCCCCACATACCTGCTTCGGCTGACCGATATTTTGTTTTTCGACGTTTTAGGTACAAGCCAAAAGGACAAACAGTAAATTGTCATATTGTGAAATACATGAAGAAAAATACAAGGAGGATTAGTTAGAGTAGAATCCTTAAGTGGATAGAAGTTTAGAGATCCAAGTTTTCAAAAAGGTATGCAAAAGTTTATTTTCTTACAGCTTTTCAGTTTAGTATGTTAAAATTTAATAATTGTTCTTGGTTAATTGCCAAACCTTTGATCTGGAAAGTATGGGTACGGCTTCGACCTCTCGGTCTCCCTTAATTGGGGGTTATTGGGAGGTGGGGTCGTAACACGAGTAGAGGAGCAATGAATGAGGATGAGTAGGAAATCGTCGGACCTAACCTCAATCATGAATGAAACAGAGAAAGGGGAAGAGTCTGCCTCGCGCGCGTGCTATTAAGTTAACCATTACGTCGGTTATTTAAAAATCAGACGCTAATAACAATAGGTGTCGGTTACCACAAATACACTGACACCTATGCTCAATGATAGTCGTCATTTTTTACTATAAAAATCAACGTCTATCTACATATGCCGACAAAAATAATGTTCTCAAATTCTGACCATAGTCGTCGATTGCCATAGAAAACCGATGCCACAGGGGTGTAAAAAGTTTCACAGGGACAACGTGGGAAAACATATCGGCGTCGGTTATTCGAAGATAATGGATGATAAAAATGTCCCCATTTCTGTCACGTGAAAAAACTTTTACTCGTCAGTTATTTAATTAATAACCGACGTCGTATGTTAAATTTTGGAGGTTATTTTTTTCCATTGGAAAAATTTAGATTTTGCGGTCGATTTTAGACGTCAGTTGCTTATTAAGGAACCAACGCTAAATTAAAAGTGATACTCGTGTCTGGCCGCTCTTCGCATATAGATGTCAGTTTGTGTAGTCAACCGACGTTGTAGGGTTTAGGTGTTAGTTTCTTGTATACAACGACACCTTTAAATGTGACATTATAAGCCATTTATGTAGTAGTGTATAGTGATATGGGTTGAATGATAATGGAACAAATGGAGTGTTACCTTTAACAAGGTAGTATTACCTATTCACTCATATGAATAGAAGGGATGATAACCATATTGTGTCGATATGTAACCCTAATGAGGTACATATTATTATACCTAGCTTTAATATAACTAAATGATGGTAATCGGGTATGAATAGTCCTTGAATGATTAATACAATCATGGAGTACTTTCTTATAGTTGTTGAAACCCTAGTATTCTATAACCTGATGGTTACACCTTGATTTATGTGTGGGTTCATACTTGAGAATAGTATAGAATGTGATGGTGATGCTTCACCTTATGCATCCATGATCAAATGGGGATGTCGTGAGCTAGGGTTTCAGTATGACTGTTGATTAGTAACATTAATAAAATTTATCTTGTTGATCCTAACTCTAATGCAAATAGATAAAGATGAGTAGTCATGTTTAAACTTCTTATATTATGGCTTGATGGTGAAATAACCTCCTTAATATGATCATAACCTTAATGTGTTAATTGGTGGTTATCATAGCCACATGGTTGATACTTTCTTATGATAAACATGTGCATTATGAATATGATAAGGGTTAATCATATCTAGATTCCTTGCATGTTGATGTAATAAAGGAATGTTCTTATTATTAATATAAACCTTCTATGATTGTTTATGAATATCTCCTAGCTCATTAATGTAATGTTGTGTTGATCTGGTGTATTATATGTAAGTGATGTTGTTGAGCCTTGTTAAAAGGCAGGCAAACATAATGATGATCTTGTAAGGAATAGTATGATGGTCTTAATGACCTTTGGGCATGGTTGAGCCCTGAATGAGGTGTGATCCTCTTATGTTGATAAGGGTTGATACCTTGTGATATTGTGAAAAGTATTTGTATCTTGTGATATTATGATGACTAGTGTGGTCTCATGAATGGCAAGTGAATCGTACCATGTGATGATGAGATGAGAAATTATATTTCACATGTTTTATATCTTATAAAACTTGTGATATTTATATGCTTGCTAGAAGTGAATTAGGGTTTGTATGTCCACTTGTTTGATGCAGACTTATTTCACCCAATTGGCATAACTAATCAAGTGCAACTCTAATCATGTAGTGCCATGTGCCATAGATCCATCTTAGTGTCAAAACTTGCCATATGGTGAATTGAGTATTCCTAATGGATACTCAGAGTGCATACTATTGATTATGTGGGGGTGGAAAGTTGAGGATATATCCTTTTCATCCACAATGTAGGTTGTGGAGGATGGCTATTGTCATGCCTCATACATATGATGTGATTATATATGTGATGAGATTGGAGGACAACTACGGTTGTACCTCGGATGGCAGGGTATGTGTACCCACCTCTTTCACTAGTGTCATGACTTGTACCGAGGACGGACAAGGTTGTTTGCAGCTAGATCTTATAAGTCGTTGTGGCGGACCCGTAATGACTCAGGGTGGAGAAGATCTTAGGATTCCGACTCTTCCTAGATCTTGTATGGCACTAATTTCAACTTAGTGGCGGTCAGTTGGATTTTGAGTGGTATCCTCAAATTCCTTAGGGAATAATAAAAGATGTAATACAACCGTGTAGCATATTTGTGTAGTGTTATACACGACATTTTACATTGGATGATAATCTTTTTTTATAAAATTTTCATAAAGATGATGTTTGGTGCAATTAAGAGATAGTAGATATACTTATGTTGTGGATATGCTTAAGATTTTAGATGCATTCATATAATAGCCATGCTTATGTTGACAACTATATTGCTACTGCTGATTATAAGCATGATGCTAGATATCTCATGTTGATAGTTAGGTTTAGCATGCTATCCATGCCTTTGTTACTAGATATGCATATACTTCTAATCATGCTTATGCAGATAGTTGTGCTTATGTTGTTAGCTCTTCTTATGATGTTAATATGTTTGACCTATTAGACATGATAATGTTGTTAGATATGTTTATGTGGCTAGACTTATTCATAATGATAGAGATTCTAAGTTACTAGACTTGCTCATTATGTTAGATATGCATATGATATAGAATGGCTTATATTTTCAAAAAGATAAAGGGTGATAGTCTGGCTAATATGATAATTATTATCTGCTCATTTATGTATTCTGTCAATCATCCATGTTGTAAGGCCTCTAAAATTGCTTAAAGTGTTAAATAAGCTTAATTACCATAATTGAAAGTTTATAACCTTAATATAATCTGGTGATATGCTTTGGAATCATAAGACAAGCTTAATTTTCAAATTTGGTCCAATTTGGACATTATTTGATCAAGTTATGAAATTTTATGTACATTCTAGACTTTTTTGCAATTTACCCAATTGGGAGGCTTTCTTTGTATATTTTCACAAGAATTATGATCCTTATAATTTTCCTTGTCATTCTCGATATTTTGGTCTATGGGCCCCAAGTTTTCTTGGTTTAGAGGTGTTCCTCTTCAAGGACATTTTACGGGTTTTCCCCTTTATGGATAAGAATAAGAGTAATGCTAAAGATAAGGATAAGGGTCAAGATAAGGATAAGAATATGGGTATGGACAAAGGAGAGGACGTACAGGTGGCAAGTGATGGAGGTATTGCATGGACATAGAAGATATAGGCAATGGACACATGGAAAGCTCATGAGCACCTCATGCATGACCTCTTCCTTATCCATGAAGCTATATATACCCCTTCCTATCCCCAATTCGAAGTCAATGCTCACTCCCACTTTCCTCTAGCTTAGAGCACATAATATTCTCTATTTGGTTGCATAAAAAAGTGGTCTAAGGTAGAAGACAACATCTTTTTGGAAAAGAAAGTCTCCTAGAGCTCCATATAGCCCTACCTAGGGTTTCTAAGGTCATCTTCTAGGGTTTTTGACCAAGGCAAGTTGTTTTCTTCCTTCCTTATCCATTTTTCTTGATCTTCTCCTTCCTTACACATTCCTCCAGGTTGGAACTCTTCTGTTCCATGGTAAAAGTTGTTTTAGATCTCAATATCCAACCCTTGTTGCTTCTTCTTCTAGGGTTTTGAGTCCTTGTGAAGAAGAGTGCATGCTTGGCTGAGTTTAGAGTTTCCTCTTGGGTTTTCTACCTTCTTTGCTCGCGTTTCTTGCTGCTCGAAGTTTGTTCTTCTCAGTAGAGGTGAGTTTTGTAACCCTCTTTACTTATATTGGTTACTATAAGCATTTCAGCTCATGTTCTTGCTTAAAAATGGTGATTTAAGCATTAAGAAACTAAGCTTGTTTGGGATTTCAATTTTTATGGTGTTTCTTATTTTGTTCCTAGTTCTAGGTAAACCTGCAATCATGTACACATTCTTCCTAAGGAATTATATGACTTAGTTCAGGTTGGTATCACCACCTATTGTGCTAAGCACATATCAATCGAAGGTCCATATTAGGGTTTCTAGGTTATTTTCCCCTCTAAACATGTGACTCGATGGTGTCGTCTTCATGACAACCAAAGGAGCTAACCAAGGGTTATGAACGATTATGTGAATTGATAATCACACATTAGGTTAGTGTTAGGCACTCTTAGAATCTCAATGAGCAATGGTTTGATTCTTTAATGATGCTATCAATCAATGATGACATTAGCTTAATATCCAATGGTGTTAAATGAATATAGTGTTGATCTAACAGTCGATGTTGACTTAATGATCATAATTAATGGTGGATCAAGTCATCACCACATATGGTGAGTTAAGGATGGGATTGTAGATTCGAATAAACCTTAAACCAATGGCTCCTTTTTTCAATTGATCTAAAGGTTAGACCTATACTTCAATTGAAAACTTTGAACAATGAACCCGATCCAATGAATGATATTGGATGCTTCCACATCCAATGGATTAGAATGAGCCCATGATATTATAGGGGTGTCCCAGTGATGAGAATTCTATGGTAATATATCATTAATTTGTTGTTATACCTTTTCTCTCCTATAGTTATATTTGATAAATGACCCTAATAAGTGGGTGTGTAACTTCAATGTGATATAGTTTGTTATACCTAAACTTAATGTAACTAAATGATAGTGGTTGGTTATAATAAGACCTCTTGTATGATTAATGTAAAAATTAATTTCACTCTTCTATTGTTTAAACCACAATGTATTTCTATTTGAACATCATAGTGCCTTGACCATAATAATACCTATGGACATATAATTGCTAATGATCTTTTGAGCCTTTTTTAAGGTCTAGAATGATGAGGATGACCTTGCTATGAATAATGTGATGGCCTTAAATGACCGTTGGGCCTGTTGAGCCATGATTGATGTGAAATCATTTTCACATTCCAATCAGGGTTGAAACCCTGGAACTTGTGATAAGAAATGGATATCTTGAAATGATATGATGATAATTTGGTTCATTAAAATTCAATGGATGATAGCATATGTTAATATGATTGAGAATTATACTTCAAACATTTTATATCTTCTAAATTTTCAATGCTTATACACATAATAGAAATGAATTAGGGTTTGTATGTCTACTTGTATGATGCAACCTTAATTCACCCAATTGGCATTAATTAATCAATTGAAATTCTAATCATATAGTGCCCTATGCCATAGATCCATCTGAGTGTCAGAGCACATACTATTGGGTATATGGGGTGCTTGTCATCCTGAATCCAAGTGCATAGGGAGGATGACTATAGTCATACCTAGTCCTCTTTTTGAGAACGATTGCGGTCATGTCTCGATGATTATCTTGTGATAAAGGTTTTTCTCTGCATACCTTGGTCTCTAGCGCCATGACCTATACCAAGGTAGGCTAGTTGTTAACAAAACTATATGTCGCTATTTTGCAGTTAGACTGAGATGTCACTACAGTGTAGACTTGTACTGACCGAGTATGGAGAAGATCTTGGAGTCTGCCTTCCTTGATCTTATATGGAACTGATTGCGACCAAGTGGTGGTCAATTATGAAAAGCTACTAGAGGGGGGGTGAATAGAGTTTTTGAATTATTTTAACAATTTATTGAATTCAAACAACCACAATTGAAATTAGAAGAAAGAGACAGGTGTTTAGAGTGGTTCCAACTATAGCAAATACTATAGTTGTCAGTCCACTACCCGGTTGCTTACCCAACCGGGATTTGAAAGTATTTATTTTATTACCTCTCGAGGATTTATACAAAATACAATACTTTCCTTTACACCCTTTGAGTAGCCTTCACACTGAAGTAGGTGCACCAACTTTGAGGTAGCCTTCTATGAAGTAACTCCAAGCTCCCCCTTGAAGTAGCCTTCCTCTCTAGAAGTAACCTCCCGTTGCACCAGCCTTCTGAAGTAGCTCAAAGTCTCCTTCTTCGCCAAGAAGATCTTCACCCTCTCCAATCCGCAACCTCCAACCTAGGAGTAGCAAGGAGAGTACAAACAATGATAGGGAACAAGAAAGAAAATAGAAATTACAACTTATCCTTTATAGCCCAAGGCTTGATTTGTCTATATCAAGCGTATAGATCTCCTAACCAAGTATGTGAACTTGTGATTGCAGTGGGTAGGAGATACTAGCCTATAGGACACGAATTATGAGCTAAGGAATGGAATGGCCAATTGTCACAATGCTCAAATTGCTCACAAACAGATTGCACAAAGTATACTCAAAGGTTTCTCAAGTGTAGCAAGTGTAAACAAGTGAGTTTAGGTGTCCTATGGCTTGTCCTATTTATAGGAATGGCCTAAGGATGCTTAAGGATGTTCTAGACAACTTCTAGGGGTTTCTAAGTGCTTAACTAGCCGTTAGGTACAAAGTTGTTGCTTTAACAATGGCTAATTAATTAATTCTACAGTTGCTGTCAGAGACCATCTCGGTCGACAAATGGTCGACCGAGACACCTACTCGGTCGAACTTTTGTTGACCGACAGGCTCTCTGGAACAAGTGATTTGCAACGTCTTTCATCAACTGCCAACTAACTTGTCTGTTGTGTCTAACGGCTACTTTAGATCTTTCTCGGTCGAGAAGATTGTCGACCGAGAGTGTCTCGGTCGAGGAGTTTGTCGACCGAGATTGACCCTGTTTCAAGGTTTCAATTTAGGCACTAATTATGTGTGTAAGTGTGCATAAGTAATCCTATTTGAATGGGATGACTTGTCTAACTGTGGTGTTTAGCTAGGGAGAATCTAACGCTTGATTTACATGCAATTCTAAGTACTTGTACATTATATTTTTGTACAAGTTTTTACAATAGTGATTACATTGCATGAAATTATAAATATGTAAGCTTGTAGATTTTCCCTTGTTGCTTTGTCATCCTGCACACTCAAGTAGCTCGTTAGATTAATAAGAATGAAATGTTTGTCATAATCAAAACAAAGGGATTTATAGATGTCCATTTAGCCAACAATCTCCCCCTTTTTGAAGATGACAAACATTTCCAAAATATAAATAAAGGAAATATAAAACATATGAGTTTCATACCTTTAGATTACCTTTTGTAGCTTTTTCTCTTGTGTATAAAATGTGTGCTTATTATTCCCCATGAATTATGGAACATGAAATCCAGACCATTTGGGAATATAGCAACTTTCAATGTAAAGCCAAGAGTTTATTTATGAAACTCATTAATTGAGTTTTACATAATTACTAAATTTTAGTTTTATATTTATCTCTCCCCCTTTGTCATTTCAAAAAGATAACCGTTAAGAATAAAAACTCCCCCTTAATTAGATATCCCATCAAATCTAATGAAAAAGATGTCCATTTAAAAGCCAAAAATGTAAACAAGAGTTTTTGTTTAAGTAGCACAAATATCAAAGAAAACATCATCCAAAGTGGAAGCGGTTTTGTAAAAATATTAGCCAATTTTATCTTCAACATGATGAAGGCAAACATGATTGATTTGCAAATATATTCAGTTTTATTGCAAACTTGACAACAGAAACCTGCTCGGTCGATGATCTTTCGACCGATAGTGTTCTCGGTCGAACAGTTTCTCGACCGAGAATGTGTCTAGATTTGTTTCATAACTGTTTTAAGTAATTGTGTCATAGATCCTTGTCAATTTTGCCACAATTTTAAAGGTTGTATTTTTTATTTATTACTCCCCTTATTTTGTATGTTCTACAATGATGATCTTATAATCCATATTTTGAAGATGTCTCACATGCTCTTTATAAAAATATCCATTGGAATCAAGTAAAGATGGCCAATTTCATTAAAAGCATGTATTACAAGCATAGAAAGATAGACACATCATATAGAGATGACCCATTACAATTATTCAAAAGATATCATTACAATAACTCCAACACTTACTGGAAAGACTTAAGAATTACATCAATGTCAGGGTCTTTCCCAAGAAAAGGCTCAGTTCCATAATACTGGACCAAGGTTTGCCAATCTAGAGCACCTGTCTTAGTTAAAGAATATGCTTCCAATAATGTAGGAACTCGGTCAAATCGGAAATGAGCGGCAATATCTTGCAGTTGCATGGATGAAAACTGAGTGTGCGTAAGATCCACAGATGGTGGAGGTGGAGTTTGATAATAGTTGTACGAAGGATTGTATGGATTGAGCATGCCAGGATTTAAAGAATACAGATATTCATCAGGTTGGTTTGGTGAAAGGGTTTGCATTCTTTGGTTTATATAAGTCATGGCATGATGGTTATAGTCTAGTTGTTTGCTCAGGTGATATTGGGAGCCAGCAATATAAGTAAGAGTGTTTTGAATGGGATCATGTGATAGGTTAGTAGAAGGAGGGGGTGGTGGTATGTCTTGATGAGATGTTTCTCCTTCTACTCTAGCCCTTTTATGACCAAAATCAATTCCCATTTTTTCTACTGTATTCTTACTTATTTTTTGTGGTCTACGCTCCCATGTATATCCCATATCCTCAAGTTGGGTCTTAAGGAAATGTTGAGTAATTTGGCATACAAAATCGGCATATGGAGGATTGCCAGAAAACTCAAGCATGTTTTTAAGAATGATGCGGATAAAATTTGTGGGAATACGTTGGATAATGGCATATATAAGACACATACGAAAAACAGGAACTTCAGACTTATTGGCTCTAGGATGTATGTTTGTTGAAACAATAAGGTTTATAATCCTAGCAGCTGGTTTGAGATTTATAGCATAATATGTGCCTCTATCTTCGTGACAGGTTGTATTGGATTGAAAAATGGTCCTTTTGATGTCACTAAGACTAATGGTATGGTCATCTTGGAGAAATTGGTTAAGGGAGTTTCCAGAAGTAAGGTCAAGGGTGTCTTGATATTCATCTATGTCAATGTTTAGCATGTCAAGAATGTCCCCTTCAGTAAATCGGAAGCTATGCCCATTGACCATAGTATAGAAGAAGATGGTTTCATTTTCAGAGTGGGAAATGAGGTTTGCATAAAATTCATTCACTACCTTGATTGAATAGGAAGGAAAAGAAGGGTTGATGAATTCTTTTAACTTTTGTACTTCGAAAAGGTCCTCCAAGTCGATGATGTTGATGAAGTCCATAACTTCAACTGGTCGTCGTGGGAGATGAGCTTTGGAGGAAAGCCGTAGATATCGATCACCAGCATCTCCATCGACGAAGGCAATGTCGTTGATGATCGTCAGTGGTGGAGTAGCTTCCCGAGCTTCCCTTCCTTTCCTGTCGGCGACCTTCTTCTTCCCACGAGCAGATGATGAGGCCATTGTGTTGCTTGAAGGTGGAGAAGAAGCAAGGAAGGCTTGGGGATGAGGATGCTAAAGAGTTGCACAAAAATGCACTAGAGAGAGCCTATGGAAGCAAGAGTATGCAAGTGTGAGGAAGTGACCCGTCTTTGGTTCCTTTTATAACAATCCAACGACCTGGTCGGTCGACGATTCGTCGACCGAGCGTCCACAACGGTCATGTTGCAGACGCGCCACTCGGCTCCCCAACGGTCATATAACGGTCATAAACCGTCATAACGGTCAGTTTACAACGGTCATATCCAACGGCTATTTCTCGGTCGAACAATTGTCGACCGACATTGTCTCGATCGAACAGTTCTCGACCGAAAGTGTGTCTGATACTAAATCTGTCTAGATTCTGTCGGTCGAGAGAGAGGGGCTGACCGAAAGGTTTTCGGTCGAAGAGTTCGTCGACCGACAGACTTACTGAGTACGAATTTGAAGCTGATTTTTAATGTAAGTGATAGACTATATTTGTAGAGCACATATATAGATTTTCTAAGGGAGTAATATTGTGTTTATTATTGACAATATTGGGACAAGTTGTGATCATAAATTAATTATTCTTTTAATCATAAAAGGATATCCAAATAGTTATTATGTCAAACTTATTTTAGGTCGAATTTGACTACGACCATAGCGCCCCTTGGTCAAATTTTATTTTTGACCAAGAGGCAAATTTTGCAGATTTTCAGATTGAATATATTGAGTATAATATTTGCATAAAATTTAATTAAATGTCAAGTTGAAGCATAATACTTAATATGATTCTTAATTGAAGGCACAATTAATTATCTCGAATCTTCAAAGATACCAATTTATGGATTTTTATTTTTATGTGTTGCAAGCAATAACATATAACCAATAAATCGTTTTGCTTGCCTATATATTTTCATGAATCCATGCATACAATTATCATTATCTATGCGCACCCAATGATGAAAGCATGGTATAATGATAATAACAGCATACAATGATAATTTCATCATATGATTAGTATATGAATAGACCAGAAGATACTTGAACAATCATGTGAAAATAGGAATTTTCTTTTCATTTGACTAAGCATGATTTCAGTTTAAACTTTAAAACATCTAGGGAATAAACTAATATTAATTTCATTTACATTTGTAGAGATGATTTCCAAAAATATATCCAGTCATCAATCATAAGTAGATAGCAATTTCATCGGAAAAATAAATGCAGCAATTTTGTAGTAGACTGGAGAACAGTGATGTGCTCGGTCGACAATTGTTCGACCGATGGTCTTTCGGTCGACAATTTTTCGACCGACAAGATTCCTGGAACTGTTAATAAAACATATTTGTGTGAGTTAACTATTTATATATTTATTTGTAATCTCATTATGTTAAGTTGAGATAGACATAGAAGTATGCAACTAATGTCTCTGGTCATATCTCAACTTGATTCTGTTCATTTAGTTTGGAGGTTTTGGAACCCAAACTAACTCGACATCTTTTCTCTTATAAGGACATGAAAAAGAGTAATGTCCAAGACGTGAGCAATAATGGCAACATATAGAATCAACCTCAAGTCGTTTTCTATGGTTTTGTTCTAGGTTGTTCTTTGGTACAAATGTATTTGTTCCTTTAGGTACATATATAGATTGATGGGTTTGTGACCTTTTCCAACTAGGTTGATAGGACTTCCCTTTAGGCTTATAACCTAGTCCTCTTCTCCCAATTTGATGATAGGAATTATCTAAGATTTGATCAAGAATGCCATTATTATTTAAGTTACTGACTTTTTGTTGTAACTTGGCAATCTCTTCCATTCTCTTCTTAATATCTAGTTTTGCTTGATCTAGATTAGATGACAATAAATTTCTTTCTTTGACAATAGAATCATAATCTAGATGGTTGCACAAAATGGGTTGTTTTTGAAGATCATTCACTTGTCTTTGCAAATTATTCTTCTCTAAAGAAAGTAGATTACAATTTGCCTCTATAGATTTTATATTAATATCATGATCTTCAATGGTCTTTTTAAGATCTTCGTTTTCAGATGTAATAGCAAGAAGTTTAGCATGTAATTCATCATTTTCTTTATTTGACTTCTTTAATTTCTTCTTGCATTCAACATATTTAATATGTGTTTCTTCAAGGCTAGCAACTAGTTCTTATTTAGATAAATCAAAAAGACTTACCTCTTCTTCTTCTTCCTCGCTAGTTGTAGCAATGAGACAATCTCTGTTCTCATCTTCCTTCTTAGATCTCCATGGGCATCCAGTTGTTGGGTGGCTTGTACCTAAGCACCAATTGCAATATGTTGTAGCTTTGTCCAAGCAGCACCTTTTGTTGTGATTGTAATCACCACTACCCTCCATTCTTCAAGACCTTGTTAGGGTTCCTTGAAGCCTGCTCTGATACCAATTGAAAAACTACTAGAGGGGGGGTGAATAGAGTTTTTGAATTATTTTAACAATTTATTGAATTCAAACAACCACAATTGAAATTAGAAGAAAGAGACAGGTGTTTAGAGTGGTTCCAACTATAGCAAATACTATAGTTGTCAGTCCACTACCCGGTTGCTTACCCAACCGGGATTTGAAAGTATTTATTTTATTACCTCTCGAGGATTTATACAAAATACAATACTTTCCTTTACACCCTTTGAGCAGCCTTCACCCTAAAGTAGGTGCACCAACTTTGAGTTAGCCTTCTATGAAGTAACTCCAAGCTCCCCCTTGAAGTAGCCTTCCTCTCTAGAAGTAACCTCCCGTTGCACCAGCCTTCTGAAGTAGCTCAAAGTCTCCTTCTTCGCCAAGAAGATCTTCACCCTCTCCAATCCGCAACCTCCAACCTAGGAGTAGCAAGGAGAGTACAAACAATGATAGGGAACAAGAAAGAAAATAGAAATTACAACTTATCCTTTATAGCCCAAGGCTTGATTTGCCTATATCAAGCGTATATATCTCCTAACCAAGTATGTGAACTTGTGATTGCAGTGGGTAGGAGATACTAGCCTATAGGACATGAATTATGAGCTAAGGAATGGAATGGCCAATTGTCACAATGCTCAAATTGCTCACAAACAGATTGCACAAAGTATACTCAAAGGTTTCTCAAGTGTAGCAAGTGTAAACAAGTGAGTTTAGGTGTCCTATGGCTTGTCCTATTTATAGGAATGGCCTAAGGATGCTTAAGAACGTTCTAGACAACTTCTAGGGGTTTCTAAGTGCTTAACTAGCCGTTAGGTACAAAGTTGTTTCTTTAACAACGACTAATTAATTAATTCTACAGTTGCTGTCAGAGACCATCTCGGTCGACAAATGGTCGACCGAGACACCTACTCGGTCGAACTTTTGTCGACCGACAGGCTCTTTGGAACAAGTGGTTTGCAACATCTTTCATCAACTGCCAACGAACTTGTCTGTTGTGTCTAACGGCTACTTTGGATCTTTCTCGGTCGAGATGATTGTCGACCGAGAGTGTCTCGGTCGAGGAGTTTGTCGACCGAGATTGACCCTGTTTCAAGGTTTCAATTTAGGCACTAATTATGTGTGTAAGTGTGCATAAGTAATCCTATTTGAATGGGATGACTTGTCTAACTGTGGTGTTTAGCTAGGGAGAATCTAACACTTGATTTACATGCAATTCTAAGTACTTGTACATTATATTTTTGTACAAGTTTTTACAATAGTGATTACATTGCATGAAATTATAAATATGTAAGCTTGTAGATTTTCCCTTGTTGCTTTGTCATCCTGCACACTCAAGTAGCTCGTTATATTAATAAGAATGAAATGTTTGTCATAATCAAAACAAAGGGATTTATAGATGTCCATTTAGCCAACAAGTTGGACTTTGAGTAGTATGACTCAAACTCCACAGGGCATAATAAAAAGATGTATTATAAGCTATATAGTATATTTGCTAAGGTAAAATACGTCTCACATTGGTTGAATAGCTCTTGTCTTACCTTTATACTATAGAATTCTTATATGATATAGACTTATGAAATTTGAGTAATTCAACTTGATACCAAATACTATTTGTTTAACTACTTAGTATGTTAAAATTGTTCAACCTACTCATATTGCTTATTCAATACCCTAAATACTCAACTTATTTACTATTAATTAATATGTTGTAATCAATGTTTGTTGGAGAGAGTTATATCTCTTGTTAGGACTGGGTCTCACCCGTGGGTCACCACATCGTTTTAGGTTATCACGGGAAACAAGGTCAAGGTCGTGTAGTGGATGAGAACTAGCCTGGTGATCAATAGATTCAGAAGGTTGATCAACTTGTAGATGTTAGTAGTAGAGTCCTAGTGTCATCCCTGTACTCTTAGGTCCGGGTATGGGATGTGTTTTCTAGATGATATACTCGTATCGACATGATATTTTGGTAGTATGCCAATGTTTGTAAATATGTGGCATGTACATGTGAAATATCTTTATATGCAGGATATGACTGAGGTCTTTAGACCCATATGTGCATAGTTCTTATAGTATATGAGAACGGAATGATGGATCTTTATGTAAATGTTCTAGAGTTTTTTTACATTGTTAGAATTGGTTTAAATTATTCTGCATTTTTTACTATTTGATTAATTAGTAATTATTCATGTTTGAGTAGTCTCATTTAGCGTGACGAGGTGTCACAGTTAATTTGGTATCAGAGCTCTAGGTTAACCAAGTCTATAGGGACATAGGACTTAGTTTTGAGTCTATTCTTATGTATCCAACATATTTGATCATAGTTTATGCTTATGCAGATATGTATGGAGGACGTGAAGAACACGTTGAGAGTAGCTATGTTGCACCAGGAGGAGGTGTTGGGAGGAAGGCATGTGATGAGAGAGTTCCAGAAGTAGGGCTAGAGAAGCCCGCAATGCCTCTGCTAGACCAAACAATGATGGCCAATCCTGGGTTTCTGTCTATGTTTAGACAAATGATGGCCACAATTACACATATAGTAGACAGAGCGCCATCACCTCAAGCTAGGGAAATCGTCCCGAATATGCAATCCCAAGTTGTAGGGAAGACGTTTGAACGTCTTAGACGTGTTTGGGTGATTGAATATGCTGGTAATTCTGATCCAGCAAACGCTGACATGTGGTTGACAAAGCTGGAAAAGGCATTCAAAATCATGAAAATCCATGAAGAAGACAAAGTTAAGCATGCGGCATACTTGTTGAAGGGTAGCACTGGCCACTGGTGGGCATTAGAAGAGGAGAAAAGGCAAGGAATTGTGATAGGATGGGAGGAGTTTTGAAGGGAATTTGTTAGTCGATACTTTCTAGAAACCTATTTAGATGAGAAGATATCTTAGTTCAAGAAGATTTGTTAGGGGGCTATGACTATTACTGAGTATGAGTCAAAGTTTATGGAGCTTTTGAGGTTCTGCCCGCACATGGTAGCCACTGACAAAGAAAGGATTTGTAGGTTCGAAAAAGGCCTAAGTATTGAGTTGACTACAACGTTATCAACCCTAGAAAATAGGGAGAGATTTTCCACCTTTGTGGAATCCGTAAGGAAGATTGAGAGGTCTGCCATAGAAAAGCATGAAGGTATTGCTAAGAAGCGACCAATTCAATTCCAAGGACAATCATCTGGAGGCTTCAAGAAGACAAGGTTTACTCCAATAGAGTCACAACTAAGGTTGACTTTTACTGAGAAGAGGTCATTCACTCCATCCCAATGGACCCCAAGTAGGGGTACAAGTCATAGTTTTCCACCTACTGGAGCTCACATCATGTCATCAGTTTCAATGACAGGGCCATCTAGGCCATGGTATGAAAGTAAGACATGTCATAAGTGTGGACAAGTGGGAAACACAAAGTCGTATTTCCATGTGAAAAATGAGGAGGTGACTCAGCAACCAAGATAGTGTCAACAAAGTTCACAAAAGCAACAATTTAGCATTGGTAGTAGAAGAGGACGCGGTCAAGCATCACAGGCAGGATCCTTTGGACATTCTAGTAGAGGACATGGACGACAGCCAGCAATGGCAAGGTTCTATGTTATGAGCCAACCAGAAGTAGTAGTCAACCCACATGTTGTGACAGGTCAAATGGAGTTATTTCATTCAGATTTGTCTGCTTCTTGTTTCATATTTTTGCTAGTAGATCTAGGTGCAACACACTCTTTTATCATCAGAGAGGTGATAGATGGTTGTTTTCTACCTGTTAGTCATAGATCTGATAGCCTGGGACTAGAGACTCCATTGGTTGGTTCCACCGAGTAGTAGGAAGTGTGCTCTTCTTGTGTTCTTTCCTTTTCTAGACATAACAATCAAGTGGATCATTTGCCACTTGACATGAATGCTTTTAATGTGACTCTAGGGATGGATACCTTGGAAAAGTGTAAGGTAACATTGGACTATAGCACTAAGGTAGAAACATTCTATAATGGAGAGGTACAGTGGGTTTTCCAAGGTGATAGGAAGATTCTTCCTACCTGTTTGATGCCATCTATGACAACAAAGTGATTAATGAAACAAGGATATGATGCTTTCTTAGCCCATGTTGTGAATAGTGAGGCGAGAGGTCCTAGTATCCAGGAGGTACCAGTGGTAAGGGAGTTTGAAGATGTTTTTCCTGATAATTTTCCTTGAGTTCCCCCTCCTAGAGAGATTGACTTTGAGATCAATCTTGCTTCTGGTACACAACCCATAGCACAGTCACCATATAGAATGGTGCCAGTAGAGATGCAGGAGTTAAAGAACAGTTACAAGAACTATTAGAGAAGTGTTATATCCCCAATTCTTGAGTTCATCGGGTGAGAAATGTAATTTCTCACATTAATGATATTTGGAAAATTAATGATATAATCTGTTTTGAATAAATGGATTTCTATTACAATAGCCTTGTTGATTGTGTTGTGGGCTTTATGGGCAATTGGGCCCAATAATAAGGAAATTCAATTAATTAATGAATTATTGAGAATTTGAAATAAGAAAGGTGTAGAAACCTCTAGAAGGCAATGGAATATAATCCAAAGGTCAATTTCATGTCTCTTGGGTTCCTTGGGTTCCAAGGAGTCAAAAGTTGCAAAGGAAATGCAATAAGAAAAGAAAAGATAAATTAAGTATTTATTTATTAAGAAAGAAATTGAAAACAATGATAAATGTGGGAAATAAGTGGAAGGAGGTATAATTGAGTTATCCTTGGTGGAATTTCATATCCCAAGAATTCCTAATGTTAAAAGGAATACCAATGAGTAAAATAAGAGAGAAATAAAGAGAATTCCTCAACAAGAGATATTCTAATGAAGAAATAAAAAGATAACGAGAATATGTGAAATAAACACAAATAAAAAGATAAAAGCAAGAAGATATTTCTCCAATGTGGAAATCCATGCCTTTAGGATTCCTTGAGGTCTAATGAATCTAAGATGATAAGATAATGACAAAAGGAAGAGGAAATATCAATTAAATAACGGCTCTGACCTTTTGGTCTCCCTTGATTGGGGGATACTGGGAGGCGGGGTCGTTATAAGAAGGGTTTTATCAGGTCAAGCACTTCCCCTTGGGGTGCTCCCGTGTTTTTTGTCAAGAAGAAAGATGGTTCCATGAGGTTGTGTATAGACTATCGCCAGTTAAATAAAGTGACGATAAAGAATAAGTATCCTTTTCCAAGGATTGATGATCTTTTTGATCAATTGAGAGGTATCACTGTGTATTCAAAGATAGACCTCAAGTCAGGTTACCATCAGTTGAAGATTAAGGCAGATGACATACCTAAGTCAGTGTTTAGGACTAGGTATGGTCATTATGAGTTCATTGGTCTAACCAATGCACCTACAGCTTTTATGGATCTGATAAATAGGGTGCTTAGACCTTAACTTGATTAGTGTGTGGGTGTGTTCATAGATGATATCCTGATATACTCCAAGGATAGTCAGCAACATGAGCAACATCTTCGCCAGACATTGACTTTGTTGAGGAAGCATCAACTATATTCTAAGTTCAGCAAGTGTGAATTCTTGTTATCTAAAGTGTCTTTTTTGGGCCATGTTATATCTGTAAAAGACATTTGTGTTGATCCCAAGAAAGTAGAATATGTACTAGAATGGGAACAACCAAAGACACCGACAGAGATTTGTAGTTTCCTAGGTCTGGCAGGTTACTACAAGAGGTTCATCAAGGACATTAGTTCTATAACGTTACCCCTAACTAGGTTAACCAGGAAGGATGTTACTTTTTCTTGGAGTGACAAGTGTCAATGTTCTTTCCAGCTGTTGAAAGAAAAGTTGACTAGTGCACCAATGTTAGTACTTCTAGAGCAAGGGAAAGGTTGTATTGTCTTTTGAGATGCTTCAAAGAATGGGTTGGGATGCGTGCTGATGTAGGATAAAAATGTGATTTCTTTTGCTTCGTGACAACTTAAGAAACACGAGGAGAATTATCCAACACATGATCTGGAGCTTGCAGTGGTGGTCCATTCCTTAAAGATCTAGAGACACTATCTTTATGGAGAAAACTGCCATATCTTTACTGACCACAAGAATCTACATTATATCTTATCAAAACAAGAGTTGAATATGAGGCAAAGGAGATGGATGGAGATAATTAAGGATTATGATTGCATAATAGACTACCATCCAGGGAAGGCGAATGTGGTAGTTGATGCTTTGAGTAGGAAGTTGGCATCATCCTCATCTACAAATAATGGACAAATGTATTCCTTAGTTTGGCACAAGAGGGATACGCTACTGTCTCTTTGCCAGATGAATGTATAGTTGGAAGTTTCCTTGTTGGCATGTCTATTGGAAAAGTTACAAATCAAACCTACCTTAAGACAATAGATCTGTGATGCACAACAAAATGATACTATGATACATAATATCTAATGAGGAATTGGTAGTTAAAAGTATGATGGCTTTTATGAGGTAGATGACGGTACAATTTGTTTCCATAATAGGATAGTAGTTCCTAATACTGAGGGGTTGAGGAATATGGTACTTGAGGAGGCTCACTCCTCAATGTATGCAATGCATCCTGGAAGTACCAAGATGTACCGGAACTTGAAGGACTTGTATTAGTGGCCACATCCAAACCATGATTTGGCAGAGTTCATTGCTAGATGTTATGTTTGTCAATAGGTGAATGTTGAGCACTAGAAACCTATGGGAACATTACAACCCTCGCCAATACCATAGTGGAAATGGGATCATATTACCATGGACTTTGTGGTTGGTCTTTCTAGGACAACCAAGGGTCATGATTCCATATGGGTGGTAGTGGATAGATTGACTAAGTCAGCTCACTTTCTACCAGTCAAGATGACATTTACCGTAGATAAGTTGGCACAAGTATATGTTGATGATATAGTCCATCTACATGGCATTCCCATGACTATTGTTTCTGACAGAGGTCCACAATTCACAAGTTATTTTTGGGAACGTCTACATTCAGCAATGGGAACATAGCTAAGGTTCAACACAACTTTCCATCTGCAAATAGATGGCTAGTCTGAAAGGACTATTCAGACCTTAAAGGATCTCTTGAGGGCATGTGTCTTGTAGTTTCTGGGTAGTTGGGATATACATCTCAGTTTGATAGAGTTTGCTTATAACAATAGCTACTAGAGACGCATAGTATGTCTCCTTATGAGGATCTATATGGAAGACGTTATTGGTATCCTCTTTGATGGTATGAGATCGGTGAATATCAACTTTTGGGCCCTCAACTAGTACAACAGAATATAGAAAAAAGATTAAAGTGATACAACAACAGTTGAAGGCGGCCCAGGATAGGAAGAAATCTTATGCAAATAACTGACATAGACCAATTGAGTTCCAAGTGGAAGACAGAGTATATATCAAAGTCTCTCCTTGAAAAGGTGTGCTAAGGTTTGGAAAGAAGGGTAAGTTGGCTCCTAGATTTATGGGACCATACCCTATCTTAGCCTGTGTTGGAAAAGTGCCATACAAGTTGGAGTTACCACCAGATCTACACAGGTTACATAATGTTTTTCACATCTACATGCTAAGTAAATGCCATCCAGATACAGAGAAAACTATCCAACCAGTAGAGGTTGAGTTAGATGAGGATATCTCTTATGTTGAAGGTCCAGTGTTGATCCTAGATAGGAAAGTGAAGAAGTTGAAGAAGAAAGATATAGTGTTAGTAAAGGTTTTGTGGAATCATCTTGTCCTAGAGGAAGCTACATGGGAGCTAGAGAATGAGATTCATAGAAAGTACCCATCTCTCTTTGAATAGGATTTCAGAGCAAAATCCCTGTTTGGGGTTTATAGTTGTAAGGTCCCTGAACTTGCTTAAAGTGTTGAACAAGCTTAATTACCACAATTGAAAGTTTATAACCTTAATATAATCTGGTGATATGCTTTGGAATCATAATACAAGCTTAAGTTTCAAATTTGGTCCAATTTGGAAATTGTTTGAGCAAGTTATAAAATTTTATGTACATTCTGGACTTTTTTGCAATTTACCCAATTGGGAGGTTTTTGTGTATATTTTCACAAGAATTACGATCCTTATAATTTTCCTTGTCATTCTCAAGATTTTGGGGTATCAGATCCTAGTTTCTTCGTTTAGAGGTGTTTCTCTTCAAGGACATTTTAGGGGTTTTTGCCTTTATGGATCAGGATAAGAGTAATGGTAAATATAAGGATAAGGATAAGGATAAGGGTCAAGATAAAGATAAGGGTATGGAAAAAGGGTAGGAAGTGTAGGTAGAAAGTGAGTGAGGTGTTGCATGTACATAGAAGCTCTAGGCAATGGACACATGGAAAGCTCATGAGCACCTCATGCTTGACCTCTTCCTTATCCATGAAGCTATATATACCCCTTCATATCCCCAATTCAAAGTCATTGCTCTCTCCCTCTTTCCTCTAGCTTAGAGCATGGACCTTTCTATGTTTGGTTGCATAACAAAGTGGTCTATGGTAGAAGACAACCTCGTTTTGGAAAAGAAAGTCTCCTAGAGCTCCATCTAGCCCTACCTAGAGTTTCTAAGGTCATCTTCTAGGGTTTTTGACCAAGGCAAATTGTTTTCTTCTTTCCTTCTCCATTTTTCTTGATCTCCTCCTTCCATATCCATTCCTATAGGTTGGAACTCAACTATTCCATGGTAAAAGTTGCTTTAGAGCTCAATGTCTAACCCTTGTTGCTTCTTCTTCTAGGGTTTTGAGTCCTTATGAAGAAGAGTGCATGTTTGGCCGAGTTCAGAGCCTCCTCTTGGGTTTTCTACCTTCTTGGATCGAGTTTCTTGCTGCTTGAAGTTTATTCTTCTCATTAGAGGTGATTTTTAGAACCCTCTTTACTTATATTGGTTACTATAAGCTTTTCAGATCATGTACTTGCTTAAAAATGGTGATTTAAGCATTAAGAAACTCTTCTTGTTTGGGATTTTGATTTTTATGGTGTTTCTTATTTTGTTCCAAGTTCTAGATAAACATGTAATCATGTACACATGCTTCCTAAGGAAGTATATGACTTAGTTTAGGTTGGTATCACCACCTATGGTGCTAAGCACCTATAAATCAAAGGTCCATATTAGGGTTTTTAGGTTATTTTCCCCTCTGAACATGTGACTCGATGGTGTCGTCTTCATGACAACCAAAGGAGCTAACCAAGGGCTATGAACAATGATTTGAATTTATAGTCACACATTATGTCAGTGTTAGGCACTCTTTGAATCTCACTGAGCAATGGTTTGATTCTATAATGATTTTATCAATCAATGATGACATTAGCTTAATATCTGATGGTGTTATATGAATATAGTGTTGATCTAACAATCAATGTTGACATAATGATCAAAACTAATGGTGGATCAAATCATCACCACATATGGTGAGTTAAGGATGGGATTGTAGATTTGACTAAACCTTAAACCAATGGCTCCTTGGTTCAATTGATCTAATGGTTAGGCTTATACTTCAATTGAGAACTTTGAACAATGAACCTGATCCAATGAATGATATTGGATGCTTCAACATTTAATGGATTAGAATGATCCCCATTATATTATAGGAGTGTCCTAGTGATGAGAATTCA
This sequence comes from Alisma plantago-aquatica, assembly GCA_963693085.1. NCBI lineage: Eukaryota > Viridiplantae > Streptophyta > Magnoliopsida > Alismatales > Alismataceae > Alisma > Alisma plantago-aquatica. The sequence continues at coordinate 1,002,468,784 of OY856411.1, read as the reverse complement.
TGGTAATATATCATTAATTTTTTGTTATACCTTTGCTCTCCTATAGTTATATTTGATAAATGACCCTAATAAGTGGGTGTGTAACTTCAATGTGATATAGTTTGTTATACCTAAACTTAATGTAACTAAATGATAGTGATTGGTTATAATAAGCCATCTTCCATGATTAATGTAAAAATGAATTACACTCTTCTAGTGTGTAAACCACAACATAGTGTTATTTGAACATCATAGTGCCTTGACCATAATAATACCTATCGATACATAATTGCTTATGATTTTTGAGCCTTGTTTAAGGCATTGAATGATGAGGATGACCTTGCTATCAATAATGTGATGGCCTTAAATGACCTTTTGGCATGGTGAGCCCTGATTGAGGTGAAATCATTTTCACGTTTCAAGAAGGGTTGAAACACGAGAACTAGTGATAAGAAATGGATATCATGAAATGATATGACGATAATGTGGTTCATTACAATGCAATGGATGATAGAATATGTTAATATGATTGCGATTTATACTTCAAACCTTTTATATCATCTAAATTTGCAATGCTTATACACTTGACAAAAATGAATTAGGGTTTGTATGTCCAATTGTATGGTGAAGCCTTAATTCACCCAGTTGGCAATAATTAATCAAGTGAAATTATAATCATGTAGTGCCATGTGTCATAGATCCATCTAAGTGTCAGAACTTGCCAGATGGTGAAACAAGTATTTCTAAGGGAAACTTGGAGCACATACAATTGAGTATGTGGGGTGCTTGTCATCCTGAATCCAAGTGCATAGCGAGGACGACTATGGTCATACCTAGCCCACTTTTTGAGAATGTTTGCGATCGTGTCTTGATGATTATCATGTGATAAAGGTTTTTCTTTGAATACCTTGGTCTCTAGATCCATGACCTATACCAAGGTGGGCTAGTTGTTTACATGACTATATGTTGTTGTTTTGCAGTTAGACTGAGATGCCATTGCAGTTCAGACTCGTAATGATTGAGTATGGAGAAGGTCTTGGAGTCCGACTCTTCCTTGATCTTATATGGAACTAATTGCGACCATGCGGTGGTCAGTTGGACTTTGAGTGGTATGACTCAAACTCCCCAGGGCATAATAAAAGATGTATTATAAGTTGTGTAGTACATTTTCTAAGGTTAAATATGTATCACATTGGTTGAATTGATCTTGTCTTACCTTTATACTATAGAGTTCTTATACGATGTAGACTTATGAAATTTGAGTAATTCAACTTGATACTAAAGCTTATTTGTTTAACTGCTTAGTATGCTTAAACTATTCAACCTGCTCATATTTCTTATTCAATACCCTAACTGCTCAACTTATTTACTGTTAATTAATATGTTGTAATCAATATATGTTGGAGAGAGTTATATCTCTCACAGGGACTGGGTCTTACCTGTGGGTCACTACATCTTTTTAGGTTTTTGTGGGCAATGAGGTCAAGGTTGTACGGTGGAAGAGAACCATCATGATGATCAATAGATTTAGAAGGTTTATCAATTTGCAGATGTTAGTAGTCGAATCCTAGTTTTGTCCATGTATTCTCAGGTTCGAGTATGGGATGTGTTTTCTAGATGTTATACTCATATTGACACAAGATTTTGGTAATATGCCAATGTTTGTAAATATATGGCATGTACATGTGAAATATCTTTATATGTAGGACATGATTGAGGTCTTTGGACCCATATGTGAATAATTCTTACAGTATATGAGAACAGAATGATGTAACTTTATATAAATGTTGTAGAGTTTATTTACATTGTTAGAATTAGTTTTAATTTTTCCGCATTTTTTACTATGTGATTAATTAGTAATTGTTCATGTTTTGTGTTTTGACTAATCTCGTTTAGCGTGATGAGGTGTCACACCTACTATTGAGCCTATTTGTTATATCTGATTAAACTGCTTAAAGTGTTTAATTACTTAAAATGTTGTGATCAATAAGTGTTGTTGAATGGTTATATCTCTGGTTGGGACATGGGTCTCACCCTTGTGGTTCGTCACATCTTTTTAGGTAATCGACAGTGATGGTAACAAAATCATGTAAGTAAATAGGATCTATAGTAATGAATCTTTAAGAAAATTGATTAGATGTCTAGTGTTTCCTAGAGTTGCCCATGTACTCTCAGGTCTGGGCAGGAAAATTTTGTATATGGTGTTACAAATAAATCAAACTTTTGTTAGTATGTTAATTCTTATTTGTCTGGCATATATGAATATTGTTATCCTGTGTATATATGTTGTGGATAAGGAGATAGAACAATTTGTATCAAATTCTTGACATAATATGCATACAAGAAAGATGTTTGTAACAACTGGTCCCACTGCCCAAGGCACTAGTAGAGTTTTAGGAATGACGACTGTCCCCATAGACCACCACTAGCCTTAACTGCGTGCTTTGTCCTCACTCACGTGCATGCCAGGATCAACTTCCCGACAAGTCACCCATCCCAGTACTACTCCAAGCTGAGCATGCTTAACTATGGAGTTCTTTGGTGATGGGCTCCTGGAAAAGGAGGTGCACCTTGGTGATATGGGTAGTCCAATCATTCCTTTTAAGATCATGTTATTCGATGCCTCAAATCCTGGGATGTTATAATCTCCCCCACTTAGACTCTTTATGTCCTCGTCAAGGCTCAACTATATGGCCTCATAATCTAACCCCATTTTAGTGCAGACCCACAATTTCCCATGGACACCCAGCTCCCGATCATAGAATACCAGCGCAAGGGTGGCTACGTAAACCATGGACAACCCTTTCCTGCATGCCTGGACCGCACGACTCAAGACTGGCATGCCACATGCCCTTGTGGGCCCCACCTACTGGAGGGGAATTGGCTCTGATACCATTTGTAACAATTGGGCCCACTGCCTAAGGCACTAGTAGAGTTTCAGGAATGACGACTGTCCCCACAGACCACCACTAGCCTTAACTGCGTGCTTTGTCCTCACTCACGTGAATGCCAAGATCAACTTCCCGACAGGTCACCCATCCCAATACTACTCCAAGCTGAGGATGCTTAACTAAGGAGTTCTTTAGTGATGGGCTCCCGGAAAAGGAGGTGCACCTTGGTGATATGGGTAGTCCAATCATTCCTTTTAAGATCATGTTATCTGAGGCCTCAAATCGTGGGATGTTACAATGTTGGGATCTTATTTAAATGTTTCTGAGCGGGTGTTGATGTTGAAATCAGTTTTAATTTACCCATATTTTTGGGTATGTGATTAATTAGTGATTGATTGTGTTTTATGTTTTGAGTAATCTCGTTTAGTGTAATGGGTTCTCACAAGTTGGTATCAAAGCTTTAGGTTCACTGAGTTTATAGGGACACCAGGCTTAGGACTAGGATGATGTCAAAATTAGGAATATGACATAAAAATATGGTGCATACTGCCTAATCTTTGTATTTGGGTGCCCTGGCCAAGTATTCAATTATTGAAGAAAGGTAAGTGTGGAACTCTTTGATTGTTATCTTTCTGATTACTCTGATCAAGTAGTCATTTTGAGACAATATAAAGAGCATAATGAATAAGAAATCATGGTGTGAATATCTCAATCCTATCTTGAATAAGATGAGAAATGCATCATAATCTATCAAAACTTGAAAGTTGGGTATCTAAAGAGAAAGCCACAACACCTTCAAATCTAAATCTGAATACAAATAAGCATAAGAGGTGTTCTTGAAGATGTGATTCAAGAAGATAATAAAGTAAAAGACAGATAAGTCTATACTTATAAAGTGATTCAAGGTATGAAATCCACATAAGATGGAGAGAACTCCAATGATAAGTATAAAATGAAAAGATGAATGGGAACAATGACAAAGGAATAAGGTGGAACCTGAATTAATCTCAGACCAACCTATGTGTGTATGAAAGGGTTAATGTAAAATCAGCATGGCATGTGAAAGAAATTAAGGGAGATAATCCTTGTTTAATGAAGAAAATTTGGAATATGAGGACTTACCTCTGGATAAGTGGTTGAAAGAAGTAATAAAATAAGAGAACATACCCTAGTTGGATAAATAGTCATCAAGGAAGGATTAATGAGATATATTAGTCATGACGATTCCTATGCTAATGAAAAGGGTAAAATGACACATAAGAAGTTGTAATTTGCATAATGAAAATAGAATTGGTTACCTTTTTGCTAGTGACCCTTGAACAATGTTGTTATGATCTGGGAAGTGTGTTTCCCTTTGTGTATTTCTTTTCTAGGGCACAACTTTCAAGTGGATCATTGCCACTTTGTATGTGTGTATTCATTGTAAAAATGAGGGTGGATAGTTTATTATAGCATAAGGTTGTTTGGACTATGGTTCCAAGATCATAAATTTTGTGATGAGTTTGCTTTTGAGCCTTCCAATAACTTGGAAGGCTCCTCTTATATGTCTTGATATTTGTTATGTTGGTAAAAGTGGATGAGATAAGGATGTGAGTTCCTTATAGCACATAAGGTGGATACCAAGGTAATGAATCCTAGTATCCAAGATGTATCAAAAGTATGGGAAGTATGTGAAGGTTGGAGATGTTTATTAAAAGAACATTCTAAGTATTCCTCTCCCTTGGAGAGGGAGAGAGAGTTGATGATGACCCTCTAAATGTTGTTTGGAAGGAAAAACAAAAGTGACTCTATAATTTTGTGTATGGTTTAGTGATAGCTGGGAAAAACTACTATCAAGGATAGATGGTTTTCTGGTCAATAGATATGTGATACTGAGCACCTTTAAAATAAACCTATGATCAAATATCAATGCATAAGATTTAGATTGGATGACATAATTCACATGACCATGATGAGTATAGGGTTACGTCCTTTAGACTAAATGATGTACAAATAGAATTAATGAATAGGAGGAAAAGAGTGTTCCAATTATGTCATACAAGTTGTAGCAAGCTTTGAATGATGACATCTCAAGGTATTTTAGAGATGGTCAATAAAATGGTCAACATCTTTGCTAAACCTTAAGAATTTTGAAGTAGTTGTACTTATGTGTGACAAGTTCAACAAGAGTGAGTTGGGGGTTAACTACTGTACCCTCTTAGAGTTATGGTACATCTACTAAGTGGGTTGAGTGAATCCTACTAAGATGAAGACAATGTCATTTCTCCACCCCTAACAAGGTCAATAAGGAAGTTATATTTGTTAAATGTTACAGACAAGTGTATGATTCTTCAACCAAAAATATGGTTAGTCCACCACTGAGATGATTGGAGAATCCTCTAAAAAAATATTCCTCATAGTTCTTGAAAATTTGGGGATTCCTACGTGGTTGATTGATTCATTAATTACAACAACTATTAAAGGATCATTGATATGAAACCTTGTAAAGTTACATATGATAAGAGATACATAATGTTCTATGTTTGATAAGAACCAGCGAGTATGACTTTTGAGTAATTTTTTGATACAATAGATATAATTTCAGGATGATAGATGGAATTTAAAGTTGAAAGTTACTATTAGATTTGTACATTTGGCACAACAAGTTTCTATGTTCCATATTTGCAATATTATGCAGGGGTTTTTGTGCTGACCCAAGATAAGATATGTATGAATTGAAAGAGAATAACATGACTTCTATAAGAGTGATGTGACATTACCATAATATGAAAGTAACCATGTGTAATATTGAGTATGGCGTGCATGAGAAGGGTCCATCTATGTGTACCTTGGATATCGGGGTCAAAATCCCTATTAGGGATTTATGGTTGTGAGACCCCTAACCTTACTTAAAGTAGTGAACAAGCTTAATTATCATAATTGAATTCTTATAACTCTAATCTAACCTTTTTATATGCATTTAAATCATAATATAAGCTTAAGTTTCAAATTTGGTCCAATTTGGACACCATTTGAGCAAGTTATGCAATTTTATGCACATTTTGAACTTTTCTGCAATTTACCAAATTGAGAGGTTTTCCTTGCAATTTATCACTTTCATTATGTTCCTTGAATATTCTCTCATCATTCTTGAGCTTTTTTGTCCATGGGTAACCTATTTAATCCATGGTTTGAAGGTGTTTTCTCCAAGGGTATTTTAGGGTTTACCCCTTCACGGATGAGCTACCTTTAGTAGCTATCAACTAATGAATTGTTTGATTGGCTTGTAAATTGGACAAAGGAAATCTAATAAGTTCTATATGTATGGTGGAGGATCTTCTTGTGTGTGTCCTTGTATATTATTAATAGTTTAAGGCCATAGACACATGGGGAAGCTACTTTTACACCTCATGCATGCTTCCATCCTTATCCATGGGCCATATTTACTTCTTCCTTGCCCAAGTATGATACTTTGCTTGATTTATCTTTCTTCTAACCTGTAGCAATAACTCCGCTCTGTGTTTCTGCAGAACCAAATGCTCTAAGGTAGAATACAACCTCTTTTTGGAGAAGGTCTCCTAGAGCTCCATCTAGCCCTACCTACGGTTTCCAAGGTCATCTTCTAGGGATTTCGACCAAGGCAAGTTGTTTTCTTCATTCCTTCTCCATTTCTATTTCTCTTCTCCTTACTTAGACATTCCTCCAGGTCAGAAATTTGTTGTTCCATGGTAGAAATTGCTCTAAAGCTCTAAAACCCTACCTTTCTTTCTCCTTATGCTTAGGGTTTGCTCATTTGATGAAGAAAGGTGCTGGATGGACAAGTTCACAGCTTATGCTTGGATTTCCTACCTTACCTGTTTGTGTTTTCTTCTGTTTGGGAGTTTATCTTCTACTTAGAGGCAAGTTTTATAACTTTATCCACATTTATTTCTTCCTATAAGCTTGCTAGGTCATGTTCTTGCTTGAAAATGATGATCCATGCACTAAAAAGCTATGCTTGACTTAGATTTTGATTTTTATAATGTTCCCTATACTGATTTCAGTTCTATAAGAACATGTTATTATCTGTACGTTATTCCTAAGGTATAATATGACTTGGATCTGGTTGGTTTGACAACCTATGGTGCCAAGCACCTATCAACCAATGGTCAATTTTAGAATTGTAAGCTGATTTCTTCTATAAACCCATGACCCGATGATGGTACCATTCCAACAACCCTATGGTGTTGTCTTCATGACAATTGATGGTGGTAACCAAAGGTTTCAACTGACTTTCACCCCTTAGGTCATGTTTTGGCCTAATTAGAAGCCTAGTGATTAACAACTAAGTACCCTAATGATGCTATCAATCAATGGTGATATTAGTTTGAAATTTGATGTTAATTAACGAATATAATGCTGATCTAACAACCTATGGTGACTTAATGGTCACTAATGATGGTGGATCAGGTATCCAAAACCTATGGTGAGTTAATCATATAGTTGTAGCATCAATTAATTCTTAGACCAATGGTTTCTTTGGTCACTGAATGCAATGGTCGGACCTATACTGTAATTGATGGTTTTAACATATGAACTTGCCCCAATGGTCAAGATCTAATGTGTATTCCCCCAATAAAGTGTAATGTTGGCTAATGTAATATGTTGGTCCTAATAATGTGATTTAGATGGTTTTATTTATATGATCACTATAAGGAGCTTACTTGTTGATAATGGATGATTTGTTTTAAATGAACAGTCGATTGTGGGTTTTACCCTAATCTCAATGGAACTTTTTGTATTGTTAATCAAGGGATGTTTAGGGTTAGATGGTGACTCTTTATAGAGTAAAAATCAAGGACTTCATAGGTGGTTTATCCAAGGGGTTAACTTATGTAAACAACCAATGGTCTTACCTTTTAAACATCCAATGGTTCTAGGTGACATTGTGGTATAGTGATATAGGTTGAATGATAATGGAACAAATGTCGTGTTACCCTTAATAAGGTAGCCTTACCTATTTAGTCATATGAATAGAAGGGATGATAAGCATATTGTGTTGATATGTAGCCCTAATGAGTTACATATTATTATACCTAGCTTTAATATAACTAAAAGATGGTAATCGGGTATGAATAGTCCTTGAATGATTAATACAATCATGGAGCACTTTCTTATAGTTATTGAAACCCTAGTATGCTATAACCTGATGGTTACACCTTGATTTATGTGCGGGTTCATACTTGAGAATAGTATGGAATTTGATGGTGATGTTTCACCTTATGCATCCATGATCCAATGGGGATGTCATGAGTTAGGGTTTGGTTATGAGTGTTGATTAATAACATTAATATAATTTATCTTGTTGAGCCTAACTCTAATGCAAATAGATAAAGATGAGTAGTCTTATTTAACCTTCTTATATAATGGCATGATGGTGACATAACCTCCTTAATATGATCATAACCTTAATGTATTAATTGGTGGTTATCATAGCCACATGGTTGATACTTTCTTATGCTAAACATGTGCATTATGAATATGATAAGGGTTAATCATATCTAGATTCCTTGCATGTTGATGTAATGCATGAATGTTCTTGATGTTTATATAACCCTTCTATCATTATTTATGAATATCTCCTAGCTCACTAAAGCAATGTTGTGTTGATCTAGTGTATTATATGTAAGTGATGCTTTTGAGCCTTGTTATAAGGCATGCAAAGATAATGATGATCTTGCAGAGAATAATATGATGGTATTAATGACCTTTGGGCATGGTTGAGCGTTGAATGAGGTGTAATCCTCTTATGTTGATAAGGGTTGATACCATGTTATATTGTTAAAAGGATTTATATCTTGTGATAGTATGATGACTAGTGTGGTCTCATGAATGGAAAGTGAATAGTACCATTTGATGATGAGATGATAAATTATGTTTCACATGTTTTATATTTTTCAAAGTTGTGATATTTATATGCTTGCTAGAAGTGAATTAGGATTTGTATATACACTTGTTTGATGTAGCCTTAATTCAGCCAATTGGCATAACTAATCAAGTGCAACTCTAATCATGTAGTTCCCTGTTCCATAGATCCATCTGAGTGTTAGAACTTACCAGATGGTGAAACAAGTATTCCTAAGGGAAACTCGGAGTGCATACTGTTGAGTATGTGTGGGTGGCAAGTTGAGGATATATCCTTGTAATCCACAATGCAGGTTGTGGAGGATGGCTATAGTCATGCCTCATACATCTGATGTGATTATATATGTGATAAGATTGGAGGACAACTGCAGTTGTACCTCGGATGGTAGGGAATGTGTACCCACCTCCTTTCACTAGTACCATGACATGTACCAATGACGGCCTAGGTTGTTAGCAGCTTGACCTTATGTTTCATGGTGGCGGACCTGTACTGACTGGGGGTAGAGATGATCTTAGGAGTCTGGCTCTTCCTAGATCTTGTATGGCACTGATTTCAACTTAGCAGCGGTCAGTTGGATTTTGAGTGGTATCCTCAAATCCCTCAGGGCATAATAAAAGATGTAATACAGTCATGTAGCATATTTGCTTAGGGTTATACATGATGTTTCACATTGGATGATAATCCTTGTTTGTTATCTTTACATAAAGATGATGCTTAGTGCAATTAATAGATAGTAGATATACTTATGTTGTGGATATGATTAAGATTGTAGATGCGTATATACAATAGCCATGCTTATGTTGACAACTATACTTCTACTGTTGATCATAATCATGATGCTAGATATCTCATGTTGATAGTTAGGTTTAGCATGCTAGCCATGCATTTGTTACTAGAGATGCATATATTGTTAATCATGCTTATGCAGATAGTTGTTCTTATGTTGTTAGCTCTTCTTATGATGTTAATATGTTCAACCTATTAGACATGATAATATTGTTATCTATGCTTATGTGGCTAGACTTATTCATAATGATAGAGATTCTATGTTACTAGACTTCCTCATGATGCTAGATTTTCATATGCTACTGAATTGCTTATATTGCTAACAAAATAAAGGGTGATAGTCTGGCTAATGATGATAATTATTATCTACTCCTTTATATATTCTGTCAATCATCCCTTCTATTGAGCCTATTTGTTATATCTGATTAAACTGCTTAAACTATTTAATTACTTAAAATGTTGTGATCGATAAACGTTGTTGGAGGTTATATCTCTTGATGGGACATGGGTCTCACCCTTGTGGTTCGCCACATCTTTTTAGGTAATTGGCAGTGATGGTGACAGAATCGTGAAAGTAAAGAGGAGCTATAGTAATGAATCTTTGAGAAAGTTGATTAGATGTCTAGTGTGTCCTAGAGTCATTTATGTACTCTCAGGTCCGGGAAGGAAAAGTTTGTATATGGTGTTTCAAACAAATCAAACTTTTGATAGCATGTTAATGCTTGTTTGTGTGGAATACATGAATATTTTTCTCCTGTGTATATATGTCATGGATAAGGAGATAGAACAATTTGTATCAAATTCTTGGCATACAAGAATGATGTTGGGATCTTATTCAAATGTTTCTGAGCTGGTGTTGATCTTGAAATCAGTTTTAATTTACCCATATTTTTGGGTATGTGACTAATTAGTGATTGATTGTGTTTTATGTTTTGAGTAATCTCATTTTGTGTAACGGGTTCTCAGAAACACACTTCCATTACCTAACGGGTTGGTTGTCTTTGTCGTAGATCCTCCTAGTTTATTAGTGAATTGGATCGTCTTCTTTACTCGCCCATTGCCAAAAACTTCCTCGCTCAGCATCACATGTGGTTTCCTTGGGGAGGCTTTCAGCCAAGCCCCCCATTGTCTTCCTCATTCCTCTGCACCATTGTTTGAGCTACAACCCTTGTCGATGTGTCCCAAGAGACCACATAGATGGTAGAAATTAGCTAACCTTTCATATTTATTCTCCAAGTCATGTACTTGGCTATTTCAGTTCTTCATTTGGAGTACCCTCTTCAGTGGCTTAGTGACATCTAGGTTAACTCAAACCCTAGCCACAACCTCCCAACCCAACTCATTGATGTCTGTATCCAACACGATGCTTGTCCGCCACGCTATCTCAGATATAATGTTGAGAGAACGATACCCCATAGGAATCCCATTGATTCTAATCCAATAAGGACTCTGAGTGATGCAGATGTTTCCTAGTTGTTCCTCCTCATCAACTTCCTTGAATATCAAGAGTTTATTTTCAAAGTTCCAAGGTGCCCCCTCAATCATCCACTACTTGTCTCTCCAATGGAAGAACTGTATTACATGTTGGCTAAATGCACATCATTTAAATCCTTTGTTTTGATAATGACAAACATTTCATTCTTGTGGATCTAACATGCTATGTGAGTGTTGCAGGAACTAGGTGGATGACACAACTTTGGAAGATCTATATGCTCAAAATGCTTTAATTCCATGATTGTAATCAAATGTAAAAACTTGTACAAGTATATAATGTACAAGTACTTAGATATCATGTAAATCAAGCGCTTAGATCTTCCCTAGCCAATCACAACACTTAGATAGGTCAACCCCTACAATAGTGTCACAACTGCACACTGACACACACACTTAGTACATAGTTTAAAACATTGAAACAGAGCCATTCTCGGTCGACAAACTTCTCGACCGAGACACTCTCGATCGACAAACTTCTCGACCGAGAATTGACCCAAATAGTCATCAAGGTAGTTGGGAGTTGGAATCGAATGTTATATACACTTACTCCAGATTGTCCCTCGGTCGACAAAGACTTCGACTGACAAGACTCTCAGTCGAGAATTCCTTAACCGAGATTGTATCTGTCTGCACTTTTCAGAATTAATTAACTAGCCATTATAAAATCAATTAGTGGACAACTAACGGCTAGTTAAGCACTAAGAACCCCCTAGAAAGTGTCTAGAACATCCTTAAGCACTCAAAGGTCATTCCTACAAATAGGGCATGCCTTAGGACACCCAAAACACACTTGTACAATACTTGAGCATACATACTTGCAATCGGCAATCCACTCTTATGAGCAATTGAGCAACTCCAACATTTTCTATTCATTTCCACTACTCCAAATTTGTGTCCTATAGGCTAGCATCTCCTACCCACTGCACTTACACTTCCATATACATTGGTTAGGAGATTAAAATGCTTGATATAGGAAATTAAGCCTTGTGCTACAACGGTAATTGTAATTTCCATTTTCCCTTCTTGTTCTTTCTTATTGCTTGTACTCTCCTTACTACTCCTAGGGTTGGAGGCTATGGACTGGAGAGGGTTTGATCTTCTCAATGGAGAAGGAGGACTTTGGACTACTTCAAGAAGGTTGTCTCAACAGGAAGCTACTTCAAGAGGAAGGCTACTTCAAGGGGGAGCTTGAGGTTACTTCAAGGAAGGCTGCTTCAAGGTTGGTGGGACTACTTCTAGGTGAAGGTTGTCCAAAGGGTGGTGAAAGTATTTGTAATTTTATGTAACATCCTTGCGAGGTAATAAAATTTAAATACTTTCGAAATCTCAATTGGAAACAATTGGGTAGTGGACCGACTCCTTTAGTTTTTACTAAAGGTGGAACCACTCTAAACACCTTGCCTCTTTCTCTGTATCTCAATTGTGGATGTTTGAGTTGAATTATTGTTAAAATATTTATGAAACCCTATTAACCCCCCCTCTAGTGGTTTTTCATTTGGTATCAGAGCATGCTTCAAGGAACTCTAACAAAGTCTTGAAGAATGGGTGACGGGGTACTCAACAACCTCAACTTGGAAGGAACACTTGTGGCTAGACCTCCACCTTTTGATGGCACTAAATACACCTACTGGAAGAGGAGGATGCAGTTCTATTTCCACGGAATTATCTGGGATCTATGGAGGATGTTGTCAAATCCATATGACTTTCCTCAAATAGAGTATGCAACTTGGGATGCTAATACGGTAAGATCAACCCAAATGAATGCAAAAGCTGTAAGTATACTCTATTGTTCAATTTCCGTTGGTGAGTTCAATAGAATATCAAATTGTGAAACGGCATATGAAATATGGCATAGACTCTCCATAACCTATGAAGGAACTATTCAAGTTAAGAATTCTAAAATCGGAATGCTTAAGAAAAAATTTGAACAGTTTTATATGGATCAAAATGAGTCTATTAGTGAAATGTATGCAACATTTTCTTGTATTGTAAATGGTTTAAATGCTTTAGGCAAAGTGATTAGTGAAGAAGATCAAGTATCAAAAATTCTTAGGTCTCTTCCTCCCAAGTACAAGCCCAAGGTGACTTCTATTGAAGAAGCAAATGATCTCACCCGACTAAGGATGGAGCAACTCATTGGAAATTTAGAAGCACATGAGGCAACCTTGGAGGAAGAAGAATGATGAGAGCATGAACTTCAACAAGGAAGAAAGAAAGATATGGCCCTAAAAGCTTCAAAGGTCATCATGCAAGAAAGTGATGAAACAAGTGATGGAGAAGGAGAAGAAGCTCTAATTGTTAATGGTAAGAAATATAGATGATTTAGATCTAACAAAGTTATTGGTTCTTCTTCTTCCTTTCCTAGGTGTTTTGAATGTGGAAAGAAGGGACATCTCAAAAATGAATTTCCTAAAACAAAGAAAGGAAAGAAAAGCTCATCCAAGAAGAAGGGAGAAAAAGCATACAAAGCTGCATGGGATGAGTCAAGTGATAGTGAAAGTGGAGAAGATAATGTGGAGTGTCTCATGGCCAAAGAAGATGATAGTGACGATTCTCAAGAGGTAAGCCTTCTTGATTTGCCAAAAGAAGATCTAATTGTTAGTCTACAAGATACTCATGACAAATATGTTGATTGCAAAAAGAAACTAAAGAAGGTTACTAGAACTAATGAGGATCTATATGCTAGATTGAATAATCTTTCTTTTGAAAAGGACAGTATTTCTTCTGAAAACTTGACTTTGAAATCATCTTTAAATGATTTCAATATGAAGTTGGTCACTTTAGAAACAAATCATGATCTTCTTTCCAAAGAAAAGGTTGATTTGCTTGCAAAATTGAATAATTTTCAGACTCAACCTATTCTATGTAATCATGTAGATTATGATGTTGTCGTTAGGGAAAGAAATTCTTTATTATTTGATCTAGATCAAGAAAGGGTAGATATCAATAAGAAGATGGACGAGATTGCTAAACTACAGAGAGAAATTAATGGTTTAAGGGGCAACGATGTTCTTGATAATATTCTGAAATATTCTTCTAGTTACAATGGAAGAAGAGGTTTATGATATGTTCCAAAAGAAAAATCCTATCAACCTAAACCTAGGAGAACTCAAGCATCCAACACCAAGATCATGTTTGTACCCAAGAACACAACTCTAAATCCTAGAAAGAGAAATGAAATTGATTCTATTTGTTGTCATTATTGATTGCATCTTGGACATTACTCTTTTTCATGCCCTTATAAGAAGAAGGATTCTGAATTAGTTTGGGTCCCTAAACCTCAAATTTAGAAGATTTGAATGTAATCTAGTTGGGATATGATCTAACACTTCTTTTGAACATCTAAATGTCTTATCTCAACTAAGTAGATAGCTTCATGTATTGCTTTAAATTCAAAACTAATACAAAAAAATTATTGAAACAAACAGAAACATTCTCGGTCGACAAACAGTTCAACCGAGACATACTCGGTCGAGAAAATATTCGACCGAGAGAATGTTTGTGACAAATCAAAATCTACAGTAGAATTTATAGTGAAAACATCAACTATTCCGGTCGAAGAATTTTCGATCGGAGAAAAAATCGGTCGAGAAATTGTCGACCAAGTGAATTTCTATTTTAGTTCAATTCCAACCTGTACAACTGCAACCTTCTCGATTAACAAATTGTTCGACTGAGACATCTGTCGGTCAAAGTATTTGTCAACCGAATGAAGATCTGTTCAGTTTAATTTGTTAAATCATTTTCAGTTTGTTGTTAAACGTACCTAACCATAATGGACCATCACATGGGTACCAAAACCTATATTTTATTGTAGGATTGGGTAGTTGATAGTGGATATTCCAAACACATGATCGGGAATAAGGATGCATTTCAAACTTTTGAGGAAAAGAAAAGCAGAATAGTCAGTTTTGGAGACAAAGGTAAAGGTAAAATTGTTGGAATAGGTAATATTGGTACAAACCTTGAAATAAAGATTGTTTTACTTGTTGATGGTTTGCACCATAATTTAATAAGTGTCAGTCAATTATGTGATAGTGGATATGATGTTTTATTCAACAATAATTTCTGCAAGTTATTAATAGAAAACACTACAAATGTTATTTATGAAGGAAAAAGAGTTGGAAATCTATATATCCTTAGACCTAACTCTATGCAATTTGTAGTTGAAAATGCTTACTTGCAAAAGAAAATTCTTTACAAGTATGGCATAGAAAATTAGGTCATGCTAGTTCATATGTTATCAAAAATCTAGTTAAATATGATTTTGTTCGTGGTTTGCCTAAGTTATCTTTTGATCAATATGAAAATTGTGAACCATGTACTTTGGGTAAACAAACTAAAACTTCTTTTAAACCCAAAAACATGTTCAGCACCAGTAGATCACTAGAACTTATTCATATAGATCTGTTTGGACCTATGAGGACACAATCTAGTGGTGGGAAAAGATATTGTTTTGTTATTGTTGATGACTACAGTAGATATACATGGGTACATTTTCTTGCAAATAAAGATGATACTATTTAAGTTTTCATACAATTTTGTTCAAAAATTGAAAATCAATTACAAAACAAAATATGCACAATTAGGAGTGATCATGGTGGAGAATTTGAGAATCATCTATTTGAAGAATTCTGCACATCCCAAGGCTACACTCACAATTTTTCTGCTCCACGCACTCCACAACAAAATTGCATAGTTGAAAGGAAAAATTGGTCATTACAAGAAATGGCTAGAACTATGATGCTTGAACATAATACACCTAAAACATTTTGGGATGAAGCAGTAAATACAGCTTGTTATGTGCTAAATAGAGTAATTGTACATTCTCATTTGAAGAAAACCCCATATGAAATCATGTATACTAAGAAACCAAGGGTTGACTATTTTCATACTTTTGGATCAACTTGCTATATCTTGAACACAAAAGATGATAGAGAAAAGTTTGACTCTAAATCACAAATAGCTTTCTTCTTGGGATATTCATGTTCTAGTAAAGCATTTAGAGTTTACAACACTATCTCTAGAAAAGTTGAGGAATCCATTCACATTACTTTCCATGAAGAATTAAGAACTGAAAATTATGATGTAGTTAATATTACTCATCAAGTAGAAAATCTAACCATATCAACTAAAGATGATCAAAATGCTACAAATAATCAACAAGTTGAGACACAACAACCCATTCCTAGACTCATTAAGGATCATCCTCAAGAACTCATCATTGGAAATCCTAATGATAAAATAAAAACCCCTTCATCTTTTAGAGATGTTGCAAATATGACATTTGTATCTATAATTGAACCTAAGAAGGTGACTGAATCTCTAAAAGATGATTATTGGATAATGGCAATGCAAGAAGAATTAAACCAATTCACTAAGAATGATGTATGGGACTTAGTTCCAAAACCTCCAGATAAAACCATTATTGGAACTAAGTGGGTTTTTAGAAATAATTTAAATGAAGTTGGGGAAGTAGTAAGAAATAAAGCTAGGTTGGTAGCACAAGGTTGTAATCAACAAGAACGAATAGACTTTGATGAAACTTAAGCACCAGTGGAAAAACTTGAAGCCGTTAGAATGCTACTAGCTATAGCTACCCACAAAAACATCAAACTATTCCAAATGGATGTCAAAAGTGCATTTCTAAATGGAATAATACAACAAGAAGTATATGTTTCCCAACCACCTGGTTTTGAAATACCGGAAAAATGTGACTATGTATACAAACTTAAGAAAGCACTTTATGGTTTAAAACAAGCACCTAGAAATTGGTATGAAAGGCTCAAAAACTATATCTTTGATAACAGTTTTTTCATTGGAAATTCAGATTCTACTTTATTTTTCAAAACATCTGAATGTGACTTTCTAGTTGTTCAAATTTATGTTGATGATATTATCTTTGGTGCATCAACTGAATCTTTATGCAAACAATTTAGTGATATTATGCAAAAGGAATTTGAAATGAGTCTCATGGGAGAATTGACTTTCTTTTTTGGTTTTGAAATAAAGCAAACGCCTATCAGGATTTTTATAAGTCAAGAGAAGTATACAAATGAACTTTTAAAATGTTTCGGGATGGAACATTGCAAACATGCTACCACTCCAATGGCTATCCCTACTAAAATTGATAAGGATGAAAATGTGGAACCTATTGATGATTCCTTATATAGGGCCATAATTGGTAGCTTGCTTTACTTAACCGCTTCTAGACCGGACATCATGTTTTCCGTTGGACTTTGTGCTAGATTTCAATCACAACCTATGCAAACTCATTTTCAAGCCGTCAAACGAATTTTAAGATATTTAGCCGACACAACAAGTTATGGTCTATGGTATCCTAAAGGTCAAACTTTGGACTTTAAAGCTTATACCAATGCTGATTACGATGGTTGTCAAATTGATCAAAAGAGCACAAGAGGAAGTTGTTTCTTATTAGGAAGAGCCTTATCATCTTGGTTTAGCAAGAAACAAAACACGGTTGCCCTCTCTACAACTGAAGCTTAATATATGGCATCCAGATCTTGTTGTGCTCAAGTACTTTATATGAAACAAGTTTTAAACGATTATGGTTTTACTTTTTCATCCATGCCTATCTTTTGTGACAATACAAGCATTATAAACTTAGCACATAATCCTGTTTTACACAGCCGTGCCAAACATATCAAAATTCGTCATCATTTTCTGAAGGATCATATCTCTAAGAAACATGTACTCCTTCATCATGTTGATACGGAAGATCCATGGCTGATATTTTCACTAAATCGCTTCCATTAGATCAATTCAATAAAATTAGGAAGCAACTACTCATTACCCCCTCAGAAGATGTTTTCTTTGACATTTGTGCTTCTCAAATCAGTTAGTTTTTCTGATCCTTACATTTTGGCTTCAAATGGACATCTTTTCAAATGATTTGATGGATATCTTTTTAAGGGGAGAACAAATTTAAGGGGGAGTTTTTACACTTGATTTTAATGGCTATCTTTTAGAAATGACAAAGAGGGAGAAATAATATACATAATATACATCTTAAATCTTAAATACTCAATCAATGAGTTTCATAATCTCTTGGCTTTACATTAAAAGTTGATATATTCCATAAGAGTTGGACTTTATGTTCCATACTTCTTGGGGAATAATAAGGACACATTCCATAAACAAGAGAAGGAATACACATGGTAAATCTCAAGTATGAAACTCAACTCATTTTAAGATTGTTTGATTTATATTTTGGAAATGTTTGTCATCTTCAAAAAGGGGGAGATTGTTGGATAAATGGACATCATTTAAATCCCTTTGTTCGGATAATGACAAAAATTTCATTCTTGTGGATCTAACGTGCTATGTGAGTGTTGCAGGAACTAGGTGGATGACACAACTTTGGAATATCTATATTCTCAAAATTCTTTAATTCCAAGATTGTAATCAAATGTAAAAACGTGTACAAGTATATAATGTATAAGTACTTAGATATCATGTAAATCAAGCATTTAGATCTTCCCTAGCCAATCACAACACTTAGATAGGTCATCCTTTACAATATTGTCACAACTGCACACTGATACAAATACTTAGTACAAAGTTTAAAACATTGAAATAGAATCATTCTCGGTCAACAAACTTCTCGACCGAGACACTCTCCGTTGACAAATTTCTCGACCAAGAATTGATGCAAATAGTTGTTAGACACAGCAGACATGGTAGTTGGGAGTTGGAATCGAACATTATATACACTTTCTCCATATTGTCCCTCAGTCGACAAAGACTTCGACTGATAGGACTCTCGATCGACAATTCCTCGACCGAGATTATCTCTGTCTGCACTTTTTAGAATTAATTAACTAGTCGTTACTAAAGCAATTAGTGGGAAACTAATGGCTAGTTAAGCACTATGAACCCCCTAGAAAGTGTCTAGAACGTCCTTAAGCACTCAAAGGCCATTCCTATAAATAGGACATGCCTTAGGACACCCAAACCACACTTGTGCAATACTTGAGCATACATACTTTGAATTGACAATCCACTCTTGTGAGCAATTAAGCAACTCCTACATTTGCTATTCATTTCCACTGCTCCAAATTTTTGTCCTATAGGCTAGCATCTCCTACCCACTATACTTACACTTCCATACACATTGGTTAGGAAATCAAAATGCTTGATATAGGAAATCAAGCCTTGTGCTAAAACGGTAATTGTTATTTCCATTTTCCCTTCTTGTTCTTTCTTATTGCTTGTACTCTCCTTGCTACTCCTAGGGTTGGAGGTTGCGGATTGGAGAGGGTTTGATCTTCTCAGTGGAGAAGGAGGACTTTGGACTACTTCAAGAAGGTTGTCTCAATGGGAAGCTACTTCAAGTGGATGGCTACTTCAAGGGGGGGCTTGAGGTTACTTCAAGGAAGGCTGCTTCGAGGTTGGTGGGACCACTTCTAGGTGAAGGCTGTCCAAAGGGTGGTGAAAGTATTTGTAATTTTATGTAACATCCTTGCAAGGTAATAAAATTTAAATACTTTCAAAATCCCAATTGGAAACAATTGGGTAGTGGACTGACTCATTTAGTTTTTGCTAAATGTGGAACCACTCTAAACACCTTGCCTCTTTCTCCTTATCTCAATTGTGGTTGTTTGAGTTGAATTATTGTTAAAATATTTATAAAACCCTATTCACCCCCCCTCTAGTAGTTTTTCATTACAAAGTTATCCTGTTCTAGTTGCTTGAATATAACTTTGTTCGCCAGGGACCAAGCATGTGTCAATGTGCGCTTCATTGACCAGAATTTATAGGGCATGTTAGTCAAAAACCTATCCACCATCGCATGTTTGAGGTGACTCACTTCCTCATCCACCTGAAGCTCATGTATGTTGATTAGTTCTTCCTCATCCTCTGTCAACTATAACCTAGCACACCTTGGTGCTATGTCTTCTGACATGGTGCTCGTACCAACCAGACTCAACCTATCGTTGACCTGCAAGAGAAGAAACCCAAAGGAGAAAGGTGACCCACTCATGGAACCCTAATCGCCAGAGCGGTTAGGACAGTCACGGGGGAGAGTCTACTTGTTTCCAAATTAATTACACATTACCTTTATTAATTCATTTATCTTGGGATTTTCTTTCATTTTTTTATGCATATCCATTATTACTGAAAATACTAAATTCCATTAAACCAATTGCAAAGGAAGATTTGCAATTTAAATCCATACTTTTAGAACAAGGCATAACAATTTTTTAATACACCCTTAACAAACCAATATTTTTATTTCAAATAAATATGCATAAATACACGTGATAAACCAGGTTGTAGCAACCAATCATGGCTTTCTCATAGCCTACCTTGTTACCCAATTATATGACCTAGTAGCCTTGTTATCGATTAATGACCCAGAATTTTGTTATAGGCTGCCATGTGATATTGATCTTATTGACAAGAGCCTAAAAGCCGTTAGTGATTCTGATGGGATTAACCACTAATGCATGTTGCCAAGACTCAAGCAGAGGATTGATGGTTTCATTCTTGAGGGAGAATGCAGATAGAACTTCACTGAAGTCGACTTGGATATCTGTGTCTTATAGATTGTCTGACAATGTGGGGTTGATGTACGATTATCGCCCTATGTCTCATACAGCAAAGGCTTCTTTATATGATTTCTTGGGTATTTTCGTAGATTACCATTGTTTCCCTTGTTGACGTCCTCCCCCTCTATGCCTTATCAATTTTTTTTATTTTTGGAGTTTCTTCCAGTCTGGTCGACATCAGGGTTGTTAATCTCTTTATTCTAGCCTTCAGCATGTTCTTCTGGGGGGCGATAGGGGTGCCCATGGCCCCTTTATGCACGGCCACCTCCACGACTGCCTTCCAACCCTAACATTGTTTGAACAATAAAGAGCTCGGTGGGGTGTTTGATCTTTAACTATTGTGCGATTATAATTTTAATATTATATTGTTAATATTTAATGACATGTTTAACAGTATGATGGTCTTTACATAATTCGTCAAGTTGTAGTGTTTCAATGAATACTATATAGATAAGGGCCTTTTGTAGTTTTTCATTGCAAAATAAATAGTAGGTTGTCAATACAATTTCATGAATTTTGTAAAAAAATAGCTATACTTATGGGCATCTTTGAATTTTTTTTAGGTGGAATATCTTTTTATTTACATTATGTAAATCAGAGGTTTTTTGCAATTTGCCATGAAAATAATTATATCGCCCATACGGTTGGGCCAATATGGGTCATATTGGGTACACATGCCTCGACTTATTCAACAAGGATATGGATTTGGGCCTATGCAACTTTGTTTATATCTATACTACTATAAAAAGAATAAGTTTTTACAATAAATTATACTTCTTCCACTAAAGAGAGAGTCAGTCAATAAGAAACAAGAGATTTGAATTTATGTAAGCATAACATTTCTTCCTCTTCTGATATTCATTACCAAGTTTTATTCTATTTTTTAGTTTTAAAACTGGTATTAAGATGACCAACTACACCAAATCGTTAATAATATCCCTTATGCTCACTTCCTCTTCTACCACGCTCTACAGTTAATATTCCATGTCTCCCATTCACATTCTCCACTTGGGAATTGTTAGTTGCAAAAAAAGTAGCATAATATCCTCACACGCATTTGTGAGAAGACCATTGCTCATAGTGAAGAACACAACAACACCCCAAAAAGCACCTCTTGCATTTCCATCATCTCCATATCTACAAATAGCACAACATTTAAAGTAAGAATGATGTTTAGTCTCATGAAAGTCTAGAAGAGAGGAATCTAGAGCACTATGGAGGTTTGATAATTATTTGTTCTCAATCACTATAAATGAAGACACAAAATTAATGGCGCTCCATCCAACTCTTCTCCTCTTATTTTCTCATCATCTAATCATCCTTCTTGAAGATCATGCCTCATTGCTTAATCTCTCCCACCTAGCAACTTTCCAACAATTTTGCGTCTTCATGGCCGAAGGGTGTAGGCGAAAGTAACTACATGAAGAAATATCACACAATACTCACTCACACCCAATGGGAGGGTGGCTAAAGAATAAGATTAGAAACTGTCGGTACTATCTACACCGCCAACAACAAAGTAAAATATGCTTTTGCCTAGTCGGCGAGGTGCATCTTAGAGCACATAGTGAAGTATCCTTGCATTGACCATACAATTGTACCAACATACATAAACATCTTTGGAAAATGATACACAACCCCGAAGCTGGAGCAGATTTGGGACCAATTTTGGACCCTAGTGACCTGATGCACGGGTGTGTAGTAGTGTTGTTGATGGCTAATGACGGGATAGATTTACTGTTGGCTAACGATGGGATAGGTTGCTGGCTGGAGAGAGAGAGAGAGAGACAGAGAGAGGGAGGACTGGAGAAAGAGGGAGTAACATAAAGGAGATAGAAATTGAGATACATATATTTGTTTTTCTAATACCTTTTAAATCCTTATGTATTTTTTAACAAAATAAAAACCATTAAATTCTATATGAATTCTAATAAAAACACTGTTGACATGTTTTTAAAAAAAAGAACATATAGTCTAAAATAAGGAAGATGAGGAAGTTGTATCATTAACTTGTTTCTTTAATCAAGTTGTTATCTCTGATCCAATGTTTTGTTATTATTGTTGTTGAGTTGTTGTTTTCTCTCTCCTCATTTTATTGTGTTGTAAGAGAAATCTATTTTTCTTATAAATTTGAGGAAGAGGAGTGAAGTAAAGAAATTAATTTGGATGAGAGAGAAATCTATTTTTCTTATAAATTTCAATCCATGATGAATTTTGAAAAATAAAAAAGGTTAGATTCCTTAAAAATTATATGTTCCAACAAGACCACTTACAGTATATTTTGAAAAAAAATACTATATTTTTTACAAATAATTGTATTGTTATTCTAAAATGAGCATTAAATTTCTCCCTCCTCGTTTCTATGTATTGTTATCAAGTTATCGTTGCTATATTGTGTTGTTATCTTAGACCCAATATTCTATTTTAATAAGAAGAGGAAATACAAATAATTTGAGGGGAGTTGTGTTATTCATTTGTTATCTATTGTCTAGTGTTTGTTGTTCCTAGTCCATTGTGTTAGTGTTGTTGTTTAGTATTTTTCTTTTAAAAGAGAAAATATGAGGAAGATGAGTGAAGTGGTGTCATTAATTTGGATGAGGGAAAATTTAATTTTCCTTATAAATTTCAATGCATGTTGATTTTTTTGTCGAATAAAAAATGTTAGATTCCTAACAAAAATATGTTCCAACAAAGTCAATTATGGTACATTTAAAAAGAATTAGACTACATATAGCAACAAATTAGACTAGAGATAATAAGGAATTAGAATACAGATAACAACAAATTGAACTAGAGATAACAACAAATTAGACTAGAGATTACAAAGAATGGTTATCTTTGTTCTAGAGATAATAAAGAATTTGACTAGAGATAACGACAAATTGGACTAGATATAACAAGAAAATGGACTTGAGATAACAAAAAATTGACTAGAGATAACGAAAAATTAGACTAAAGATAATAAAGAATTTGACTAGAGTTAAAAATATTTGGACACGAGACAACAACAAATTGGACTAGAGATAACAAAAAATTAGACTAGAGATAACCTAGAATTAGACTAGGGATAACAACTAATTAGACTAGAGATAATAAAAAAATTAGACCAGAGATTAAAATCAAGTTGGATTAGAGATTATACAAAATTAGAGTAGAAATAAAAACAAATTAGAGTAGAGATAACAAATATTTAAATACATAACTTCCCTCCTATTCTTATATTTCTCTCTCTTATAAAAATAACAAACTAGGTTTGGACCAAAGATAACAACAAATTGGACCAGGGTTAACAACAAATTAAACTAGAAATAATAACAAATTTGATCAGGTTTAGCAACTAACTTTAAGAAAATTAATTGCACTACTTCTCTCCTATTTGTCGCATTTTCTCACTCTTAAAAAAAATTAACTGGACCAACGACAACAATAATTTGGTCTGAAGATAACAACAGGTTGGACTAAAGATAACATCAAATTGAACTAGAGAATAACTAAATCAAAAAAATAGTACTTTCTTCATAATCATTGTATCTTCTCTCTCTTATGACACAAAAGATAACAACATGCTATATCATAGATAAAAAAAATTACTGGAGATAACAACTAGAGATAATAAAAAATTCTTAGAGATAATAAAAAATTGACTAGAGATAACAAAAAACTAGATCGAAGATAACAATTTTTTTTTCTAGAAATAACAACTAATTTTAAAAATTTATACTACATGGATAACAAAACAATGACTAGAGATAATAAAAAACTACGAGGTATAATAAACAATTTACAAGAGATAATAAAAAATTAATGGCACCACCTCCCTCCTATTTGTTGTATTTAATCTCTCTTTAAAAAATAATGTATTATAGATAACAAAAAACTAATAAAAAGATAAAAAAATTAATATGTTCCAACAAAACCAATGTTGTATTTTCTCTAATCCAATTTGTTTTGAAAACTAATGCAATATGTTACTTTTGTAAGAAAGAGAATATGCAAATAATATGAGGGAAGTAGTACCATTAATTTATAAAGTGTAATTTTTGTCTGTAGTAAAATTTGTTACAATTTTGGATACAATTTATTATTATCTCTGGTCCAGTTTATTGTTATTAACATTTTATTATTTGAGATTGTAAATTATATTCTCAATTGTATATTGAAAATTGTCTTTTTTTTGGAAAATTACCAGCTTAGACTGGTTACAGGCTGCACTGTGCTACATTAAGCGGAGGAAATTGAAGGGGACAGGATAAAACCTCAATTTCTAGATCGGCCTGGAGCTGGAGAGGGCATGAAGGCCACACTCCCAGACTAGATGGTTTCTTTAAACATTGTTTTGCAAGCCAGTCTGGAATTTATTCTGGTTTCAATTAATGTGAAAAACCGGAGGGGGAAGGTTATCTGGGAAATGTCTTCTAATGGCTTGAACTAGCAGCTTGTACTTCTCTGGTGTAACGTCCTCTCCACTGATCCACTTGACGGCATTCTTGGAATCGGTAAGGACCAGTCCATTCTGTTGTTGTTGCTCAGCTAGGTGCTCAATCCCGTACATGACTGCCATCAGCTCTCCTCTCATGGGGTCTGAGCCTCTTCCTCTCCAGGTTTTCCTGATGATCCAATTACCTTCTGCAGAGTGCACAACCAGGCTAGTAGCAATGGAGTTCATCTTGGTGTTTACTGCAGTATCAACATGTAGCAGAACGTCTCTGTTGGGAATAGGGGCCCCAGTCGTTGCAGCTCTTGGTGGGTTCGTGCTGTTAGGTTTCTGGAATGCTTCTTTTGCAATTCGAGTGTTCGATCTGTAGTTTGTAACCATCACTGTCATTGGAATCTGGTGCTTCTCGAACACAAGGGTGTTCATGGCCTTCCAGAGCCACCAGCATGCTATAGCGAAGGATTGGGACCATTCAAGGACTCTATTGAATCCCTTGAGGTTGTAGTCGATCCACTCCACTGTCGAGATACTCTGGAAGAACTGTGTAGCCTCCCTGGGTAGTAGCTTCATCCATAAGGCCTTGGCTGCCGGACAATCCCTAATAGCGTGGAGAACACATTCAGAATCTTGCAGGAATCTTGGACATGAAGCATCCATCGTGAGTTTCCTTGTTGTGCGCATCTTCATTAGTAAGAAGCCGGTTGTGATAAACTAACCATAGGTTCATTTTAATTTGGTGTTGGATTTGGAGGTTCCAAATGGCGCAGACTGCAGCAGCTTGATCATGGTGGCTCTCGTTCGTGAGACCTCTGTAGGTTGAATTCGTGGAGAAATGACCGTCTGTTGTGGGTGTCCATATCCGTTTATCCCCGCCGTAATCCCGTCGAGGAGTAGGCATGCAGAGAATATCCTCAACGGATGCATCCGTAAACCAGTGAGTTATGAACTCCTCATCCCATTGTCCCTCATCCGAAACCATGCTTTCAACCTTCATGTCTGTTAGATCATTAGGTACCATCCTCCCAGCTTTCAACACTGGCTTGAAGCCTTCTCCCGTCCAGTAGTCATTCTAGACATTAACCTCATTGTCGGATATCAGTGCCATTCTTGAGTTTGCCAAAATGAACGGGAGCAGAGATTTGATGTCTCTCCACGTGTGTGAGCCCAAGTTATTTCGACGGTTCTGTCCTCCATACTTGGCATGCATAAGGACTATCCAGTGGATTTGCAGGTTTTGTGTGAAGGTCCAGGCTAACTTAGCGACCAGAGCTTTTTTAAAGTCCCTCACTGGCTTGATGCCCAGCCCCCCCAAGTGTCGAGGGAGTGTGACCTTACTCATTTCAACCAAACTAACTTTGGATGTTGTGGGGGAGTTGCTCCAGATGAAGTTCCTTGTGAGTTTATCGATCTTGGCAGCCACCGAGATAGGTAGTATGGTCGTCTGCATCGCGTAGCAAGCTTGCGATAGAATGACTGACCTAGAGAGTGTGACTCGCCCGACCAAGGATAGGAAGCGGTATTGCCAGCTAGTAATCTTGCCATGAATACGTTCAATAAGGAATAGGAAATGATCCTTGCTTTTCCTTTTATGAATGATGGGTACCCCTAGATGGCGGCCGATATTGAGGTTTCCTTCAAAGACAAAATTCGAGATATACTCGATCTTGTGTTCCGAGGGGTGTCGGTGGAGAAAAAAATGGAGGATTTCTCATTGGACAAGAATTGCCCGGATGCATTGCTGAAAAGTCGAAGACAGCGTTTTATAACCCGTGCCTGTCTCGGGATAGCTTCTCCAAAAAGGATGATGTCATCCACAAAGCATAAGTGGGAGAAGGAGAGGCGTTGCCTGGTGAGTTGCATTGTCTTCCATTCACCCCGCGCAACCAAGTCCTCAATGAGTTGGCTAAGACATTCAAGACACAAAACAAACAGATAGGGAGATAAGGGATCTCCTTGCTTGACCCCACAAGAAGGTTTGAAGGTGCCGATTATATCTTCGTTCCACAGAACTGATGATTCTCCTGAGCGAAGCAATTGCATAATGATAGAGATGATATTAGGCAGTATATTTGTTCTTTGGAGTGTGTCTTCCACAAATGGCCAACTCATCTTGTAAAAAGCTTTGATGAGGTCTAGTTTGAGAGAAAAATAGTGTTTACGGCATTGTTTGGACTCCAGTGAACTTATGATTTCTTGTACAAGGACTACATTGTCACCTATTTTCCTCCCCGGCACAAAGCTGGATTGGAAAGGTGAGATCCATCTAGGCATAAAGGGTTTTAATCTTGCAGCAATTACTTTAGACAGAAGCTTAGCACATATGTTGTTCAGGGAAATTGGCATGAGATGGCCACAGGTTTCCGGATGGGGGTTCTTAGGGATGAGCACCAGTGTAGAGTTAGTATAGCCTTCCTCGAGCATAGCCCCAGTAAAAGGGGCTTGGATGAACTAGACTATCTACTGTTGCATAAGACTCCAATTCTTCTGCATGAAGCCCTCATCTATGTCGTCCGGCCCTGGAGCCTTCAAAGGCACCTTGGTGCGAAGCGCCTGCCAGATTTCCTCCATAGTCAGTGTTTTATGCAATCCGGCTAACTCATGAGCCGAGAGTGGGGAGAATGTTCCGATGAAGGATGAGCAAGCCAGACAACGCGCGGGAGTCGGTAATTCTTGGTACAGGTTAGCAAAGAAATCTAAAACAAGATGATTTAGGTCGACACCTTCCTCCACCCATTCGCCCTCGCTATCCTTGAGATTTGTAATTTTTTTGCACCTCCTTCTTTCTTTGGCAGTAGCATGGAAGAAGCTTGTGTTGTTATCTCATAGAGCCACCCAGTCGCATCTTGCTTTTTGTTGCCAATCGGCCTCCTCCCTTCTCAAAATAGCATCAAGCTCCGCTTGGATGTTTATCGTATCCTTGGCTATGATGGGATCAAAGTGAAGGGAGAGTTGAAGCTGATTCCAACGGATTTTATTGGCCAGTCAATCCTTCTGCTTGTTGTCATCTTTCCTTTCTCGAGTGGCCCAAACGGATGCCTTATGTATGAAAGTGGAACTAGATTTAGTGAGCGAGGCTTCAGCATCCCAATTCTTTTGAAGGAACTGCGTAAACCCATCCGACATATTCCAGTTGGCAAGCGTACGTTGTATGGGCCTCCTCCGTGAACTCATTGCTGCGGAAGAGATAAGGAAAGGTGCATGTTCAGAGTGATTCTTTTCTAGCACTGAAACCGGCCCGTGAATGGAGGATTCCAACCATGCCACATTGCCCATGGATCTGTCCAAGCGTTCGTGGAGGAGTCCTCGTCAGAAGATCGTTCGAGCACCGTCCGCTCCGAGGTCGTAAAGTTCACACTGTTGCATAGCCTCCACAAAAGCATAGCTATTTTCCTTGTCAAAGGTTGTGCCACCAAACTTTTCGGATCTGAACATAACCACATTGAAATCACCAGCCACCACCCAAGGGGCCTTGATGGTAGTGGATAGGTATTTGCGAGAGCTTCTAGTAGTGCCTCCGTAGACGAAAGTGATGAAGAAGGAATTGTCCAGGCAACAATGGACGAATTTCTTGTGTGAGAGCAGTATCTCTAGGTTGATGAAGTCTTTCCATAGCACCCAGATGCCCCCATAGAATCCCACCGCCTCCACTCTGTGGGATTGGGGAAAACCAAGCTTCTTAACAATGTTCAATGCTCTGGTACCATTACAATGGGTTTCAAACAGACCTACAACAGAAATATGATGTCGGTTGACTAGATATTTAATTGTGCTATGGGTGTCCTTGTAACAGACACCCTGAACATTCCAGCACATTTCCTTCATTGTCTATCTTCGGAGAGGGTGGAGCTTCCCATTTCCTACGCTTCCTTCTCAAGGTCCTGAAGCAGGGAAGGATTTCCTCGCTTCCTCGTAGAAGCTCTTCTTGGGTCTGCTGCATTAACTACTTTTCGATTTCTCAGATGAATTCCCGCCGATGATTTCGTCAGACTTCTGTAAGAAGCATACACGCTACTACCTGTGGAGAGGTCTCCTAGGTGGAAGGGCAGCGTGGGAAATGAGTGTACTGTGCTATCCCGACCTTGCAACACTACATCACTAGAAGGCGTCACTGCATTGTGGCTGGGATTCGACTCTCGTGTCTAGGTAGTACTCGGAACCTGGTTGTTGGCCGGTTCCTGTCTGGGAGTTTCTTAATTGTTGCTTGATGGTTTAGTGTGCTTCTGCCAATGCTTCTTCTTTACGCTCTAGTCGGTGCCCCCCGTGACCCTTGCCGCAACGTTGTCTGCGTCTATAACCTCATGAACCTGATCCTCCTCAACCAGATCTTCAAGTCCCTAGAACATGTTTGACACTTGCCCAGGTTTAGTCGGTGGAGGGGCCACAGATGCCGCCTTTCTAGGCTGCCTAGGAATCGATTTTGCGTGCATGGATTCTGAAAATCCTTCCCATCTTAGAGTTTCCTGGGGGATCAGGTTGTCCATCTCGATGATCGCCTTCATCGTTGCTGCTTCTGTTTCCCTGCGAGTCCTGCATTCTTTTTCCGTATGGCTAGCCATCCCACAATATAGGCAAATATATGGGATATTCTCATATTCTACCTTATACCTGATTCCATCAACCAATATGACTGGAACCAAGGGTTTCACCATGTTCAATTCTACAGCAATCCGGGCAAATCTGCATCATCTCTGCATCTTCGTGTTAGGATCAACCTTGATGGTCGAACCCAGTCTGTCCCCTATCTCCTTGAGTAGTGCCTCCTGGTACAGATGAATCGGCAGGTTTGGGATCCTTTCCCAAGCTACAACAGGCGGGGGAGATGTTGTATCCGGGCTGAAAGCAGGTGTCCATCGTTGGACAGAGAGGTACGATCCAAAGATCGGCCAGGGGCCGCCGGCGAGGGCGTTCACGTAGTCCTCCTCTGCTTGAAGTTGGACGATGAAGTAGTCATTAGCAATATTGATTAGGTTGAATCCCCCTAGTGGTTTCCACATGGCTTTCAATTTGTCCCTTAGGGTTAGATATCCTATCTCACGGGATATCAGTTTGACTACGACGGTGTACATCCATGGCTTCAGCAGTGCCTCTTGAGCTTCCGTTCGGACATGGAAGGAGGGGAATCCTTGATCCGCCGCTATTGCAATGTCTGATGCTTGTAGCGTGGCTCCGCTGGTGTCCACGTCGATGTGAATGAATTTATGTGGGTTATCATCAGCATGCCCCCTCGTCGCGTCCTTATAGGATGGACGGATTTCCTCTATAGTTTCTTCGGTGGGAATTACAGTTGTCCACCGGTGTAACATCCCTAACCTGGGTTATGAGTTAACCCTAGGTATTTTGCCTAAATATGTAATTAAATCTTTGTGATTAACTCTGAGCATGTAATTAAGTTCTCAGAAACATATATCTCAGTATTTGCTCCTTTTTATTTAAAGTAGTAGCATTGTTTTGATATACAGGGACCTATGTGCAATTTACCCAGTTAAAAGGGTTAGCTTGCAATTTGCACATGATGAGATGTTCCTCTGATGTTGAGACATCATGAGAAATCTTTTTAGCAAAGTTTGAGGGATTTCCCAAGCTAAGGCACCAAGGTGCAGCTGTGGAAGCAATCCCGGTGCTTGAAACCCTAGTTTGGGGTAAAATGCAATTTACCCAAATTAAGGGATACAAATTGTGAAATATGTCATCTAATGTATCTTTTTAGACTCTTGCCATCATTAAGAGAAGAAATGATGAGGAAGTCACCTCAATTGAATTATCAAGTTATGAGATATGCCTTGTGATTGAATAATCAGGGTATATGTGCAATATTTCTTTATTATGTACCTCATTATTAGCTTGCTCTCCTTTACCTTCTTTTCCTAAGACCTTAACAGAAGGTTTGTCCTTAGAATAAAGAGGAAGGGACGATCAAGTAAAGAAGGAGGGACCTAGTTGGAATTATGGACAACTTATGAACTAATGTTGAAAATCCTACCCCATGTATATAAGCTCTCCTTCCCTTAGTTGCAAGGGAACTCACTCTTCGTTCCCTTACTGTTTCATTTCACCAAAGACGACCAAGGACTGCCTTGGAGCTAAGGATGACGACCAAGGGGTGCAAGGTAGGTTTAAACCCCTCTTCTTGCTTAATTCCATGGTTAGAACTCGAATTCAAGGTCATCTTCATGGCTAACTCTTGAAACCCTACCTTTCTAGCCATCTCTTTTCATCCTTCCTTGGAGTTTTCACCTTGGACAACCTGTAAGAACTCAAGGACGCCATTAGAGCTTGGAGCTTGAAAGCTTGGAGCTCAAGAAGAAAGCTTTAGGCGGGTTTTATAACTCTAAACCCATGCTTTACTATGTGCATCTTTATATGCGGTTGGATGATAGCTCTTAGTGTTTCCCTACTTTTCCCAGCTATTTTGCAAGAAAATCCATGGGATATTCGTACTGTTCTTGAGCTAGGAGATGAAGGCGTGATTTCCAAGAAAAACCCACCGCTTTTCACTTCCTTAAACGGTCTCAAAAGTTTGCTCTCTCGGTCTTAAGACCGCGAGGTGAGGAAACGGTCTCGAGACCGCGACAGGGAAAACGGTCTCCAAGACCGTTTGGCCCCGTTTACCGAGCGTGGACCGTATAAGAAATTTGTTCCTAATTATATAGGCTAATTACCCTCAACATTTGGGAGGCTAACTCCAAGGGAATCGGGAGATATGATCTTTTTAAGTAACAACTTTATTTGAATTTATTCCTGCTTTTTCAAACAGTCTGAAATTGCCTTTTTGGGCAAACGGTCTCAAGACCGTGTAAGGTCGTTTACTAAGCGTTGCCCGTATGATATTACTGTTCAAAATTATGTTAATTAACAACTCACCAAGTTTGATGGTCTAATTCCAAACGGGCTAAGAGTTGAAGGGTGTATACTAGGGCTAACCCTAGATGAAATCAGTACTGAAATTATGATGACCTAATTAGGATTTTTAGGGTTGATTGACCTAAACGGTCTCAAGACCGTTTGGGGGTCACCAAACGGTCTCAAGACCGCAAGGGCAATCAACCAAGACCGTTTGGAGGTCTGGGGTCAAGGATAGTTGACCAATTGAAGGTACAATTACACCGAATTACATTGCAATTAAATATTGACATGATCATCAACTCAATGGGTCAGACCTTGATGAATCTGCACTAGAATCCAAAATTGGATGGGCAAACGGTCCCAAGACCGTTTGGAACTCATCCAAACGGTCTCAAGACCGAGAGGACAATCACCCAAGACCGTTTGGAGGTCTAGGGTTAAGTAATTTGACCAATTGAGGACCCAATTGCAAATAAGTTATCAATTGATCAAAATACTGAATTGGTGACCCAATCATGGTTCAACCTCCATCAAATCACCTTAGATTTTGATGTAATCTTGGGCAAACGGTCTCACGACCATGTGGGGTCTACCCACATGACCTCAAGACCGTTTGGGCCAAGTTTGGGCCCAATTGGAGCTCAATTGAAGGGTTCAACCTTGTGTTGAGTCACATTGTGGAGTGTTGATGGGTGAACATTGATAGACCCTAATTGAATCGATTTCAATCCTAATTGGTCAACAATTGAGGGTCAATTGAATGACCAATTGATTAAGCATAACCTTAGTTGACCCAATCCATAGGTGGTCAACATAACTTTGACCTTTTGAGGGCTTCAACATCGGTTCACATCATCGATTGTATCTTTGATTTTGTTGATGGACCAAGCGGCTGAGACCATGTGAGCCTCGCGGTCTCAAGACCATGAGAGGGCTCGCGGTCTCAAGACCGTGAGGTGGCTCACGGTCTCAAGACTGAGAGTAGGCTCGCGGTCCTGAGGTCAAACTAGCTAAACGGTCAACGTCTCTTCGCGGTCTCAACTCCAATTTGATCTTCGCGGTCTCAACATCAATTGAACCAATGATAGGGCTTCGCGGTCTTGAAGCCTAAGGGGGCTCGCGGTCTTGGAGTTAGAAAGAGGCTTGCGGTCTTGGAAAGTCAAATTGGGCAAATGGTCAACACTTTCAACCGATTTCAACTCAATTGATGATTAATGATTGAAATCAATCAATGTGATTCCAAGTTGACTTCTTTCAATCAATTCATAATATAAATGGTCCAATGTTGCCCAAATCAAACCCTAATGATAATCTAGGATAGTAAGGGGTTATTTGACTAAGGTTTTTGACCATAATGATGACCAATGGGGGGAATTACCAAAATACCCCTGAAGGGTCAATTGAGTTATACCTTGCTCAATTCAAACTCTAATTACATGAGAATGATGTTTGTAGTCATAATGACTCTATCCAACTTGATCTAGTCTAATGTTATCATCAACCATTAGTATGATGAAAGAGAAAGTACTTCTAGAGAGAGAAAGTACCCTAGAGAGAGAAAGTAACTCTAAATCACATAATGGTGATGTTTTTGGCTATGTTAGCCTATGATGACTTAATCCGACCTGATCTAGGGTGATGTTGACATCACCTAACCTTATGATGAGAGAGAAAGTACTTCTAGAGAGAGAAAGTACTTCTAGAGAGAGAAAGTACTTCTAGAGAGAGAAAGTACTTCTAGAGAGAGAAAGTACCCTTTTTAAGTGAGAACTCAATTGAAGCATCCCCAATACACAGAAATGAGCATAATTAGGGTATGATCCACCTGTGTGAGATCATAGAAACCCTAATTATGATAAATGATGAACTTTTAACTAATCTAAGATCATCAATGAAGATGTTACTCATACATGATGATGTTATGAGTTCAATTCACCTTAATGTGAATAGTAAACCCTAATTCAAGGGTGATGACATGTAACGTGAATAGTAAACCCTAATTCAAGGGTAATGGCATGCTTTTGAATATTAAACTCTATTTGATAAGGATTAGAGATTTAAACTCTTATGACAAGAGTAGGAAGGATATTCCTTATTTTTGTATTACCTTTATCAGTTGTATTAACCATGCAGGTTCTGATATGAAGGTAATCATATCCAAGTATGGATGATGAAGTTATATTCATTAAAGGCATGTTGTTAGCCTTATGAATAAGTAAAATAATCTGATGTCTTGTCAGTGCCATCCTATACTGATAATGGGCTGCGAGAGCCATGAATACCATCAAAGTCATGCCTTAGAGATGACTTGTGATGAGGATAATGAGAAATGATGATTGATATGAGTTAGGCCTGTTACATTTAGTATTCTTCTTTTATAGCTGCTATGCTATTGTTATTGTTTGCAAAACAATGTATGCTGTTAAAGAATACTGAATGTACCTAACTAATCAAGTATAATGTAGAGCCCTGATCATAGATCCATCATTGTCAGAAATTAAATGATGGTGAAACACGATTTCCTCAGGGAACTCCTGGAGCACATACTTTTGAGTATGTGGGGTACATGGATGTGTAGAACCTTACATCCTAGTGTAGGAAAGTGATGTAGATGTGTAATCCATCCATCCTTTACTATAATTCCATACCGTATCAGTGGTAGGTAAACATGAAACCTCCTGATGACGAAGACAGCACAGATATCCGTATCAGTGGTAGGTAAATATGAAACCTCCTGATGACGAAGAGAGTACAGAACGCCACTGTGACTCTAGAATAGCGAAGGACCAGTTTACCCTGGTGAGCTATATTAAGTAGAGACACGATATGTCCTACAAGTGATCCTCTTACTGACTGAGGAAGGTGAAGGTCATGAGAATCCGGCTCTCTTAATGACCTATGTATGATACTGATGCAGCTTCTCAGCGATTAGTTGGAGTATGAGTGGTAAGCCTCATCTCCACAGGGCATAATGTTGTTTGTAAAACATAATCAACCATGTAGTATAACTTGTTAGAGATAACTCCAAGTTAATTGATTGATGTTACATTACAATAGTGTTTATATTCTCCATATCTCCTAAATGGTTGAGATCTTGTTATACTTGCAACTGTTACAGAATGCTTTGAAGGCTTTACTGCTTAAAATATTCTTTGATGTTATAATAAAGCTTCTGGCGAAGAGTTATAACTCTCGCTGGGACAATTATGTATAATTGTCTCACCCCGTAGGCTTCAACTTTTTAGGTGTACGTCGGAGACGAAGGAACCATCCTACAGGTGATCAGTCTCAGCAGCAGCATCAGGGGCAGCAGTAATCTCAGGTGGAGATTGTCCTGCCATATGGTGTAGTTAGAGTCAGTCCTATGTGTCCTCTGTACTCTCAGGTCTTGGAGTCTTTTATATAGTGATCTTGAGATTTTGTATCCTGATGTATATAATTACTCAAAAAGTAATTATCCTAAAATGTAAACAGTTTACCTCACTTTATGAAAGAAGCTTTTATGGATTCAAGCTCTTATCACGAAAAGTTTTAATTTCCCGTGATTTTTGTCTTCCGCTGATTACCGATTCTCTTCCGCTAGGTTTTAATCGTGTTTATGTCATGGTTTGGAGATCAGAGCCCACAATTAGTGGTATCAGAGCTCCAGGTTCAGTTGAGTCTACAGAGGCATAGGACTTAGGATGTTGAGTCTACCTTTAGTACTCCTTCCTCATCTAATAGAATCTTCTGCTCCTCAGGAGAAGAAGATACATAAGAATGTCAGAACATCGTGATTAGCACGTGGTAGAGAGTAGTGCTAGTGCACCTCGAGGCAGTGCAAGAGTTCCGAGAATAGAACAACCTGCACCTGAGTCGCCAAGAGAGCCACCCCAGTTCGACCCAGCTGACATGAGTGATCCAGCTGTACAGACGATGTTCGGGCAGTTCATGACTGCCATGACACATATAACCGATAGGATGCCCATTCCTGCACCTAGGGCACCTGCCCAGCCTGAAGCACAAGGTATCGGTAAGACATTCGAATGACTTCGTCGTGTCGGAGCTACCGAGTACTTCGGAACTGTTGACCCTGCAGATGCTGACTTATGGTTGACAGAGTTGGAGAAGGCTTTCAGGATTCTTATGATTCCGGAAGCTGAGAAGGTTAGACATGTTGTCTATCTTCTCAAAGGCAGTGCTGGTCACTGGTGGAACATGGAAGAGCAGAAGAGACCTGGAGTAGAGTTCTCATGGGAAGAGTTTCGTCGGGAATTTATCAATAGATATTTTCCAAAGACCTTCCTAGATGAGAAGATCTCTCAGTTTGAGAAACTAAGGCAGGGTAT
Organism: Alisma plantago-aquatica; assembly: GCA_963693085.1. NCBI lineage: Eukaryota > Viridiplantae > Streptophyta > Magnoliopsida > Alismatales > Alismataceae > Alisma > Alisma plantago-aquatica. The sequence goes on along the minus strand of OY856411.1, from coordinate 1,002,432,572 downwards.
GATGAACATTAGTGAGTATGAAGCTAAGTTCATGGAGTTATTGCGGTTCTGTCCGCACATGGCTGCTACGGATGAGGAAAGAATCAGAAGATTCGAGAAGGGTTTGAATTCTGATATGTCAACCCCTGTGTCTGCCTTAGAAAACAGAGAGAGGTTCTCTACCTTCGTTGAGTCAGTCCGAAGGATAGAGAGATCTGTGGTTGAGAAAAGACAAACCCATAAAAGATATCCACATTTCCAGGGTTCTTCATCTAGGGATTCCAAGAAACCTAGATTCTCTGCACCTAACCCTCCACCACCCAGATCGAGTTTTCAAACTCAATGGACACCAAGCAGAGGTAGAGGGCGGAGTCAACCGCTTCAAGGGACGCACAGTTCTACATCAGTGTCAGTTACTGGACCACCCAGACCACAGCAACAGGAGAAGAGTTGCTACAACTGTGGTAAGGTGGGACACTTTATGAAGGATTGCCGTTCTAGGGCTGTCGGTGTGACACAACAAACCCTGAGACAGAATCAACATGGATCTCAGAATAGACAACATCAAGGAGCAGCTTGAGGACGTGGACAAGCGTCTCAAGCTGGATCATCAGCACCACCTCAACACCAGGCGACTGTGAGGTTCTATGCTATGAACCCACCTGAGGCAGTGGTCAATCCACGGGTAGTGGCAGGTCAGATGAAACTTTTATATTCTGATATGTCTATATCCTGTGATGTATCTGTTCTGATTGATCCGGGTGCTACGCACTCTTTCATCACTCGTGAAGTGATTCGTAACTGCAATGTGACTGTTAGTCATAGAGCAGATAGTTTATTGTTAGAAACTCTGTTGAGTGGGTCTGTCATTTTGCAGGAGGTATGTTCTCCCTGCATCCTCTTCTTTTCTGACCATCGCATTCAAGTGGATCTTATACCACTTGATATGCAGGGATTTGATATAATCCTTGGGATGGATACCTTAGAAAGGTATAGAGTTGTCTTGTATTGTGAGTCCAAGTTGGCTGTGTTTGCTTATGAAAGCAACACATGGATCTTTCAAGGTGAAAGAAAGATTTTGCCCACCTGTCTTGTGTCAGCTATGGTTGTTGATAAGCTGTTGAGGCAAGGATGTTATGCATTCTTAGCCCATGTGGTAGATGTTACCAAGGAAAGGACCAATCCTGCTGAAGTTCCCATAGTCAAGGAATTCGAGGATGTGTTTCCTGAAGAACTTCCTGGTATACCACCACCTCGGGAGATTGATTTTGAAATCAATCTGATCCCAGATACGAAACCCATAGCTCAAACTCCGTATAGGATGGCGCCTGCCGAGATGGCAGAACTCAAGAAACAGCTTCAAGAGCTACTTGAGAGAGGTTTTATCCGACCGAGTACTTCACCTTGGGGTGCTCCAGTCTTGTTTGTTAAAAAGAAAGATGGGTCAATGCAGTTGTGCATTGACTACAGACAACTCAATAAAGTAACAATAAAGAATAAGTATCCTCTGCCGAGAATTGATGATCTCTTTGACCAATTGCGTGGTGCAACAGTCTTTTCAAAAATAGACTTGAGGTCTGGATATCATCAACTCTGTATTAAGGATAGTGACATATCCAAGTCTGCCTTTAGGACAAGATATGGTCACTATGAGTTCACGGTTATGTCGTTTGGACTAACCAATGCACCAGCTGCATTTATGGAACTCATGAATAGAGTTTTTCGACCTTTCCTTGATCAGTGTGTTGTCGTCTTCATAGATGACATTCTGATCTATAGTAAGGATACTCAGCAGCATGAGCAGCATCTTCGCCAAGCTTTGACCTTGCTAAGAGAACATAAGTTGTACGCTAAGTTTAGCAAGTGTGAGTTCTGGCTGTCGGAGGTATCTTTTCTTGGACATGTGATATCTGCCTCGGGAATTCGTGTTGACCCTACAAAGGTAGAATATGTTCTACAATGGGAACAACCAAAGACACCGAAGAAGATTTGAAGTTTCTTGGGGTTATCTGGCTATTATCGAAGGTTCATTAAGAACTTTAGTTCTATAGCCCTACCGTTGACCAAGTTGACCCGGAAAGATGTTCCTTTTTCTTGGAGTGATAAGTGTCAACAATCTTTCCAGTTGCTGAAGGAGAGATTGACAAGTGCACCTGTGCTAGTGCTACCTGAACAAGGAAAAGGATATGTGGTTTTCTGTGATGCTTCCAAGAATGGACTTGGATGTGTGTTGATGCAGGATAAACAAGTAATTTCTTTTGCTTCTCGACAGCTTAAGAAACACGAGGAGAATTATCCAACACACGATTTGGAGTTAGCTGTTGTGGTTCATGCCTTGAAGATCTGGAGGCATTATCTCTATGGAGAAACATTCTAGATTTTCACAGACCACAAAAACCTTAAGTATATCTTCTCTCAGCATGAGCTCAACATGAGGCAACGTCACTGGATGGAGTTAATCAAGGACTACGACTGTACAATTGATTACCACCCAGGTAAGGCCAATGTTGTTGCAGATGCCTTGAGTAGGAAATCAGCAACATCAACCATGAATAGAGCACAACTAAACTCTTTAGTATGCTCTAGAAGAGATATGCTTATCTCTTTAAGGCAGGACAATGTACAGTTGAAGGTGTCATTGTTAACCGGTTTGTTAGCTGAGATGCATATTAAACCTACTCTAAAGGAGCAGATTAAAGAGGCACAGCTAGGTGATGCTGCAGTTCAACATATAAGATCTGAGTATGGAAATGAGAAGCAAGATGGTTTTCATGACTCAAAAGATCAAGTAGCTTGTTATAATGGAAGAATGATAGTGCCAAATGTGGACAACTTGAGAAAGTTAGTCCTGGAAGAAGCCCATTCTTCCATGTATGCTATGCATCCAGGGAGCACCAAGATGTATCGGAATTTGAAAGATCTGTATTGGTGGCCTGGGATGAAGAAGGACGTTGCAGAGTTTGTTCTGAGGTGTCCTGTGTGTCAGCAAGTTAAAGCCGAACACCAGAAGCCTGCAGGAACAATGCAACCTTTACCCATACCACAGTGGAAGTGGGACCATGTGACCATGGACATTGTTGTTGGCCTACCCAGGACAAGCAAAGGACATGATTCCATTTGGGTAGTTGTTGATAGGTTGACTAAGACAGCACATTTCTTACCTGTCAAAACAACCTATTCTGCTGAAAGGTTATCAGAGTTGTATGTTCAAGAGATAGTGCGTTTGCACGGAGTTCCTGTCACAATAGTTTCTGACAGAGGTCCTCAGTTTACCAGTCGTTTTTGGGAACAGTTGCACAAAGCCTTAGGCACTAAGCTAAGGTTTAGTACGGCTTTTCATCCGCAGACTGATGGACAGTCGGAAAGGACCATACAAACCTTAGAAGACATGTTGCGAGCATGTGTTCTCCAGTTCACCGGAAGTTGGGATCTACACCTAAGCTTGATAGAGTTTGCCTATAACAATAGCTATCAGCATAGTATTGGTATGGCACCTTATGAAGCCTTATATGGTAGACGTTGTAGATCACCCTTGTGTTGGTTTGAGACTGGTGAGCACCAGTTGTTAGGTCCTGACCTGGTGCAGCAAACCACGGAAAAGATTAAAGTTATACAACATAAGATTAAGACTGCTCAGGATAGGCAGAAATCTTATGCTGACAAACGTCGTAGACCCTTAGAGTTCCAGGTTGGAGACAAAGTGTATCTTAAGGTCTCATCTTGGAAAGGGGTCCTTCGTTTTGGAAGGAAAGGGAAGTTAGCTCCTAGATATATGGGGCCTTATCCAATCATTGAACGGATTGGAAAGGTAGCATATAAACTAGAACTTCCCCCAGAATTATAGAGGTTACATCCTGTGTTTCACATTTCTATGTTGAAGAAATGTCACCCAAACACCGAGTCAGTTCTACAACCCATGGAAGTAGAATTGAATGATGACATATCCTATGAGGAGGGACAAGTGTCAATCCTTGATAAACGAATTAAAAAGTTAAAGAAGAAAGATATAAGTCTTGTGAAAGTCCTCTGGAACCATCTTGGTATAGAAGAAGCCACTTGGGAGTTAGAGGATGAGATGAGAAGGAAGTATCCTGCCCTTTTCTCTTAGTATGTTTTATCAATTTCGCGGACGAAATCCTTGTAAGGGGTGGATAATTTGTAACATCCCTAACCTGGGTTATGAGTTAACCCTAGGTGTTTTGCCTAAATATGTAATTAAATCTTTGTGATTAACTCTGAGCATGTAATTAAGTTCTCAGAAACATATATCTCAGTATTTGCTCCTTTTTATTTAAAGTAGTAGCATTGTTTTGATATACAGGGACCTATGTGCAATTTACCCAGTTAAAAGGGTTAGCTTGCAATTTGCACATGATGAGATGTTCCTCTGATGTTGAGACATCATGAGAAATCTTTTTAGCAAAGTTTGAGGGATTTCCCAAGCTAAGGCACCAAGGTGCAGCTGTGGAAGCAATCCCGGTGCTTGAAACCCTAGTTTGGGGTAAAATGCAATTTACCCAAATTAAGGGATACAAATTGTGAAATATGTCATCTAATGTATCTTTTTAGACTCTTGCCATCATTAAGAGAAGAAATGATGAGGAAGTCACCTCAATTGAATTATCAAGTTATGAGATATGCCTTGTGATTGAATAATTAGGGTATATGTGCAATATTTCTTTATGTATGTACCTCATTATTAGCTTGCTCTCCTTTACCTTCTTTTCCTAAGACCTTAAGAGAAGTTTTGTCCTTAGAATAAAGAGGAAGGGACGATCAAGTAAAGAAGGAGGGACCTAGTTGGAATTATGGACAACTTATGAACTAATGTTGAAAATCCTACCCCATGTGTATAAGCTCTCCTTCCCTTAGTTGCAAGGGAACTCACTCTTCGTTCCCTTACTGTTTCATTTCACCAAAGACGACCAAGGACTGCCTTGGAGCTAAGGAGTACGACCAAGGGGTGCAAGGTAGGTTTAAACCCCTCTTCTTGCTTAATTCCATGGTTAGAACTCGAATTCAAGGTCATCTTCATGGCTAACTCTTGAAACCCTACCTTTCTAGTCGTCTCTTTTCATCCTTCCTTGGAGTTTTCACCTTGGCCAACCTGTAAGAACTCAAGGACGCCATTAGAGCTTGGAGCTTGAAAGCTTGGAGCTCAAGAAGCAAGCTTTAGGTGGGTTTTATAACTCTTAACCCATGCTTTACTATGTGCATCTTTATATGCGGTTGGATGATAGCTCTTAGTGTTTCCCTACTTTTCCCTGCTATTTTGCAAGCAAATCCATGGGATATTCGTACTGTTCTTGAGCTAGGAGATGAAGGCGTGATTTCCAAGAAAAACCCACCGCTTTTCACTTCCTTAAACGGTCTCAAAAGTTTGCTCTCTCGGTCTCAAGACCGCGAGGTGAGCAAACGGTCTCGAGACCACGACAGGGAAAACGGTCTCCAAGACCGTTTGGCCCCATTGACCGAGCGTGGACCGTATAAGAAATATGTTCCTAATTATATAGGATAATTACCCTCAACATTTGGGAGGCTAACTCCAAGGGAATCGGGAGATATGATCTTTTTAAGTAACAACTTTATTTGAATTTATTCCTGATTTGCAAACGGTCTGAAATTGCCTTTTTGGGAAAACGGTCTCAAGACCGTGTAAGGTCTTTGACTAAGCGTTGACCGTATGAGATTACTGTTCAAAATTAGGTTAATTAACAACTCACCAAGGTTTATGGTCTAATTCCAAACGGGCTAAGAGTTGAAGGGTGTATACTAGGGCTAACCCTAGATGAAATCAGTACTGAAATTGTGATGACCTAATTAGGGTTCTTAGGGTTGATTGACCTAAACGGTCTCAAGACCATTTGGGGGTCACCAAATGGTCTCAAGACCGCGAGGGAAATCAACCAAGACCGTTTGGAGGTCTGGGGTCAAGGATAGTTGACCAATTGAAGGTACAATTACACCGAATTACATTGCAATTAAATATTGACATGATCATCAACTCAATGGGTCAGACCTTGATGAATCTGCACTAGAATCCAAAATTGGATGGGCAAACGGTCCCAAGACCATTTGGAACTCATCCAAACGGTCTCAAGACCGATAGGAAAATCACCCAAGACCGTTTGGAGGTCTAGGGTTAAGTAATTTGACCAATTGAGGACCCAATTGCAATTAAGTTATCAATTGATCAAAATCCTGAATTGGTGACCCAATCATAGTTCAACCTCTATCAAATCACCTTAGATTTTGATGAAATCTTGGGCAAACGGTCTCAAGACCATGTGGGGTCCACCCACATGACCGCAAGACCGTTTGGGCCAAGTTTGGGCCCAATTGGAGCTCAATTGAAGGGTTCAACTTTGTGTTGAGTCACATTGTGGAGTGTTGATGGGTGAACATTGATAGACCCTAATTGAATCGATTTCAGTCCTAATTGGTCAACAATTGAGGGTCAATTGAATGACCAATTGATTAAGCATAACCTTAGTTGACCCAATCCATAGGTGGTCAACATAACTTTGACCTTTTGAGGGCTTCAACATCGGTTCACATCATCGATTGTATCTTTGATTTTGTTGATGGACCAAGCGGCTGAGACCATGTGAGCCTCGCGGTCTCAAGACCATGAGAGGGCTCACAGTCTCAAGACCGTGAGGGGGCTCACGGTCTCAAGACCGAGAGGAGGCTCACGGTCCTGAGGTCAAACTAGCTAAACGGTCAACGTCTCTTCGCGGTCTCAACTCCAATTTGATCTTCGCGGTCTCAACATCAATTGAACCAATGATAGGGCTTCGCGGTCTTGAAGCCTAAGGGGGCTCGCGGTCTTGGAGTTAGAAAGAGGCTTGCGGTCTTGGAAAGTCAAAGTGGGCAAACGGTCAACACTTTCAACCGATTTCAACTCAATTGATGATTAGTGATTGAAATCAATCAATGTGATTCCAAGTTGACTTCTTTCAATCAATTCATAATATAAATGGTCCAATGTTGCCCAAATCAAACCCTAATGATAATCTAGGATAGTAAGGGGTTATTTGACTAAGGTTTTTGACCATAATGATGACCAATGGGGGGAATTACCAAAATACCCCTGAAGGGTCAATTGAGTTATACCTTGCTCAATTCAAACTCTAATTACATGAGAATGATGTTTGTAGTCATAATGACTCTATCCAACTTGATCTAGTCTAATGTTATCATCAACCATTAGTATGATGAAAGAGAAAGTACTTCTAGAGAGAGAAAGTAACTCTAAATCACATAATGGTGATGTTTTTGGCTATGTTAGCCTATGATGACTTAATCCGACCTGATCTAGGGTGATGTTGACATCACCTAACCTTATGATGAGAGAGAAAGTACTTCTAGAGAGAGAAAGTACTTCTAGAGAGAGAAAGTACTTCTAGAGAGAGAAAGTACCCTTTTTAAGTGAGAACTCAATTGAAGCATCCCCAATACACAGAAATGAGCATAATTAGGGTATGATCCACCTGTGTGAGATCATAGAAACCCTAATTATGATAAATGATGAACTTTTAACTAATCTAAGATCATCAATGAAGATGTTACTCATACATGATGATGTTATGAGTTCAATTCACCTTAATGTGAATAGTAAACCCTAATTCAAGGGTGATGACATGTAACGTGAATAGTAAACCCTAATTCAAGGGTAATGGCATGCTTTTGAATATTAAACTCTATTTGATAAGGATTAGAGATTTAAACTCTTATGACAAGAGTAGGAAGGATATTCCTTATTTTTGTATTACCTTTATCAGTTGTATTAACCATGCAGGTTCTGATATGAAGGTAATCATATCCAGGTATGGATGATGAAGTTATATTCATTAAAGGCATGTTGTTAGCCTTATGAATAAGTAAAATAATCTGATGTCTTGTCAGTGCCATCCTATACTGATAATGGGCTGCGAGAGCCATGAATACCATCAAAGTCATGCCTTAGAGATGACTTGTGATGAGGATAATGAGAAATGATGATTGATATGAGTTAGGCCTGTTACATTTAGTATTCTTCTTTTATAGCTGCTATGATATTGTTATTGTTTGCAAAACAATGTATGTTGTTAAAGAATACTGAATGTACCTAACTAATCAAGTATAATGTAGAGCCCTGATCATAGATCCATCATTGTCAGAAATTAAATGATGGTGAAACAGGTTTTCCTCAGGGAACTCCTGGAGCACATACTTTTGAGTATGTGGGGTACATGGATGTGTAGAACCTTACATCCTAGTGTAGGAAAGTGATGTAGATGTGTAATCCATCCATCCTTCACTATAATTCCATACCGTATCAGTGGTAGGTAAACATGAAACCTCCTGATGACGAAGACAGCACAGATATCCGTATCAGTGGTAGGTAAATATGAAACCTCCTGATGACGAAGAGAGTACAGAACGCCACTGTGACTCTAGAATAGCGAAGGACCAGTTTACCCTGGTGAGCTATATTATGTAGAGACACGAGATGTCTTACAAGTGATCCTCTTACTGACTGAGGAAGGTGAAGGTCATGAGAATCCGGCTCTCTTAATGACCTATGTATGATACTGATGCGGCTTCTCAGCGATCAGTTGGAGTATGAGTGGTAAGCCTCATCTCCACAGGGCATAATGTTGTTTGTAAAACATAATCAACCATGTAGTATAACTTGTTAGAGATAACTCCAAGTTAATTGATTGATGTTACATTACAATAGTGTTTATATTCTCCATATCTCCTAAATGGTTGAGATCTTGTTATACTTGCAACTGTCACAGAATGCTTTGAAGGCTTTACTGCTTAAAATATTCTTTGATGTTATAATAAAGCTTCTGGCGAAGAGTTATAACTCTCGTTGGGACAATTATGTATAATTGTCTCACCCCGTAGGCTTCAACTTTTTAGGTGGACGTCGGAGACGAAGGAACCAGCCTACAGGTGATCAGTCTCAGCAGCAGCATCAGGGGCAGCAGTAATCTCAGGTGGAGATTGTCCTGCCATATGGTGTAGTTAGAGTCAAACCTATGTGTCCTCTGTACTCTCAGGTCTTGGAGTCTTTTGTATAGTGATCTTGAGATTTTGTATCCTGATGTATATAATTACTCAAAAAGTAATTATCATGAAATGTAAACAGTTTACCTCACTTTATGAAAGAAGCTTTTATGGACTCAAGCTCTTATCACGAAAAGTTTTAATTTCCCGTGATTTTTGTCTTCCGCTGATTACCGATTCGCTTCCGCTAGGTTTTAATCGTGTTTATGTCATGGTTTGGAGATCAGAGCCCACAACCGGTGTTGTCTATGTGCATAGAGTTGGCCGCCTCTGCATAGCTGGCCGCCTCTACGTACGGCGGGTCGTCCTCCTGTCGTGAGTTGCCTTGACCACGGGAGGCAAAGTTAAGACTTAGCCATGTCTTCCCCAGCGGGATGAAGTTGTGCCGTCTCGTAGGGTCTCTGTCACCTTCCTCGCCATCGCCGTCAGTCGCACTAGGAGAAGCCCTAGGCGCCGCCATGTGATAATGAATTATTTAATATGAGAACGATATTTCAGCATATTTTTTTATTGAAAATTGTCTTGTTGTATAGTATTTTTATAAAGAATGCAATAATTTTTATTTTGTCAAAAAATATATTACGGTTGAAAGTTATTGTAAAAAATATCATGCTATTTTTTGCACTCCTACTGGGACTCTCTCTCATATTCTTATTTTAATTGAATGTGTCCCAGTCAAAGCAGGCTACATTCTGCGCACTATTGTAGCAGCTTCACCACATTCTGCGCCCTGTTGTAGCAGCTTCAGTGTCGTAACAACAATTATATTGGGAACTGTGCGCTAGAAGTTAAAAGTTATTTGATTTCTAATTGAAATATGCTAAGTGGATACAATTTTGGAATCCAAAACAGAACCTCACACATTCTCCACTACACGTTTGAGTGTATAATAAATAAAATATATATTTTTATTTGTTATACCCTAAGTATGTAGTGGAGAGGACATGTGATTATGTTATGGGTTCCAAAATGGGTCTAGACAGCAGACCTCTTTCAGATTCATTTCCGGTCTTGTATAGCTAATATCAACACTTTTTAACGGTTCCTCAATGTCTTTCTTTAGTTATTATTAGTTTTGTATGTCTTGTTAGATACCGCGAACAGAAATGGAGCCCTGTTGACTTCATCTACAAGGTGGTGTTGGCGTCTGCTATTCATGTTATGATAAAATAAATCTTTGATGATCACGTCGCACATCTATATTTTTAAAATGCCTGCCTTCGTTTCAGCACCTACACCTTCATTCTTCACATAGTTTCCTTTGCCACTTAGGTGCTGGTATCGAGATGCAAATGGTTAATTCTAGAGGTACTAAAGCTTCTCAATTGTGAGGAGCAGACCTGCAAAAAATGACAGATCTCGGCTTTGGGTTCAAGAGGTTGGTATGCAGGCGTGACATCATTCAATCTGAATAGAAAACAGATGGCCATGTGAGAGCATCCAAACGGAAGGAGGGGGTCAGCAAAAGCCAAGGATGATGTAAGGGGATTGAGAAGTTTCATGCTTCAGTTGTAACGGAAGCCTATACTTGGCTCCTTTTGCTCCCTCCATTCAGTTTGTAGTCACCTTTCATTTCTGGACGCGCAAATATCAGTGCCAATATTTAGAAGTTCCTATTTTAGTGGTCATTCATGTCATTCTGACACAAAGAAATTGTTATGTTTTTGGGAGTTGCCCTGTGTATGTTAGAGTTGATCACGATTCATTGTCTACTACATGTAATGAACATGAATGACAACTTGGATATTTTTTTGTGAAGTCGACGATAGGATGAAAGACAGCCAAGTATAAATAATTCATTGTTAACATTCTTTTGTGTAAAACTTTCCATATCTATGAAACTATCATATTTTTTGTTAACATCATTTGACATAATGGTTGCTTATAACCCTTCCGGCAAACTTTCATGCGTGAAATGATTTGTTTCAACACTGTAAGAAACTTTTTATTTTACTTTTTGTAACAAAATAGTTGTTTTTCACGGATATTATTTCAATACAATGTTGTGAAGTTTTCTCTTAAACAATGCAATGATACGGTGATAGCAAGATTCTATAGAATACTATAACTTATATATGATAACAAAAAAATTGAATTGAGAACCAAAACTTGAGGTATAAATCACAAGCGATTTTTATATATGTCTAAAACATCAATTTACATTAGAAAATAGTAAATAATGTAGTTTTCCAACATTTAGATTTTTATTTAATGAACATAGAAAAATAAATCAATGTTGCATCACTAGATAAGAATTGGCATTTAATTGTTCTAATTTCTTCATAATTGATAAATGTTTATAACTAGCAATCTACATCAATAAAGTGTTCTTTAATATTATGAAATTTGCATTTTTTTTGTTCCATAATTGAAAATAGATCTTACAATAACACCACATGCATAATATTCTTATAGTCTTAGTAATGGTAACTATATTTTGTATAAATCATCTTCTGGCCTCTCAAAACTAACATATTAAAGTTAGGTTGCGATTTATAAAATGCATAGTTAATCCATTGTGATTATGATGTTTTATCCCTTATAACAAGATTTTTTAAAGAAAAGTTTTATACCATCATTGAATCAAGATCTATTATCTATATTTACATTTATGAATTTCATAATCATCCTGTATAGTTTGTAACTATACAAGAAATATTATAGAATTATTATGAAGATATTATTCAAATATTCAATAAATATCATCACATTATTTTTCCTATGCTTTTATAATAATAATATAATTATCATTATTTTTCCTATGCAAATTATTAAAAAAAATTGAGTAAAAAATTGTTAGAATCGTTAAGAAAGTAGGAAATCATATGTACAAAATAGTTTATCAGATGAAATAAACGTTGGTCTCCTTAATCCAAATTTTGAGCATACAAGTTATGAAAATGATGTCATTTTTATTGGTACACAAACAAAGATAATTATATTATTATTATAAAAGCATAGAAATACAAATTAATTAACAATTTCTTTTTTACAATATTTTATTCCTTGCAAATCTAATTTTCATGAATTTGTTTTTAAATAACTAAAATGGTTTTGTATGAATACTTTTTACACGACTTAAAAAAGTACTCATTAAAAAAAGTTATGTCAAAATTTATTCTTTACTATAATTCTAAGTAGTTTATGTTTTATATCAAATATACATTTATCTTTATAGTATATTTTTCTACCTAAAATACAACCCATTTTATTTTCATGTGGATGGCACATGTGTGTTTACTAGTTTCTATAATATTGGTTGCATTGGGTGTCCATGAGTTATTGGGACGAGTATAGATACCCATCAATATTTTTATTTATTAATCGAGAAGGTGTGGTCAAACAAAAGGTAAAGTGATTATGGGTATAATTCTTGACAATGCCTTACTTTAATGAGCACTCGCTCCCCTCACTCTGGCGATTAGGGTGTAGCCTCTCCGTGTGGTGGCGGCTTGGGGGAGGGGCTTGGGCAGCCGGTGAGCACCAACCCGCTCCCCCTAGGCTTTCCTCGCCCGATGGTGAAGTTGGATCGTGGGCTAGGTGTGGTTTTCGCTCATCTCCTCCTCCATAACTGCCCCCGATGGCTCCACGCTCTAAAGGACGGTCCCTTAGTCGGTGGTGTTTGTGGCGGTGGTCTGTGGGGCGTCTTTTCCAAGCCTCGCTGAGGTGGTCATGGTTTCACCTTGGAGCCTCCCTGAGGCCAAGTCGACCTCTAGCAGCTCCAACACCTCTGTTCCCGACCCAACTGCCTTGGGTCTTTTCCCCGGTTATTCCTGTTGTGTTCTGTTTCTGCATTTTTTTTGTTTGTCACTGATTTGGTTATTGGTTAGGGCAGTTTCTTCTGCCACTCAGTCACCGGTCTCTTCGGCGTTTATCTCCTATTGTTTGTAGGCGGTGGAAACCTCTAGTGGTATTCTCTCTCGGTGGCAGAATGCATCCCTTCATTGCAGACTCGAGTTGAAGGAATCTCGTTTGAAAAGTTGTTTGAATCAGCTCCTTAATTTAGGGATCAATGCAGAAGTATTTTATTCTCATTCCAATATGAGTGTTGGGGGTGTGTTGATTTTGTACTTGATTGTTGTATGATCTTTTAGAGGTCTTTCTCTTGGTTGTAGATTCCATATGGCTTATGAGTAATGATATTGCTCTAATTTTTTTAAAAAAAGTTATTATGGGTATGAGTCATCCACACCCACCCAATTGTCATCCCTACCTCTATGATTCAGATAGACAGTTTTGGTCATTTTTCAAATTATGCTCGTGGGAACAAATCTACTGTGACGGATGTTGTTCCCATTTTTGTAGCGTGCATATCTCATCCATACATTCATCAAAGATGAGGGAAATCAGCCATCGTTGTCAGATGGATGTATGGCCATGATATACCCGTCACAACAGCTGTAACCGCGGTTGTCACAACAGACACTAGCAGAAGCCCCCCCCCCCCAAATTTTCCCCAATTTTAGAATAATTTGACAAAGAATATACTTTGTCGATTCAGCATGTCAATTTATAACTTTCGGCCCAGCCCAATTACGTGCTCCTGCCACATCAATTTTCCAGTCGCGCTTCATTTCCAACTTTGTTACCCCCAAACCGCGCGCATCTACCTGACTTCCCCAAAACGTGTGTGACTTCCCCCACCGAATCGCATGACTTGCAGCTCCACTCACAGGTTCTCTGTCGACTCTAACCCCCCTCTCACCTGCTGGGATAGAGGTGCTCCGACAGCCTCCCTCTCCAGTCCAATTTTGCTTCTAGTCTGTAAAGCTCCGTCCCTAGGTCCCTTCCAGTTTCCAAAGACGAGCCATTGTAGAAGGAGATAGGGCTATAATAGTTAGGACGGCTAGCACTGAGGAAAAGATTGACTACTGGGAGAAGCGTTCTTGGCTACGATACTAGTTATGTATTAAATTCTTCAAGGTGCAAAGGCATATATCTTTCGGTCATCCGCTTCCCTGCCTTCTACTGTTGCCATCGGCTAGACAAGGTAACATCTAGTTTTATCTGCTACTTCTTCCTCCAATGATCATTTGGTTGTACTTACAGTCATTGTGTTACTATCAGAATAGTATTTCTGAGATCCGTTTTGGATTGCTCGAGTATTTATGGTCAAATGAAGCTGTACATTGCTAATGGACTATATCGTCCTCTTTTGTTCTCCCTGTTTTATTATTTTTGATCTGTGTGTGATTCTCCATGTCATAATCGTGCAACAAAGTTTTTTTATGTCTAAGTTTCTTTGTGATGTATTGCAAAATGGTGACCTCGACATGCTCTTATTTTACTTCACCTATATGGCATGCTCCACCGTTCTATCATGCCTTCTCCATGCCGCCTTACACAACTCTTACCCTTTACTGTAAAAATTGTATAGCATATAACCAGATACAACTGTATTTTTGGATTGTGCCAATCCATTATTTGTGGCATGAGAACTCGAATCGGCTTACAAACTTTGCTCAATTTTCATGTGCCTCCTTTTTCTTAGATGGTCATGGTTATATTACTAGATTTCCCTTGAATCCGAGATGTACAGTGGAAACAATCTATACCATTATGTAGACAGGACATAGCGCTAAGGCATCTGTAGTTGGGTCCCTTGATCTGAAATTTCATTTAAGACACCTATATATTAGTAGTTGGATGGTCATTTAAGGTATCTGTATTGCGTGCACTTTTGTATGTTGCATTATTAAAGTATTTAGATATACCATCCTTACTCTAAGAAGTATTTTACATAAAAAGGATGATATTATATGGCACCCCCACAGAATAGTTCTAGCTTCGCTACTATACACCCAAACTTCCCCTAGTGCTATTGTGGCATCCTGTCGGGCTGGCTTCCTGATTCAATCTGTTCCTTTTTTGCTTTCTATATTGTAGTTGCCAATTGGTGTTGGGCGTCAGTCTTGAACTTATTTTCCTATCTTTTATTGATTTTTTAACTCCCTTAGAATCAAAGTGTTTCACTGGCACGTGGGACTTTTGATAGATTCTTGTCTTGCTCTTGATAAGACTTTACTTCTAGTCTTTATTGAAAGCTTGGATCAAAATGAGGGGTGCGGACGGGTATTGCTTGTTCCAATTTTTCTTGGGTTTGTTTCCCGCAATGTCAGTAACTTGGCACTTTTTTGGTTGATGTCTTGATACTTGTTCCTTACCATTTCTTTTTTTTTAACTATGCTCCCATTTTTCATCCGATGTGTCTTGACATTACTTCTGATGTGATTGAATATAATTTGATTTATGCACGTAACTTTCTTATCGTTATGCCAACTGTGCTTGATCCATGACTAGTATCCCAACGTCATCCTTTCCTAACACAGAACAAGTAGACGATACAACTAATGTCATTCATATTCACAACTATATTTTCATATTGATGGTGACTTCAGTTCAGAATTCTACAACTAATGGTATTCTTAGTAACAACTGTATTGGCATGTTAAAAGTGGACAGCGGGTGGGTTAGTTGAAGTTCCTTTTGTAGTGGTATTACAATGTCCATGTCTTGGGCTTGAAAGGGACATGTGCCTTCCCTTTTAGAGAAAATGTACATTGCTATCCCAATGTAATGGGACTTAGTCGGTCTATATATTGTCATCTACATTCCTATAGTATTTTTAATTTACATCATGAGTTTGATCTCCCTGCATGTATGCTAAATATCATCATATTTTTTGTATGATATATTTTGAATCAATCGGCATATACTTATTTCCTTTTCCTTTTCATAGAGTATTTAATGAATTTTTCTTGTCTCTTAGCCTATGTTTTATTTTTTCTAATTCCATCATCATAAAATATATATCTTTATTTGCATTGATTCATTTTATTGTGTTGTCATTTTCTTATTGCATAAAATCATTAAGAACAAATTGAGATTGAATATTCAAACATAGATGATGCGGAGGCCAACCAGTGTCTTCTAAAAAAATCAAGTATCATCAGTCGTGGAGATAGGAAGCATCCTTGTGGTAGTAGAATTTTTAGGCATCCAACAACAGTCAACTCTCTTGTTGTAAGATCTGTATTGTTCCTGTTTTATTCTATGATAAATATGTTTTCTTGATTGTATTTGTAATCAAGTGTTAAGGCATTTATTTTCTTGCTAAGGTATTAATATATTTTTTCATGTGGGTATGCATCTAGTTCAATCTATATCATTATTTTTCTCTTGCTACATACTCATATTGTATAGATTGTGTATTCTATGTATTGTAAATATTTCATATCACCTTTTCTAGAGATGATCTCTTTCAAATTTACTAAAAATGTTTTTAATTGAAGGTGATACAGAAATGAGCAACAAATTTATTCAAGACAAGAGTTGGATGTATAGATGTAACTCTAAGTTTGATAGACTCCATGATTTGTACTTCCGTGAAGGTGTGGAGGCTTTTGTTGAATTTGCATTCAAAGATAACCCTGAGTCTGAAAAGTTGTGTCCATGCAAAACTTGTGAGAAAATAGTATATCAACATTTAGATGTTATTCGGTATCATATCTTATGCAATGGTTTCTTTGAACAGTATATGATATGGAAATACCATGGGGAGAATATGTCTAGACATGATCTAGAGAATATGAACAATGTTGATATGTTGAATGTGCTCGGTGATGTGATGGAGAATTATATGGAGGCTAATCAAATGAATGACTCATTAAGAAACCAACACTATCATGATTCCAATATAAAAAGTTTTGAAGAACTGATGCAAGATGCTAACACACCATTATATCCAAATTGTCTAGTTTCTAAATTTGATGCTATACTTGATTTATGGAAGATGAAATGCAACAACAAATGGAGCAAGAAAGGTGCATGTGATGTTTTGGATTTTGCTCAAAAAATTCTCCCAATAAATAATACACTTCCTAAAAGTTGGCAAGATTGTAAAAAGGTAATGAGCAATTTAGTCCTAAAATGTAAGAAGACTCGTGCTTTCTCGAATGATTGTCTGTTGTATTATGGTGAAAATGAAAGCTTAAATGAGTGTTCAAAATGTAAAAAGTCTAGATGGATTTTCTCTACTGAGAAGAGAAAAAAATTTCCTGTGAAGATTCTTCGTCATTTCCCTTTGATTCCAAGATTAATGAGGTTGTATATGTGTGCTAGTACTGCTAATCTTATGACTTGGCACAAGAAAGCTCCACCTAGTAAGGAAGATGAGATGAGTCATCCTCGAGATTCTGAAGCATGGAGACATTTTGACCAAAAACACCCACTATACAGTAACGAAGCACGCAACATTCGATTAGGGCTAACAGCTGATGGGTTCAATCCTTTTAACATGGCTAAGGGTACTAATCATTCAATATGGCCAGTGATTCTAATGGTTTATAACTTTCCTCCTTGGCTTTGTTTGGACCAATCATACTTTATGTTGACACTTATCATTGATGGTCCTAAAATGCCGAAGGATATTGATATTTATCTCTGACTGTTAGTTGATGAGCTAAAAATCTTATAGGTTGATGGGATAAGCACATATGATTCTACTACTGGTGAAAATTTTATCATGTGTGCATCTTTATTATGGACTATAAGTGAATTTCCAGCATATGCAATGTTGTCCGGATGGAGCACAAAAGGACATAAGGCATGCCCTTTATGTCATGTTCACAGTGGGTCTCTTTATCTTCCAGCTAGTAAAAAATTTGTTTATTTGAGACACCGTCGCTTTCTACCAATTGATCATCCATGGTGTAGTGATGCTAAGAATTTTAATGGTAATGTTGAGTTTGAGGCTCCTCCAAAGCCTTTGACCAGTGAAGAGGTGGACACACTTCTACATGATTACAATCACAAGACTTTTGCAAAAAGTGGATGGAAAAAAGGAGTATTTTTTTAGCTTCCCTATTGGAAGACATTATTAATACGCCACAACTTATATGTTATGCATATTGAAAAGAATATTTGTGAAAGAATTTTAGACTGGTTGCTAGAGAATGACGGAAAAACCAAAGACATAAATTCTAGGCTTGATTTGGAGGCACTTCAACTAAGACAACCATTATGGATTAAATCCTTGAAAAAAACAAAAAAAGCTATTCTTCCACGTGCATCATACAACATGAAAAATGAAGAAAAAGAGTGTTTTCTCAAGGTCTTAAAGGATTTAAAATTACCCTATGGCTTTTCATCTAATATTTCAAAAAAAGTACAAATATATGATAAAAAGATTGGTGTCGTGAAAAGTCATGATCACCACATTCTGATGCAACAAATTTTACTTCTAGCTTTAAGAACAACAGTATCCAAGTCTGTTGCAATGGCAATTGGTGAATTGACCTTATTTTTCAAGGAAATTTGTAATAAAGTCATTAATGTTGGAAAGATGAAGCAACTAGAAAAACAAATTCCTATAACTCTGTGTAAGCTTGAGAGAATCTTCCCTCTGGTATTCTTTGATGTCAGTCTGCAATTAGCAATTCATTTGTCTACTGAAGCTAAAATTGCTGGTTTTGACTATTTTAGATAGATGTATCATGTGGAAAGATATTTATTTCGACTTAAGAGTTACATCCGTAATAGGCATAGGCCAGAGGGATCTATTTTTTAGGCTTATATAATGGAAGAAGCCATCAACTTTTGTTCTCGACTCAAGAATGATGCAACCCCTAAGTTGGACAATGCTAAAAGATATGCAGATGGACCAATTGGTGTAGGAGTAGAGCGATTACTTTCTAAAGAGGAGCTATTTCAAGCACATCATTTTGTGCTGTTCAACACGAATGAAATACAACCTTATCTGAGGTAAATAAAATCTTGTTAACATGTAGGATGCATATACTTACAAATTTCAAGCTTACTTTGTTGACATGTAGGATGCATAAAAGATTTGTACAAGCCCAACAACATAATTGGAATGAGCTTCAAATTCAAAAGGAACAACATAAAAACTTTGTACATTGGTTTAAACAATATGTAAGTTATTTATTACATTCAAACTCATAATTTTATTTTTTCTAAAATGTGTGTTTTTTAGATTTTTGTCACTAGATGAATCTCATGAATTATCAAAAGATGTAAGATATTTAGCTCGTGGCCCAAAAGTTTGTGTACTTTCATACAAAGGATATTTTGTGAATGGATATAAATTTGAGGTCAAGCAAAGAGAAAGCATGAGAGTCACACAAAATAGTGTAGTAGTGAATATGGGGGATGATGGAAGCATATTTTATGGATCACTATTAGACATCATAGAGGTTCCATATTCTGATGACATTGTGTTACACCTGCTTAAATGCACATGGTATGACACAAAATATGGATGCCAGAAAGATGAATTTAATTTCACTATGATTGATACTATCCAAAAAAGTTATGTAGATGAGCCATTCATTTTCCCATCACTAGTACAACAGGTGTATTATTTAGTTGACTCTGAGTTCACCGATTGGAGTGTTGTTTGCCATTGGAGGCCTAGGCATACATATGGAGATGCTAACTACTCCAATATTAATGCAAATGATTCTGAAATTATTTCAAATATTGATCCTACCAATGCCATTGACCAAAGTAGTGACACTGACAATGACGAATTATGGGCTAGATCAGATGGGTTAGATGATGTACTAGTAGATTCCACATTAATACATAAAGCAAGAAAATGACTAAAAGAAAAAGTCCTGAAGGTATCATCTATTCCTTTTAAAATGTGTTATATATATTGATGTAATGCTTATTATTATTTTGATATAATGCTTATAATTCTTCACATTTTCTAATATTACAGCTCCATGAGTCGTATTGGGAAAACTAGACCACTTCATGCAATTCTACAATCATGTCATTTGCCTCCACAAAAGGAAGGAAATGTTTCTCGTGGTATGCTTTATCATAACAATTACAATTTCCTACTTCTATAATGAATATAAAAATCCATTTGAAAAATATGAAATGAAATAGGTTGTCAATCAAACTCGTCTATCAATTTGGGTGAGCCATTATGTAATCTTCCTGGTATGTTTGTAAATGTGTGTTGTCTATATAGTTTATTGGTTGATTTTTTTAATATTTTATGGATACATGTAGGAATCAAGCCAATGCTCAAAAAAAAGTTGAAAGCAACCACCTAAAAGGAACATGTAGAATTGAATCTACATGACTAAAATGAAGAACAAATGCCATGAACTAGTGCATGCTTTGATGATTTCATACCTCCTTAAGGTATATATTATTTTTTATGAGCTTGAGTGTATAGTGATGAGATTTTTGTACTAGAGATAATTGAACTAATTTTTTTTATTTTCCTGTACATTTCTAATAGATCTTTCTAGAGAACAATGTGAAAATTTTCTTCAATATCTAGAGAAAGAGCATCTATCTCATGGTACATTTGTCCAATGGATGTTAGAAAAATTTGTCCATACTTCTAATGGTACTAGAGAAACAATGACCCCACAAGAAATTAGATGTGTATCTGGTATGTTCATTAAACAATTATTATGATATACTTGACTCTTTTTACCTTACGTTTAACTATACTTAATATGCTTTCTTCTCATAGATGAGCACCGACTAGTTGTACATCACATGAGGGTGTCTCAAAATACACAACATTCCCCCAATGACTCAAATGATGAATTTGGAAATAGATCTGGTAGAAAGTTTTCTTTAAGTGTTTCTCTTTATAAAATTAGGAATATTGCTTATCAATGTGGTTGCACTTGTTGTTCACTCTATAGAAGCTCGAGGGAATACTTTTGGATATCTTGAAAATGAATATCGTCCTATTTCATAGAATCCTCATGGAAACTTAAATGCATAAAATGAAAGCCTATTGGGTATAGTTCATTCTAATATTTTTTCATTAAATTTGGTGAATTTGATTTAATACATAACAAGTTATAATACTTTTTATAGATGAGGTCCGCCCAATTTTGAATGACAAAGGGGTTTCAAATAACTTACATCACTCTCTTGGTAACTCTAATTGTAAAGTTGGAAATTTGTTTGGTATAAAGATATTTTTATGGTTGCATATCCTAATCTTTAAATTTTTTGAAATTTGTGCTTATCAGTGTAAATGTACTTGTAGTTCTCTCTAATGAGCCTAAAGGAAATGCTTTTGGCTTTCTTGATAATGAATATCGTCCTGTTCCACACAACTTGCAGAGAAACTCTAATGTGGAAAATGAGAATATATTGGGTATGATTTTTTTACCATGTGTTATAAAAATATTGAAGGCTTGTGATAATATTTTTTATGAATATATGAAATTTCTAATTGTATATGAGCATCAACCACTTTTTTGTGGAACAAGGGTTTCAAACAACATAATTCATTCTCCTCCGATCATAGGTAAATTAAAAATCACATTAGAAATTATGTAAAATTAAATATATTAATTCTACTAAGTATTCATTTTCCATACAGACATCTCTAGACAAGGTAGAGAAAATGAATCACATAGAAAGGAACAACAAGATGGTTCCCACTCCGCAAGGCTCACTCTCAATGAACCCTCTGAAAGCATACCAAATGGTGGTCATTCCTTAAGGCTCACTCAATATCAACCAATCAAAAGAGTGATTACACGCTCTTTGGGTATACACCTTTCTTACTATGTTGTATTTATATATATCATTTCTCTAATGTATATTGTTTAAAATTTGTTTGTCATTGTGATGATATATATACTTTATAGGTCGGAGTGAAGAGTATGCTCCAAAAAAGAGCTATAGAGGATCGACTAAATTAAGTTCTTGTCGTCCTAAAAAGGAAGAAGTTCATAAGTGTTTCTTTTGTCATGGTGCTCCAGTTGGTGATGAGGCAAAAAAACTAACAAATTATCTTGGAGTGTATGCTAAGAACAGCATGTTATTTCCACTATATAAAGAATGGGATGGAGAACATGTATTGGGATTCGAAACTGTTATGGAAGATGTGATGGTATAAATTTCAATCCTATAAGTCTCCATATTTATTAAAATGTGAATTTAAATCATTAACTTTTCCATTTCAGAAGGACTTCAGTTTTTTCATGTTGGATGGAGATTTAGCTCCAAACATGGAAGGTGTAGAGTATCCAATTGCAAACATGGAAGATGTGGTGCATTGGTGCTATGCCAAAATGCAAAAGAAGGTTAGATCATGGCGCACTACACTAAAAGAGAAATTAGAAGTTTGTAAACACCAAAATCAAGCATGCCAAAACTCCCCTGACACTAGAGTCTCTGAAGAGGATTGGAAAAAGTTATTGGAATATTGGAACTCACCTACAAAATAGGTTAACGCATTATTGACTATTTTTGCTGAATTATTTATGTTAAATAATTTTCTCATATAACTTTCTAAATGAAGGACGAGTTTATAAGAAATAAAACTAGCCGTGGAGCCCCTCGTCCCACTCATAAGACAGGGGCAAAATCTTATTCATGATGTTATCAAGAAATGGTAGATATGTTTATCCACATCTTGTTCTTAGTTACATTTTCTTTCTATTTTTTATTTTATACCCATTTATTTTTATGCATGATGTATAGATTGAAAAGAAAGAGATATCAGTTGATTATCAAGCATATCTTAAATACCATCAAGATAAAAAGGGAGCTTATCCAAATGAATATACAAAGAGAAAATGTGTAAGTATTTATAAAAATAATTTTATAACTTGTAGTTCATGTACTTGTATATTTTTATCACTGCAAAGTTTCATACAGGAGGAAATTGCTCAAAAATGTGAACAACGACATCTTCAAAACTCAAAGAACCATGAACCATTTTCTAGAGTACTTGATGAAGTAATAGGTCCACACAATAGTGGTTATGAAAGGGGGTATGGTGAGGGGGTGTCAATACAAAGACTGAAGCAAGCTCGCTTGCAACGCATAACAATGTTGCCATATTTCAATCAACAATCTCGAATCCACCAGTTAGAAGATGAAGTTTCTTGTTTAAAAGAAGAAATCAACCAAGTAACATTAGACTTTGCATTTCTTAATTAATTTACATATCACATGTAATGTTAATAACTTGTTTTTATTTTCTAGTTAAAGAGAGCGTGGGCAATGAATTCTCCTGATCATCCACACACTTCAAGTAGTCACAATAATATTCAAGTATCTTTACCTTTGAACACTAATTTTATACCAAGTCTTTAAGTATATTTCATTGATTTACATGTATGATATTTAACTTCGTAGGAACATTTATTGTCACCTTTATCTCGCAACTATGGGAACTAAATGGCTTTCATGGAGAAGACCATGTTCTTTTTTGTGAATAACTACTCGTGTGATCTATTGATAGAGTACTTTTGGTATATTTTGGAGTAGGGACTCCATTTCCTCGTGTTCCACTAAATAAGGTAAGTTGTGCAACTATAATCATGTATACTTTATTTTAAATTAAATGGTGATATAATATCTTCTTAGCTTTTGAGTTGTATTGGAATAACCTTTTTTTTACATTTTATGATGATATAATATCTTCTAAGCACGCATAGATGAAGTGCTTAGGCAGGGCTTTCACAATTATGATTTTGTCTAAGAAATTCCTTACCATGTCCCCTTGAACACCCTCCTCACTTTTAACCATTATGTCCAAATTAGTAGCTTATCATAAACATATTTATCCATCTTAGGACGTGCCTCATTGCCTATAGACTATGCTTGAACCAGACCATGGAAACATGCTGAGTATAAAATGCACTAATTTCTCATGGTTACAACTTCTGCCGGACTAGTTTTATGACATTGCAATCTCTGATTGTGTGCATATAGTCTTTCTCTTGCAGTCTTCAACATGTGTATGTTTTGGCTTCAATCATGCGATGCTTATATCTGAACTCATTTGTTACCATCCCATTATGGTGAAGTAATCACAAGAAGGATTGGATCCTTGGAGTTTGTGAGAACCTCCCTTGAGATTGACACTTTATAGATGACTTCATCACAACTATAGTTATAGTGAAGAGGAATGACTGAAGTGGATGACACCATATCCACTGTAAACCAATGTTATAGAAATTTGACATCCCAAACCCTGTCATTTAGCATCGTTCATGCTACCCATAGGTCCATTAATTCCTTAGGTACATTTTAATGGGTTTGTAGATTTAGCTTTGTGCCATTCGTTCACCATTTATCTGTCCATATGCATGTATCCAGTCTAGAAACCACAACCATCATGTAATTTGTTAATCAAAGGTAAGTTCAGCAGAATGTCCTGCCTTGTTGGAGATCTATTCTTCTTATAGCCATTTTTACCACTTTGTTTCTATTCCATAATACATCATCGACCTCATTTTTTTAAGTACCTTATGGCCTTAAACAAGCACATGAACTCGGACTTAGCTTAAAAAGTTCTCTATTGACGAAGGTGGACTGTCGTCATTGTTTGTTAATCTCCATTAATCTAGTGCTAGGACATTTCAATTTCTAAATGCATCAGCTCCCTATTTATAATTCCTTATAATGGTGTTGGATCAAAGATTGATCTGTTTAAAGTAATGTCCTATAGAGTGTTGCTAGAAATACTCAACATATTTTTGACAGTAAAGCTTCACCTGTATGGGATTGCATAGAAATACACAACATATTCTTGATAGATAAACTCAACTTATTTAGATGGGACAGTCTCAAACTGCATATCAGTATATTATTTTGTCTAAACTTAGCTACTTGTTAGTCTGAAACTTTTCATTTGGTTTGCCAACCAAACGTTGAATGACCCAGTGTGCTTCCCATTCCTAGTGATGACGTAGATGACATGGTCGATTTAGAAATAAGTGGTAGTTGATCAAACTTAAGTTCTTCTATAACATTAAACTAAACAGTGACATTTTTTTATTCTGCAGATTTGAGATGCCTCCCATATGAAGTTTTTTTGTAATTTTACAAATGAGAATGACAACGAATATGGCAGGTATCTATATAAAAGGTTCTCAATTAGAATGTATTTTATTTTTAGCTAAAATGACTAACTAGTTAAAATTAAGTTGTGAACTTTATTTTGGTGTTCATGTACTACTTTGTGATGACATCCATTTTGAATTTCTTGTTGTTTATGTCTGAAGAATATGGCAACCAATATGGATTTTACATTATAGTCTCTTCAGAATTTTGGTGCAAGTGAATTGGGAGATGACTCTGCTATTTGCAATGGGCACTGTATTTCAAATGTAATGAATATGTATCACACGATGATTTTCTACTGAGCATGTTGTACGATTCAGTAGTGACGTTGGAAATTCTGTATTGAACATGACTTTTAAATTAATCAAATGTCTTTTCGGCATGCTGGTTGTTTGAAGAATCTGTTGTGTCTTCGTCTGTAGATCCCACCTATTTAAATAATGGAGGTTGATACGATTATTATTAGTAGATTATCATGACCAAATATAAAATGGCATGGGGGTTATTGTTGTTGCCAGAAATTGTCATCATACTTTGTTTCTTTATGTGGGCGGTTGGTTGGTAGTTGGATAGTTCTAAATTGCCATCTATAATTGTTAGATTCTAGTTCTTGTGACATTTTTTTCTGCCAAATTGTCTCCCGCCCAGGAGTCACACCAAAAGTGTCACTGGTTATTTTCGGCTGAAATCTTCCATGCACCGGTGCCAATTTAAGAACCCCTGTTTACTAGTGAGATTTCATCGCCGTCATGGTGGAGTCCACAGAAAGCCATTGCCACAGCTGACAATCATGCTTAGCCCATTAATGACCGCTCCATCGCAGCTGCCTAGTTGTATCACTGGATTGCATGCCGTACAAGTCAGAGGCTAGTGGAAGAAAGACGTTACACATCCTAAAAGGAAAGGCTGGGGTTCAGTTGGTGGGGGAAGCTGTGAGCAGTAATACCCGCTTCACAGTGACGCCGTATCCTATAAAGACGGCAGCATCCAACATGAATGCCTGGTGGACGGACACTCACGGCGACTAAGCAGGACAAACCATGGGGTCGAGGTTGAAATTTTTTTGTCATTCTTTCCGGCGGCACCTCCGGAGCCGGTGAGTTACCGGCGTCATGCTACTCGGGAATCCAAATTCCAACGCATGAAACCAAATGTGTTTCATGAATTCTTGACTTCTTTCCTTTCGTACGTACTGCAGTGACACGAAATCGCGATGGCTGCTAGAGGTACATGTGGAAACCGTGCGGCCGGTAGCAGCAAGAAGACGATAATACACGCATATGCATACACAACAAACGCTCCGAGATTTCACATGTCCTTCGGCCGCTCGTACCGATCCTCGCCCCACCGGGGACGATGTGCGGACTGTACGGGGAGATGAGACAGAGAACATATGCGGTTGGCAGGACGCGCGCGCGGAAGGGTACGTACATGTCTGCCGGGTGCAGTTCGTATAAGGGTACACTACACGAATCAATTTCAACACCAGTGTACCTGATTGAATCAGTTTCGATGCACTTTGCTGTTCTGATGACGAGGATGCCTCCGGCCTATCAGAATCAACTCATCTCCAACCAAACAAACCATTAGAGAACTAACCCAAAGATGCCATGAATAATAGCAAGCCAGTTTCTTCCATGATACCAACAAATCAGGCGACCTAGAGTAGTTAGCTTTTCAAATGTGGGAGCTTACAATTAATATCCTTTAACAAGAATTAAGTCCCTCACATTTGTTTTGAGAGTCGGTACATGCAGAATTATAGTTTGGGGAAAATCGATGTAACATATTTTGCAAGTCTTGTTTGGCTTAGCGCAACTTATTTTAATATACCAGAATAATATTTTTGTGACAAAATGACCCCATCTTAGACACATTACACCTTGTGGGGCAAATGCGTATGAAATGAAGACACATTACTCATTGTGTGCCTAATGCATCCGTACCCCAAATGAACTATCAACCAGTACTAATCGAATGACTAGAGCAACACACCCCAATGTAAAATAGCCAATTGCTACTGTTCATTAGTGGGGCAATGGGTTGCCCACACATGATGTACTGCTCTTCTATGTAATGGTGGAATGTTTATGTCTCCCCACTCAATTTGTTTTGTTGAATATAGTCCCTCTGCCAATTTGTTTGGTTGAATATAGTCCTTCTTACTATGTTCTTCTCCTTCTGCCAATTTTTTTCCAAGCACTTATCAATTAGAATACCTTTAGCTATTGGTATAAATTTTATGTGTTCTACTTCTAGTTTTTAATGGTGGCACAATTTTATTGCTCTCTTCTCTTGCTTGGGTCGCAATATCCAATATTTCCTTATATTTCTTCTTCACTCATAGTGCTATTCTTCTTTGTTGTGGGTGAGGATTTTTTTTTCAAACAATAAAATTTTAAATATAATATCGTAGTTGGTAACTATTATAAATATAATATCAAATTCTATATTTATATAATCGTTGCATACACTTTTTATTATAATTTTTTGGGCCTCTTTGGGTACGGAAAACTACAACGAAGATAGTTTTACATCTCAAACAAAAATGTAATGACACTTAGCCATTCTAACAAAAAAAATATCAATAAATATAAAAATGAAGACTATTGTAATAGCATTAACATGGTAAATTAAAGATAACTAGTGATACAAGCAATATAAATATACACCCAGTACTAGAAAAATATATCTTGGAAGAAGTCGAATCAACACCTTCTTCTACTCTTTTTGGTTTATCACCAATCATCTTTAATTTATGAGAATAGTAATTGTTGCAGCAAAATGTTCCCATGTGAGACACGTTACCCTTTGAGGGGGGAATGTGTATGATGCAAAGACACAACGTTCACTGTGTGCCTAATGCATCCCTAATCGGGATTCATTGCCCTACCCCAAATGGACAATACCAATGAGTACCAATCTAACAACTAGAGCAACACATCCTACAGAATAATAATCTATTGCTATTGTCCATTTTTGGGCAATGTGTTGTTCACTCATAATTTGTTGCTCTTCTATATAATGGTAGAATGTTTCAGTCTCCCCACTCAATTCATTTGGTTGAATATATTCCTTTTTACTTTGTTCTTCACCTTCTGCTAATTCTATTTTCATGTAGTTTTAGATTAGATTATCTACAACTATTGGAATAAATTTTATGTGTTCTTCTACTTCTTGTTCCTATTGGTGATACAATTTTCTTGATCTCATTTATTGCATGGATCATAGTATTTAATATTTCCATCTTCATTCATAGTTATATTTCTTCTCTATTGTGGGTGAGGACATTTTATCAAACATTAAAATTTTAAATCTAATATAGAAGGTGGTAATCATTTATAAATTTATTTTTTTAATTCCATTCTTTAATAATCATTGTGTATACTTTTATTGTATTGTTCTACATCCCTTTTTGTGTAATAAAAATTGCAATTGAGATAATTTTACACTTCAAACAAAAATGTAATGACACTTGGCCAATTTTGAAAAAAAAAACAACAATATGATTAAAAACAAATACTACTATAGTAGAATTGACAGGGTAATAATAAGACTTTTGCATGGCTAGGTGGGGGCTTAAAATTGGGGTTCCTTACCCAAAAAAGTGCTAGTCCGGTAAAGAAAATAGGATTGGTGCTAAACATGAAATACAAACTAGGATTTTTCTTTGGAATATATACAAATGCACCATGTGATGTATGTTCCTATATTGTTCACTGCATGAAGTAACTTTAACACCCATAACTAGATTAATTCAGTTTGATTTAAAGTTCACCGTAGAAAAACTAATCTGTCATAACTAGATAAATAGGTAAAGTTTTCAATAAATAATTGAAATATACCATTAAGCCCTTACTTAGTAAGCCTTACTAGTTTTATTCCAAAAAATTAGCAAAGTAGGGGTCTAAGGCAATTCAATTAACAATATTGATAGAGACCTAATACTCCATACATGCTTAAGAATTCAATTTATAACCTTAGACTGAAAGAATATCCCTATAAACATGTATAAACTATTTTAGGTGGTATA
The DNA here is from genome assembly GCA_963693085.1 of Alisma plantago-aquatica. Classification (NCBI taxonomy): domain Eukaryota; kingdom Viridiplantae; phylum Streptophyta; class Magnoliopsida; order Alismatales; family Alismataceae; genus Alisma; species Alisma plantago-aquatica. Next base: position 1,002,403,630 of record OY856411.1, on the reverse strand, counting down.
CCATAAAATTTTACATTAGAGAAATATAGAGAAATGTTCATGTGTATATATGTTGTACTAAAAAATCCCCTTGACAAGTATGATCCTATGGTCACATGAAACAACATGGAAATAAAAAATAAGATGAATGATAAAGGTTTGAGAGTCACCACCAAATTTTGTTCATACAATAATGAAAAGATGGGAGTGCATGTTTAAATCAGTGAGAATATATGGAAGACCCAATTTTGACTCCACCCAAGGATGTATATGTAACATACTGAGATTTGTCTATCCTGACTTGAGAAACCCTACATCCATGAATAGGAGGTTAGTGTAACGAACTGAAATCTATGTACAATCTTAGTTTAGCCTTTTGTTAAGCTTTTTTGTTCATTTCTGTTCTTGATGTTGTATTAGTATAAATTATAAAGGTTTGGTGTACAATTGTTCCCTATATTTGACATTATAGAGATTTATGCATAGATGCCTCAATAAAATTTTATAATAACTTGCAAAATATCCACTTAAGAGGGATAAAGATACAATCAAATCAAACTAAAGTTTCTATGGCCTTTTTGTATAAGAAAAAGAAAAAGAAAATCCTAGAAATAAGATAATATGACATTAAGAGAAATGATTTTTCAATTAAGTGAAAATAAGAGTAAAGTGCTTAAATTCCATAAAAGAATAATTCAAAAGATAATTCTAAGTCCAAATTCATTTCTTTGAGTACACATTTGCTTGAGTGATAAGTTTCACACCTTTTGGAAAATTAGTAATTAAAATTGCATTAATTGAATGGGAAAATTGGAGATATCCCAAAAATATAAAATAAAATTATTAATGACAACAATAGTAACAACATATGTCAAAATCATGATCTACACACTAATAATGCCTTAGGATGAATTTTCACTCAATTTGGAGAATATTTGATTAAAAGGTACAATCAAGAGAGAGAAAGTGTGTAGAACCTTCAAATTAGTAAATAAATGTATAAGCAACTTTAACATGTAATGCAAATTTGTATTCAAGGCACTTAACTTGACTTGTGGGTGAAGTTTCATCAAATTTGGATAATCTTATAATCATTAATGATGGAAGAAAGAGAAAATAGGATTTGGTTAATTTGACAAAACAAAAGTTCACAAAAGGAAAATCTAATTGCATATGTGGATTACTCATATCAAAAATAGGTGAAGTGTCAATTTTCATTTAATTTGGATCATGTTTGCACCCTCAATTGAGGAGAGAGAAAATATTAAATAAATATATGTGCACTTTAGTCCGATTAAGATTTGGGATATAGTTAATGTGACATGCATTCTAGATTTTAATTTTCTTGATCCACACCATCATGACTGTTGGATCCACAATCCAACGGCTCATGACTCATCACCTAGCTCTCGCCGATTTGGCAACACGCACCAAAAAAAAGTTGAATTTGTTTTTGTGATTCCTCGCTCGATTCTCAACAAAATCGCACAAATATTCCTCCAACAATTTTTAAATAGGATTCCACTCAGAACGATCCCTATTTTTGTGATTTAATGGAGTATTTTGGAAATCCCAAATCTTGATCTCTAAGCAAGTTCGGCCACAATCCTTTTCTGCTTATTCCTTTCCCTCACCTATAAATATATGTACTCGAGGCTTCCCTAGCCCCCTTGCAACTACTCTCTCCATCCAATTATGTGTGACATTTCACCTTAGATTTTTGATGATCAAGTCTTGCTCTAGGGTGTGCGGTGGTTATTTCTTCCTCTCCTTGACACTTTGGCTCAAATTGATTGGTTCAACAGGTTCGTGATAGTCCCCTCCTTCATTCCATGTTGTTACTTCCATGAATTTTCACTAGTTGTGAATTTGTCTAATCCTCTCAAGCTTCTACTTGCTGGACATGGCATGGCCAAACAAAGGGGATGAATCCCATGTGCGATTTCCCCCTCTAACCCTTCTTGCTTTTTGTTTTCTTTTATTTTTCTCTTAGGGGTAATATGGTCTTTTCTCCATCATTTTCTTTGTTTTGAACGAGTCAAAGCCAGTGTTGGACCACTTGACTTGGCTGCCACTGATTGTGCAAGTATTAGGTCGACCCCACTCTTATCCTTTTCTCGTGAGATTTTTCATTTAAATGTATTTTATTAATTTTCTGATTGGTTGGTATTGGAAAAATCGTATCTTTGTATTCCTTTGTCAAAAAATTATAAATAAATATGTTTTGGAATTATAAAATATATTCTTTATAAAAAATACTTTTTATGTTTGGTTTTGAGTTTTGTCGAAAGGTGTTTTATAAAAATGATTTTAATACATAAAAATCACAAAACATACACGTTAATCATCATAACTCCAAAATTGACAAAATTATATGTTTTCTTAATTGAGAGAAGATAATAAGATAAATGGTGATGATTTTAAAGTCTAAATTAAGGTTTTGTTAAAAAATTCCAAAAGTTAGGGTTTCTTTACATTAATGCATATGAAAAACCCTAATACATGATTATACATTGAAAATTGGAAAAGTGGACCTTGGACTCAATTAAATTAGGGCAAGTGTGTAATAGAATTCCATAAGAGAGGTATGTGCATCCTTACACCTTAAGTTGGGAATATTTGCAAACCTAACCTAATTTCCCTAATAAGGCGCTTATTGAACCCTAATCTCTATTTCCTTTTCTAAATTTTTCCTCAAAATTAGTTTTGATATTTATTTCTTTGGTCTTGTATACCATTGCCATGTTTCTATTATTTGATTCTTATAATTTCCATAATTATTTTTAGCATGTTGATTTTATTAGATTGTTTAAATAGTGTAGTGGTACTTTTGTACAACCACCCATAGATAGGGCATGTGTCAATTCACCCAGGGGAATGTGTTAGTATCCCCAATATAAAATATTTAATAGGTGACTAGAATGTGTTACTCTCCCTCAACTATTTGGTTGAGGTCCGATAGGTTTCTCAACCCTACTTAGTTATGGTAGTCAATATTAATCATGCACACAAACCTTTTTATTATTTTCATGTTTTAGCAGGCATCTATTTGTTTATGCCTCAAACTTTTGACCATCTTCATCTTATGATGAAATCTTAGCCTTTATTTCCATGTTATTTCTTATATTTTTTCCTTGTTCATTATTTTGACACATACCTTTATTCTTTCTTTTGTTGGGTGCTTTCCCAACCACCCAGGGTTTGATCAAGGTGTTGAACAAGGCCAAGGAGATCATGTTCAGGAGTAGATACTTGTTTGCTATCAAGGATGTCTAGGTTGTTAATTGCTAGACCCCAATAGTTTCTTTTTAGTTTTTTCTCTCTCAAGAAATTCAGGTAGTGAACCGAGTTAAAAAAGTAGTTTAATAACCTCGTTTTGTTTTTGCTTCTATTGACATTTTACTTGTATTTGAATCATGCTTATTTACTTGGATTATTATACATGCATCCCACAATGTCTATTATTCTTAGAAAAAAGTGGATGTTTTGTATTTCCTTTAAATCTTAGTAAGGAGGTGATCTTACCTCTTTAAAGAATGGTATCAGAGCCTGTTGGGCAACTACTAGGGAATAAGTTGAAATCAAGGGTGTCTAAAAAGGATCAGGGTCTAGGGGGATGGCAATATTTTCCTCTGTGCTACTAGCTTGGTTTACGAGGAATCCCTGATCCGTATGATACTTGCCTAGCCTAAGCTGATACTAACTGTATGAAATAGTATGCCCAGAGGCAATAGTAGCCTTAGATATCTTTATTGTCTACTCTTGGTTATCTTATGTGCCTTATCTATCAAGAAGGGAGATTTGAGTGGAAACATGAGCAACTCCTCCTCGAGAGCCTCCTCCAACAACATTGATAATTAGGATACTCTGATGAGGACCTCAAACACCATAACAATCCCTACTATCCCTATAGGCACACCGCTTCTCACCCCTAAATAAGAGATGACCATGTTGCGACAACTTCTCTCGACCACCTAGGTGGGGAAACTTTCCAATGTTGTAGCTAAGCCAAAAGAGTTCACCCTTAAGGACTTCATCTAGATGCAACCATCGTACTTCAAGGGTGAGAGTGAGCCAAACATGGTGGATAAGGCTGACAACTGGGTGTTGGCCTTAGAGTGTACCTTCGAGGGCATGGCGTGTCCTCCTCACTAGAAGGTTTGCTTTGTGACATATGTGTTGGATGGGCTAGCATGAATTTGATGGATGGGTATGGCTCATACCCCAGATACTTCAAGTATGACCAGGGCAGTTTCTCAAACTATTCTGTGAGAAGTACATCTACCCCACCTATCTGAAGAGAAAGGAAGCAAAGTTCTATAGTCTACAAAAGGGAAGAATGAGCATCTCCAAGTATGTGTAGTGTTTCCTCCCCCTAGAACGCTATGTTGTGGATCTTGGAGTTGAAAGAAGATCAACCCTGTACCTAGAGGGATTAAGCTACAATGTCTGGCATAACCTTATTCCTCAGCTACCTTTGACATTTCAACAAATGGTGGATAAGGCTTTGGTGATAGACTCTTACCCTTGGTTTCAGTCTTCTGGGCACAACAACAACAACAACAAAAGGAAGAATGCATGTGAAAACTAAGGGCATGACAAGTGCAACTGTTGCTCCCGTTCTCACCCGCCAGGAAGGTTCCCTGTTGGAAATGGTCAACCCAATCAACCTGCACCCATCTACCATGAATATGGCCAATCTAGACACATCCGACCTAAATGTCCCAAGCTTTAGTGTGAACAAGCCCCAGCTTAGTAGCATGTACAGTAGCCACAACAGTGATAGAAGATGCCTCTGAGGAACAAAAACAACCAAAAATGGAAAGGTTGTCAACCACCTATGGAAAGGCAGAATGGTAGGGTGTTTTATCTTAATGTTGAAGAAGGTAATGAAGTCATCGAAGGTACTTTACATCTTATTATGCATCATGTTAAAGCACTCTTTGATTTTGGTTCGTCAAATACCTTCATACCAACTCATCTTGTTGCTATGTTAGAGATAGAATCAGAATATATGAATCATGTGCTAGATGTTTAAACCCCTAGTAGTAGGATCTGATGTTCTTATCTCTGACTCCCAACCTTAGACCTTTGTATCTCTAGAAGGATGTTTCCAATGAATTTCATCTTGCATGACATTACCACTTTTGATGTTATCCTGGGGATGGATTGGTTGAAGAAGTATAAGGAAGTTTTATTCTTTAAAGAACCAAAGGTTATTTTGTTACATCCTGATCAGAGAAGGATGTGTTTCAAGGGTAGGAAGCAAGAGGATCAACAGTTTATCATCTCCGCTATAAATCCGAAAAGCTTGTCTCATAAGGGTGTAGAGCATATTTAGATTCTATCATCCTCGATGCCACACCTACTGATCTTTATCATATAAATGTGGTGAAGGACTTCCCTGATGTCTTTCTTGAGGAGTTGCATGGGTTGCCTCCAACTCATAAGGTGTAGTTTTCCATCGAGCTCGCACCAGAAACTTTTCCTATCTCGAAGCCTCCTTATCGCTTGGCACTCGTTGAACTCACTGATCTTAAGAAGCATCTTCAAGAGATTCTCGAAATTCGTTTTGTATGTCCTAGTGTTTCACCTTAGGGAGCCCCTATTTTGTTCGTGAAGAAGAAGGATGGTTCGTTGTGTTTGTGCATAGATTATCATATGATTAATCAAGTGAAGATATACAATCAGTATCTTTTGCCTCATATCGATGATCTATTTGACCAGCTGAAGTCAGCTACTGTGTTCTCAAAGATGAATATGTGAAGTGGCCATGTGAGTGAAATATGAAGATGTCCCAAAGATACCTTTTAGAACATTTTATGGGCATTATGTGTTCTTGGTCATGCCTTTCAGATAGACTAATGTCCCTGCTACTTTCATGGACTTGATGAATCAATTGTTTTGTCCTTACCTCGATCAGTTCATTGTGGTGTTCATCGATGATGTCTTGGTCTACTCTGAGTCTGAAGAACAACATCGGGAATATATGCAAATCATGTTGAACACACTTAGAGACAACTAATTGTATGCTAAATTGTCGAAGTGTGAGTTTCGGATAAGAAATTAATATTTTTGGGTCATGTGATTTCTGTTGGACATATTGCTATTGATCATGCTAAGGTAGAAGTTGTGACCAAGTGGAAATATCCAAAGACTCTATCTGAGATTCGTCGTTCTCTCATTTTAACAGGTTACCATCAGAGGTGTATCAAGATTTTCTCTGAGTTAGCTCTCCCTCTGACAAAGTTGCCACAAAAATAAGTCAAGTTTGTGTAGTCACCGAAATATGAGGACAATTTTTAGAAGTTGAAAGGAGGTTTGACATATTCTCATGTTCTTGTGTTACCTATTGAAGGAAAACCCTATATCATTTTCACTTATGCTTCTAAGGATGGATTACAGTGTGCCTTGAGGCAAGAAGATCGAGTGATCGCCTATGCTCCACGCCAGTTGAAACCTAATGACGAGAATTAGCCTACACATGATTTAGAGCTAGCTGCTATTGTGCATGCTTTAAAAATCTGGTGACACTATATGTATGGAGTAAAGTTTGAAGTTTTCTCATATCATAAATGTAAGGACCCTGACCTCCATTTTGGGCTTACCCTATTTGCTTTGCCTAAACCTTGTGTTGAGATGCTTGCTAATCACCTGAGTTGCGATTAGGGTTTGTTTGTGCTTTGTTGAGAGGTTGAGGTGCAACTTGAAAATTACCCAAGTTTTAGGGTTTGTATGCAAGTTTGTCACCTTGAGAGATATCTTTCTCTCTCCTTGCATCCTCTAGGATTGAGAGGATGGGTTGGACTCTTTGTTTGAGTAGCTTTGGGCTTTGTTGAGCCTTGTTTGAGTTGTGTTGAGCCTTGTTGGAGCTTGGTATCGGGTTGGCCCTTGGTCTATCGGCCAAGGTGGTGTGGTTTTGTTGGGCAAGGGGTTGTATCGGCCAAGGTGAAGTGGGGTTTCCATCTTGGGAGACACACATTCCCCTCCTAGCCTCGTTTGTGTCACCATCTTTGGACAAGTGGCAGCTGCTTTGCTAAGTGAGTGGCGACTCATGGGCGTGGGTTTTTGGGGGTTCTTACATGTGGCACACTCCTTGGACAAGTATGCTAGGGGCGGGTGCCACGTTGCCTTGCACTTCTTCTTCACCGCATAGTATATATATATGACCCTCCCCTTGGTTTCTAACCTCTTTGGATCCTTTAGCTGCTTCCCTCTCCTTTGGTGGCCGATCTAGGAGAAGCAAGGAGCTTGAGGTGGCCGATATAGCTGGAGTGTTGGGCGACACACCTTGCTCTTATGGTAGGTATCTCCCCTTTTCCTTGGCACCTTCTTCTTTGGCCATGGTGGTTATATGTTGCTCTTCTTTGTGTTGGACGAAGGTGGTGCCTTGGAGCTTGGAAGCTTGGTGCTAGGAGCTTGGAGCCTTAGAGCTTGAAGCGGGTTACATAAATCCTAACCCTAGCTATACTACTTCTTTTTCATGTTGCATGCTATACGTGCTATCCTGATCGGCCATGTCATCCTTTAGCTATGTTTTTTGCTTTAATTGTTATAAGGTTTCTTTAGATGTACCCTAAAATTTGTGGAGATGGTTATCTTGGGTTGCCTTGGGTTGGCTGAACCATGGAGGTGGAGTTCCTTAGGCAAAATCCCTCTCTCACTTAGTTATTGAGAGGTGAGCTTAGGGTCTCCAAATCCAATGGTGAGATGATCTTTGGTAGATATGATATGATGGACCTCCTTGTTTCCTGATAGATGATAGAAGTTGTGCAATACCCCTCTCTCACTTAATTGTCTTGAGAGGTGAGCCAACTGTCTTGAACTTTTACGTCTTCTTGGTGGCAGTCTTGGGGTTGAACATGACCAACCCGTCATGGTCTTTGAGCTCTTGCACAATACCCCCTTTGTGATGTTCTGCCTGATATCCCCCTTCTAGAGTTGAACCTTGGACGATATGCTAAGTAGTGTTCAACCCTTTTGACCGATATGAACCTTTTCCTTAGATGGCGTTTGTGGGTGTTATGCCCTTGGCCGATGTGATTCTTGGTAGTTATCCCTTCTTGGTATCCTGGGCGACATGGGTTGGTTTTGGTGTTGCCCGATATGAGTCTTGGATGGTGAAATCCTAGTTAGACGATAGGCTACCTTGGGTGACATGGTGATGTTTGAGGGATGGCAGTAGTGTACCTTGGTCGATATGAGAGTCCCTTGGGTGCCATGTTTTGCTAGCCAAGAGGGTGCTTATTGGGCGGTATGGTTTTGGCCTTGGGCGATATGGTGTTGACGGTTGTCCGATATGGAGCCCTAAACCTAGAAGGGCGATAGTGGTCTTGGCCGATAGGTTGTTGTGATGCTCAATATCCTCTTTGTGCATATGCTGCATGTTCCACCTACACCTGGTTGCATGATACACTCTTGGTCCATGGCTGCACGACACACCTTTAGATCTAGTATGCCTATTATCCCCTTATGCATGGGTGCATGTCATTCTTGTGGACGATATGTGTGGTTGGTACCTTATCATTTTGGTGGCCTAGACGATAGTGTTGGGTGAGGGATATGACCCTACCCGATATCCCTTGAGTGAGGGATAGTGTTACCCGCCACATCTCTAGTGAGGGTAGGTAACACCTTTGGTGAGGGATGTGCCTAGCCCGGGAACCCTAGACAGGTTGTGACCAGTGACATGTGTGTTACCTAAGGTTGATGTTAAGTAAGATCATTCTTAGGGGTAGTTGTGTTCATGATGTTATGAGAGATAGGGCATGGTGGATGTTCATAGTTTGGTAACTTTAATATGAGTTGATTGGCTTACCGTCTACAACTTTATGCTTCATGTGTTCAAAATAATGAATGTTGTTTCAAATCATATGCATCCTAAATCTTAATGGCACGATAATCATAACATGTGCTTTAAAGATCTATGTTGGGTGATCAAGTTATCTCTCTTGATATGCATACTAAACATGCATGTGTTATTAATTGAATTCATAGCCAGGTAAGAGATATGAGGTGTATGTGTTTGGTATAACACTCAATAATGATACTCCTTGTTGATGAGATGACATGTATCACCAGTATGATGAGAAAGATCTGGTGACCTGATAAAGGCTGAGTGCTTGATTGAGGTATTATCCTCTAATGATGACATGAGGGATTGTTATCCCATGATGATGATGTATGACGATGAAGGCCTTGAGAGGAAATGACATTATTGTGATGAGGGATTGAGATCCCATGGTGATATGATAATGGTAGTTATAGTGTGACACAATGTTGTTTATGTTTTACAACCTCGATGCCTCAACAATTCACCTAAAACATACTAATTAATTATAGTGGAACATTTCATGTAGTTTTTCCCTGGCCATAGTTCCATCATCGTCAATAGATGGTGATGGTGAAATAGGTTTATCCTAGGGGATTACCTGGAGCACATATTATTGAATATGAAGGGTTTCTCCTAGCCGAAAATAGGAGGATTAGAGTGCAACTGTGGTTGTGGACTCAAGATGTGTATAAGAGCATGGTGAACAAGCTCATGGCTCGGTGTGATGGAGCATGAATGCATTCATGGCTCAGGAGCACGGTGAATAGGCTTGTGGCTCATGATATACTAGCGCTGAGACTTGTACCAAGGCGGGCTAGAGAAAAGGGTAGCCTGCGGAGCAGACCCTGTGGCTGAGGCTACTCAAGTAAGAGACTGCGGTCATGCTTTGGTTAACGTGCACTGACCATGAAGAGGTGAGGCTGTGGAGTCCGACTCTTCCATTGACCTTGTATGGTACCGGTTTTGGGCTTCACAGCCGAAGGTTCGATTTGAGCGGTACGGCTCACTTCCTCATGGCATAATAAATTGTAATCCAGTTGTATAGTATATATTGCTTAAGGAAAAACACGGAACATTGGTTGAGGCCTTGCTTGTATAGTTACCCTAGTTATATCTTGTAGTTATTGGTACATTCCTCATATCTTGTGATCAGTTCTTATAAATCTTGTCTTGTCAATCTTGTTCCATAAAGGAATATCTGGTTATATGCCTCCCGTATATCTTTATAAGTTGTTAATAAAGTTAAGCTTTGTTCAGTATGTTGCTTATATCAGCTACATTCTTTATCTAAAGTTTTATAGTTTGGCAGGGATTTATGTTTCTCACTGGGACTATGTGTCTCACCCCTCTGGTTTACAACCTTTTTAGGTGATCGTGCTAGGTGTGGTGGTGGTCGTGAGGTTGCGGTCGAGCAGCAACAAGAACAGTAGGAGGCAAGAGATGGATATGATGTTGGTTTGGATGTTTTGTAGTAGAGTCCTAGAGTCATCTCTATACTCTCAGGTCCTTGGAGGTGTTTTGACGACGTTTCACGATGTATAGCTGATGTAGCTTTGTTTATCCTATTGTTGGCCTGGTATGTATTAAACAGGCGGTGAACTCTTTGTGCCTATGTAACAGTTGGTTCTTATAAGTTGTGATCAAGGTTTATGTAAGTTTATATAACATGTTTCCTTGTAGAATAAGGGTCTAAATTCATTAGTGTCTTTATTATCTGCTTTCTGCAATCAGTTTTAATTTACCCGTGTTTTTGGCAATATGTGGTTTATGGAAGTTCCGCACATTTTCATGTGGCATTTCGTTGTCCATGTGATAGTGGGATGTCACAATAAGTTTTGGTATTAGAGCTCTAGGTTTGCTGAGACTATAGGGATCTAGGACTAGGTTTGTGTTCGTTCTTGTGAGTTTTCTAAATTTTCTTACCATAACCTTCTACCCTCAGTGGAAGATAAAGCTTAAAGATGTCTGGAAATCACGAAGAGCATGTTGTTGAGAGAAGTGATGCCACATCTGTTGATGGAGCACGAGTGCAGGCACATGAAGATCGGGTGCTTGAGGTCCCCCAACTTGACCCAGCCATTCTTGAAAACCCTGCCTATCACCATCTTATGGGGCAGTTAACAGCTACAATGAATCTCATGGTGGAAAGATTGCCTATACCTATGCCAAGAGCACATGCTCCCCATGGTGAATCATCGGGCATTGGGAAGACCTTTGACTGGCTTCGCCGAGTCAGAGCTTCAGATTATGCTGGAATGGTTGATCTAATGGATGTAGATCTATGGCTGACAGGTCTTGAGAAGGCCTTCCAGATCTTTGACATCCCTGAAGTAGACAAAGTCAAGCACACTATCTACCTTTTGAAGGGTAGTACTTGCCATTGGTGGGCCATCGAGGAGGAGAAGCGGTCTGGTGAGGTGATAGGTTGGGAAGTCTTTCGCTAGGAGTTTGTGAGCCGATACTTTTCGAAGACCTATCTGGACGAGAAGATCAACCAGTTTGAGTGTGTGCGGCAAGGATCGATGAGCATCATTGAGTATGAAGCCATGTTTATGGACCTGCTGAGGTTTTTCCTCACATGGCGGCAACAGATGACAAGAGAATTAGGCAGTTTTAGAAGGGTTTGAGTGATGATCTAACAACACCGGTTGCTGCTTTACAGAACCAGGAGAGGTTTGCCACATTTGTGGAGTCTGTCCGAAGGATAGAATGGTCATTCAAAGAGAAGAGAGAAACCATGTCTGAGAAAAAGCCTGCTCAGTTCCAGAGGCAGAGGTTTGATGGCTTTAAGAAGCCAAGGTTTTTGGCACCATCTACAATGCAGAGTTCTAGTGCACTGTCACAGTGGTCTCCGAGTAAAGGTAGAGGGCGTGTGTTTTCGCCATCTAGAACTCACACTACAGCTTTAGTGGCAGTGACAGAGCCATCTAGGCCACAGTTTAAAGACAGAACATGCTATCTCTATGGACAGACCGACCATTTGAAGTCAAATTGCCCAAGGAGAGATGTCGAAGTGACACAAAAGCCGAGGCAGAATCAGTAAGGGTCAGATAGATAGCAGTCCAGTGGTAACAGAGGGGGATGACGCAGTCAAGCATCGCAAGAAGGATCATCTTCTCAAGGAAGTAGAGGACATGGATGACAGCAAGCAACGACTTGATTCTATGCTATGAGTCAGTCAGAGGCGATAGTCAACCCGTGAGTGGTGGCAGGTCAGATGGAGTTATTTCATTCTGATTTGCCTTCTTCTTGCTTTATATATGTTCTGGTTGACCCAGGTGCTACACACTCTTTTATCGCATGTAGTATGCTTGATAGCTGTCTTTTACCTATTAGCTATCAAAAAGATAGCATGTTGTTAGAAACCCCTCTTTTTGGACCCGCGTTGCTTTGAGAAGTGTGTCCATCTTGTTTTCTATCTTTCTCGGGATGTAAGATACAAGTGGATCTTATACCACTTGACATGCATGGATTCGATGTGATCCTTAGGATGGATAACCTAGAGAAGTATAAGGTTGTGTTTGACTGTGGTTCCAAGCAAGCGGTGTTTGTTGACAGTGGTGAGAAGTGGATCTTCCAAGGAGATAGGAAGATTCTTTCGACGTGTTTAGTGTCAGCAATGGTGGCAGAGAAGTTGATGTGGCAAGGATGTAAGGTCTTCTTAGCTCATGTTGTGGATACCAAAGCAAAGGTTCCTAGCCTTGAGGATGTTCCTGTTGTCTGAGAGTTCGCGGATGTGTTTCCCGATGAGTTTCCCAGTGTTCCCCCACACCAAGAGATTGACTTTGAGATCAATCTAGTGCTAGAGGCACAACCAGTTGCTCAGACACCATATAGGTTGGCTCTACCTGAGATGGAAGAGCTAAAGAAATAGCTACAGGAGTTGTGGGATAAATGTTTCATCAGACCAAGCACATCGTCGTCGGGTGATCCAGTCCTATTCGTAAATAAGAAGGATGGATCGATGTGTCTGTGCATAGATTATCGGCAGCTGAAAAAAGTTACGATAAAAAACAAGTATCCTTTATCGAGGATAGATGACTAGTTTGATCAGTTATGTGGTGATACAATGTTTTCAAAGATCGATCTACAGTTTGGATATCATCAGTTGAGGATCAAGGATGAGGACATACCAAAGTCAGCTTTTAGGACGAGGTATGGCCACTTTGAGTTTGTGGTTATGTCGTTCGGGCTAACCAATGTGCCTGATGCTTTTATGGACCTGATGAATAGAGTGTTCTGTCTGTTTCTAGATCAGTTTTTTGTAGTTTTTGTAGATTTCATCTTGATCTATAGTCAAGACAGTCAACAGCATGAACGGAACCTTCCACAAGCGTTAACTCTCCTTCGCCAACACAAGTTGTATGCCAAGTTTAGTAAGTGTGAGTTTTGGTTGAAGGAAGTAACTTTCTTGGGTCATGTGATATCCACGGAAGGAGTCAGAGTGGACCCCAAGAAGGTGGAGTCAGTTTTGGAATGGGAGCAATCGAAGATGCCGACTGAAGTACGTAGTTTTCTGGGTTTAGCAGGATACTACCAAAGGTTTATAAAGGACTTCAGTGTGATCGCGTTGCCATTGATGAAGTTGACTAGGAAGGATGTACCTTTTGTTTGGGATGGTCATTGTCGGTAAGATTTTCAAAGATTGAAGGAGAAGTTGACTAGTGTTGTAGTGTTGGTGTTGCCAGAGCCAAGGAAGGGCTATGTTGTTTTCTGCGATGCTTCCAAGAAAGGTTTAGGTTGTGTGCTAATGCAGGAGGATCATGTGGTTTCTTTCACTTCATGACAGCTTAAGAAACATGAGGAGAGCTATCTGACATATGATTTGGAGCTGGCAGCGGTGGTCCATGTGTTAAAGATATGGAGACACTATTTTTATGGGGAGCTGTGTCAGATCTTTACGGATCATAAAAACCTGAAGTATATCTTCTCGTACAGTGAGCTGAACATGCGAAAATGTCACTGGATGGAGCTGATCAGTGATTATGATTGCACCATCGAGTATCATCCTGGTAAGGCAAACATGGTAGCTGATGTGCTTAGCAGAAAGTATTCTTCTCTTCCCACTAAGAAGGCATAGTTAAGTTCTTTGATATGCCATAGGCGGGATATGTTTGTCTCCTAGAAGTAGATGAATGTACAGTTGGAAGTATCTTTGTTGGCAGGACTATTGGTACAGATGCAAGTAAAATCTACATTGAGGCAGCAGATCAAAGAAATGCAACAGGCAGATGCTACAGTTTAGTTGACTAGATCAGAGTTCGGCAGCGAGAAGCGAAATGGATTCCATGAGTTTGAGGATGGACTAGTTTGTTATCATAATAGGATGGTGGTCCCAGATGTTGATGATTTGAGTAAGTTAGTGCTTGAGGAAGCACACACATCGATGTATGCTATGTATCCAGGTGTCACCAAGATGTATCATAATCTAAAGGATCTGTATTGGTGGCCTAGTTTGAAGAGAGACGTGGCCGAGTTTGTAGCTAAGTGTGCGGTATTCCAGCAAGTCAAGGTTGAGCATCAGAAACCGACAGGTACGTTGCAACCCATGCCAATACCGTAGTGGAAATGGGATCATATAACCATGGATTTTGTAGTTGGTCTTTCAAGGACAACTAGGAATCATGATTCCATTTGGGTGATAGTGGACATGTTGATGAAGTCTGCTCGTTTCCTACCTGTAAAGACAATGTATACAGTAGAACAACTTGCACAGATATATGTGGATGAGATAGTGCATTTGCAGGGTGTGCTCGCAACGATAGTCTCCAACAGAGGTCCCTAGTTCATGACTCATTTTTGGGAACAGTTGCACAAAGAGTTGTGAACGCAGTTGAGGTTCAGTACCGCTTTCCACCCACAGACAGATGGATAGTCTGAAAGGACTATTCAGACTTTGGAGGTGTTGGTATGTATGCCCTGAGAGCTAATCATGGGATGATTGGTGGGATACATTAAGATTGATTTGATAAACATCAAAGGCAAGCTTCCAATTCTTTCTGATACTGTCATATGAGATAGTGATAGAACAGATTGAATGTCTAAAGAATGACAGTACTCAATGATGTATGCCTTTAGGTTCAAGACCTGAACGATGTGATCATACATATATTAAGAGTTTGTACATTCTCATTATGTCCCTAGTCGGATGTCATTGTGGAAGGTAGATAGACAACAATGACACACAAGACTAGATTGTGGTGTTGGTTGATGACATAATCTCATTAGTCATGATATAGAGATATCAAACCAAACACATAGGTACTTGTTAGAGAACAAGTGTACCGGACAGACCCACCGTTAGTTTGACACATGGAACCATGACATGGTAGTCACAGTCAGTACTCACAGTGATGGTGGTGAGTGTGATTCTTTGACCTGAAATCACTACACTCAACACATGTCGTTGGGCACACCTTGACATCATCAAACGCAGTCCTGAAACATGGGTTGTTATAAAGGTTATGATTGGGTGGCTTTGACACATGGGGCTTTTAAGGGGTGAGTGATAGATATGAGATTTGTCCCTCCTAAGGGAGTTTGATATCCATGGCCACTTGATGAGTAGGATTGAGAAAGGCGTGCATGCATGTGTGAATCATTATGTGATATTGATGTCATACATATCTCTTCCAATCTACTCTGAGATCAAGAAAGTGAATGAACGTTGACAGGATGACTGTTCCATGCCTCGAGTTCATTCGGGATATCAGTGACAAAGGAATTATACATTCACTGTAACACCATTCACGGATTGTAAGATTGAAAGTTGTTCTCCAACTTTCTATTTCACTTGGGTAGCACTGATGTGTGACTAGGCACCGCTCTTTGCTTGTGAAGTCATAAGTGTTATGGACTTTCACTACCAACGTGAAATGGACCTGCAGGGTCACACACATAGGATTAACCTGGAAAAGGAGTTTTGTCCATAAACAATGTTTAGATTGAATACTAAAGGAGTTTAGTAGTTCAATTAAACACTCAATTAATTGATAGCTCAATGTCATAATGTTCAAGGTGTTAGACACATTGATTGGAGTATTGGATTGATTGAAACTACAATTGACTGATTCTACACAATTTGCACTCCCAACCGATCGTCTCATTTGATGAACTGATCGGCTGAGCTTGGTGAACCGATCGGCTCAGGTGGTGAGTCAATCAGCTCATGGATAGGGTGAAACGATTGCTTCAAGTGTTGAAATGATCGGTTCAACTGATGCAACCGAGCAAGTTGGGAAAGTAGGATTGGTGAGAAATTTCTTTTCGTTTCACTTTCCCAATTTGATTGGAAAAAGGATTGGTATTTGATACCAATTAGAAACAAAAGAAGAAAAGCCAATCGGGAACTGACCAGGACCACAAACTGACAGGTTCAGAAGTGAACCGACCATTTCATGGGTCCCAATCGATCGGTTGAGGTGTCAACCAACCGGCTCAGGTCCCCAACCGACTGTTTCAGTTGTGAAATGATCGGTTCAGGTTGCGCAGTTGGTTGTTTTTGTGTAAAATCTTGAACCCTTCTACTCCTGCTTTAGTCCCATATTGCCCGGGATAGAGAACCCTGTCCCATGACCCTCCTATATATATAGGGTTATTGGGGGCTTCTCAAAGAATAACTTAGTGCAACCAGTTGGTCTATAAAGTTGTTGTTCTCTCTGGTTTTGGTAACCGAGAGAGCCCGAGCAAGTGCTACCCAATAAGGGAGGCATAGTAAGGGAAAGACAACTACAGAAAGCAACTGGTGGCAGGAGAGTGTGTCAGTGACTAGTACGCTGACAGGAGGGTGCGAATCCTTCCAATTCCTTGTGGGACAAGGAGATTGGAGTTCCAGGTGGTCCGTGTGGACTACTTCAGAGGTGGGAGATTTCTGCCACTAGGAGGATAGCTGTCAATCCCGACAGTCCTGATTAGACCAGGAGTCGTCAGTCACGGTGCGACCAGGAGCTGCATAGACACTGTCTAAGACCAGAGGTGAAGACCATGCAAGATGCGAGGTATTGTCGCCGAGCAAGCCTCAGGACAAGGTATGATTCCACAAACCATCCTTTCCTATTGTATAGACGTTGGCGTGTTTCCTTGTTCTGGGTTTGGGGAGGAAAATTTTTGTTTCCACTGCCTTCTCTGCCTCTCCTAAAAACCCAATAGTGGTATCAGAGCCACGTCAACTGCTCTATACTTTAGGGATTATCAATATGATCGATTTTTCTTTGTCATCTTTATTTATTGCATACGATGCGAATAAAATTGGCTTTATGCATGTCCAATCCTAAATCCACAAGTCCCAATATACATATATGATATGTAATATGAATGCACTCGATACTCGTCGCCCTTAAACGAGTTTTGTAGTGGATGTATAGCGTGGTTATGGCCAATAAACCCTATCTGTGTATGGTTGTATGTGGTTGCTTGCATCTCGGTCTGCGCACTGATCTTCCTTCTCCTATTCCTGATGTAACTCGAAATAATTCGAGATTTCTTTCCTAACTTTGCTCCCCTCAAATGTAACTTTAGGTTTCTCTTTTTACAATGTAAAATAGGATAGAATTTTATTTCCTATTATGTTAAAGAACGGAGGACATCCTGACGACAGCTGAAATGATCAGTTCAAGGCGTGAACCGATCGGTTCAAGGAGTGAGCCGATCGGTTGATGACCGGTTCGAGGAGAGAGATGAGTGGGAGGCGGCCATGATGAGATGCACGACGACCAGGCGAACCGATCGATTGAAGGAGCCAACCGATCGGCTGGTGGCACCCAGCCGACCGGCCTGATCGTGAGTCGATCAGTCATGTGATGAGTTGATCAAACCCAGAAAGGCAAAGCACAGAGTTCATCTTGTACAGGTTGCATATGATGTAGACCTAGATGATCGTGATTCCTCTTGGCTCGAGGAATCACATTAGGATGGCCATAATCATCGCTTTTATCATTGTGCATGTTTTCTGTGGGATATAGCATGTATATGATATGTACTATGTATTGTGGTGATTGGATATGTATATGTATATAAAACTAAACCCCTCATTAAATATTAAGTTTTAGATGCCTTACAAATGTGACACACGTGAAAAGCTTGATTGACCAAGTGTGGGCACGCCCTAGCATGCTGCACCGTCTATCTCGTGGAAGCGTGAAGGATGAATGTGTGGGTCTTCCCTAGCAGGGTGCATACTCATCGTGTTGGCTTTGGGTCGAACTTAAAAAGGTGACCTAGATAGGATCTAGCACCTTGAGGCATGGAGATGATCATGGCAAGGAGTTGCATATGACATCTTATCAAGAGTTGCATATGATGCAATTGGCAAGAGTTGCCTACCTGAGAGATCTAAGTTGTGGGTGACAGCCCTAGCTGGTCCATGACTTAGAGGATTTTAGGATCTTTCCCACTGAAGGTTGTACGTTGCAATCTTCTGAATTGATGGTGAGGGCTATCAATTTGAACTAAAATAGTGGGAGCGATAATTAATTAAAGGCCTAATTATATCGTCAACTTTTCAAATCAATCAAATAAGTCAAAAGGAGTTTTGGACTGAAATTGCATATATTTCCTTTTGTACAATAAATGGTTAAATCAACAATAATCATTTTATTTGTGATCGGTCCTTGAGACCAACAAATTAAATGGGAATTTTTCCACTATTAGTTAGGACGTTGAGAAGCGTTCTCAATCAAAGGGCGAAAGCTCTGAGTCCTAGTTATACTAGAACCAGATGAACTCGATCCCACCATATCAATGGCTGAAAGTATGCTTATGGAAGCATACCGAGGAAGACATTGATGAGGAGTGCTTGATGTTGTGTTCTCTGAACTATGAGTTGCAGAGACAACATGAGACATATGATGTCTCCAAGACACTGTCTTAGTATGTCATGACAGAAGGAGATCCAGTAAGGTATTCACACACTCAATGTGATTGGGTATGTGGAAAACCTGACTAAGAAGGATTCCCTCTGAGCCAAGAGTTGGCTATTGGTATGATATTGCAAATGTTGTGAGAATCATACAATTCATGATAAGCTACAACATGAACAACTTTCACAACCGTTGACAAAGTTGTTGGACATGTTGAGGATAGTAGAGGCAAAGATGAAGAAAGACAAACCATAATCTTTGATGTCATCAAAGAAAAGGTAATTCTTAAGGGCAAGGACAAGGGCAAAGAAAAGAAGTTTTCTGATGCTAGCCAGCAATCCAAGCCATCTTTAGCCTCAAGACACATGGGGAAAGGGTATATGAGGGATTGCCCTCTATATCTGGAAGAATAAAAGAAGATGAAGGAGGGGATGGAGATCTCCACATAAGGTATCATGAAATGAACCGCTTCTTTATCTGAGGTATATGATACCAAGATATGAATATGTCATATATGATATGCAATATCCACAAAGAAGTGATGGCCTTTGTGAAAGGACCAAGAAAGGAGTACCCATCATTGGAGCAAGTGTTGCTGCCATAGATAGGAGTACCTTTCAGTTTATTTCAGCCTAAAGGGGACGAAATAGAGTTGAGAACTACTATTTCATATTTTCAAATAGATAGAAACACTTTATTTTTGCATAGTGTATGACAATGATGGCAATCAATAAAGAGATGTTTCAATATGATCTTTGTGGCAATGCCTTATTTATCTTGTGGTATTTGATATGTATAAGATAAAATGATACCTAAAAGTTATAGATAACTCAAACAATCAAATTAGCATCAATCATGAGAAATTCATTTCTAGTTTCCATGAGATGGATAAGTCTAGACTCTTTTGGTTAGAGAACCAGTAAGAGACATGAATATCTTGGACATGATTAATCAATCTTCACTAAAGGTAGTGGGAGAATGATTATCCTATTAGGTATGATACATGTGATGTATTTACATACCTATTGGAACAAATGCTAATACTTCAAATGGTGTTTAGAGAAATACCAATATGAATATCTTGAAGTGTTCAAGATTATCATAGATGAAGTGCAAATTTGGTAAAGTGTTAATTCTTGATGAGATCAATGAATGAAATACTTGGACCAAATGTTTGAGATCCTTATGAGTGATTATGATAGTGTATCATAGTGAACTCATGATTAAGGCACGGTGATGTCTAAATCAAGAAGGAATCATACTATAAGGAGTTGGAGAATGATTATCAAATAACTGAATTCTTCTTAATAAAAGAATACCCTACACTTACAAAGGACATTAAGAATCACAAGGAGTTGTAAGTTCTTATATCCTTGACGGATACACCTCGTTTATCTATGTGATGAGTTGTTCATGTGATGAGTCAACTATCTAGATGAATATGAGGAACTGAATTTTGAGTTATGGTTTATGACCATTACATCCTAAATGACATCCATGTGAACCATAAGGTATGACCTTGATGGTAGCACCCATTGGATGAAATCCATAAGCGCAAATGAATCTTAAGTGTTAAGACACATAGATAACATCTTGAGAAGGATGATGCTTTTTGATTGCAACTTAATGACTAAGATATTTGGCATATGGATACTAAAACCACATTCCTATGAGAAATAAAACAAGGATATGTGTGTGACACAACCTATAAGGTTTATGAATCCACTAATGCAAATGAAGTCTATAAGTTACAATGGACTAATCAATGTGATTGATTGAGTACAAGCAACTCAGAATTGGATCTTTACTTTGATGATATAGTCAAAGGGTTTGACTGATATGTCAAAGATAAAGAAGGGATCAGTGATTTAGTGGGAGTGTGTTCACATTCCACATGTTGATGCGAAATGGAAATGTTCTAGAATGGAAATCCAAAAGTGGAAAATATCTTTAAGGAAGATAGAGATGTTTCCTATGTGATAGGAATAGAGATCTATAGAGATAGTTCTCGAAAACCTCTTGACCTGAAAAGAGAAAACATACATTGGCAATCTGTACTGAAGGGTTCAGTATGCACAGATTCAGTGGGAGAAGACCCATCCGTGTTACATGGAGTTAGTATCCCAAGGCCAAGTGTCCAATTCTTGAGAAGAATGGGAACACTAAGAATATATATGGATCTATCATGTATGTAGTCATCCCACTATCTTGCATGTATCGTAATGGCAAGAACAAAATGCATTCATCATCTTTTATGTAGGACATGGCAATATGATGTGCTCATCCAGAAAACGCGTATGTGGGACATGACGAGTGGATGACTGTCTACTTCTAGTAAGGGTTACTGGAATACCATGAGAACTTTATAAGTACTTTTGAAGTACTAGTTCTATGGAGATAAGGTAGAGTTCAATGTAAAGAGTTACATTGATGCGAACTTCTGAAAGGACAGAAAATTAATCGCAAAATATATATAGGATATATAGAAGTGAAAGTTTGTTGATAATTGGAAGTGTTCCAATAAAACCATTTAAAAGGGAAATGTCGAGTATTCGTGTGTTAGAGAACAACAGTGGATACTATATGGGTCTGGAAGTTCATGAGATGAATTTATAGATATTCCGGTCATTGATGAAAAGTATGGAATCCTTGATCATGCAATGTGGCTAAAGGTTAGAAAAGGAATACTAGATCACATATTACGACAACTCCATCTCATATGTATGACGTACAGTGAAGAGATGAGAGACATGCGGTTAAAAACTGACTTTGGCAAGGTGTTTCCATAACTCACTATGTTCGCACTAGAGCACGGTAACATGTGGGACATGTTTGAAGATCACTATGAATATGATTCAAGGGTGATTGGATCGCAGTGCAAGTGGGAGTATGTTGGTATGTATGTCCTGAGAGATAATCATGGGATGATTGGTGGGATACATTAAGATTGATTTGATAAACATCAAAGGCAAGCTTCCAATTCTTTCTGGTTCAGTCATATGAGATAGTGATAGAACATATTTAAAGTCTAAAGAATGACAGTACTCAATGACGTATGCCTTCAGGTTCAGGACCTAAATGATGAGATCATACGGACACTAAGAGTTTGTACATTCTCATTATGTCTCTAGTTGGATGTAATTGTGGAAGGTAGATAGACAGCAATGACACAGAAGACTAGATTGTGGTGTTGGTTGATGACAGAATCTCATTAGTCATGATATAGAGATATCAAACCAAACACATAAGTACTTGTTAGAGAACAAGTGTACCGGACAGACCCACCGTGAGTTTGACACATGGAACCATGACATGGTAGTCATAGTCAGTACTCACAGTGATGGCGGTGAGTGTGATTCTTTGACCTGAAATCACTACACTCAACACATGTCATTGGGCACACTTTGACATCATCAAACGCAGTCCTGAAACATGGATTGTTATAAAGGTGATGATTGTGTGGCTTTGACACATGGGGCTTTTGAGGGGTGAGTGATAGATATGGGATTTGTCCCTCCTGAGGGAGTTTGATATCCATGTCCACTTGATGAGTAGGATTGAGAAAGGTGAGTGCGCATGTGTGAATTAGGATGTGATATTGATGTCAAACATTTCTCTTCCAATCTACTCTGAGATAAAGAAAGTGAATGAACGTTGACAGGATGATTGTTCGATGCCTCGAGTTCATTCGGGATATCAGTGACAAAGGAATTATACATTCACTGTAACACCATTCATGGATTGTAGGATTGAAAGTTGTTCTCCAACTTTCTATTTCACTTGGGTGGCACTGATGTGTGACTAGGCACCACTCTTTGCTTGTGAAGTCATAAGTGTTATGGACTTTCACTGCCAACGTGAAATGGACCTGCAGGGTCACACACATTGGATTTAACCTGGAAAAGGAGTTTTGTCCACAAACAATGTTTATATTGATTACTAAAGGAGTTTAGAAGTTCAATTAAACACTCAATTAATTGATAGTTCAATGTCATAATGTTCAAGGTGTTGGACACATTGATTGTAGTATCCGATTGATTGAAATTGCAATTGACTGATTCTGCACAATCTGCACTCCCAACCGATCGGCTCATGTGATGAACCGATCGGCTGAGCTTGGTGAACTGATCAGCTCAGGTGGTGAGTCGATCGGCTCATGGACACGGTGAAACGATTGCTTCAAGTGTTGAAACGATCAGTTCAACTGATGCAACCAAGCAAGTTGAGAAAGTAGGATTGGTGAGAAATTTCTTTTCATTTCACTTGCCCAATTTGATTGGAACAAGGATTGGTATTTGATACCAATTAGAAATAAAAGAAGAAAAGTCAATTGGGAACTGACCAGGACCACAAACCGACTGGTTCAGAAGTGAACCGACCGTTTCATGGGTCCCAACCAATCGGTTGAGGTGTCAACCGACCGGCTCAGGTCCCCAACCGACCGTTTCAATTGTGAAACGATCGGTTCAGGTTGCGCAGTTGGTTGTTTTTGTGGAAAATCTCAAACCCTTCTACTCCTGCTTTAGTCCCATATTGCCCGGGATAGAGAACCCTGTCCCATGACCCTCCTATATATAGGGGTATTGGGGGCTTCTCAAAGAACAACTCAGTGCAACCAGTTGCTCTGTAAAGTTGTCCTTATCTCTAGTTTTGGTAATCGAGAGAGCCCGAGCAAGTGCTACCCGATAAGGGAGGCACAACAAGGGAAAGACAACTACATAAAGTGACTGGTGGCAGGAGAGTGTGTCAGTGACTAGTACACTGACAAGAGGGTGTGACTCCTTCCAATTCCTTGTGGGACAAGGAGATTGGAGTTCTAGGTGGTCCGTGTGGACTACTTCAGAGTTGGGAGATTTCTGCCGCTCGGAGGATAGATGTCAATCCCGACAGTCCCGATGAGACCAAGAGTCGTCAGTCATGGTGCGACCAGGAGCTGCACAGACACTGTCTAAGACCGGAGGTGAAGACCACGCAAGACGCGAGGTATTGTCGCTGAGCAAGCCTCAGGACAAGGTATGATTCCACAAACCACCCTTTCCTATTGTATAGACGTTGACGCGTTTCCTTGTTCTGGGTTTGCGGAGGAAAATTTTTGTTTCCGCTGCCTCCCCTAAAAACCCAATAGTGGTATCAGAGCCACGTCAAATGCTCTATGCTTTAGGGATTATCGATATGATCGATTTTGGTTTGTCGCCTTTATTTATTGCATACGATGCGAATAAAATTAGCTTTATGCATGTCCAATCCTAAATCCACAAATCCCAATATACATATATGATATGTAATATGAATGCACTCGATACGCGTCGCCCTTAAATGAGTTTTGTGGTGGATGTATAGCGTGGTTATGGCCAATAAACCCTATATGTGTATGGTTGTATGTTGTTGCTTGCATCTCGGTCTATGCACCGATCTTCCTTCTCCTATTACTGATGTAACTCGAAATAATTCGAGATTTCTTTCCTACCTTTGCTCCCCTCGAATGTAACTCGAGGTTTCTCTTTTTACAATGTAAAACAGGATAGGATTTTATTTCCTGTTATGTTAAAGAACGGAGGACATCCTGACGACAGCTGGAATTTCTTTCCTACCTTTGCCACACCTTTAGTGAGGGTAGGTGACACCTTTGGTGAGGGATTCTCCTAGCCCGGGAACCCTAGACAGGTTGTGACCAGTGACATGTTTGTTACATAAGGTTGATGTTAAGTAATATCATGCTTAGGGGTGGTTGTTTTCATGATGTTATGAGAGATAGAGCATGGTGGATGCTCACGGTTTGGTAACTTTAATATGAGTTGATTGGCTTACCATCTACAAATTTACACTTCATCTATTCATAATAATGAATGTTGTTTCAAATCATATGCATCCTAAATCTTAATGGCACAATTATCATAACATATTCTCTAAAGATCTATGTTGGGTGATCAAGTTATCTTTGTTGATATGCATACTAACCATGCATGTGTTATTAATTGAATTCATAGCCAGGTAAGAGTTGTGAGGTGTATGTGTTTGGTATAACACCGAATAATGATACTCCTTGTTGATGAGATGGCATGTATCACCAGTATGATGAGAAAGATCTAGTGACCTGATAAAGGCTAAGTGCCTGATTGAGGTATTATCCTCTAATGATGACATGAGGGATTGTTATCCCATGATGATGATGTATGACGATGAAGGCCTTGAGAGGAAATGACATTATTGTGATGAGGGATTGAGATCCCATGGCAATATGATAATGGTAGTTATAGTGTGACACAATGTTGTTTATGTTTTACAACCTAGCTGCCTCAACAATTCACCTAAAACATACAAATTAATTAAAGTGGAACATTTCAAGTAGTTTTGCCTGGACATAGATCCATCATCGTCAGTAGCTGGTGATGGTGAAATAGGTTTATCCTGCGGGATTACCTAGAGCGCATATTATTGAATATGTGGGGTTTCTCCTAGCTGAAAATAGGAGGATTAGAGTGCAACTGTGGTTGTGGACTCAAGATGTGTATAAGAGCATGGTGAACAAGCTCATGACTCAGTGTGATAGAGCATGAATGTGTTCATGGCTCAGGAGCACGGTGAATAGGCCCGTGGCTCATGATATACTAGCATCGAGACATGTACCAAGGCGGGCTAGAGTGAAGGGTAGCCTTTGGAGCTGACCTTGTGGTTGAGGCCACTCAAGAAAGAGACTGCGGTCCTGCTTTGGTTATCATGCACTGACCAGGAAGTGGTGAGGTGGAGGAGTCTAGCTCTTCCATTGACCTTGTATGGCACCAGTTTTGGGCTTCGCAGCCAAAGGTTGGATTTGAGCGGTACATCTCACTTCCTTAGGGCATAATAAATCGTAATCTAGTCGTATAGTATATATTTCTTAAGGAAAAACACAGAACATTGGTTGAGGCCTTGCTTGTATAGTTGTCCTAGCTATATCTTGTAGTTATTTGTACATTCCTCATATCTTGTGATCAATTCTTATGAATCTTGTCTTATCAATCATGTTCCATAAAGAAATATTTGGTTATATGCCTCCCAGATATCTTGGTAAGTTGTTAATAAACTTAAGCTTTGTTCAGTATGCTGCTTATATCAGTTACCTACTTTATCTGAAGTTTTATAGTTCGGCTGGGAGTTATGTTTCTCATTGGGACTATGTGTCTCACCCCACTAGTTTACAACCTTTTTAGGTGATCGTGCTAGACGTGGTGGTGGTCGTGAGGTTGCAGTTGAGAAGCAAGAAGAACAGTAGGAGGCAAGATATGGATATGTTGCTGGTTTGGTTGTTTTGTAGTAGAGTCCCAGAGTCATCCTTGTACGTTCAGGTCCTTGGAGGTGTTTTTACGATGTTTCATGATGTATAGCTGATGTAGCTTTGTTTATGTTGTTGTTGGCCTGGTATGGCCTGTTCTGTATATAAACAGGTGGTGAACTCTTTGTGCCTATGTAACATCTAGTTCCTATAAGTTGTGGACACGTATCAAGGTTTATGTAAGTTTATATAATATGTTTCCTTACAGGATAAGGATCTAAATGCAATAGTGTATTTATTATCTACTTTCCATAATCGGTTTTAATTAACCAGTTTTTTGGTAATATGTGGTTTATGGAAGTTCCACACGTTTTCGTGTGGCATTTTGTTGTCTGTGTGATAGCGGGATGTCACAATAAAACCTTGAGGTAACTTTTGATGCAGAATAATTTAAATCTGAGGCTGAGAACATGGATGAAATATCTTAATTACTATGACTTTACCATAACTTATCCTGCTGGTAAAGCAAACATAGTAGTTGATGCTTTGAGTTAGAAGAAGGATGCAATCTGTGTTGCTCTGAATCTAGAATACCTTTCCTATTGGAAACCATAGCATGATGATAAAGAAGATGTCGAGAAGTTGTGTGTTCACATGGATAGTTTGTCATCACACCATCTTGGATCTCAGAAGTTATTGTTGCACACATGGAAAGTTATGAGGTTGATGAGATGAAGGCCTTAGCTGAGATGACACAATCTGAGTTTTCAGTTGGAGTGGATGGTGTTGTTTGTTTCCAAAAAAGGTTGTGGATACTTAAATTTGGGAACCTGTGACAGAAGGTTTTGGGTGATGTCCATGGGTCTAAGTACATTATACACCCTGGCACTACCAAGATGTAAAAGTACCTGCAATAAAGATTTTGGTGAAAGAACATGAAGAAGGATATCACTCTATTTGTTGCAAAGTTTTTGACTTGTCAACAAGTCAAGACAGAGCATCAACGACCTAGTGGTCTTCTACACCCGCTTAAGATTCTGGAATGGAAATGGGATAAGATTACTATGGACTTGATCACTGGTTTCCCTAAGACTTGGAAAGGTTATGATGTTGTGTCGGTAGTGATTAATTGACTTACCAAGTCTTCCCACTTTTTGCCATTCAAGTCCACTTACAAGGTTGATGAGATGGCTCAGTTATATGTGGATTGGATCGTTCGTCTACATGGAGTTCCTAAAGTGATAGTATTAGATCATGACATGAAGTTTACCTCTTGTTTGTGGATTTAGATGAGATGGGAAATGACTTACATTTCAGTACGACTTATCATCCACAAACATATGGTCAATTTCAAAGAACGATGCAAATTCTAGAAGATTTTCTTTGTGCCTGTGTTATGGATTGGGGAGGTTCATGGGATAAATATCTTCCATTGGCCGAGTTTTCTTACAACAATACATACCAATGTAGTATTGGTATGCCACCTTATGAAGCTTTGTATGGAAGACCTTGTCACTCTCCATTACATTGGGATGATGTGGGAGAACATGCTCTAGTGAAGTCTAATGATATGCAGACAATGATAGAGAAAGTTCAGTTGATCAAGAAGGATATGAAAGCTGAGAAGATCGATAGAAGATGTATGCAGACAAGAAGAGGTCTGATGTGAGTTTCCTAGTAGGTGACTATGCCTTCTTGAAGACAAGCCTATACATTCTATTGCTCAATATAAAGTTAAAGGCAAGCTTAGTCCCCACTACATTGGACCATTTGAGATCTTAGATAAGGTTGGAGACTGTGCATACTGTTTCTCTCTTCCTCCTTCCTAAGACAAGATCCATAATGTGTTTCATGTCTCTATGTTAAGAAAGTATGTAAAGGACCCTTCTCATGTACTCACAATCAAACCTTTGGAGATTCACAAGAATTTGACATATGAGGAGTTACCTGTGAAGATCCTTGACTCCTAAGTTAAGCAGTTGAAGAACAAGGAGATTGAGTTGGTGAAAGTCTTATGGCAGTATCATGGTTTGGAAAAAAACCACTTGGGAGGTTAGAGATGAGATGTTGCGTACTCACCCTTTCTTTTTTGTATGAGATTTTGGGGACGAAATCCTTTTTAGTGGGTGGAGTATTGTAATGAATTAAAATCTATGTACAATCTTAGTTTAGCCTTTTTGTAAGCTTCTGCCTTGATTTCTATCCTTGATGTTGTACTAGTGGAAATTATAAAGGTTTGGTATACAATTGATCCCTATATTTGACATTATAAGGACTTATGCACAAATACCTCAATAAAGGTTTATAAAAGGGTTTAATTTGCAAAATATCCACTTCAGAGGGATAAAGATAAAATAAAACTGAACTAGAAGTTTCTATGGCCTTTTTTATAAGAAAATGAAAAAGAAAATCCTAAAACTAAGATAATGTGACATTAAGAGAATTGATTTTTTTTTCAGTTAAGTGAAAATAAGATTAAATTTCCTAAAATCCATAAAAGAGAAATTTAAAAGATAATTCTAAGTCCAAATTTGTTTTCTTTGAGTACAAGTTTGCTTGAGTGATAATTTGCACAACTTTTGGAAAATTAGTAATTATAATTACATTAATTGAATAGGAAAATAATATATATCCCAAAAATATGAAATAAAATCATTAATGACTCCAAAAGTAACAAATGATGTCAATTTTTTGATCTACACATTAAAATATGCCTTTGGGTGAATTTTCACTCAAATTGGAGAATATTTGAATAAAATGTAGAATCGAGAGAGATAGTGTGTAAAATATGCCTTCAATTTATTAAATAAATGTATAAACAACTTCAACATGTAAAATTGATGGAAAATTTGCATCCAAGACAGATTTGCGAGTGAAGTTTCACCAAATTAGGAGAATCTTATAATCATTAATGATGGAAGAAAGAGAAAATATGATTTGGTTTATTTGACAAAACAAAAGTTCTCAAAAGATAAATCTAATTACATATTCAGATTCCTCATATAAAAAATAGGCCAGGTGTCAATTGTCATTTAATTTGAAGCATGTTGGCACCCTCAAGTGAGAAGAGAGAAAATATTAAATAAATATATGTGCCACTTTTGTCCAATTAAAATTTGGAATGTAGTTGATGTGTCACGCAGTCCAAATTTTAATTTTCTTGATCCACATGATCATGACCGTTGGATCTATGATCCAATAGCACGTGACTCATCACCTAGCTCTCGCTGATTTGGCAATAGGCACCAAAAAAGGTTGAATTTTTTTTGTGATTTCTCATTCAATTCTCAACCAAATCGCACGAAACTTCCTCCAACAATTTCTAAAAAGGAGTCCGCTCTGTACAATCCCCTATTTTCATGATTTTGTGGAGTGTTTTGGAAAGCCTAAAACCTTGCTCGCCAAGCAAGTTTGACCACAATCCTGCTCACCTTATTCTTTTCCCTCACATATAAATATCTGTACTTGAGGCTTCTGTATCCCCTTGCAACTACTCTCTCCATCCAATTACTCGTGAGATTTTGTCGTGGCTTGTCAATGATCAATTCTTTCTCGAGGGTGTGCGGCAGCTATTTCTTCCTCTCCTCGACACCTCGATTCAAATTGATTCGGTCAATAGGTTTGTGATAATCCCCTCCTTCTTTCTATGTTGTTACTTCCATGAATCTTCACTTGCTGTGAATTTGCCTAATCCTCTCGTGCTTCTCCTCACTGGCCATGGCATGGTCGAACGAAAGGGATGAATCCCAGTGTTTTCACGATCATTTTCTTTGTTTTGAATGAGTCAAAGATGAGGTTAGATCATGACTTGGTCGCCCCTGATTGGGCCAAGTCATCGGGTCGGTCCCACTCTTATCCTTTTCTCGCAAGATTTTTTGCTTACATGTATTTTCCTAATTTTCTGATTGGTTGGTATTGGAAAATCATATCTTTTTATTCCTTTGTCCAAAAATTAAAAATAAATATGTTTTGGAAACAAAAAATGTTATCTTTCTAACAAAAGTACTTTTAAGGTTTGGTTTTGAGTTTTGTTAGATGGTGTTTTCTAAAAATGATTTTAATGCATAAAAATCACCAAAAATACACTTTAATCTTCATAACTCCAAAATTGACTAAATTATATGTTTTCTTAATCAGGAGAACTTAATAAGATCAATGGTAATGATTTTGAAGTCTCAATCAAGGTTTTGTTCAAAAAATCCAAAAGTTAGGGTTTCTTTACATTAATGCATATGAAAAACCCTAGTACATGATAATACATTGAAAATAGCAACAGAGAACCTTGGATTCAAATAAAGTGGTGAAAGTGTGTAATAGAGTTCCATAAGAGAGGTATGTGCATCCTTACACCTTAAGTTGGGAATATTTGCAAACCTAACCTAATTTCCCAAATGTGGCACTTATTAAGCCCTAATCTCTCTTTTGATATTTCCTTTTCTAAATTTAGCCTCGAAATTAGTTTTGATATTTATTTTTTGGATGTTGTACCAAATTTCCATTTTTCTACTATTTGGTCCTTATACTTTCCATAGTTCTTTTTAGCATGTTGATTTTATAAGATTGTTTAACTAGTGTAGTGGTACTTTTATACAACCTCCCATAGATAGGGCATGTATTAATTCATCTTGGGAAATGTGCTAATCTCCCTAATATAAAATATTGAATAGGTGACTATATTGTGTTACTCTCCCTCACCTATTTGGTTGTGGTCCAGTAGGTGCCTCAACCCTACTTAGTTAAGGTAGTCAATATTAATCATCTATGCAAACATTTTTATTATTTTCTTGTTATGGCAAGCATCTATTTGTTAATGTCTCATACTTTTGACCATATTATGATGAAATCTTAGCCTTTATTTACATGTTATTTCTTATCTTTTATCCTTTTTTATTATTTTGACACATACCTTGCTTCTTTCTTTTTCTGGGTGCTATCCCAACAACCCAGGGTTTGATCAAGGTGTTGAACAAGGTCAAGGAGATCAAGTTCATGAGTAGATACCAATTTTCTATCAAGGATGTCTATATTGCTAATTTCTAGATCCCAATAGTTTCTTTTCAAAAAAATTTCATTTTAAGAAACTCATCTAGTGAACTGAGTTCAAAAAGCAATGTAATAACTTAGTTTCCTTTCCACTGCTATTGACATTTTACATGTATCAGAATCATGCTTATTTACATGAATTATTATACATGCATCGCACAATGTCTATTATTCTTGGAAAAAGTGGATGTCTTATATTTCCGTTAAATTTTAGTAAGGAGGTGATCTCACCTCTTTACAGTTAGTTTGCTCAGAACATTAGAATTGAACAAACAAGGCTAGAGTATACCCTAACATGGTTGGTTGTGTCCTAGCAAACATTTAATACACATAATATGAGTAATTTTCATATGCACCCAAATAATGGATACATATGATCTTGAAAATGCCTTGGACCTAAAAATCCTAATGTGATGTTGAACGAGAATATGGAGCCTAACTTGGACATCATACATTTTGAATAGGGTATGTGATGTATAGTGATCATGTTGAGCATAAACCCTAGGTTGAGGCTGACTAACCCTAACACTTGCATCCTTGGTTAATTTTACTATATTAGTGGCATTAGGTGCCAAAATCATACATCATATGTTAAAACATTTCATTTGCACTTAATCATCTAATCATGATTTGGTATGTAAATCACATCATTAATATTTAACATGTTTCACCTTGTTCACTAATACACATAATGACTCAAATATTATTAATAAGTAATTTAGTTTTATATAAATATGCATGGATAGCTAATGTCGGGTTAAATGTGCATAATTGGAAATAGGATGTGAGCAAATATGAGTACTTTTCCATTATTTAAGTTAATGTGGCATTTATGGACTTATTGATAAATTAGATAAAATAAATTATTTTGTGTGAGATAATCTAGAATAAACTTGTTGATAATAATATGAGGTATATAGGACTCTAAACCATAAATATCAAAGATAATGGTATTATATGATACAAGATAATGATATAATTGAATTAAACCCTAGTTATACTAAAACTCATAGTAGATAACCTCAAAACCTAAATCAAATCCCAAAATCCGACTCCACAGGTCCTAATTAGTCTATATGCAAAATTTTATGTTATTAGCATAATGCTTACTACCTCCTTTAAATTAGAGAAGAAAATATCCAAACGCCTAATACTACGATTAAATCAGACTTTGGACTTATTTAATTATATCACCAATTTAGATGTCACACTCTTTTACCATATGTCTGTATCTATCCTAGATCTATGAGAGAGTCCCTTGCAGTCATTTCCCTCAACCGATGTCCCTCCTAGAATGCACTATACCTCCCTTTCTCCTATTATTTTCTCTCTCTGATATCCTCCACTCTCATAACTCTGACTCTCCCCGCAAACCTCGTATGCATATGAGTTGAATAAGCCTAATTTTACTTGGGTTTGGACCCCCCAATAATCCGTTCCTCTATTTCTAATTAACTACATGACTCCCAATCCTCTTCAAGTCTCCCAACCTATAAACACAACACTCACACCATCTCAAAACACACTGGAACATATTTGTACAATCTTGATCATCTCCTTCTCCCTCGTGTCTACCTACCCAACTCCTATCGCATGTGGTGCCTATATCAGCTTCGATGATGAGATCAACACCCTTGCAGTCACCCCAAACCACTTAGCTTCACTCAGGATGATCCCTTAAAGTTTTTCCTTTCTTTGATTTCATCTCATAGGTATTACTACAAATTTTCCCCTTTTATTTCTTGGTGGTTGTTTGTTATGTGGAAATTCTTCTGTAACTCTACATTTTAATCGATCATATTCTTGAGATACTATGGAGGATTCTTGTTGTGCTTTACAAACTTGGGATAAGCATTAGATTTGTTCTTTATGCCATGGATCATGCTTTTGTGGCTCTCAGCAGCTCCCCAGCCATAGCCAGAACTGGTGTTGGGGTTTCATGTGACCCTGGGGTCTCATCTGTTATTTTTTGAGATGGGAAGAGATCGGTGATCAGAGTTTCTATTATCCCTGATGAAGTATGATAACCACTATGGATTTTGATCCCTTGTTGGTTAGCTATTTGAAATCTCTTGTGTTCTTCTATTAATTACAAGTTCTCAGCAAAGTGGATGTCCGTGTTAGTTTCTTACATTGTTTTTCCCATTGTGCGGACCATTTCATCTTTTGCCTCCGATTTCAATGTTTCATCACACCAAATTTGATCACCATAGAAGTACCAAATATATCATATCATGCATCAAGAAATTGATGTGTGATTCGGGGGACATTTTGTCCTTTCGATTTTATTTTCCTAATTAAATTTCAGTAAATTGCTTTATGTTGTAAAATTCTTAAATAGTTCTCTGATTATCAAAAACTTATGTAAAAATATGTTCTGGGACCAAAACAATAATCTCTATCCGATAGAATAGGTTTTACAATGAAAATCTAATGTAATAATAAGTCAGAATTCTAGGGTTTGTAATATAATAGTTAATTAATGGTGTACATTTAGTATGATGTTAGTTAAAAGTGTATAATATTGATCTCACACCTCTTCTCCTAAACGTGTCTGTGTGGATGTGATAGCCTAAGCTCTCTGGCATGTGTTTGCCCTTGATATGGTCCTGGGAATCCATAAGTTGTTTCTTATGGTCGCCCTCAAGCTCAAATTTTGTCCGATATCACATCGTAGGTACTTTTCCTAGTTTTCCCCTTTTGGTAATCACCATTGTAGGACCTATTGTTGGTTTTATGTCTCTCACATTTTCAACCTCTAGAGCTTATGTTCTCCCTATTAATGCTTGTGGTATGGATTTCTATTTTATTTTTTAGCTTTGTTTTTCCTAGCTTGCTCCTGCCTATATCTTCCATGCTTGGTCTTGCCACGAACATGGTGACATTATACCTTAGCGACTCCTGCTATTCCAGGACCCAAGTTTTGGGTTTCTAGGTCCTCTAGATCGAGCAGGATGTGATGGCGATGTCATTGATGTTCATCCGATGATATTTGGAGTTTGATTCTTCTGGATTTGGCGGTAGTAGGCTCATACATCCTCTTCACATGAGAGGTATTAATGAGGAAGATGTCACGTTGCTTCATTACAAATTTTCCCTTGAATCAATTTATTTGAGTCACGCTTCCATAAGAAGTATTCCTTTCATTAATCCTGTGGCCGAGGGTTTGGAACTTGCGACCTTTCAGTCTTACATCAGCACTTTTTCCATCTGGGTGCCACCTCATTGGCATAAGCAGTAGTCCTTTCAAATTGATTTAATTTGAGATTGTTGCAATTTTGATTGTCAACAAGTTATTGATTCACCCTGTCACGCTTTGTTAATTTGGGTTTTGACGTGAGGGTATCATCATTTTTGTCTTTTATACTGGTATCAATAACAAATGAATAAACTATTGACCCCAAATCCATATCGGTATCAATAAAAAATGAATACACTCATATCTTCTCAAGAATATCCTGACTTAATTAATGTATTCACTATTTTTCAACAAAATTCACTTACCTAGTTTCGACCACCCATTATTTTTGTTGCTTCCCTTAGCTACAACAATAATGTTGCATAATCATTTGTCCATAAGATATATTATGAAAAACCAACCTACTTGTTCTACCTAGAGGCAATGTCTTAGAAACTTAGGTCTGCATGTTTCAAGATGTCACTTTTTTCATTTCTATTCAGATAACGTCTAGAGGAACATCAATTTCCTTTACCTCCTATTTCTCTAATGATCCTTGTATATTATTTAGTTATAGTTTTGTTTTATGTAAATGTGGATGGATCACTTGGATTTTAATAATTGTATCATTCAATAGCTCTAGTATATCTCAGGTCAACAAAAAAGAGCCATCAATGAAAAACTTCATCAAAGATAGTTTCTTACAACTCATATTTACTAGAAAAAAATTGGTTGATTAATTATTAGATAGAAAGCTTATAGTGGTTCCATGTACATTGGTGTGTGCGCTATTTTAAGAGTTGAAGAAGTGTCACTTGTAGATATGCAAGAAATAAACTTTTTCACTTGTGGAATAGATTTGAGAGTAAGTTACTTTAACAAGAAATGCACTTCTATGAGATAAGAGAAAGGGAATTTCTTGGTATTTGACTTGGTCAATAGATACTAAAGATGAGTATCAAGTATTGTTAGTTCTATATACCCAAATGAGAAAAAAATCAACATTAACAAGATAGAGTAAAATGACAACCAAAATAGACAAGTTTGCATCTTATATCCTAATAAGGATGAGTTTGAAAAAAGGGGAGAGAGAGAGTGGAGATACCTAGTGGAATGACATATTCATTCTCATTGTCTCATCACAACTGCAATATTGTCATGTGCGTTATTACAGAGCTTTTTTAGTTTTAGAAAATGGGTATTCTATACTACGAGACCATGTTCCATCTTAACAGATCAAAATATATACCATATGGATGTGGTAATTATCTAAACAGTATACGTATATTTATTTTGATATAGATCCAATCCCAATAAATATAAATAAATATATTTTATCAAATATAAATGCACCTAAGTTATATGTACTATATATAAAATAATCATAGTATGCATAAATATATATTTTATATGTTTATCATATATAATTATATTTATTAATGTAGTACATGTATGTTGTAAGGAGTGAGATCCCAGAGGGGAACCACTCCCTACTAGAAATAAAAAGGCAACATCCCTTGAACAAAACACCATATAAAAATTTTCTCCAAAGGGATGTAGACAAATTCATTCGACATGTATGTATCATAACATAATGAGTAACAACAAAAATGATCATTATCTAACAATTTACAAAGCTTGATAACATTATACATCTCTTCACCACACATGGATATCGAAGAAGGAAACTAAACATATAAGCCAAAGATCAAATCGAGGGTCATCCAACTACCTCTTCAAGTCTCCCAAAAGCTCAGCTACAAAGGTTGATGTTGAAGTTCACCTCTCTTTGATCTAACCTGGGGTTGGAAGCATACCCCACAAAGAAGAGAAGAAAGAGAAACATCGGCAAAAAGCCAGTATGTGTATACCAAAGAAAACTTTGAGAAATTTAAGTAATAAGGACAACAAGTATACATGCTTCCCATGCAAGAGGTAAGGACTACCCCAAAATAGGGCATAAAAGATAAGAAACACCACCATCATAAAAGAAGATACTTGCCAAAAATGAAACAATAAAGATTGTGCAATACTAGCATGAAAGTAAAGTAGGGCACACACCCCACAATCAACATCAATAACCTACATTCATGTGAGATAAGCATAGCCCTAGAACAATATAAACACAAAGGCAGCCAAGTATAAACTTGAAACCTAATAGAGAAAGGAATACTGCCAATCTCCCAATATATACAGGTGAGTATGGATTACTACCACACTCAGTTACAGAGAATGGTATACTTCCACCATTCTTAATAATCAATAGGGGATTACTGCACCAAAACTGATGTAATTTACATTACTCTAGTGCGAATGAATCACATAGCATGTAAAATGTAGAGGCAAGTAGAAAAGTATAGTCAAAATTATACAATGTTGCCATCACACAATGGACAACACAAACATAATAACATCCACTTCAAAGTGGGCACATATCAATATATAAGACCAGCATGAAACTAGGCACAAGATATATATCAAGAGAATATCCAAGTCCACAACAAGCAAGATAGTTCACATGAACCATGATATCAAGAGAATAGACATATGTGTCAGCCAAAATCAAAAGAATGATAATATAGGTGAATTGCTCAACATAGAGGAATAGGAGATACAACATACCTCAATATCAGAATCTAAAGTCGAACTAGGTTCAAACATAGGCTTCCAAAGAACCTATGATGCATTTAGGTGGAATTAGGGTTAGGTTTCCATTGATTATTCAAAACCATAAAGATCACCTTTTTATCATTATGTGAATTAGGTTATGAAAACTATTCTGTGTTTTAGTTTATGTTAATAGGAGCCCAAAATATATTTTATTATATTTTTCTGCCTTATATATATTTAATTATGAATTTTATAAGTTATTATATATTTAGGTAAATTCATTGAAATCACCTATTTTAATATTAGATTTAGGTGAAAAGACCAACACCAAAAGATAGCTCTTATTTTTTTTAATCCAACGAGTATTTATTTGTAATTTTTGGCTCAGTAAATAATTAGTTGTGGATTTTATAAGTTTAACCAATCAGATAAATCCAAAAATCCACATATGCGAAGAAAACTTGTGAAAGAGAGACATAGAGGGGACCGACCCACTGAATTGGCCCAACTAGAAATGGCCAAGTCACGTGGTCAGTGGCCAGTTTGACTCGCTCCAACATAATGAAAACTCATGTGACATTACCATTATGCCCCTTGTGAGAAAAGCAAAGCAAGCAAGTGAGGAGAGGGTATAACCGA
The DNA here is from genome assembly GCA_963693085.1 of Alisma plantago-aquatica. NCBI lineage: Eukaryota > Viridiplantae > Streptophyta > Magnoliopsida > Alismatales > Alismataceae > Alisma > Alisma plantago-aquatica. The sequence goes on along the minus strand of OY856411.1, from coordinate 1,002,366,239 downwards.
GAAAGTACAAGGGTTTCTCTTTCCCCCCTAATAACACAAACACTCGACACCATGGCTGTTAGCTGTGGAGCAGAAGCTCAAGTCTCTAGTTGGGGAAATCGTGATGAGGCGACCAAACTATATTGTGAAAGGGTAGAAACGAAGGCATGATCTCAAGGTTCTTACCAGACAATGTGATCATGTTCTGATGGCGCTAGCAGCATGAGCGATCCACCACAATCCCAATAAACAAAACTTCTTCGGTGGCAAATGAGACACGAGCAACACAGAAATTAGAGCAAGACAAAACACGCTTTGGTGCTAGCAGTGCTCAGGGTACCGATATATATATGTGTGGGTTGTGAGGGTTGGAGAAGAGGAAGGTGGCCACAAAGGTACATTCTCGAGATTTGGGTGTTTCCCAACTTTTCAATGAAATGGTGCAAGAAAAGGATGAAAATGTTTGGATTTGAGAGAGCGAACTATAGGCAACAAAATCTCGCAAAAAAGTTAAGAATCGGGGGAGAAATCCTCAAAAAATCAGCCTTGTTGGTACTGTTCCTGCACGCTCATCCTACTCGAGGTAGGAGATGGGTTCCATTCCGTTAGATTGAGATTGAGTGGCCTAGATTCAAGCCAAAATTAGGAAAATAAATAGAAGCTACGTGACACATTAAATCCAATCCGACTAAAGTGACACCCACATTTATTTCTCATTTTCTCTTTCTTCTTTTGGGGGTACAAACGAATCCCAAATCAAATAAAATTTTGCATGGAGGTTAATTAAAGCATGTAGATTCCGAATATGAAATCAGATTTTTCTTTTGAGGACATTTAATGTGTTAAATAAATTAAATCTCATTTTCTCTTTTCTCCTTCAATAATGGCATTAGGGTTATCGAAATTTGATGAAACCTGACCCACAAGTCATATTTAATGTGTTAGATACGAATTTACCATCAATTTTATATTTTGGAATTGTTCGGATATTTATTTAATATTTTGAAGGTTCTACACACTTTCTCTCTCCTAATTTCACCTTTTAAGCAAACTTTCTCCAAATTGGATGAAATTCACCCAAAGGCTATATTTATTATGTAGATAAGGAATCTAAGATTATTTTCCTCTTTTGGATTCATTTATTATTTTATTTGTTATTTTGGAGAAAACACACATCTTCTTTTCCAATTTCAATTAAATGAATTATTATTATGTGAATAATGTGAAACTTGACTCCCAATGTAATTGGGACCCAAAGTGTAACATCCCTGACCTGGGTTATGAGCTAACCCTAGGTGTTTTGCCTAAATATGTAATTAAATCTTTGTGATTAACTCTGAGCATGTAATTAAGCTTCTCAGAAATGTATATTTCAGTTTTTGCTCCTTTTTATATAAAGTTGTAGCACTGTTTTGTAATACAGGGACCTATGTGCAATTTACCCATTTAGAAGGGTTAACCTGCAATTTTCACATGATGAGGTGTTCCTCTGATGTTGAGACATCATGAGAAACATTTTGGTAAAGTTTGAGGGATTTCCCAAGCTTGAGCACCAAGGTGCAGCTGTGGAAGCAATCCCGGTACTTGAAACCCTAATTTGGGGTAAAATGCAATTTACCCAAATAATGGGAAGCAAATTGTAAAGAATGTTATCTAAAGTATCTTGTTAGACTCTTGCCATCATTTAGAGAAGAAATGATGAGGAATTCACCTCAATTGAGTTATCAAGTTAAGAAATAGGCTCTGTGATTGAATAATCAGGGTATATGTGCAATATCCCTTTAAGTATGAACTTTATTATTAGATTGTCCTTCCTTGCCTTCTTTTCTATAACTTAAGATAAGGTTTGTCCTTAGAATAAAGAGGAAGGGACGAGCAAGTAATGAAGGAAGGACTTAGTTGGAATTAAGGGAAACTTATGAGCTAATGTTGAAAATCCTACCCCAAGTATATAAGCCCTCCTTTCCTTAGTTGCAAGGGAACTTAACCTTCGTTCCCTTACTGTTTCATTTCACCAAAGACGACCAAGGACTGCCTTGGAGCTAAGGAGGACGAACAAGGGGTGCAAGGTAGGTTTAAACCCCTCTTCTTGCCTAATTCCATGGTTAGAATTCGAATTCAAGGTCATCTTCATGGCTAATTCTCGAAACCCTATCTTTCTAGCCGTCTCTTTTCATCCTTCCTTGGAGTTTTCACCTTGGCCAACCTGTGGGAACTCAAGGACGCCATTAGAGCTTGGAGCTTGAAAGCTTGGAGCTCAAGAAACAAGCTTTAGGCGGGTTTTATAACTCTAAACCTATGCTTTACTATGTTCATCTTTATATGCGAGTTAATGATAGCTCCTAGTATTTCCCTACTTTTCCCTGCTATTTTGCAAGCAAACCCGTGGGATATCTGTACTGTTCTTGAGCTAGAAGATGAAGGCGTGATTTTCAAGAAAAACCCACCGTTTTACTTTTCCCTAAACGGTCCTAACAGTTTGCTCTCACGACCTCAAGACCGTGAGGGAGCCTCGCGGTCTCGAGACCGTGAGAGGGCTCGCGGTCTCAAGACCGATTGGCCCTGTTGACCGAGCGTGGACCATATAAGAAACCTGTTCCTAATTATATAGGCTAAATACCCTCAAAATTTGGGAGACTAACTCCAAAGGAATCGGGAGATATGACCTTTTTAAGTCACGACTTTAAATGAATTAATTGCTGATTTTCAAACGGTCTGAAATTGCCTTTTTGGGCAAAAGGTCTCAAGACCGTGAAAGGTCGTTGACTAAGCATTGACCCCATGATATTACTGTTCAAAATTATGTTAATTAACAACTCACCAAGTTTGATGGTCTAATTCCAAACGGGCTAAGAGTTGAAGGGCGAATACTAGGGCTAACCCTAGATAAAATCAGTACTGAAATTATGGTGACATAATTAGGGTTTTTAGGGTTGATTGACCTAAACGGTCTCAAGACCATGTGGGGTCCACCCACATGACCCCAAGACCGTGAGGACAATCACCCAAGACCATTTGAAGGTCTAGGGTTGAGTAATTTGACCAATTGAACACCCAATTGCAAATAAGTTATCAAGTTAATCAAAATTCGGATTTTGTGACCAATCATGGTTCAACCTTTATCAAATCACCTTAGATTTTGATGAGATCTTGGGAAAACGGTCTCAAGACCATGTGGGGTCCACCCATATGACCTCAAGACCGTTTGGGCCAAGTTTGGGCCCAATTGGAGCTCAATTGAAGGGTTCAACCTTGTGTTGATACACATTGTTGAGTGTTGATGGGTGAACATTGATAGACCTTAATTGAATCGATTTCAATCCTAATTGGTCAACAATTGAGGGTCAATTGAATGACCATTTGGTTAAGCATAACCTTAATTAACTCAATCCATAGGTGGTCAACAGTTATTGGACCTTTTGAAGGCTTCAACATCAGTTGACATCATCGTTTGATTTGTTGAACCTTTGTTGAAGGACCTTGTGGTTGAGACCATGAGAGGCTCACGACCTCAGGACCGTGAGGTGGCTCACGACCTCAGGACCGTGAGGTGGCTCACGACCTCAGGACCGTGAGGTGGCTCACGACCTCAAGACCGTGAGGTGGCTCACGACCTCAAGACCGTGAGGTGGCTCACGACCTCAAGACCGTGAGGTAGCTCACGACCTCAAGACCGTGAGGTGGCTCACGACCTCAAGACCGTGAGGTGGCTCACGACCTCAGGATCGTGAGGTGGCTCACGACCTCAAGATCGTGAGGGGGCTCACGACCTCAAGACCGTGAGGTGACTCACGATCTCAAGCCCATGAGGAGGCTCACGGTCTTGGAGCTAGAAAGGGGCTTATGGACTTGAAGGGTCAAAGTGAGCAATCGGTCAACACTTTCAACCGATCTTGATTCAATTAATGATTAATGATTGGAATTAATCTATGTGACTCATGGTTGACCACATTCAATCATGTGATGGTTCAATGTTGCTCAAATCAAACACTAATGATAATCTAAGATAGTAAGGAGTTATTTGACTAAGGTTTTTGACTATGATGATGATCAATGGGGTGAATTACCAAGATACCCCTGAAGGGTCAATTGAGTTATACCTTGCTCAATTCAAACCCTAATTACATGATAATGATGTTTTTAGTTATAATGACTCTATCTGACCTGATCTAGTGCTGGTCACTGGTGGAACATGGAAGAGCAGAAGAGACCTGGAGTAGAGTTCTCATGGGAAGAGTTTCGTCGGGAATTTATCAATAGATATTTTCCAAAGACCTTCCTAGATGAGAAGATTTCTCAGTTTGAGAAACTAAGGCAGGGTATGATGAACATTAGCGAGTATGAAGCTAAGTTCATGGAGCTGTTGCGGTTTTGTCCGCATATGGCTGCTACAGATGAGGAAAGAATCAGAAGATTTGAAAAGGGTTTGAATTCCGATATGTCAACCCCTGTGTCTGCCTTAGAAAACAGAGAGAGATTCTCTACCTTCGTTGAGTCAGTCCGAAGGATAGAGAGATCTGTTGTTGAGAAAAGACAAACCCATAAAAGATATCCCCAGTTCCAGGGTTCTTCATCTAGGGATTCCAAGAAACCTAGATTCTCTGCACCTAACCCTCCACCACCCAGATCAAGTTTTCAAACTCAATGGACACCAAGTAGAGGTAGAGGACGGAGTCAACCGCTTCAAGGGACGCACAGTTCTGCATCAGTGTCAGTTACTGGACCACCCAGACCACAGCAAAAGGAGAAGAGTTGCTATAACTGTGGTAAGGTGGGACACTTGATGAAGGATTGCCGTTCTAGACCTATCGGTGTGACACAACAACCTTCGAGATAGAATCAACAGGGATCTCAGAATAGACAACATCAAGGAGCAGCTCGAGGACGTGGACAAGCGTCTCAAGCTGGATCATCAGCACCACCTCAACACCAGGCGACTGCGAGGTTCTATGCTATGAACCCACCTGAGGCAGTTGTCAATCCACGGGTAGTGGCAGGTCAGATGAAACTTTTATATTCTGATATGTCTATATCCTGTAATATATCTGTTCTGATTGATCCGGGTGCTACGCACTCTTTCATCACTCGTGAAGTGATTCGTAACTGCAATATGACTGTTAGTCATAGAGCAGATAGTTTGTTGTTAGAGACTCCGTTGAGTGGGTCTGCCGTTTTGCAGGAGGTATGTTCTCCCTGCATCCTTTTCTTTTCTGACCATCGCATTCAAGTGGACCTTATACCACTTGATATGCAGGGGTTTGATATAATCCTTGGGATGGATACCTTAGAAAGGTATAGAGTTGTCTTGGATTGTGAGTCCAAGTTGGCTGTGTTTGCTGATGAAAGCAACACATGGATCTTTCAAGGTGAAAGAAAGATTCTGCCCACCTGTCTTGTGTCAGCTATGGTTGCTGATAAGCTGTTGAGGCAAGGATGTTATGCATTCTTAGCCCATGTGGTAGATGTTACCAAGGAAAGTTCCAACCCTGCTGAAGTTCCCATAGTCAGGGAATTCGAGGATGTGTTTCCTGAAGAACTTCCTGGTATACCACCACCTCGGGAAATTGATTTTGAAATCAATCTAATTCCAGATACGAAACCCATAGCTCAAACTCCGTATAGAATGGCTCCTGCCGAGATGGCAGAACTCAAGAAACAGCTTCAAGAGCTACTTGAGAGAGGTTTTATCCGACCGAGTACTTCACCTTGGGGTGCTCCGGTCTTGTTTGTTAAAAAGAAAGATGGGTCAATGCGGTTATGCATCGACTATAGACAACTCAATAAAGTGACAATAAAGAATAGGTATCCTCTGCCGAGGATTGATGATCTCTTTGACCAGTTGCGTGGTGCAACAGTCTTTTCAAAGATAGACTTGAGGTCTGGATATCACCAACTTCGTATTAAGGATAGTGACATATCCAAGTCTGCCTTTAGGACAAGATATGGTCACTATGAGTTCACGGTTATGTCGTTTGGACTAACCAATGCACCAGCTGCATTTATGGAACTCATGAATAGAGTTTTTCGACCTTTCCTTGATCAGTGTGTTGTCGTCTTCATAGATGACATACTGATTTATAGTAAAGATGCTCAGCAGCATGAGCAGCATCTTCGCCAAGCTTTGACCTTGCTAAGAGAACATAAGTTGTATGCTAAGTTTAGCAAGTGTGAGTTCTGGCTGCCGGAGGTATCTTTTCTTGGACATGTAATATCCGCCTCGGGAATTCGTGTTGACCCTACAAAGGTAGAATCTGTTCTACAATGGGAACAACCGAAAACACCGACGGAGATTCGAAGTTTCTTGGGGTTAGCTGGCTATTATCGAAGGTTCATTAAGAACTTTAGTTCCATAGCTTTACCCTTGACCAAGTTAACCCGGAAGGATGTTCCTTTTTCTTGGAGTGATAAGTGTCAACAATCTTTCCAGTTACTGAAGGAGAGGTTGACAAGTGCACCTGTATTAGTGCTACCTGAACAAGGAAAAGGTTATATAGTTTTCTGTGACGCTTCCAAGAATGGACTAGGATGTGTGTTGATGCAGGATAAACAAGTGATTTCTTTTGCTTCCCGACAGCTTAAGAAACACGAGGAGAATTATCCAACACACGATCTGGAGTTAGCAGCTGTGGTTCATGCTTTGAAGATCTGGAGACATTATCTCTACGGAGAGACATTCTAGATTTTCACAGACCACAAAAACCTTAAGTATATCTTCTCTCAGCATGAGCTCAACATGAGGCAACGTCGCTGGATGGAGTTAATCAAGGACTACGACTGTACAATTGATTACCATCCAGGTAAGGCCAATGTTGTTGCAGATGCCTTGAGTAGGAAATCAGCAACATCAACCATGAATAGAGCACAACTAAACTCTTTAGTATGCTCTAGAAGAGATATGCTTATCTCTTTAAGGCAAGACAATGTACAGTTGAAGGTATCATTGCTATCCGGTTTGTTAGCTGAGATGCATATTAAACCTACCCTAAGAGAGCAGATTAAAGAAGCACAGCTAGATGATGCTGCAGTTCAACATATAAGATCTGAGTATGGAAATGAGAAGCAAGATGGGTTTCATGACTCAAAAGATCAAGTAGCTTGTTATAATGGAAAAATGATAGTGCCGGATGTGGACAACTTAAGGAAGTTAGTCCTGGAAGAAGCCCATTCTTCCATGTATGCTATGCATCCAGGGAGCACCAAGATGTATCGGAATTTGAAGGATCTATATTGGTGGCCTGGGATGAAGAAGGACGTTGCAGAGTTTGTTCTGAGGTGCCCTGTGTGTCAGCAAGTTAAAGCTGAACACCAGAAGCCTGCAGGGACAATGCAACCTTTACCCATATCACAGTGGAAGTGGGACCATGTGACCATGGACTTTGTTGTTGGCCTACCCAGGACAAGCAAAGGACATGATTCCATTTGGGTAATTGTTGATAGGTTGACTAAGACAGCACATTTCTTACCTGTTAAAACAACCTATTCTGCTGAAAGGTTATCAGAGTTATATGTGCAAGAGATAGTGCGTTTGCACGGAGTTCCTGTCACAATAGTTTCGGACAGAGGTCCTCAATTTACAAGTCGTTTTTGGGAACAGTTGCACAGTGCCTTAGGCACTAAGCTGAGGTTTAGTACGGCCTTTCATCCACAGACTGATGGACAGTCAGAAAGGACCATACAAACCTTAGAAGACCTGTTGCGAGCATGTGTTCTCCAGTTCACCGGAAGTTGGGATCTACACCTAAGCTTGATAGAGTTTGCCTATAACAATAGCTATCAGCATAGTATTGATATGGCACCTTATGAAGCCTTATATGGTAGACGTTGTAGATCACCCTTGTGTTGGTTTGAGACTGGTGAGCACCAGTTGTTAGGTCCTGACCTGGTGCAGCAAACCACGGAAAAGATTAAAGTAATACAACATAAGATTAAGACTGCTCAAGATAGGCAGAAATCTTATGCTGACAAACGTCGTAGACCTTTAGAGTTCCAGATTGGAGACAAAGTGTATCTTAAGGTCTCACCTTGGAAAGGGGTCCTTCTTTTTGGAAGGAAGGGGAAGTTAGCTCCTAGATATATGGGGCCTTATCCAATCATTGAACGGATTGGAAAGGTAGCATATAAACTAGAGCTGCCCCCAGAGTTACAAAGGTTACATCCTGTGTTTCACATTTCTATGTTGAAGAAATGTCACCCAGACACCGAGTCAGTTCTACAACCTATGGAAGTAGAATTGAATGATGACATATCCTATGAAGAGGGACCAGTGTCAATCCTTGATAAACGAATTAAAAAGTTAAAGAAGAAAGATATAAGTCTTGTGAAAGTCCTCTGGAATCATCGTGGTATTGAAGAAGCCACTTGGGAGTTAGAGGATGAGATGAGAAGGAAGTATCCTACCCTTTTCTCGTAATATGTTTTATCGATTTCGGGGACGAAATCCTTGTAAGGGGTGGATAATTTGTAACATCCCTGACCTGGGTTATGAGCTAACCCTAGGTGTTTTGCCTAAATATGTAATTAAATCTTTGTGATTAACTCTGAGCATGTAATTAAGCTTCTCAGAAATGTATATTTCAGTTTTTGCTCCTTTTTATATAAAGTTGTAGCACTGTTTTGTAATACAGGGACCTATGTGCAATTTACCCATTTAGAAGGGTTAACCTGCAATTTTCACATGATGAGGTGTTCCTCTGATGTTGAGACATCATGAGAAACATTTTGGTAAAGTTTGAGGGATTTCCCAAGCTTGAGCACCAAGGTGCAGCTGTGGAAGCAATCCCGGTACTTGAAACCCTAATTTGGGGTAAAATGCAATTTACCCAAATAATGGGAAGCAAATTGTAAAGAATGTTATCTAAAGTATCTTGTTAGACTCTTGCCATCATTTAGAGAAGAAATGATGAGGAATTCACCTCAATTGAGTTATCAAGTTAAGAAATAGGCTCTGTGATTGAATAATCAGGGTATATGTGCAATATCCCTTTAAGTATGAACTTTATTATTAGATTGTCCTTCCTTGCCTTCTTTTCTATAACTTAAGATAAGGTTTGTCCTTAGAATAAAGAGGAAGGGACGAGCAAGTAATGAAGGAAGGACTTAGTTGGAATTAAGGGAAACTTATGAGCTAATGTTGAAAATCCTACCCCAAGTATATAAGCCCTCCTTTCCTTAGTTGCAAGGGAACTTAACCTTCGTTCCCTTACTGTTTCATTTCACCAAAGACGACCAAGGACTGCCTTGGAGCTAAGGAGGACGAACAAGGGGTGCAAGGTAGGTTTAAACCCCTCTTCTTGCCTAATTCCATGGTTAGAATTCGAATTCAAGGTCATCTTCATGGCTAATTCTCGAAACCCTATCTTTCTAGCCGTCTCTTTTCATCCTTCCTTGGAGTTTTCACCTTGGCCAACCTGTGGGAACTCAAGGACGCCATTAGAGCTTGGATCTTGAAAGCTTGGAGCTCAAGAAACAAGCTTTAGGCGGGTTTTATAACTCTAAACCTATGCTTTACTATGTTCATCTTTATATGCGAGTTAATGATAGCTCCTAGTATTTCCCTACTTTTCCCTGCTATTTTGCAAGCAAACCCGTGGGATATCTGTACTGTTCTTGAGCTAGAAGATGAAGGCGTGATTTCCAAGAAAAACCCACCGTTTTTCTTTTCCCTAAACGGTCCTAACAGTTTGCTCTCACGACCTCAAGACCGTGAGGGAGCCTCGCGGTCTCGAGACCGTGAGAGGGCTCTCGGTCTCAAGACCGATTGGCCCTGTTGACCGAGCGTGGACCATATAAGAAACCTGTTCCTAATTATATAGGCTAAATACCCTCAAAATTTGGGAGACTAACTCCAAAGGAATCGGGAGATATGACCTTTTTAAGTCACGACTTTAAATGAATTAATTGCTGATTTTCAAACGGTCTGAAATTGCCTTTTTGGGCAAAAGGTCTCAAGACCGTGAAAGGTCGTTGACTAAGCATTGACCCCATGAGATTACTGTTCAAAATTATGTTAATTAACAACTCACCAAGTTTTATGGTCTAATTCCAAACGGGCTAAGAGTTGAAGGGCGAATACTAGGGCTAACCCTAGATAAAATCAGTACTGAAATTATGGTGACATAATTAGGGTTTTTAGGGTTGATTGACCTAAACGGTCTCAAGACCATGTGGGGTCCACCCACATGACCCCAAGACCGTGAGGACAATCACCCAAGACCATTTGAAGGTCTAGGGTTGAGTAATTTGACCAATTGAACACCCAATTGCAAATAAGTTATCAAGTTAATCAAAATTCGGATTTTGTGACCAATCATGGTTCAACCTTTATCAAATCACCTTAGATTTTGATGAGATCTTGGGCAAACGGTCTCAAGACCATGTGGGGTCCACCCATATGACCTCAAGACCGTTTGGGCCAAGTTTGGGCCCAATTGGAGCTCAATTGAAGGGTTCAACCTTGTGTTGATACACATTGTTGAGTGTTGATGGGTGAACATTGATAGACCTTAATTGAATCGATTTCAATCCTAATTGGTCAACAATTGAGGGTCAATTGAATGACCATTTGGTTAAGCATAACCTTAATTAACTCAATCCATAGGTGGTCAACAGTTATTGGACCTTTTGAAGGCTTCAACATCAGTTGACATCATCGTTTGATTTGTTGAACCTTTGTTGAAGGACCTTGTGGTTGAGACCATGAGAGGCTCACGACCTCAGGACCGTGAGGTGGCTCACGACCTCAGGACCGTGAGGTGGCTCACGACCTCAGGACCGTGAGGTGGCTCACGACCTCAAGACCGTGAGGTGGCTCACGACCTCAAGACCGTGAGGTGGCTCACGACCTCAAGACCGTGAGGTAGCTCACGACCTCAAGACCGTGAGGTGGCTCACGACCTCAAGACCGTGAGGTGGCTCACGACCTCAGGATCGTGAGGTGGCTCACGACCTCAAGATCGTGAGGGGGCTCACGACCTCAAGACCGTGAGGTGACTCACGATCTCAAGCCCATGAGGAGGCTCACGGTCTTGGAGCTAGAAAGGGGCTTATGGACTTGAAGGGTCAAAGTGAGCAATCGGTCAACACTTTCAACCGATCTTGATTCAATTAATGATTAATGATTGGAATTAATCTATGTGACTCATGGTTGACCACATTCAATCATGTGATGGTTCAATGTTGCTCAAATCAAACACTAATGATAATCTAAGATAGTAAGGAGTTATTTGACTAAGGTTTTTGACTATGATGATGATCAATGGGGTGAATTACCAAGATACCCCTGAAGGGTCAATTGAGTTATACCTTGCTCAATTCAAACCCTAATTACATGATAATGATGTTTTTAGTTATAATGACTCTATCTGACCTGATCTAGTCTAATGTTATCATCAACCATTAGTATGATGAAAGAGAGAGTACTCTAGCGAGAGAAAGTACCCTAGAGAGAGAAAGTAACTCTAATCACTTAATGGTGATGTTTTTGGCTATGATAGCCTATGATGATTCAACCCAACCTGTTTTAGAGTGATGTTGACATCACCTAACCTTATGATGAGAGAGAAAGTACTTCTAGAGAAAGAAAGTACTTCTAGAGAGAGAAAGTACCTCTTTTAAATGGAAACTCAATTGAAGCATCCCCAATACACAGAAATGAGCATAATTAGGGTATGATCCACCTGTGTGAGATCATAGAAACCCTAATTATGATAAATGATGAACCTTTAACTAATCCAAGAGCATCAATGAAGGTGCTACTCAAACATGATGATGTTATGAGTTTAATTCACCTTGATGTGAATAGTAAACCCTAATTCAAGGGTGATGACATGTAATGTGAATAGTAAACCCTAATTCAAGGGTGATGACATGTAATGTGAATAGTAAACCCTAATTCAAGGGTGATGACATGTAATGTGAATAGTAAACCCTAATTCAAGGGTGATGACATGTAATGTGAATAGTAAACCCTAATTCAAGGGTGATGACATGTAATGTGAATAGTAAACCCTAATTCAAGGGTAATGGCATGCTTTTGAGCAATAAACTCTATTTGAGTAGAATTAAAGATTTAACTCTTATGACAAGAGTAGGAAGTACATTCCTTATTATTGTATTTCCTTTATCAGATGTATTAACCATGCAGGTTCTGATATGAAGGTAATTATATCCAGGTATGGATGTTGATGTTATATTCATTGAAGGCATGTTGTAGCCTTATGAATAAGTAATGTAATCTGATGCCTTGCTAGTGGCATCCTATGTTGATAATGGGCTGTGAGAGCCATGAATACCATCAAGGTCATGCTTTAGAGATGACTTGTGATGAGGATAATGAGAAATGATGATTGATATGAGTTAGGCTTGTTACATTTAGTATTCTTCTTTTATAGCTGCTATGCTACTGTTATTGTTTGAAGAACAATGTATGCTGTTAAAGAATACTGAATGTACCTAACTAATCAAGTATAATGTAGAGCCCTGATCATAGATCCATCATTGTCAGAAATTAAGTGATGGTGAAACAGGTTTTCCTTAGGGAACTCCTGGAGCACATACTTTTGAGTATGTGGGGTACATGGATGTGTAGAACCTTACATCCTAGTGTAGGAAAGTGATGTAGATGTGGAATCCATCCATCCTTCACTATAGTTCCATACCGTATCAGTGGTAGGTAAACATGAAACCTCCTGATGACGAAGAAAGCACAGATATCCGTATCAGTGGTAGGTAAATATGAAACCTCCTGATGACGAAGAGAGTACAGAACGCCACTGTGACTCTAGAATAGCGAAGGACCAGTTTACCCTGGTGAGCTATAGTAGTAGAGACATGAGATGTCCTACAAGTGATCCTCTTACTGACTGAGGAAGGTGAAGGTCATAAGAATCCGGCTCTCTTAATGACCTATGTATGATACTGATGCGGCTTCTCAGCGATCAGTTGGAGTATGAGTGGTAAGCCTCATCTCCACAGGGCATAATGTTGTTTGTAAAACATAATCAACCATGTAGTATAACTTGTTAGAGATGACTCCAAGTTAGTTGATTGATGTTACATTGCAATAATGTTGATATTCTCCATATCTCCTAATTTGTAGAGATCTTGTTATATCTGCAACTGTTATAGAATGCTTTGAAGGCTTTACTGTTTAAAATAATCTTTGATGTTATAATAAAGCTTCTGGCGAAGAGTTATAACTCTCGCTGGGACAATTATGTATAATTGTCTCACCCCGTAGACTTCAACTTTTTAGGTGGACGTCGGAGACGAAGAAACCAGCCTACAAGTGATCAGACTCAGCAGCAACACCAGGGGCAGCAGTAATCTCAGGTGGAGATTTGTCCTGCCATGTGGTGTAGTTAGAGTCAGTCCTATGTGTCCTCTGTACTCTCAGGTCTTGGAGTCTTGTGTTATGTGATCTTGAGATTTTGTATCTTGAATGTATATAATTACTCAAGAAGTAATTATCCTGAGATGTAAACAGTTACCTCTCTTTATGAAAGGAGTTTTTATGGATACAAGTTCTTATCTCGAAAAGTTTTAATTTTCCGTGATTTTTGTCTTCCGCTGATTACCGATTCGCTTCCGCTAAGTTTTAATCGTGTTTATGTCATGGTTTGGAGATCAGAGCCCACACAAAGAACACGATTCTAAACTTAGATTTTACTTTTGGAATTTATTTTTATGAGATATGTCATATGGCCCATTAGTGGCCCATTAGTTCATTATTCAACCAATTATATTCTTATTATCTCCATATGTGTCATATATGCTTATTAAGCATGATTTGTTATGTTACACTTCTTGTGACACATTTTAGATTTCATTATTGGCTCAATGACATGTATTAGCTTATCCTTGTTGGACTAAGGTAAAAGAGTCAAACTACTAAGGTAGGGTTCTAATTCTGGTATGTTGCATATTTAATATGTAACTATGATACCAAAGACAAGGTAAATGATGTATTAGTATATTAATGTATATGAAGAATTTTTTTAATCTAATTTCATTTATATTAGTATGTATTAATAAACTCATATATAGGGAAAATCCTCTTGTTTCATTGCCATAGATGACAATGAGGTGTGCACCCCTTTTCTAGTGACAATATAAGGGTTTTTGATGATGACTACTATGATAACGTAGTTTATGAGCCCTATGGTTCAAATAAGTGCAATGATTTTGGGGTTCAAAACCTCAATGCAGGAGGAGCATAAAAATGGCAGAACTAATAGTGCACATAGCAACACATACGTCGGTATCAGCTCTAGGTTGACATCCATGCATGAGCCTTCATACGAGCTACTCTATCGCGAGTTTTTGTTGATGCAAAATAGGAAGTTGTTGGATAGAGTTAGAGTTTGTTGGCAAATGTGCAATCAGACATGATATTCGAGTCACACATAATCAATCATGACATCTAAGGAAGCAACATCATTGAAGAAGATTGACTAACTTTACAAGAATCAAAATTATCGAATTTAGTTGTCATGTTGACATGAATATGAAGAGATAATGGGGGTGTCTTTCTAGTAAGAGAGTTTTTGAAACATTGCTTGCTTTATGTATACATAAGTAGTTTTAAATAGTTCTAGGTTGAAGTCTATATATCTCACCCCTATGTATTTTTCTCAGCTATGAATAGAGCTTAGTTAGTAAAATATCATTGAAGTGAAAAAATATTTATAAATAAAAAGAACTCATATATACATATATATGTAAATGCAAGCATTTCCCCTATCTTTCTTAATATAAGTGTATAGTCATACATTACATAATATATGTATATATTTATGTATTTATTTATTAAAGAATATTTTTTAAAATTAAATCATGCCATTATAATTATATATTAAACAACTAATAAATATAAAAATATTCGTATATACATTTGAAAATGTATTTGCATATTTAGTAAATTTATTATCCTATGCTAGCATTATTACTCTAGTGATAATAAATGTAATATATTTGGGAAGTTGAAAATACTATTTTACATATAAACTAAATATTACATATATATAGATATAGCATATAAATAGTATATTTAACTAACATCTATAATTATGCCGTATACACATTTGTATATATAATTTTATGTATATATGAGCTCTATAAATATAATATGTGATTTGTATAACAATGTTTTTTTCTAGTATAGGTTTTATTATTTACACGTATGTAAGGTTCTCCTATTTATACAAACATGTAGATATAGACACTAACTATATCTCTAAAATAAGATGTACATATCAAATATATATTATATTTATCTTATATCTATACAAAAGTATGGATATATACAATAAACATGTAGCGTATGTTTACTATAATAATTATGTATTATATTAATACATATAAGATAGGATATTGATTTCAGATTCATATAATGACTCTACACGAATGAATAAATTTATAATTGGATCGCATTAACGCTTAACGTGGTATCATAATGTAATATATTCTTTTTCATTTCAGAAAAGTTAGGTAATTTTGTATGGCAATGCCAGAACAAGGAAACCATTCCCAATTGCGTCTTAATTATTGAGATGACACACGATAATGTTACAGTGAGGGTTGAGCCATTGAGTATAGAGATGTCATTCCATTAACGTCTCCATTCTCTTCTCTTTCCAAACTCGTCTATATTAGAAATAAGGTGCCAATTCTATTGTTTTGCTTGTAATTTTAGTCAAACTAGTTTATTATGATATTTTTCCCAAAACAAGTTATCTAGGCTACTTCGATGCCCCAACGCGCGCAACTATTGTAAGCACTTGCACAATGAGACGTTTGTGTTTAATTGTTTTCTCTAACTACTTTTAGCTGCTTCTTGTCTACCTTCTAGAAATTAGGCTTTCATTTTGTACCCTAATATTCGATGTTCTAGCTACATACAAATGAACGTACATGTTCGTTTATAAATGATATTCATACTTTTGGATTACATCGACTTAGAAGACAAATCTGTGAATATTTTGTAGCAAACTGGATCGAAATGTGCCCCTTAGACTTTACACAACGGATAGTGTCAAAACCATAGTGACACTATATTTTAGTAAAAGAGGGGCGGGTGGGTTAGCTGTTGAATATGTGCAATTCTATTCTTTATTCCCCGTCACTTTGACGTAAGGCTGGTAGGCGGTAAGGTAATCCTCAATCATCATGTTGGGGATGTTGTACCGATACAGTCCCGGATGTGACGAAAAGTTGTCACGGAAGCGCTACCAACAAGCGTATAAAACCCAAAGAAGAAAAACACCAGATTTAACGTGGAAAACTCTCCCCTCAATAAGGAGAGAAAAACCACGGGGCAATCCCGCTAATAAGTACTATGTAATAAAATTACAACTCACACCTCCCAGATTTAATTACCCCTAAATCCGGGTAGCAACCGCCAACCGCTACTTTGCTTCAAGGCAAAGTCGCTGGCCCTCTCTTATAAACCAA
Source organism: Alisma plantago-aquatica (assembly GCA_963693085.1). Classification (NCBI taxonomy): domain Eukaryota; kingdom Viridiplantae; phylum Streptophyta; class Magnoliopsida; order Alismatales; family Alismataceae; genus Alisma; species Alisma plantago-aquatica. The sequence continues at coordinate 1,002,349,811 of OY856411.1, read as the reverse complement.
GAGAGCTTCTCTACCAGTTGTTCTTGTTCTCTGGCACCCTCTACCACAGAAGGCACCAACAAGCAACTGGAGAACTCACACCTCAACCGGTGGATAATCCAAAGGCCTCCCCAGGGGCCTCTATTTATAGGCCTCCATGCATGTGATTGCAACCAAGAATTCTAGTCCTAGTTCGAATCCTAGTCCAACTGCATGTTGCACATAGGAAGTCATATTCCTACTATTCAAGATTTGACTCCTATTAGGATTGGTAGCACAAACCAACCCTCCCAAGTCTAAATCCCACTAAGACATGGGATGGATTATATTCCTAATCCCAACAATCCCCCCCTCCAGCCCATGAGGGAGATGTAGTCTTCAGCGATCATCATTGGGAATGTACACCGCAGAGCTTCTTACAAAGCTCTAGCTTGTCTCGTGTCACCACCTTGGTCATCATATCAGAAGCATTCTTCTCAGTATGGATCTTTTTCAGAGTCAACAACTTCTTCTCTATAACATCACGAAGCCAGTGATATCTCACATCAATGTGCTTTGTCCGTGCATGATGCATTGTGCTCTTGCTCAAGTCAATGACACTCTGACTATCACAGAAAATAGTCTGGTCAATCTGAATCATCCCCAGCTCCCTTAGAAATCTCACCACCCAGAGAATTTCTTTTCCTGCTTCCGCTGCTGCAATGTATTCTGCCTCTGTAGTTGAAAGTGCAACACACTTCTGCAACATGGACTGCCAAGATATGGCTCCCCCTGCAAAAGTGAAGATATACCCAGAAGTAGATTTCATGTGATCTATATCACCTGCCATGTCAGCATCAACGAAGCCCTTTAGAACTGGTTCCGAACCACCAAACATCAAACACGTGTTGCTCGTGCCTCGTAAGTATCTGAAGATCCACTTGAGCGCCTCCCAGTGATCTTTTCCAGGATTTGAGAGAAACCTGCTCACAACGCCAACTGCATGAGCAATATCAGGACGGGTACACACCATTGTGTACATCAAACTCCCTACAGTAGAAGAATAGGGAATCCTTGCCATCTCCTCCTTTTCCTCATCAGTAGATGGGCATGACTTCTTACTCAGCTTGAAGTGACCTGAAAGTGGAGTCCCCACGACTTTGGCTTTGCCCATGTTAAACCGCTCAAGTACCCGTTCAACATAACTCTGTTGTGACAACCACAACTTGCGCTGTGTCCTGTCACGTGTGATCTGCATCCCCAAAATCTGTCGTGATGGTCCCAAATCCTTCATCACAAAGGCTTTGGAAAGCTCTGTCTTCAATTTTCTGATCAAACTGAGATCCTGACCCACTATCAACATGTCATCCACATAGAGTAGTAGAATAATGAACCTGTCATTGGGATATCTCCTGATGTAGACACATGGATCTGCACTTGTCTTCTGGTACTCGTGACTTTGCATGAAAGAATCAAACTTCTTGTACCACTGTCTAGGAGCCTGTTTCAACCCGTACAAACTCTTCTTTAATTTGCAGACTAAGTGGTCTTTCCCCTTGACTTTAAAACCTTCTGGCTGCTCCATGTAGATCTCCTCTGTAAGGTCACCGTGAAGGAAAGCTGTCTTCACATCCATATGCTCAAGCTCCAGATCTAGACTAGCAACCAAGCCTAGAACCAATCTGATAGAACTCAACTTCACAACCGGAGAAAATATCTCATCAAAATCCACTCCTGGTCTTTGACCAAGGCCCTTGACAACAAGTCTGGCTTTGTATCTAATATCACTACCAGTGCCGTCATTCTTCATCCTATAGACCCACTTGTTCTTTGGTGCTCTCCGACCCTTGGGAAGTGCCACAATCTCATAGATGTCATTATTCTGCAAAGAATTCATCTCCTCATGCATCACCTGATGTCACAGTACTCTGTCTCTATGAGTTTGTGCCTCCTGAAAAGTCTCTGGATCCCCCTGATCAGTAAGCAAGATATACTGAGATGCCGGATATCTGGATGAAGGATGACGTACTCTGTCAGACCTCCTCAGCTGCTGCTCTGAGGACTCTGCCTGGTCCTGATCCTGCTCCCCCTACCCAGAAGTCTCTTCCTGTGAAGTTGAATCACTCGTCTGTGCGTTTGGAACTGGACCACTTGATGTGCTATCACTCTGCTGCTCATGGTGATTATGTTGCTCTTCTTCATCATCAGAAGACTGCACCTGTGAAGAAGTTGAATCATCCTCATACTCATCGTCTGAAGAACTGTCACCTGATCCCGCAGCCTCTGCATCATCAACCTCAGGCTCTGTCACTGTCTGACTCTCACAGAAAGTCACATCTCTGTGTCTGGTCATGGTCTTTTTCACTGGATCCCATAACCTATACCCAAACTGTTGATCTCCATAGCCAAGAAAGATACATGGCACCGCTTTATCATCCAACTTTTGCCTCTTTTCCTTGGGAACATGAGCATATGCCTTGCATCCAAATACTCGTAGATGTGAGTAGGATGCATCCTTACCTGTCCATACATGCTCAGGTATATCAAACCCTAAAGGAACTGATGGATATCGATTTATCAGATAGCAGGCAGTTCTCACGACTCACCCCAAAATGTCTTTGGCAACTTTGTAGTCTTCAACATGCATCTGACTTTCTCGACAATAGTACGGTTCATCCTTTCAGCTGTACCATTGTGTTGTGGTGTGTCGGGCTCTGTCCTCTCATGCCGTAGGCCATGCTACGTGCAGTACGCCTAGAACTCCCTGGAGGTGTACTCTCCTCCATTGTCCGTTTGGAGACACTTTAATTTTTCACCGGTCTCCCGCTCTACCATGGCATGGAACTTTTGGAAACATTGAAAAACTTGATCCTTGGTCTTCAGCAAGTAGACCCACACCTTCCTAGATTCATCATCAATGAATGTGACAAAATACTTATTGCCTCCCAGTGAAGCCATCTCAAACGGACCGCAGACATCTGAATGAACCAACTGTAGAAGCTTTGACTTCACCGCAGACCTTGTCTTGAAAGAAACTCGTCGTTTCTTTCCTGTCTGACATGCATCACATGAACTGAGACCACTATCCTTGCCACAAGGAATCAACCTCTTCTTGGATAGAAGATTCAAGCCCTTCTCACTCATGTGTCCTAACCGTTTGTGCCATAGATCTGTCTGGTTATCCTCAACTGCATGTATACTTCCGTCTCTAAGTACTTTGAGCTTGGTCTTGTATAATGTGCGAGACAGTTTGCCACGTACAATAACCAAAGCCCCCTTAGTGATCTTGCATTTTCCGCCACCAAAATCAAGATGACAACCTTCTCTATCAAAGAAAGAATCAGAGATCAAACTCAGCCGCAAATCTGGAACGTGATGAACATCCTTCAGCGTGAGCGTGCAACCAACACTTGTCTGAACACAAATGTCACCAATCCCGACAATTCTAGAGAAGCTGGAATTTCCCATGTCCACCCTCCCAAAGTCTCCCCTCCTGTATGAAGTGAAGAACTCCTTACTTGGTGAAGCATGATAAGAAGCTGCAGTATCCACCACCCACTCAGAATCATCCTCATCAGCATGCAAACACTGTTCTTGGACTGTTAAGACCACATCGTCATCATCACACCTATCATCTGAGATCGTCGCTGTAGTATTCTTGTCGTCATCTTGCTTGTCTTTGGCTTCAGACCCATGTTTCTTTTTCCAAATCTTGCAATCTCTTTTGAAGTGACCTGGCTTGCCGCAATGGAAGCACCCTCTACCATTCTTTGACTTGGATCTACCATGAGACTTCTCGCGGTCTTGGGATTCACCGCGGCTCTTAGATCTACCGCGGTCTCTTGCTCTATCAACGCCTATGCCTTCTGTGAAGTGCACCTATGATCCACTGTCGCCTGAGGCTCGTTGTCGAATCTCTTCATTTAGTACACTGCTCTTCACTTGGTCAAGTGTCAACTTGCCCTCCTGTGCAGAATTGCTGAGTGTCACTACGAGTGTCTCCCAACTGTCCGGTAGCGATCCTAGAAGAAGTAGAGCCTGAAGTTCATCATCAAGAACCATCTTCATGGACCCCAACTGATTTACAAGGCTTTGGAATTCATTCATATGCTCGGCGATGTTTGTACCATCCCGGTACTTGAGGTTCACCAACTTTCGGATCAAGAAAGCTTCATTTGTGGCAGTCTTCCGCTCATATAACTTCTTGAGCTTTTCCCACAGATCTTTGGCATTGGTCTCTTCTGAGATGTGATGGAATACAGTCGGCGATGTTTGTACCATCCCGGTACTTGAGGTTCACCAACTTTCGGATCAAGAAAGCTTTATTTGTGGCAGTCTTCCGCTCATATAACTTCTTGAGCTTTTCCCACAGATCTTTGGCATTGGTCTCTTCTGAGACGTGATGGAATACAGAGATGTCGAGCCACTTCCGCACTGTTCCGACGGTTTTCTTGTTTAGCTTCTTCCAATCTGCATCAGATGTAGTCTCTGGCTTTTGTCCCTCTATCCGATCGTATAGATCTTTGCAATAGAGAATATCCTCCATCTTAGGTTTCCAAATCTGCGAATTTGTGCTTGTCAACTTTATCATCGTCGCATCTTCATCTTTCCCCATCTGGACTTGTATCTGCAACCTCGTTCTGATACCACTTGTTGGGGATGTTGTACTGATACAGTCCCGGATGTGACGAAAAGTTGTCACGGAAGCGCTACCAACAAGCGTATAAAACACAAAGAAGAAAAACACCAGATTTAACGTGGAAAACTCTCCCCTCAATAAGGAGAGAAAAACCACGGGGCAATCCCGCTAATAAGCACTATGTAATAAAATTACAACTCACACCTCCCAGATTTAATTACCCCTAAATCCGGGTAGCAACCGCCAACCGCTACTTTGCTTCAAGGCAAAGTCGCTGGCCCTCTCTTATAAACCAAGAGAGCTTCTCTACCGGTTGTTCTTGTTCTCTGGCACCCTCTACCACAGAAGGCACCAACAAGCAACTGGAGAACTCACACCTCAACCGGTGGATAATTCAAAGGCCTCCCCAGGGGCCTCTATTTATAGGCCTCCATGCATGTGATTGCAACCAGGAATTCTAGTCCTAGTTCGAATCCTAGTCCAACTGCATGTTGCACATAGGAAGTCATATTCCTACTATTTAAGATTTGACTCATATTAGGATTGGTAGCACAAACCAACCCTCCCAAGTCTAAATCCCACTAAGACATGGGCTGAATTATATTCCTAATCCCTAACACATCACGCATGACTGAAGGTCTCAACCATTGATCCATCGAGATAGTTGGTGGGGCTAACTAACCATGATGGTGGATGGCAGATGGGCCAGAAATGCCTAGTGATGGTAGGTCGGAGGTCGCCTGCCAGGTCCGTATTCCGTGTTCCTACCCTTCAGGATTGCTGATGTCAGGAGAAAGCGGACTGGTACGCAGGAGTGATGTTAGCTAATAATCCGTGCGAGGAGAGTAGGCTGACGACGCTAGTAGCCGCTACACTTGGCTGCGCCCACCCGTGAATGGACGACGACATGCATTGAATTGCATCTTGCCTCGTCTAGCAACAAAGTCTTCTTTGTTTGGTGGGACCAAATTTACTGTTACGACTTCCTGTGACGGGAGCATCTCTACTATATATTTTTTTAAATAGTGATCCTATCAGATCAAGACCACGTGTCACTATTTAATTAATCCGAATTAATATATTTAATTACATTGCACATGTTCTCCCTCTCCGCACTTCCTAGATTCGAAAGAAAGCTCTTGCAATCATATAATTTTGGTTGTTCGGTCCTGCAATCAGTATGATTGTGATCGTATTCACTTGTCGTCATTCCATATTTTCTTTCCTTCCCATGCTCAGAGGAAGCACTAAGAAGGAGCAGCAGCGGAGTGGGTGGGCTGGATCGATCAAACTGGCAGATGAAAGACAATCCATACATGTCGCACGTCGTCGCCGCCCAATACTACGTACACTACTTCACTGTTACCATTATTTGCTGAGCTGATCCTCGCTATAAGACTGTCCCTAAATTTGCATGCAGTTGCATGCGCTCAAAATGGCTTGACCTCACCGAGCTCGTACGTGTAAATGTCTTGGCTTGGCCGTTTACGCTTGGGGCAGGGATCGTTGTTGCTGGCGTCAATACGTTTACATTACATGCACGGGACGATCGATTCGACCAGCCTCCCTTACTGATGCTCCAAACATCTTTTTTTCCATTGTCTCCTCAGATTTTCCTATATTCCTATTTATCCTCATTTATTTTAAATTGCTACAACCCCGTGTCTTATCTTAAATTCTTATTTTCCTATATTCTGTATTTCTCTTTCCATGTAACGGAAACGGTTCCTTGATCTTCTGTTTAGTTTGTACTGTTCTACTATTATTTGTATTCTATGTTAGTGAACGTATCTATTTGACATCCACGTCTTTTAATTTTTTCAATTTCTTGTTGTTATGTTGGCATCTGTTGTGACTCGTGCTCAAAGGAGCGTCTAATGTTTTGGTTTGTCTCATTTGATTTGTTTTTACGTTTTACTCTTGTGATTCTTGCTGCTGGACATAAGTCATATACAACTTTTATCTAAGTTTTAATCATGTGTATCATATCCATCTCTTTGTACTTCTATGTTATTAATTGCTCGTTACAATGCTAGCAGATTCATTTAACATAGTTATTTCTTATGTTTCATATTCTTTCAAATAAGATCTACTCCAGAATATAGTGTGGATGACACTGGACAAACACTTTAATTTAAAATTTGTCATATACAATGTTTATGCTTATCGCAACTGCGTCCATTTTTTTATGAAGAAAATTACAAATCATTATCTGCTGAATAGAAAAAGAAGTGGTTAGAATCTAAAAAAATATTTGGTTCCTACGTGGATAGTTGTATTCCATAAAATTTGTAGCATGAAGGTCGTATGCTATTACTAGAGCAAATATAAAATTGCATGAATACTTTTGAATACCTTAACGATTTTGTAATTTTTTAAATTTTAGTATAAGATTAAACCTTATCGTTTGAACGATAATAACCTTACATATGTGTGCCTTACCAAGAGTGAAAGTCCGCCACTGAATACCTGCTACAACTTTTGTTCTGTACAATGGAATCCCCCTGTTTTTGTTGTGTATAATGAAATTCCAGGAAAAAATCAGATAAGCATATTTAATGAAAATATTTATCAAAATACTTGAGATTGGAATAAAATGCCTGAAATAGACGAGTTTGTGTGGAGTAAAGAGAGTGAATACGCCATTTCATCTGGTGTCTTCATTCTAATTGCTTCACATAATTACAAATAAAAAAACCAAAGTAGTCTTTGTACCCCTTGCCACTTGGCAATTTAGAAAGAAAGACACCAAATAGAATGACATCTTCATTCTGGGCTGCCACATGGCCAGCCGCTCAACTACCTGTTTTTTTTTTTTTAATTAATAAAATTATTTTGATACCATGGATTTGATTAATGTATATAATTTCTAATCAACAGTAAGTTAAAAAAATTGCAGAAACCGCTGAATGATATATTGTTATATCTCATGATCATGATATATATGATGTATGGTTGTGATTTTCTAACTACATCTAATCTATTGAATTTTGATTCAATCCATAAGGTTGGATTGAATAAACATATTACTAAATATCAATATATATATATATCATATTATTAACTTAAAGTGATGTTTTTTTATTTTATTGAATATTTTAATTTCAAATAATATATATTAATTAGAATATAAATAATACACATTAATTAAGTACTTGGTATCAAAGTGCGTTTTAAAAATTATAAAATCAAATAAAACAAAATGGGTAGTGGAGCGTTTGAGAAATGTTGTAGCCCAAGAATGAAGACGTCATTCGCTTTAGCGTCTTCATTTCTGGACCGCCAAGTGGCAAGGAACACAGAGATATTGGTTTGATTTCTTATATTTTTAACGACGTGAACCAGTGAGAATGGAGATGGTGGATCAAATGATGTCTCCACTCTCTTTCCTCCATAAAAACACGTCTATTTCGAGCATCGTCTTTTGCGCTCACATCATCTCTCAACTTCTCCAGCGTCATGGGGAACAAGTACTTTGGGTTCCTCAACAACACCACCAACGAGAATGCGTCCAACAACCTCTTATTCATTGAGTGTTCGACACCGTCTTCAACCCAAAAATGCAGAAATCAATGAATATACACATTTGCTAATCAACAATAAGTTAAAAAAATTGCAAAAACCGTTGAATGATATATTGTTATATCTAATGATATATATGATGTATGATTGTGAATCCATGGATGCATTGGGTGAATGAGCACAACAACAACGTACAATTATATATAGTCACCATGAGAGGCTAGCCGAAAGATTAAAGTGACCGACGGATCATCTGCATAATGGTCCCTTCTTTGCCTGCCTTTTTTTACCTGTATTTCGCCTTTGCTAGTGCATTGTCAGAAGCCAGCAGAAAGGAAAAAGACGTATGCTGGCTGTCTTTTGTATTTGTAAAGGAAAGGCCACACAACAGAAAAGAGAATACCCTACTTTTTCATCTGGAGGGCAAGCAGGAAATTGCACGAGGGCCCGGTGGGACCGTAACAGCTTTTCTTGCGGCGGCACGTCTGAATCGAGTCAAAAAGGCCGCCGGAGGAGATTGTTATTTGCCGCGCCTTGGATCCGGGAATCCTATGCAGGAAAGCAAAGCCCATGCGGGGAGTGTCTTTTGTCTTGGAACCGAGTGCATTAGACGGTAGACGTGTTTGTTGTAGCCGACGTCCATGTGGAACAGTGGAAACCAGCACTCGTTAGCTTACATTCGCGGGCCTCACTGCTGGGTTCACATCTTCTGTCCCAATTAATCAGATACGTTAATACCCGCTGGGCTCACAGCCACAAGAGGCTACCGTTTCGGATCATCTTTGCTCGCATCCCGCTTGTCCGAGAACCATACACGTTTGTGGATAACAAAACTAAAGGATTGTGGTTGGCAGTAACTGGCTTGCAGCCACAACTATCGTGTGGGAGGCTTCTACGTTTTTCGTTCTCCCCGCACCCGGCACCACCACCCCCACCCCCACCCCAACCAAAAATTATGATATAGTCTAATCCAGACGTCTTGGTTTGCAAACTTTCGAATCAAAATGTACTATTAACTAGTACAACGCAACCATTAATCTCGTCATCTTTATCAATCCATAACAAAGAATACAACTATCATCATATAAATTATGTTTACAATAGAAATAATACAACTGATATATTTAAGATATTAGTTATCCAATATCGTATGATAAAATATTATATACTCTTATAATCTGAAAAACGGACACCTGAAGTGGATAGCCACAGCTTCCACGGTGGCTTTCTAAATTTTATTTGATGACAAACAAACATTATTTATTCTGAAATTCTGCATGTGGAGTGTACTTCGAAATACCAATACTGAGAGGCTTGTATATAAGAATGGAAAACTAGAGTGGAGTCTATAGAAGAGAACTTTAATGCCTTTTTCTTCTTCTTCTAGCAACACCCTCTCTCACAATCACCCTATCATTTCTCACATAATGTCTATCCACCTTTGATTTTAATCTCTCAAACCATTGTTGTCCACGACAGGCATGGGTGCCACGAGGACAAGAGATTTGAACTTGTTTGTAAAACAACCACAATTGTAGAACGTCTTGCACAATGATTTAATCTTCAATTTTTGTCTCAGAGCTACTAAATTAAAGAAAGGGGTTAGGGTTCTCTTTCCATTTCATGTTGAAACACAAAATACATTTTCTGAAAGAATGTCTAAAATTCATAATTTTTGCACCATACATGTTGTGCACTTCTTCCTCAATCATTTCCATCAAGGTGTTCTTGAAATAAATAAAGGAGGAGGAGTTTGAGGTGTCTTCTCTTTCTAGTTTGCTTCATGGAGAAGTTGGGAAGGGATTTTGAAAGGGAGGTGAGATGAGATGGAGGACACGAAGTGGCGGCAAGTACTTCCTCACTAAGAAAGTAGAGAGTGTATATAACAAAAACCCTAGTCACCCCTCCTTTTGACTCCTAGTTGCCTTCTCTTATGCAGTTGTTGCAGGAGATGCATCTACCTACTCTCCATCACTCTCTTTTCTCTTTTTTATTTATTTCCTTCTCTTCACTTCCATCACTTCCCTATTTTTAGTCTTTACTTCGAAATACCAATACTGAGAGGCTTGTATATAAGAATGGAAAACTAGAGCGGAGTCTATAGAAGAGAACTTTAATGCCTTTTTCTTCTTCTTCTAGAAACACCCTCTCTCATAATCACCCTATCATTTCTCACATACTGTCTATCCACCTTTGATTTTAATCTCACAAACCATTGTTGTCCAAGACATGCATGGGTGCAACGAGGACAAGAGATTTGAACTTGTTTGTAAAACAACCACAATTGTAGAACGTCTTGCACAATGATTTAATCTTCAATTTTTGTCTCAGAGCTACTAAATTAAAGAAAGGGGTTAGGGTTCTCTTTCCATTTCATGTTGAAACACAAAATAAATTTTCTGAAAGAATGCCAAAAATTTCCTTCTCTTCACTTCCATCACTTCCCTATTTTTATTCTTTCTTTTATTGGTGTTTTGCGCTTCAACAAGCTATTGTTTCTGTTCTCACTTCATTGAAAAAGTGGTGAGGTATGGACGTTCTCATGTGGTGGTTTTTGCTACCACAATTGATTTCTAAATATGATTGAACATCACATATACAATATATCTCTAGCCATCATTTTGTAGATACACATGTATGGCAGCCATAAATTTGTCAAGGAAAGTAATAAATGGGTAGCCTAGATTTGTGGATATTAGTTTCTGTAGCGTTTATTATGCAACATGCCACTATATGTAAACTACTTTGCACCACAATCATACCCAAAACAATTATTTTCTATTCCCATCTTATGAGCCCCTATAATAATTTGTCTCTAGGTAAAACAATTTTATAAAATGCATACCCAAACATATCTACAAGAACAAAGATGATGTTCAGAGCAACACAAACTACAAAGGCATCAAGTTGATGAGTCACACAATGAAGATTCAAGAGAGTATTATTGATCAGAGGCTAAGATCTATAACACAAATATCAAACAACCAATTTGGTTTCATGCCTGGAAAATCAACAATATATGCTTATAGAGAAGTATAGAAAAAGCAAAATAGATCTTCATATGGTTTTTGTATCTAGGGAAGTGTTGTGGATGGTTTTGAAGAAAAAGGATGTGTCAATCCAAAACATTGCCTTTATTAAAGACATGTATGATGTTTCTACTACAAGTGTGAAGACTCCTAGAGGAGGGACACCAACTTTTCCTATCATAGTTGGGGTACACCAAGGATCCACAGTCATCACATATATGTTCGTTTTTGTTATGGATGAGTTGACAAAGAATGTTTAGGATGATATTCCTTGGTGTATGTTATTTGTTGATGATATTTTCTAAATTGATAAAACTAAAGATGGATTGAATGGTAAAGTTGAACTTTTGGAGAAAGGCATTGGAATCAAATTTATTGATGATTAGTACGAGAAATATTAAGTATATGCATTGCAACTTCAGCCGATCTCGCAGTGTGAATGGTGGAGCCAAGTTGGACATAGTAGATGTACCAAAATGTGATAAATTTTGTTACTTGGGTTCTATTATTCAAATAGATGGGCATGTCCAAAAAGACGTTTGTCATAGGATCACAGCAGGATGGTTGAAATGGAGTGCAACTAGAGTATTATGTGATAGAAAGATCCCTCCCATATTAAAAAGTGAGTTTTATAGAATAGCTATACGACCAACCATACTCTTGAGAGTGAATGTTGGGCGGTGAAGAAATAAGGTCTCAACAAGATGAATGTGGTTGAAATGTGTATGCTGAGATGGATGTGAGGGAAGATAAGAAAAAGATCACTTGATAGATGACTATATCAGGAATTAAAGTGGGGATGGCGAGCATTAAGGACAAGTTGTGCGAGGGTCGACTCAGATGGTATGGACATGTGCAATGCAGATCAACTATTACACATATAATGATTAATGTTATTGAGTCAAGAATAATGAATTATAAGAAGATGACGGCCTAAATTAACACGGGAAGTGTTGATATGTATGTGCCTAAATTAACATGGGAAGTGTTGATATGTTTGGAAATCCCTTATGACCGTGGAGGAATACAGAGTCTTTACTCAACCACCTAATGTCGAAGGCTGCCTGAAGGTGCTCTGTAGACATTTATCGATATCTATCGAAGGGTTCTGCACTATATGCCACATGATTTGGAACTTCAGAAATGGCGAGGTGTTTGAAGGAGAAGCCAAGCAGCTAAATCACTAGTGTCACCGGATCAGGAAAGATTTAGAATTAAACTTAGAACTCTGGTCACCAAGCACGACTGTGACTGACCCGACAAGCAAAACTATTAGCAGCTCAACTAGTTCTGTTCATTGGAGGAGACTGAGGGATGGATCTGTGAAGCTTAAAGTCGATGCAACAGTGAAAGGGCAGGACGCAATAGTGGTGGTGGTAGCTAGAGATGTCGAAGGCAACTGGTTAGGAAGATGGGCAAGGAAGATACAAACAAGCTTCATGGTTGTGGCAAAATTAGCCGGGATTCATCTAGCATGCGAGCAGATCCAAAGAAGCGATTGGACTTGGGTGATTTTCGAATCAGATAGTTCACTGGTGACCTAGATGATCAACGTGGAAGATAAAATATGGTCGATCTGTACTTATTGACTAACCAAAATTTAGCTGGGCATGCCAACTATCACCAGAATTGAGTTTAACAGGAGGGGAGGCAACAAGGTAGTTGATGGACTTGCGAAAATGCATCTAAAAAAAGTTTAAACCAAGCCCACTTTACAGAACCACCGATGTGCATTGTGAGAGACTATATCAATGATAAAAGAATCTGTAATAATCACTCGGACTTGAGACAATGTAATGTACCGAGTGATACATGTAACAGACTACAGAATGAATAAATAAAGTCTAGTTTTTCTTCAAAAAAAAGAGAGCCAATTTAATGATGATTGTAATGACATATCTTGTAAATGATTTGATTAAACCTAAATTAACACAGGAAGTGCTGATATGTATGCCTAGAGAGCTAATTTAATGATGATTGTAATGACATATCTTGTAAATGATTTGATTAATAACAAAGGAAATTCCATTTATTTTGTTTTATTCAATTATGAGATAATTATGTAACATAATAAATGTCTAAAGCATGATGTTACTCGATAATGTATATCTTCAGGTTGAGGACCTAAAAAATGAGATCGTACGAATGTTAAGAATATATACATTCTTGTTATGTCCCTAGTCAGATGTTATTGTGGAATTTGATAGACATAAATAACACATAAAACTTGAATGTGTGTTGGTTGATGACATAATCTCATTAAGTCATGAGATATGATATCAAACCAAACACATAGATACTTTTTGGAGAACAGTGTATCAGTCAGACCAAACTTGAAAGTGATGCATGGAAACCATGATTGGTAGTCAGAATAATCTCTCATGGTGATGGTGGTGATTTTGGTTCTCAGGCCTGAAATCACTACACTCATCACATGTCATTCAATGTACTTTGACATCATCCAACGTGACCTTGAATAAGGCCGCATAAAAAAAACTATGAAAAGCTCGCTTCCTTCTCGAACTCAGTTCAGAATCTACAAGAATTCTACGAACGAAGGGAGTGTACAACTGGGGCGCAACCCCACAAAGTATTTGGGGATACTGAATGGTCATGAAGTTTGAGACAAAGGAAGAAGAAATTATTTACATAAAGGTGATGCTCATATACATTGTGAGACATGTGAAAGGATTATGAGTGATGTAGATGGGATTCGTCCCTCCTACAAGAGTTTGATATCATGGCCACTTGATAAGAAAGATTGAGGAATGCATGGTCATGCTCTTGTGACTCAATATGTGATATTGAGCTCACATATATGTCAGATAGTTTCCTCTAGTTCAAGGAACATGGATTGAACATCAAAGAGGATGGAAACTCCATGCCTCAAGTTCAATCTGGATATTAGTGAAAAAGGAACTATACGATCATTGTAACACCAAACCCAGATTGTAGGTTGAAGTTGTTCTCCAACTTTTCAATTACTTGGTTAGCAATGATGTCTTTCCAGATACCACTCATTGCTTTTGATGCCATAAATTAGTTATGGACATTCTTTACCAATGTAACTTGGAACCTATAGGATCACACACATAGGATACACATGGAATAGAAGTTTACCCATAAATATGGTTTATACTTGAATAAAAAAGTGTTTGGTATTCGATTTAAACAATAATGTCTAAAATTTGACTGACAAGACTGATCGATTCATGTGTTAAATCAATCGATTCAATTGTCTGGTCAATTTAAACCAACATTGGCAATCAGAACTCTAAAATGGGAATACTAGAAAACATATCATTAAGTTCTCATAACGCGCTCCAGAGCTAGGGCCGACGACGACGATGGCGATGGAGATTGGGGGTAGGCACCCCCCAGGCGGAAGGCAGCTGGTTCACTCCAGAGACGGATGTCACAGTTCCAGGTGCATGGGTCCGTGCGGTGGCTGGTCCCCTTCCGGTGATCAAGAGCTCGTCCCAGGCGGATCCGAAGAACCCCTTTAGGTGTGAGGGAGACTCGCGAACCTGGACAAAGATGACGTACATGATCTTGGAGGAAATGGAGGACTACCAAAGGCACTCTGCCATAGTGCAGATCCTTAGGAAGAAGAGTAACCCATCTCAGCTCTAGGGTTGGATGATCAGGTCATGGCGACCGAAGGAGGAGTTAGAGCTTTTCACCTTGGACAGAGGGCTTTATCTAGCTCGCTTCTCCAATGCAACCGATCTTAACAAGGCTATGCTCAGGGCCCCCTGGTTCTTCGATGACCAGCTGGTGCTGGTGCAGAAGTGGACCAGGGAGGAAGATACTAGGTGGGCATCTTTCACCTCAGCCCCGGTCTGGGTGTCTCTGCTTGAAGTCAGATTGCACTGGACACCCCGGGCAATTGTAGTTATTGCAGATGCTATCGGCGAGCCGAGGGCAATTGGGCACAAAGCTAATGGCACCACAATGGGCTGTGCTAGATTCTGTGTGGACATCTTTGCTGCCGTGGAACCACCAAAGGAGGTGATAGTGGAGCTGCCTAACGGTGACGAATGGGAGGTGAAGGTGAGATATGAAGCCCTCCGTGATCGCTGCTCTACCTGCTGTGTCTTCGGGCACAAAACAGGGCAGTTCCCAGGTGAGCGTCAAGCCACAAAACCTTCACCACCTATTGTTCCTGAGACTCCCAGAGGTAGACCAAGAAGAAGAAAGTTGAAGGCGCCTGCGGCTCAAGGAAGGACACCAACTACAGGCGGTGAACAAACGGCTACACTGCTGGCAACATCTCTAGAAGCGACTAATAGCGGGGTGGCTACACAGCCTGCGGCTTCTCATGGAGCGTCTGTATGTGGAGCGGTGCCCCAACCGGCGGATGCGGTGGTTGTACTCGACTCAAGGCCTGAACCAGCTACTTTGGCAGTGGAGGACAGGGATGTTGGCTCAACAACAACGTTGGCCCAGGGCACCCATATGCCCAACCCGATAGTTGAAGCAGGAGGACCTAGAGGCTTAGGGGGAGTAAGCTCGGCTAATAAGTTTGCTACCCTTGAGAACCAGGCTGTGGAAGATGAGGTGGTCGACACCACAGTGAGGAGTAGGAGCCCAAGGGCAACCCACATCACGAATAAGAAAAAGAAAACCAAGAGCGACTCCGGTGAGGGGAGTAGCTCCAAACAAGACTAATCATGTATGTCCTCACATGGAATGTGCGAGGGGCCTCCTTAGCTGAAAAACAAAGGAGGCTACGAAAGGTGGTGACCAGCCAACATGTTACCCTACTGTTTTGTTTCAAGACGAGAATAAGGTGAGCAGTCTCTGAACGTATTAGCACCTTGTTCCTGGATGGATGGGAGTCCCTTTCTAATCTAGAGCTTAGGGATGGTGCCCGTATTGCAGTGGGGTGGAATCCAAATGTGTGGGATGTGGAGCCGATCTGTGTGACTGACCAAGCGATCACGATCAACTACTACAATCATGGAGGCATGGCGTTCATTGCGACGGGCATCTACAGCGACAACCTGGAGAGAGAAAGAAAGAGGCTGTGGGAGAATGTCAGAGCTACAGCTCAAGACGAGGTCCCCTGGTTCACGTGGGGGGACTTCAACAACATCTGAAGATCGCATGAGAAACATGGCGGCCTGCCGATTCATGATCGAGTGCTGGAGGCATTTAACAGCGCTATGGATGATGCTGGCCTGGTTGAGCTCCTGTCTGTGAGAGGGGGTACCTCCTGGTCGAATAAGCAGGAGGGCCATAGGTGGATAGCTAGCATCTTGGACAGAGGGCTCGTCAATGAAGCCTGGATGAAGGTGTGGCCAAATTCTTTTATCAGGTATGGAGACGATCCCCTCAGGGACCATAACTGGATGTGTATGGATTTGGTTAATGTTCCACCCATCATCAAGCCGTTCCAGTTCTGCAATTGGTGGTGTGAGTGGGACGAGTTTGAGAAGGTGGCTAGAGAAGCCTGGGATATACAGGTTGAAGGAAATATGTTGATAGTGTTGGTTAAGAAGACATAGAATGCCAAGAGAGGTCTGAAGGTCTGGTCCAAAGAAGTCATAAACCTAAAGAACATGACCATAGCTGCAAGAAGGGTGTATGAAGAAGATACTATGGAGGCCATAGGAGATCCGGACGATGAGGCCAAGGCCAAGCAATGGCTGCTGGCGGAAACCAAACTGAACATACTGCTCAAGGCTGAGGAGGTCCTATTGTGGCAGAGGAGTAGGATGGAATGGATTAAAGATGGGGATTTGAATACCAAAATGTACCACTCAGCAGTACAAAAGAAGGAAATGCAAGAAACAATGCACCAACTCATAAATGAGGACGGAGAGGTTGTATACAGTAGGGATGAGATGGCCCGACATACCATCTTTTTCTTTGAAAATCTGTACAATCAAAAAGGGCATCAAGGAAGCATTGAAGAGGCCATCTTTCCGAGTGCAAGGGTGATAACAGAAATGAATGATGATCTGTGCAAGGAGGTGACATAGGAGGAGGTTAAGCACGCGGTTTTCTCCATTAATCCGGAAAAAGCGCCTGGACCAGATGGTATGAACATCAAGTTCTACAAATCTATGTGGGAGTACATTAAAGGAGACATAGTGGAAGCCATGAAATGGTTGTAGTAGGGTGGCAGCATGCTCCGTGCAGCTAATCGCACCTTCATTAAATTGATACCAAAGGTAGAGTGTCCAACTTCGATCAATGACTATCGACCTATTGCCTGTTGTACCACTATCTACAAGATTTGGGTGAAGGTACTGGTTAGTAGGTTGAAGACGTGGCTGCCTAAGATGATTTCCAAAGAACAATGCACGTTCATCAAAGGCCGCAAGATAGCGGATTGCACACTGCTGGTGGCTGAGTACATTACGGTCTTCAACAACAAGCGATCAAATGTGAAAGCGTGCATAAAAAATGATCTTACTAAAGCTTACGACCATGTCAGATGGGATACTTTGTGGAAGATCATGGAAGCTATTGGATTTAACAGGAGATGGGTGGACTTGATCAAATAGTGCGTCACCACTACGTCCTTTTCTGTCCTCCTTAATGGGGGTCCGGTGGGAGTGTTTAGAGCCTCTAATGGGCTAAGATAGGGGGATCCCCTATCCCCTCTCATCTTCACCCTCGTCATGGAGGGACTTACTACGATGATCAAGAAAGCTGAAGGTGAGAACCTTATTTGGGCCTTCAAGATTAGAGGTACAAAGGTGAGATCACATCTCATATTCGCCGATGATGTTATGGTGTTCTCTATAGGGCATGCTAAGAGATTGAAAGAATACAAGAAAATCCTTCTGAAGTTTGGGCGATCCACGAGGTTGTATATTAGCGATATCAAGTCCTAGATCTACCTCTCTAAATCATGTGACTCCCGAAGGGGTAGGTTAAAATCTGTAGTGGGTCTGGAGATGGGGTTGTTGCCTACAAGATATCTGGGTGTACCTATTGCAGGGAGTAGAGGCCATGCTGGTGACTTTTCCTACTGCCTTGACAGAGTTAGGAAAAAGCTTGCTAGCTGGACGAGCATATGTATGTCTATGGCGGGGAGAATGATGCTAACAAGGTATGTTATACAAGCCATGGTTAGATTTCTGGAGTGATATGTGTGTTCTCCCTAATCCAACCTGTGAGAGTATCACCAGGGTTATTACAATTTTGTGTGGAGTGGCAAGGCAAGGGGCATATCCTGGGACACTATGACTAAATATTCCAAAGCTGGAGGTCTGAACTTGAAAAAGATTGAAGACATTGTTGCGGAAGGGAACCTGCGCAGGTTGCACATATTCCTAACCGACAAAGATGGCATTTGGGCGAGCTGGATGAGAATGCGATACGGTAGTACGTTTGCAGTCCAGCATCATTCCTCACGAGTATGGGGTGCCATGGAAAAGGTGTGGAATGTAGTAGGGCATCATTACGAGGAGGATGGCGACGTGTTCTATGTGCTGGTGAGCCAACAAAAACCATGGATCCAAACTGAGGCGAGTGTACAGGGCCCCTAGGTCAATATGTTGTGGGGGAATGGCCATATTCCCAAATGGAGTGTAGCCTGTTATAAGGCAATTCTCGAGAAACACATCATGAGGGACAGACTCACAAAATGGGGCTTGTAGGTTAAACCAAAATGTCTGTTTTGTGCCGAGGAGGAGTCCAACCATCATCTATTTCATACATGCACTAAGGCTCGTTACGTCTAGGCGTTGGTTTGGTTAAAGAACAGATGGGGGCAGTGGATATCTGACAACCTGGTGGATACACTCGAGTTTGCTAAGAGGAATGCCAAGAACAAAGAGAAGGAGAGCTTTGTGGGGCTGTGCTGCACGAACATCTGCTTCAATATTTGGAAAGCTAGCAATATGGTGGTTCACAATCGTGTGTCTTCAAAGGACATCTTCCATTTTGTAAAAGTAGATATCACTAACGCTGTAATGGCCAACCATACCCTGAGTAGGGGATTAAATCCCACAACAAGGCTATACTGGGGTTTTTTGTACTTACATACACCCCGTATACACTCACCTTTTGTTTGTTGTACAGCGTAACTTAGCTACCCTTTCTCTTTTGGCAATATATTTACCTATTTCAAAAAAAAACTCTAAAATGACTGATTCAATTTGTGAAATGATCGACTTAGATATGTGAACTGGTCAGTTCAGGTTGTGAACCAATTATTTGGTTGATATATAAGATTGTATCAAAGATTGTGTAATGTACTAGATCTCGAACCCTACCCTAGAAGTTGACATTTTGGACATAACCAAACAAGGTTGAAGGTTAGACCAAAATAGATGTTTAGTATAATCCCAATGAGATAATGCATGTATATATCACCTTAATGTAACCTAATGTTCTAACATTAATCTTAGGTTTATAATGGATACATAAAATATGCCACATAACTCATTTTGGTGGTAATATGAAGATAAGAAACTTAATTGGATGAATAATTTAGATAATGGGTCGTTAATGGGCCATATGAAATATCTCATAAAAATAAGTCTTAAAATTGGAAACAAAGTTCAAATTCAAAATCTACATATCAAAATTAGCCTATGTGTCAAATTTCATCTAATTTGGACAACCTTGAAATATTAGGATAAGTTTATGAGAGAGAAAATGAGTAAAAGGCATAAGTAATGAATAATGTGATTATATAACTTAAAAATATATAAATAATGGAAAATTTATATTTAACACATTAAATATAACTTGTGAATGAAGTTTGGTCCAATTTGGATGTTGTTTGTGCATGTTATGCAATTTTAGGTACATTTTGGACATTTATGCAATTTACCCAATTGGGAGGTTTTATTTGCAAATTGTCACATGCATTATAATACTTATATATTCCCTTACCATTTTCGAGTTTTTGAATCATAGGGCACCTAGTTGCACCTTGATTAGAAGGTGTTTCTTTCCAAGGACATTTTAGGGATTACTCTCTTTATAAATGAGCTTATCTTTAGAAGCTAGCAACCAATGTGGTTATTTCTTTGATTGGAGGTCGGCTGGGATGGCCTATAAGTATCCATAAACCGACATTTGATATTCAAGAAGCCTCTATGTGTTTTCCTCTTGCATGTCCATGAAATCCCTAGGCTAAGGACACATGGAAAGCTCCATGTACACCTCATGTTGACTTCTTCCTTATACATAAAGGTTTGCATGTCCATAGGCACCCTTAGCATTAGGACACATGGAAAGTAACTTGACACCTCGTTCTTGACTTCTTCGTTATCCTTAAAGGCTTGCATGTCCATGAACACCCTTATACATGACATATGGAAAGTCACATAGACACATCATACTTGACCTCTTTCTTTATATAGCCATATCTACCCCTTCCCAACTCCAAATTCAAAAACTCTTGCTCTCCTTTATTCCCTCTAGCTTAAAGCATCATTCCTACACTATTTTTCCATGAAGGTTCTGTCCCAACATAAAAGGAGGTGCTTACCTTGGTGAAGAAGGCTCCTAGGGTTCCAAATTTTCTCTATTTAGGGTTTCTAAAGCTCCTCCTTGGTTATTTCGACCAAAACTAGTAAGTTTATCCTTTCCTTCCCTATTTCCATGTTGTTAGTCTTCCTTCCACCTTCCTCTAGGTTGTAACCATCGCCTTCCATGGTGAAACCCCACCTAGAAACCATAAACTCCTCATCTCCATGTTCTTTTGCTAGGGTTTTTCACCTCTAAAGTGGAGAAGGTGCTTCTTGCTTGAGATAGGAGCTTTGTTGGAGAAACCACCCTCTCTAAGCTTGGGAACCTTACTTATTGGACCTGTCCACATTCCCTAGAGTTTCTTTGGAGGCCTAGTCTTGACTTGGACTGTTTAGACTCTGAAGTTGAGGTATGATGTATCCCCTATTCTTCTATGTTTAACAATTCACCTATGCTTATTCATTCTCTTTGTCCTATGGACATTAGCATGTACCCAATGTATTTTCTTGTGAAAATCATAGTTCATGTGAACTAACTTATTTGATATTGATTATGTGATCATGGATATTCTTTTGAACTCTTATCTTATGATTTGTTCATTATTGAACTCTAAAAGATGACATGTGATGTCTTATGTCCACTTATGAGGTGGATGTATATGTTGGTCACTTATGTGGTGACTAGTTCATATATTCTAACTATAATTTCTACTTGCCTCTACATTTAACATGCTATGTGATTCAGTAGCACTAGAGTAGTGTAATTGCATTGGTTTTTATGGCATATGTGTTATTTCCTACCGAGGACATGTGATATTTCATGTTCGTTTGGGATGGAAAGGAACCTCATACCCAGGGCAATATGTGTGATTCTTGGTCCATGTTTTGTATATTTGGGAGATTGGGAATATTCCTGTGTCCATTAGGTTTCAAGTTTGTGAGACTTGAACGCCTTTGTTTTTATATTGTTCTATGGCTATGTTTATCTCACATGCATGCATGTTGATGATATGGGGTGTGTGCCCAAATTCTTTACATGTGCTTGTGTGGCACAATATTTATGTTTTATTAATGGCAAGTATTCTTTTATTATCATATTATTTCAATTACTTTTCTCTTGATACCTATTTGGGTGGTCCTTATCCTTTCTATGGGAAGCCTTTTATATTTATGTCCTTTATTCCATATATTGCTCAATTTCCTATTTAGTATGCACATACCAGCCTTTGCTGATGTCATCTATTTTCTCTTGTTGCTGGGGTATGCTTCCAACCCTATGTGAAGGACTTGGATGATAAGGCATGAAGTTTTAGACTAGCTTAAAAAGTTAAATCTTGGAGACAAAGTTGTTATGGTTTAGATTTCCCTCTACTTAGATCCTTATGTTGTATCATATATGTTAACCCTTATGGGATATTATGATGTAATTTTTTAATAACCTTGTTATAAATTGAATATAGTCAACATTTTTATTTTGCTGCTATACTTTGATTGTTTTGAATACCATTTTTTGAAGTTTGAAAATTTTGCACCTATTCTAGCATACCTTTGAGTGTGTTTGGAATGTATGTTTTATTCTTCATTTTTTTAGTAATGGGGTGACCCCACCTCCTTACAGCATGGTATCAGAGCCCATGGTAGTCGAAATTTGACTATTTTAATTTTGTCTCCCTAGTTAGAATCCTTTCCTTACCTTGAAGTGACATGTTTGCCCTGGTGTTGATCAATAGATGAGGAAGGGTTGATTTAGGATCATATAGTTTCACATTAGAATAATGATGAATAGATCCATAAAATACTTACAAGTAAAAGATACATAAGTAACCATAGAAACCTGAGGTTGTTTAGCTTGGCCTTTAGGCAGCTACTAGGACATGAAGTTGAAAGCAAAGGTGTCTAGAAAGGATCAGGGTTCGAGGGCTGGCAAGATTTTTCTCCGCACCACTAGCTTGGTTTTCGAGGACTCCCAAATCCATATGATACCGGCCTGGCCTGAGATGATATGAATTGTTCAAAATAGCATGCTTTAGGCAAAAGTAGCATTAGACATCTATATGATTTATCTTTAGGGACCCTAATATGTTGAACTAGTCTCCCAAGTGTAAGGACTTGTTTGAGTATGGACAAGAGCAAGTTAAATTATGGTTCATAGTTAGTCTTTACAAGTTATGTTTCTTTTTTTTGCATGTTGCTTATGTAGTTGGATGTAAGGAAGTGTAATTGAACCTTTTGTACCTAAAGAATAGTTTTGGCTTAATAAGATGAATCCTTTAAGGGGTGGTGAATAAGTTGTTTTCTTATATGTGGCTGTTTTAATTTTAAGGATGAAATCCCCTTTAAGGGGTGGTGTGTTGTAACATACTAGATCTGAGATCCTACCCTGGAAGGTGACATTTTGGACTTAGCCAAACAAGGTTGAAGGTTAGACCTAAATAGATGTTTAGTATAACCCCAATTAGATAATGCATGTATATATCACCTTAATGTAACCTAATGTTCTAACATTAATCTTAGGTTTATAATGGATACATAAAATATGCCACATAACTCATTTTGGTGGTAATATGAAGATAAGAAACTTAATTGGATGAATAATTTAGATAATGGGTCGTTAATGGGCCATATGACACATCTCATAAAAAGAAGTCTCAAAAGTGGAAACAAACTTCAAATTCAAAATCCACATATCAAAATTAACCTACATGTCAAGTTTCATCTAATTTGGACACCTTGAAATATTAGGATAAGTTTAGGGGAGAGAAAATGAGTAAAAGGCATAAATAATGAATAATGTGATTATATAACTTCCAAATATGGAAATAATGGCAAATTCATATTCGGAACATAAAAGATAACTTGTGGATGAAGTTTGGTCCAATTTGGATGTTGTTTGTGCAAGTTATGCAATTTTAGGTACATTCTAGATTTGTCTACAATTTACCCAATTGGGAGGTTTTATTTGCAAATTGTCACATGCATTATAATCCTTATATATTCCCTTACCATTCTCAAGTTTTTGAACCATAGGGTGCCTAGTTGCACCTTAGTTTGAAGGTGTTTCTTTCCAAGAGCATTTTAGGGATTACTCTCTTTATAAATGAGTTTATCATTAGAAGCTATCAACC
This sequence comes from Alisma plantago-aquatica, assembly GCA_963693085.1. Taxonomy (NCBI): domain Eukaryota; kingdom Viridiplantae; phylum Streptophyta; class Magnoliopsida; order Alismatales; family Alismataceae; genus Alisma; species Alisma plantago-aquatica. The sequence continues at coordinate 1,002,326,098 of OY856411.1, read as the reverse complement.
AATGAAGTTATTGATTTGATTGATGGTCGGTTGGGATGGCCTATAAGTGTCCATAAACTGACATTTGATATTTAAGAAGTATATATGAGCTGTCCTCTTGCATGGCCATTAAATCCCTAGGCTAAGGACACATGGAAAGCTACATGGACACCTCATGCTTGACTTCTTCTGTATCCATAAAGGTGTGCATGTCCATAGGCACCCTTAGAATTAGGACACATGGAAAGTAACCTGACACCTCATGATTGACCTCTTCCTTATCCATAAAGGCTTGCATGTCCATGCACACCCTTATACAGGACACATGGAAAGTCTCATATACACCTCATACTTGACCTCTTTCTTTATATAGCCATATCTACCCCTTCCCAACTCCCAATTTGAAAAATCTTGCTATCCTTTATTTGTTCTAGCTTGAAGCATCATTCCTACTCTATTTTTCCACGAAGGTGTTGTCCCAAGGTAAAAGGAGGTTCTTACCTTGTTGAAGAAGGCTCCTAGGGTTCCAAATTTTCTCTATTTAGGGTTTCTAAAGCTCCTCCTTGGTTATTTCAATCAAAACTAGTAAGTTTCTCCTTTCCTTCCCTATTTTCATGTTGTTAGTCTTCCTTCCACCGTCCTCCAGGTTGTAACCATGGCCTTCCATGGTGAAACCCCACCTAGAAACCATAAACACCTCATCTCCATGTTCTTTTGTTAAGGGTTTTCACCTCTAAAGTGGAGAAGGTGCTTCTTGCTCGAGATAGGATCTTTGTTGGAGAAACCAACCTCTCTAAGCTTGGGAACCTTACTTATTGGACCTGTCCACCTTCCCTAGATGTTCTTTGGAGACCTAGGCTTGACTTGGACTATTTAGAGTCTGATGTTGAGGTATGATGTATTCCCTATTCTTCTATGTTGAGCAATTCACCTATGCTTATTTATTCTCTTTGTCCTATGCACATTAGCCTATACACAACGTCTTTTCTTTTGAAAATAATGGTTCAAGTGAACTACCTTATTTGATATTGATTATGTGATCATGGATATTATTTTGAACTCTTATCTTATGTTCGTTCATGATGGAACTCTTAAAGATGACATGTGATGTCTTTTGCCCACTTATGAGGTGGATGTATATGTTTGTCACTTATGTGGTGACTAGTTTATATATTCAGACTATACTTTCTACTTTCCTCTACATTTAACATGCTATCTGATTCAATAGTACTAGAGTAGTGCAATTACATTGGTTTTTATGGAAGATGTGTTATTTCCTGTCGAGCAAATGTGATATTTCATGCTCTTTTGGGATGGAAAGGAACCTCATATCCATGGAAAGATGTGTGATTCTTGGCCCATGTTTTATATATTTGGGAGATCGGCAGTATTCCTTTCTCTATCAAGTTTCAATTTTATGAGACTTGGCCACCTTTGTGTTTATATTGTTCTAGGTTATGTTTGTCTCACATGCATGCCGGTTGATGATATGGGGTGTGTGCCCTAATTCTTTACATGTGCTTGTATGGCACAATCTTTAAGTTTTATTAATGGCAAGTATTCTTTTGTTATCATATGATTTCAATTCCTTTTCTCTTGATACCCATTTGGGTGGTCCTTATCCTTTCTATGGAAAGCCTTTTATATTTGATGTCATTTATTCCATTTATTGCTCAATTTCCTATTTAGTATGCACATACCAGCCTTGGCTGATGTCATCTATTTTCTCTTCTTACTGGGGTATGCTTCCAACCCTAGGTGAAGGACTTGGATGATAAGGCTTGAAGTTTTGGACTAGCTTAAGGAGTTAAAGCTTGGAGACAAAGTTGTTGTGGTTTACATTTCCCTCTACTTAGATCCTTATGTTGTATCATACATGTAAACCCTTATGGGATATTATGATGTACTTTTGTAATAACCTTGTTATAAATTGAATATAGTCAACATTTTTATTTTGTTGCTATACTTTGGTTGTTTTGAATACCATTTATTGAAGTTTGAAAATTTGCACCTATTCTAACATACCTTTGAGTGTGTTTGGGATGGATGTTTTATTCTTCAAATTTTTCTTTAGTAAGGGGGTGATCCCGCCTCCTTACAAATTGATGATGACATCATGTTGTGAATTAATCAAATATTAAATGACAGGAAACATAGTGAACTAATCCATTCAAGGGTTTAACCGATTGACTCACATGTGAATTGATTGGTTCAATAGTGAACCGACTTATTCATTGTTTGTAAATTTCAAAAAATTCATAACATTTTGTCTCTTTGACTCCTGATCGATATGGAAATATTGATCCTGACCTTCCTACAAATAGAGGGGTAGTTGAGGCTTTCTAGAGAAACAAAAATAAGCTCTGACAATTTTTGTTTTCTCATAGCTATGGTAATGTGAGAATTCAAGCAAGTCCTACCCGTTAAAGGGAAGGACAACAAGGGAGAGACAATAGGGAGAGCAAGTCGCACTAGCACATTGACTAGAAGGGACAAATCCAACTCCTTCTTATTCTTTCTTCTAGAATGACAGGAGTTCCTGGTGGACTGCATGGACTACTGCATTGGCGAGGAGGCCTTTGAAACCTGCTAGGAGGACATTGTCAATCGTTGTCCATGGTGATCAACCAGGATGCCGCTACCGACAACTATCCAAGTGCAACTTGAGAAAGAAATATGTTGCAACAAGGGATAGTCACTAAACTTGCTCCAAGACCAGTAAATGTCTTGCAACCCTCTTTCCTAGTTCATATTTGTTGATGTGATCAACTATTTAAGGGGAATATTGTAGTAAATTTTTATTTCTTCTATCATATACGATGTCATATTTCCCTATAGTGTATCAAGGCCACTTTAATTTAGTATTTTTTGGTATTTAATTGATATATATGATCATATTTTTAGTTTTATCATTTATTTATTACATGTAATGTGGATATTTAAATGATTAATGTGCATATCCGATTAATTACCACATATGATCTCAATATATATATGAAATTTATAAGTGTTGCCCTAAAATTGGTTTTAATGGTGGATATTAAAATGGTTATAGCCAATAATCCTAGATCTTTGTGCTGAGTTGGATGGTTGTTATTCATGTTTACATCTTGGTTTGCATACTGAACCTCAATCTCATTTTCCATATGTAAAAGTATAAATTCTTTCCTACCTATGCTCCCCTCGAATGTAACTCGAGGTTTTCCTATTACAATGCCATATGTTAAATAGAATTAGGATAGTTTCTTTTTCATTATGGCAAAGAAGGTGTTCTATTCCAAACGAACCAAAGGTTTCAAAAGAAAAAACTATTAGATGAAGGACCACTGAGGCCAGACGATAGGAGGAGCCCACTAATCAGTCGGTGGCCCAATCGATCAACTAGAGGAGTCCAGATGCCGCTTGGACTGGAGAAGAAATGACTGATCCAAGAGACCAATGATCGATGAAGAGGCCAACCAATTGGTTCAAGAGTTGAATAGATCGACTTGGACCGGTTCCAACACAGATCAACAACAAGTTGCTGTATATGATTTGGACCTTAGGTGGTAGTAGTTCATTGTGGCTCCAAGTAATTACAATAGTATGGCATAACCATCGCTTGGATTTTATGATTGCAAGTTTTGCTTGTGGATATAATATGTATATGATTCATATAAGTATGTGGTGATTGGATATGTATATATATTTTTTGGTATGTATGCCCAGAGAGCCAATCATGCAATGAATGTAATGGGGAATTAAATACCTAATTTGATAATGATAAAAGGTAATTTTGTCTATTATGTTTGTCTCAATCAACATACGATGATACAAACATGGTAGATGTCTAAAGAATGATGTTGCTCGATGACATATGTCTTTAGGTTGAGGACCTGAACAATTAGATAATATGTATGGTAAGACTACACACATTCTTGTTATGTCCCAAGTCGGATATTACTAGAAACAAAATAGACAAAAATAATACATAAGACTAGAGTATGTTTTGGTTGATGATAACATCTCATCAGTCATGATATGTGATATCAAACCAAACATAGGTACTTGTTAAAGAATAGTGTACCAGGAAGATTCACCTTGAGAGTGATACATGGAGAGCATGGGATGGTAATCAAAATCATCTTTCATAGTGATAGTGGTGATTGTGGTTCTTAGACCTGAAGTCACTACACTCATCACATGTCATTCAATGTACTTTGACACCATCCAATGTGACCTTGAGTAAGGGTTGTCATAAAGGTGGTGCTCAGGTATGTTATGACACATGGGGATTGAGTGTGAGTGATGTAGATAGTGTTTCTCCCTCATTCAGGAGATTTATATCTAGGAAACTTGATATGAGAGTGTGAGAAATGTATGGCCAAACTCGTGTGGCTCAATATGTGATATCTGAACTCACATGCATCTCATACAGTCTGCTCTCGTTCAAGGCACATGCATTGAATATTGAAGTGGATGAAGATGCCATTCCTCAAGTTCAATCTGAATATTAAAGATAAAAGAACTGTACGATAATTGTAACACTGATCACAGATTGTAGGTTGAAGTTGTTCTCCAAATTTTTAATTACTTGGATAGCACTGATGTATTTCTAGATACTTCTCATTACTTTTGATGTCATAACTTGGTTTTTTACATTCACTACAAAAGTAATTTGGGATGTATAGGGTCACATATACATGAATGACTTGGAATAGGAGTTTATTCATGAATAAGGTTTAACTTGATTCGTAAAATGTTTAGGTATTGAATTCAAACAACATTAGTTGTAAGGCCCCTAAACTTTCTTAATGAGTTTAATAAGGTTAATTATTATAATTGAATTCTTATAACCCTAATTTTACCTTTGGATATGATTTGAAATCATAATATAAGCTTAAGTTTCAAAATTGGTCCAATTTGGACACTGTTTGAGCAAGTTATGCAATTTTATGCACATTTTAGACTTTTCTACAATTTACCCAATTGAGAGGTTTTCTTTGCAATTCTTCACTTGCATTATGTTCCTTGGATATTCTATCATCATTCTTGATCTTTTTGAGCCATGGAGAACCTAGTTCATCCTTGTTTTGAAGGTGTTTTCTCTAAGGGTATTTTAGGGTTTGCCCCTTCATGGATGAGCTACATTTAGTAGCTATCAACTAATGAATTATTTGTTTTTCTTGGAAATTCAAGAAACGAGGGATAAGCATGTCTCTATTGAAAGTGGGGGATCTGCTTGTGTGTGTTCTTTTATATTCTTAATAGTTTAAGGCCATGACACTTAAAGATACTAGAACTTCAACTGTTTCTTTTTCTTTATCTTAAAGTTTCATATACTTATCCCTAAGCACCAAGATAAGCCATTGTCACTCCACCACTTCCATCCTTATATGAACCTCATTCTCCCTCTGTGATTCTACAAACTTCCTATCCAAGGAAGAAGAAAGAGGGGATCTTCTTGGAAAAAAAATCTAGGGTTTCAACTGACTTCCTTTTAGGGTTTCAAAAGCTTCCTTCTAGTGATCTTGACCTAAAAGAGTAAGAATCCCCTTATTCCCTCTATTTATTTCTTTTTTATCCTTCCTCCTACCGTTATCCAGGTCATAACCTTGTTTTTACATGGTATAAATTACTCTAAATCTCTAAAACCCTACCTCTCTTGCCCCTTATGCTTAGGGTTTACTCATTTGATGAACAAAGGTGCTAGATGGACGAGTTCACAACTTATGCTTGGATTTCCTACCCTACCTACTCACATTTTCTTATGTTTGGGATTTTTATTCTAATTAGAGGAAAGTTTTATAACTTGTTCCACGTTTATTGCTTGCCATAAGCTTTCTAGCTCATGTTCTTGCTTGAAAATGATGATCCATGCTCTACAAAGCTATACTTGACCTGTATTTTGATTTTTATAATGTTTCCTATTCTTATTTTAGTTTTAGATGAACCTGTGATCATGTGTGCATTATGGAGTCTTCAGTCTTCTCTCTCCTCATCTTCTGCCTTTGGAGATCCAAGACTGGTGGATGGGATGGAATGGAATGAGTCTGGGATGCAACAACACTTCATGGTCTTCGAGATCTGATCTATGATCTGACTATATGATAAGACAGGTGGGTGGCCAATTTAAAAGCACATTCCATTGACTTAAGCCTAGACCGTAGTTACGGTCTGGGTTGACGGAAGTGTGAGACTGCAGTCACAGTCTGCTCTTTATTCTTTCTTTCATCGCATAGACCTAGGTCTAGATCATTCATCAACCTCATAAACATGATAATGAAATTATGATATGTTGCTCCAATATTGCTTGAATAATGTTGCTCGAAATTGGATATAGATGAATGATACCACCTAAGGTCTAAATAGGAATCTAAACCCTAGCTTCAAAATTTTGGACCTATGACTTTTGATCTCGACTCTTGATATTGATTATAAAATTGTGACTCACGATTATCAAATCTCAATAATGATAAAAATCCTATGATCACACTATTTGGACATTGATATATTTATGACTAATGACTTCAAAATCCCAAATCCTGAAAATTTTGAAATGATGACTATGTTGAATCTCTCGATTTATGAGTTAGGGTTTAGCTCCCATTAGGACTAGGGTGGGACCTCCCAGTGATTTTGAGCCTGAAAATCATGATATTGAAAGTATGATGTAGTCTTGAAATGTTGAAATTTGAAATCTCAAAATCATGGATGCATAACCCGCCTAGGCCAATGTAAAGGCTAGAACCCTAAAATTTTGGGATTGAAAGTCACCTTGTACACTTGATTCAAGGACTCTATTTGCTTGAACTAAAATATGATCTCTCTAAATTTGTGATCAATAGGATTCTTTCCATATTTCTGACTCATATGACAACTTTGAACAATATATGCATTGACCTTGATACTCAATTGCTCGATGATAAATGATATTGATACCAATTTTGGTTATGATATGGAACATGGAAATTCAATTATGATTATTGGATTACTTGAAAATTGAGGACATGATTTTGATTTTATACTTGAGGATACCCCAATATTTGAGGATTACTTAGGTGGAATAATCCCAATTTTTGAGGTTGTTTTGAATTTTGGGGACAAAATTCCTTTTTAAGGAGGGAAGGATGTGAAAAAGTGGAATTTAGCATTATTATGAATTAATTACTCTTTCACCCTCCTTATGCTCCACTCATGGTCCCAAATTATTTTTATTGGCTTTATAATCATTGTTGACACTCAAATTCAATATATGGTGACCAATGTGAATTTTATACACTTTGAAACCCCACATATTTGATTTATTTGTTACTTTGTCCAATTAAGTAAATTGATATATCAAACTTCATATTTTTGTTCTCAAACTTTTTCTAAATATTCTACACGTTTTTGTGAAGCTGCAATCCAAATTTGAGAACAATTGGACATTCCTACGATTTTCTATGAATTTTTGAAGTTTATGTGTTGAAAACACATTTATTCCACTTTTATTTGCTCCTTTCTTGACTTGTCCAAGTCATCTATCTGTGGCAAGGGATCGGGGGCGCCTCTCAGCCCTTGGATCTCCTACCCATGGATTAGGGCTGGATCCTGTGGCCATGGAATCATCTTCTACCTCCGCAATCAGCGGGGAGAAGTAAATGAGGACCCGATTGAGAGATCTCACGCTCTTGACTATGAATCAAAATTCTAAGCGAGCCAAGATGCTCCTCTCATGATTTTGAATGGATCTAGCCCTACTTTTGACTACTGTTCGTGCTCTTCCCAGCCGCCAAAATGAGTTCATTGCCTCTCCCTCTCACTCCGGTGGCCATGGCTTCCACCATGGACCTATCTAGCCCTAAACCTAGCCCCAACCCTATATAAACACCCCCGAGATCCACACAAAGTACACCTTGCTCAAGGCCACGATCTCGTGCACTCTCCCAGCCCCGAACACCCCTAATTTCCTTCCTGTCCTTCTCCTTCATGTACGGCGCCGCCGCAAAGCTTAGATCGGGTGCCCCTGCTACTCACGTCCTCTTCCTATTTTTCTGGCCCCCATCAAGTTCGCGAGGCTGAGGCAAGCTTGGTCGGCACCTTGTCTAACTTCCTCGCCCACTCCTTCTTCCAAATCTGCTCCATGCCGGCGAGCCCCTCCGCCCTGTTCTTGGGCTCGTGCAAGGCTCTGTGCGGACAGGAGACAGAGCCATGAACCGCCGACTCAGCGCAAGATCGGCCGGCCCAAATGACCAAGCTGAACTGCTGATTGAACTGTGAATATGAGTTTGAACCAAATAACTAAGCTAGCAAGCCACCTCGATCACATGGTGTAATCGGGACCGCTCATCTTGAATCGAACAATCATGGAATTTCCCAATTTAAGGTATTCCCTTTTTCCTCTCTACTCAAAAATCAATAAATTGGCCTGATCGTGTTTAAATCATATCTCTTGATTCTTAACTGCAAAAATTATGTATAAATAGTCAATTTTGATCAGAAAAATCCAATGAACCTGTTAAAAATACTTTTGAAGCCTGATTCTAAATTATTCTCACTGATATCCCTATATAATACACTCTTTCTCATTTAATTTGTCATATGGCTCAATAATGACGTTTAATCTTTGAAAACCCTATATTTGGACTCTGATGATATTTTGTAACCTAGATCTGGTCTATTTGAATCATCTACTCTTGAAAGTGAATTATTAGTGATCTATATCTATTTGTTTGATTCAATCTTGATTATAATGAATAATGAGTAATCTTGATATTGATCTAAATCTTACAAAACCTTGGTATATTCTTGAACCATCAATATGATCCTGAATTCCAATTATACTAAGTATGATGATGATGATTTAGAAATTTGATGATGACTTGGATAATGATCATAAATTAGGGTTAACCATATGATCCTAGAAAACCTAGGTAAGTCATTCACACTCGAATATATTGTATACTTGAAATAATGTTGAACATATTGAAATATTGATTATAAGTGGATGACCTAACCCCAAGGTTGACCTAGGAAAGTGTAAACCTAATCTTGAATATTGAAACATGATATACAAATATCATGATCCTGACCCTTGATCCAAATATTGTGTTTTAGGGTCTAACTCAAAGTGTCGACCTATTACTAGTTGATTAATACTCGAAATCCTCGGTGAAAGGTACGCTATTATATGACTCCTCTTTGATTGTATTGAAGATACTTTTATGTATCTCTTGATTGTATACTTGGCTATTTATTTTGATGAGCTACTATTCCCTATGATTAGTCTTCTGTTTTTCTATACTATATTTTGAAAAACATGAAAACATAAATTGCATGCCCATTATGACTGCCCGTATATTGATAATGATGGTGATATTGATAATGTTGATAATGTTGATATTGAGTACAACAACCCCCTCATTAGAGGTGGGACTTGTACAGTGGCCTCCTATGTTCCTATGGTGAGAAGGAGCCCAGTGACTTACCCCATCGCGTTGGGGCGATAAAGTCACACAAAAATATATAAGCATGCTTCTCGAATTACAGCATAATGGGAACTCGTAATAAAATTTGAATCGTTGTATAACAACCTTTTTGTCGTATGATATTGAATGTTTGGAAATCATTTGTTATACTTTGAAATATACGTCCTTCCAAGTATACTTATTTTCTTATAAACTGTTTTGCTTGATTTGGTAGCGTACCGTGCAATTGCATGATTGTGTCTTGATTTTCTTGATTTTGGGAAATATAAATGGAATATTAAATAAGATCGCTTCTGCACTCTTACACTCTGATGACAAAGATAAATCACGTATATCTCCATATTGGGTTAGTTTGTTCTTTAATTATCCAATTTTTGAGTTATTTATTTCTTATTGTATATGCCAGTGTGATTGATCCTATTGGGCCACTCAGGGACAGGCGCTTCAATCCTTTTTCTACTATCTAGGCAGTGGGATTGGGATTGGGGTAAGAATAGTTCCGTGACAGATATACTTGGAGCTTCTTGAAGTCAATGAAAATGGGAAAAACATGCATCATGAGACTCATTTCCTTGCTTAAAGATGTTTGCACCAAGAAGAGAAAAGTAAAGGTGATGCCACTCAATCAAAATTTACCTACTGAACATGTTAATTTCATCATGGGAAACCACTTTCCAGAACAAAGGGGAGATCCAGACATCCTTCTTATCCCTTGGTACATCCAATTACAACTCATCCTGCTTGCAATTCTAGATTTGGGCTCAACTGTGAGCATCATACCATATAACATATTTTTATATCTTGGCATAGAAAAAATGAAATTGACAAATTGTGTTCTAATAATGGATGATGAATCTATGAAGATTCCTATGGGCATTATCTCAAATGAGATGGTAGCAACAGACAAAAGGTTAAAATTTTCAATCCTGACTAATTTTCTGGTGACAGATATAGAGCCACTTGATGGAAAGATTTAACCATCTTAGGGAGGCCTTTCTTGACCACTGCTGATGTAGAGATCAAGGTGCATATAGGCACTATGATAATCACATATAGTAGGATGAGGATGGACATTTTTATGTTTACCAAAGAGGAGAGGTAGAAATTAAGTGATGAAGATCTAAGTACCAACTTAGACTTTAGTGATTTTAGAGAAGAATAGATGACAAACAACTACTACCAATCATTGCATGTTCCTTGGGATAAAGACCATGCCGTGAGAGCTCTCAAAAGAATCACCTTCGAGGAGGATGATACCACTCCATTTGCGAACTTTTGTTGATTAAAGAACAACAAGCCCAGATAAAGGCTCTAAACTTAGTTCTAGTGGGAGGCAACTCATGCTGGTTTGAGACTCTTTCTCTCAAAACCTCTTTTTGTTTTCTTTTTCTTTTACACATTCCAAGAAATACACACACATCATACTTGATAGTTTTCTTGTTTTTGAATAATGTTAGAGAAAGTACCATAGATAAAAGATGATGCATGAAGGAACTAGCCAAAGAGAATATTAAAATTGAAATGAAAAGTGAAGATCAATGAAAATGCTAAAAGAAAGCAGCTAACACGAGCATTTCACAAAGCACGGCCATGTTGTTGGCAAACAAACATGTTTGTTTTGCACAACATGGACGTGGTGGGCCTGCCCTACTCACCTAATGCTATGCTGCTCATTCCACCTCTTGGCATTTGTCTACCACAACTCCATACCATCTACCCTACTATTCTAAATTTATATTGGTGAGGATAACATGGCTTTAAAATTTGTGGAGGTAGGGCGGGTAAGCCCTTACTTTACCTCATTTTTATCTATGTATCTTGTTCTAATTTTTTGCTGAGATGTTCAAACAGTCTAACTAACTCTTATACTTGTCCATACATACCTTGTGTGTTTATTTTGAATTCATGCTACCTTGTATTTAATTTCGTACATTTTTTAGTAATTTTTCAAAAGTTTTGCTTTTCATGCCATGCATTGCATTTCATGTATACTTTTGGTAATTTTGTGTGTTTTATCTATGATTTGTTGCTTATGATTTTCATTTTCTTAATGTAGGTTTAGATGTTATTGAGTGCAAATGGGAACAATTTTGACCAATTTTTCCCAAATTTAAAATATCTTGCCCAAGAAGCATGTTTTGACCTAATCTCCATTTTTTGAACTGAAAATCTTGATACATGACGAATGCATGTTGCATTCCTATGTTCTATTGCTAAATGATCTTAATTGTTGTTTTTCTACATGTGAATCATTTCTCTCATGTTTGTGAATGGTTGGTTGAATTGTGATATGAGCAAGCTGTGAACACTTAGGGTTTCTGGAATCACATAGCAAAAGTATGAATTTTGTGTTGTTCACTCATGTAATGTGACATTACTTGATGAAGTGTTGGAATAATTTTCATATAGGAGATTTTATGTTGAGGACCACAATAGTGAACCTTTTTGGACTCCACTTTTTTTCATCATCTTCTTACCTCTCTGCCTTATGAAAGGATGCCAAAGTGCACATACTCAGCCTTGGCCACATCCAAAAGTTTGGGTGGCCATATCTTTATCTCCTCGCTTCAATCTCACCACCATATGCCCTAGCTACACTAAGTGAAAAGGAAAAAAAGAGAAAAAATAGAAGAAAAAGAAAATGCAAAACAAAAATAAAAGATGCTCCTATGTAATAGAATCTAAATAAAGAAAAGATCACTTCTCCTATTTAATAACACTCCAACCTCTTACCACAACCCTTTCTTCTATGTTCATACCTATTGAGCTAGGAAACATCAAACCTAGCTCACTTCACCCTTTTTCAGCAGCCATTTGGGTCACATAGTGTGGTTTGAGGTATGAAATTGAATGTGTGAAAGTGGAACAACATTCCTAGTGATCATTGATTATCTCCAACATGAACCGGTCTACCCAGAGCTACATTAAAGCCATATGGATTGATTGTGTGTTCTATTCTCTATATAAGAAGTTTGTATGGTTAGTTCTTAATTCATGATTGGTTTGTGAAAGTGGAGAGAAGATAGGTGGAATACATGTACTTAGTCACCATGAGGCCCATCTAGTCAATGATCACCTCTTGTAATGCATTTATCATTGATGTTTATTGAAACAAATTGAAGAGAGATTAGGTTAGAGCAAACTTGAGGACACATATGTTTCACGTTTGGGGTGGTTATGCAACCCTATTTTAGGGCCCCATCTTATGTCATTTTGCATCTTAATCACATCTAAACATGCTCGAATACAAGTTATTACCCTTATGTGTGATTTCATAACAAATGCACTTATGGCTTCTTTTTATGTGTTTTTCAGGCATTTGCACATGCATTGCATGAAAAGGATAGAGAAGGAGAGGATCCTTTGGTTTCTACACCCATGGATTGGACCTAGATCTTCTCCAAGCATCCCATGGATGGGCAAAAAATATGTCCAAAGAAAGGAGTACCCAATTGAAAGACTTAGGTGCAAAAATATGCAACTGGGCCCTCAAAATGGGCAATGGTATCTTTCTATAGACGTGGCCAAAAAACTCAAGTCATAGTAAAATTCCAAGCTTTGACAACTTAGCCACCACAATCGTTGCCATAAAAATGGCCATGGTGCACCATATCTAATATGAACGTGTCAACTACCATAAGCGTAGTGAGGAGCATCCACAACGATCATCAATTCATCCATCACGATCTTTGCCTTCAATACGATTGTGGTGCTTCAGATGCACTGAGCCCGTGGTGACCACCCAAACCCTACCAATTTTTCCACTAAATTTCCATTACTACCCCCACTTAGCATAGTGATTGTCCACCACCTATATATAGTAGCACAAGGTTACAACCCCCTAGCATCAATTCCTTCCTTAGTGCATTCAAGAGCTCTCATCTACTCCCATCCACTTCCACCTCATTTTCCACCTTCCTTCACCCCAAAACCCTAGTTTTCTACGGTTTTTCCCACTTCCACTATCCATTCCATGCTCTCTTGCTACCCAGGAGGGAGAAGGACATTCTACTACTATTAGAAGTGAAGAGGAGTCTTCATCACGTTCTATGCCCCCTACTCCTTTGTTCTTTCTTATGTCTTCTTTTTCTTGTTTTATATCTAGATAAGCCCCTTGTGGTGGGTTGTTTGGGGTTAAATTGATACTTTGATACCATTTTGGGGGAATATTATTTTTAAACTCTATAGCTTCATTCTATGATGATTTCTTTCTACTTCTATCTCATTTTCCATGTTGCTTCTTGTCATTTGTGCTTGAGAACATTAATTTCTTATTGTTTTATGCTTGAAACCACCTAAGTCTAGGAGAAGATGGCATATGTTAGGCTATCTTGGGATTTTCTCCTAGATCCAACTAGTGATCCTTAGCTATCACCCCATCTTCCCACACATATATCCATTTTCCTACTCCTAGGTATGAGATATAAGTAGCTAGTGTAGGATTGTTTCATGTAATTTCCTAGGAGTTTACTAAAAGCGAGATGGTGAGTAATGTGAGGTGAAACACCCTCACCTCTACTTTTGAATCCTACCTTTAGCTCCCAATTACACTAAACACTCTCACCCTAGAAAATTTAAACCCCACTGAACCTTGGTCCAATTGAGCCCCATAAGGCTAGATAGGGTGTGCAAGGGTGTAGTTCCACTTCACACTCTACTCTATCCATGGAAAACCAATAGTCTAGTGTGATTCCATTGCATTAGATTAATTGCTTGGTTCAACAATCTAGAAAGAATAGTTAGGTTTTGCATAGTATGTCACCCTCAACTAATGTCTTAGTATAATTCCCCCGCCCACCTCTCTTTACCATTGCTTAAGAGCCATCTTACTCTCATAGATATTTCATGCTAGTTTAGTTTCTTGCATTACTTTCTTGCTATTTAATTTCTTGATCTTTGTAGTTAATCCCTGCTAGGGTAGTTAGTTCATCTTTGTGCTTGCTTAATCTATATGGTGGTAGTTTAGGTCTCGACTTGTGTTAGTGTCTTCATTTCTAGTCTAGTGTAGTCTTGTGCTCTTAGTTAAGTAGTTTCCTTCTTTGTTAATTAGAATTTCTTGTTTAGGATTACAGTAGGGTTTTATTGTCTTACTTGACTTCCTTTCTTTCTCAATTTCTTTCATCTTAGTGTAATCAACCCAAATTAAGATTAAACCCTAAAAACTCTAATCTCCACTTTAGGTACATAGCTCACACTAACTTATCCCTAATGCCCCCTATCTCCCTAAAGATCTACCCCTCACTTTCTACTCACAAAGGTAACAATATGATCATGTGTGATTACGAGTGTTATATTGCGGTCTATGTGAATATGTTAGCATTGGTCCCCCTTTTAATTTGAAAGATCCAAAGTGTGTCCAAGCCTTTAAGGCATACACATGTAGTCAAGATTCAAATTATTTAGGTATGTATACCTTGGGATTGGGAAAAATGCACCAATTTCTACATATAATGTGAATCTTAGGTGGTAGTAATTCCTTGTGGCTCCAAGGAATTACAATAGTATGGCCATAACCATCACTCATGTTTCATAATTACATGTTTTATTTGTGGATATAGTATGTATAGGATACATATAAGTATGTGGTAATCGGATATGTATATATATTTGTACACACATAAAATCCCATAATCAAATATTAAGTCTTAGATGCTTTCTGTAATCAACACACATGAAAAGCTTGATCAACTAAGTGTGGGCACACCAAGCGTCGTGTGTTGTCCATCTTGTGGAAATGTGATGTTAATAATGTGGTCCTGTCAAGCAGGGTCCATTTTTATTCTTGTGTCTTTTGGGTCAGAATTAAGTAGGTGACCTTAAGGAGATTAAGTGCCTTGAAGAATGTAGATGGACTATGAGTAAGAGTTGTGCATACCATCTATTCAATAATTGCATTAGATGCAATTGGCAAACATTTCTTACCTTAATGATTTGTTATGGACACCGGTGTTGGCCTAGTAATAACTCAATTCTTTTGGGTCTTAGCTCAATCTTTCGAATTGGTCAGAAGGGCTATCAATTTGAACAAAATAATAGGAGTGATAATTAGTTAAAAACCTTATTAATATTGTCATACTTATCAAATCAAAAATGTTTTGAAAAAAATTTCAAATTTTGTTTTGTATAATCTAATGGCAAACACAAACATATTTTCTTTGTAATTGGTCCTTGAGAAGGATAAGATAAAGGACAAAAACTACCTGACTTGTTTAGGACATTGAGAATTGTTCTCACTTAAGAGTGCAAGCTCTTTGTCCTGGAGACACCAAAACCAGATGAAACCGCTCCCATCATGCCTAAGGATGACATGGACGCTTACTGGAAGCACTCTGAAGATGTCATGGATGTCAAATGTATGACGTTGTGCTCAATGAATGATGAGTTGTAGAGACAACATGAGAACATGAATGTTATTGAGATGGCAACACATCTAAAGAACATGTACCAATATCAGGAAAAATATCATATGATGTATCTAAAGTGTTGTTCAAGTGTAACATTGTAGAAAGAGATCTAGTAGGTCCCCATACACATAAGTTGATTGGGTATGTGGAGAACCTTGCCCGAATGGGATTTCCCTTGGGTTAAGAGTTGGCCACATATGTCATTTTGCAGTCACTACCGGAATCATACAACTAGTTTTTTATGAACTGCAACATCAATGATTTTGACAAGACATTTTCAAAATTACTTTGCATGTTGAGGATAGTTGTAGCATAGATCAAGAAGGGAAAATATGAATATGTGATGATGATCAACAAAGTGAAGTCCAAGGATAAAGGAAAAGCTAAGAAGAGTTCTATAGATAGCCAGAAACCAAAGTATTCTGCACTAAAAGCTAAGAGAGGCTTGAATATGGAAGGAAAGTGTGACCACTGTCACTAGCCTAGACACTAGAAAAGGAATTACCCTATTTATATAGAGGAACTCAATAAGAAGAATGAGATAGAGATCTCCACTTAAGGACCCGAGAAGAAGTAAGTTGGAACTGTGTGGAGCAAGAGTTGCTGCTACTATAGTTGGAATTTTTCATTCATGTAATGGGCATGTAATAGAATTAGTGAATTGCTATTACATACCTACCATTAATGAAAAAAATCATATACCTTGTATGTACAAGAATATTATGAATGAATTGATGATTCATTTTAAAAGAAAATATCTTATATGGGAATGCCCCATTGTCTCATAAACTATACCTGATAGTTCTAAAGATGAATGTGTATGACACAAAAACCAAATGAATCGATAACTCAAACCATGAATACCTATAACATTGTCATCTAAAGCACACATATGAGAAACACATTTCTATAATACATATGATGGTTGTCTAGAATATTTTGGTTCTTGAACCAAAATATACATGCAAGTCTTATTTTTTGGGCAATATGACTAAATCACCTTTCACTAAAAGTACTCAGAGAGTGAGTATTCTATTAGGATTCATACATACTGATGCATATATACACTTCTACAATAAATGATTGAGGAATTTAATAGTACCTCATTATATTTATTTATGATCTCAGTAGATATGGTAGTCTACATTTAATGAAATACAAGTTTAGATCTCTTGAAATGTTTAAGGAGATCATGAATGAAGTACGTAACTAGCTTGGTATAAGTATTAAGACACTTTGATATGATCAATGCTGAAATATTAAACCAATAATTTGAGAATATTCTAGGAAACCCTAATAGTATATCACAATAAACTCCACCTAAAACATAATGAGGTATCAAAAGAAGGAATCACATCCTATTAGTCATGGTGCGATTATCAATATATCTAGCTGATATTCCAATTTCCCTTTTAGCACATGATTTACACTAAAATAATGTACCATCTAAAATTATTCAAAACACAACATATGAGATATGGTATGGGAAGTGTCTCGATATGTCTTTTATAAGGATTAGGATTGAAAACTTATATAAGATAATAGTTTCTTGAAAAGCTTTGTCAAAAAATCACATAGATGATATTTTCATGAATAATACTTTTATGTTCAAATCTGACAACAAAAGTGTTTCATTGCTAAGATGGTTGAATTACTTAATAGGAATTTACTTCCAAAGGGATCAATGGGAGTAAGGTAGAACTTGAAAAGTTCAAGACCAACAAGAAAGCATTGAACATAAAAAGGGTACAATAGGAACAAGGAGAATCACAAGTTTTTGTGGAATCTCAAGTTCCTTATGTAACACAAAACCTCATAGATATAGTACAACACACCTTGAGTTTGAAATATTATGATATGATATAATTTATAAAGGTAGTGAGTTGGTCATAGATGATGAGACAAAAACTACCTAGATGTTATTGAGGGACTAGAATCTGAGAAATGACTTAAGGCCATGAGATCTAAGATGGAGTCCATGTGCACCAACAAGGTATGACCTTGGTGGATCCACCTAAGTGGGTAAAACCCATAGGATTCAAGTGGGTCTTTAGAAAGAAGACCGACATGGATGGTGATGTACAGACCAATAAGGGAAAATTGGTTGAAATTTTTTTCAAACAAGTTCAAGGTGTTGAACATGATGAAATCTTTTCGCCACTTGCCATGGATAAACCCATAAGGATAATGATTAACATTCCATCTGATTATGACTATGAGATTTGTGATATGGATATTAAAACCACATTCCTTAATGGGGATAATTATGAGGATGTGTGTGACGTGACCTAAAGGTTTTAAAATATAGTTATTGCAAATAAAGTCTTTAAGCTATGAAGGTTAATCTATGGATTGAAGCAAGTATTTCAGTGCTAGAATCTTTGACTTGACAAGATAGTCAAAGAGTTTGACTATAGTCAAAATGAAGATGAAATCAATGATTACAAGAACTTAGTGGGAGAACATTTATATTCCACATAATGATGGGGAACAACATCCTTATACTAATAATATTAAAACCTGGAAAGGAAAGTACCTTCTATATGAAGGGTTTAGGAAAAGAAACCTATATGTTAGGAATCAAGATCTACAGAAATGGATATAGAATGCTTCTTGACCTAAGTAAGAACATATATATTGGCAAGATGCATGTTGAAGGGGCTCAACATGCAAGACTCGATGGGAGAATGTATGTCCATATTCCATGGGATTAGTCTCTCAAGATCCTAGTGTGCCAATTTTTGTGAAGAATAAAAAAACATGAGTAAGATGCCATATGCGTTCACAATTGGATCTATCATGTATGCAATGTTAGGAGATCATGTTGTCTTGTATGTATTAGACATGATGAGAGGATATTTTTCAGTTCATAGTGAAGGTCACTATACTACCATAAAAAACATCCTCAAGTACTTGAGAAACACTAAAAGGATTAGTTCCTTAGTTTTGGTAATAAGGAAGAATTGGGTATAAAGGGTTACACTGATGCAAGCTTCCAAAATTGATAAATTAAATTAATGATCACAATCTAAATTTATGTTTGACCTACAAATGAGAACTGTAAGATGGAAAAGTTCTGAGCAAGAGACAGTTGTATAATTCTCCATTAGAAGCCTAGTACCTTGCTATTTGGAGAACAACATATGATACTATATGGATCAAGAAGTTCATTTGAATGAACTTATGGGAGGTTCCAACAATTTATGACACAATAGAAGAACTGTAACAATGATGGAACTACTAGATAGGCAAGGAATTTTAGATATCATACTATGGAAATCCCATCTCATATGAGAATTTATACAATAAGGAGATGTGAAAATTTGCAAAATATCGACTAGAAGAAAATATTGCTAACCCGCGATAAAAGCACTTACACAACAAAAGCACGATGGACATTTTAAGATCACTTGAAATAAGATTGGTAGGTGATGGGCTCTAAGTGTAAGTGGGAGACTATTGATATGTATGACCAGAGAACCAATCATGCGATGATTGTAATGTGGAATTAAATACATGATTTTATAATGATAAAGGTAGTTCCATCTATTATGTTTGTCTTAATAATGAGATGATGAAACAAACATGGTAGATGCCTAAGACATATGGCTTCAGGTTGAGGATTTGAACACTAAGATCATATTTATGATAAGAGTACATACATTCTGGTTATGTCCATAGTCGGATATTACTGTCGAAGCAAAATAGACAATAGTAATACAAATGACTAGAATGTGTGTTGGTTGATGGTAGAATCTCATCATTCATGATATGTGATATCAAACCAAACACATAGGTACTTGTTAGAGAACAATGTGCCAAATAGATCCACCTTGAGAGTGACACGTGGAAACCATAATATGGTAGTCAAAATCAACTCTCATATTGATAGTGGTGTTTGTAGTTCTGAGACGTAAAGTCACTACACTCATCACATGTCATTCAATGTACTTTGACACCATCAAACGTGACCTTGAATAAGGGTTTCCATAAAGGTGGTGCTCAGCTACATTGTGACACATGGGGATTGAGTGTGAGTGATGTAGATGGGATTTTTCCCTCCTATAGTTGATGGATATCTAGCCCACTTGATAATAGAGATTGAGAAACATATGTCCATACTTGTGTGACTCAAAATGTGATATTTGAGCTCATATGCATCTCATATAGTATGCTCTAGTTCAATGAACATGGATTGAATGTTGAAGAGGATGATGATTCCATGTCTCAAGTTCAATCCAGAGATCAGAGGCAAAGGAACTATATGATCATGGTAACATTGATCACAGATTGTAGGTTGAAGTTATTCTCCAACATTCTAATTACTTGGGTAGCAATGATGTATTACGAGATAACACTCATTGTGTGTGATGTCATAAGTTGGTTATGTACATTCAATGCAAATGTAATTTGAGACCTATAGGCTCACACACATAGGATGCACCTGGAATAGGATTTTACTCATAAATAAGTTTTAACATGATTGCTAAAGTGTTTAGGTATTCAATTGAAACAACATTGGTTGTACATTGCCCGAACTAGAAAATTGAATGGCCGTTTCAAAAGTGAAATGACTGTTTCAGAAAATGAAATGACTGTTTTCAGAAATGAGACAATAGGTTCATCATCTTGATTGCCCAATCCAATGACCAATAGGATTGGATCAATGATTGATGTTAACGTCATGTTGTGCATTAATTGGATATTGGAATCTAATGTCATTCAAATTAAGAAAGCAAGTGAACCGACTGGTTCAAATGTTGAATTGATCGTTTCATGTGTGTACTGATTGGTTCTTGTGTGAATTGATTGTTTGATGGTTTGCAACTTCCAAAAAATTCATGAGAATTCGTCTCTTCAACTCCTAGTTGATTTGGAAACCCTAACCCTAGCTCTCCGATAGATGGAGGGGTAGTCAAGCCTTTTATAGATCATACCAAAGATTGTCCTCTCTAGTTGTGGTAACTAGAGATCCTGATTAAGTCCTACCCATAAAAAGGAGGGACATCAAGGGAGAAACAACATGGGAGAGAAAATCAACCCTAGGATATTTATGTTCAAAGGGACCACTCCTTCCTATTGGATTTGGTAGAACAACGTTGAGTTCCCTATGGTCCTCATGGACTACGTACA
Source organism: Alisma plantago-aquatica (assembly GCA_963693085.1). Classification (NCBI taxonomy): domain Eukaryota; kingdom Viridiplantae; phylum Streptophyta; class Magnoliopsida; order Alismatales; family Alismataceae; genus Alisma; species Alisma plantago-aquatica. The sequence continues at coordinate 1,002,305,133 of OY856411.1, read as the reverse complement.
TGCAATGAGGCCTTTGACACCCACTAGGAGGATGTCATCAACTACCATCCATGGTTAAGGACAAGAAGGTTGTTGTCGACAGTTATCTAGGTGTGACACGAGAAAGAAGCATGCTACATCAAAGATAGTCGTTGGACTTGCTCCAGGACCGTGTATATATCTTTCTACCTTCCTTCCTAGATACATCATTTTTGACACATTCTCCTCTAGATCGGTAACTAGGCATTAAATTTTTGGTTCCACTACCTTATCTATTGCCCAGATTTTGCAACAATATTTAATAAATACAAATCCCTCAATAAATATTAATCCTAATATGCTTTCCATAAGAAACACATATGAAATGTTTGATTGACTAAGCGTAGCTTACGCCAAAGCGTGGTGTGCCATCTATCTCATGGAAGTGTGATGGTAGATATGTAGATATACAAAAGCAAGGTACATATTCTATCACATTGACTTTTGAGTTAGAATTTACTAGGTAACTTTAATGAGATTAAGGGCCTAGAAGCATGGAGATGGTTTGTGACAAGTTACTGTGTATACCATCTATCTAAGAGTTGCATAATATGCAATTGAAAAAACTTTCCTACCTAAATAGTCATGTTGTGGGTCATCACTCAAAGCTAACTCATGATTTGACTAACTAGAAGATTATTCATTGCAATTTTCTGAATTGATATGTGTTGGATATCAATTTGAAAAAAATAATGGCAGTGATAATTCATTAAGGCCAAATTAAATATCTTCAAAAATTACTTAAATCAAATCACATCAAAAGTGTTTTGACAAAATGCAAATTTTACTCTTGTAAATAAAAATGGAAAACAAACAATTATTACAATTTGTCATTGAGAAGGGCAATCTAAATGGGTTAAACTTCCATAACTGGTTCAGGACTTTGAGAAAATTTCTCTATGTCCATGGAACACCAGTGTTAGTGGAATCTGCTCCACATACACCTAAGGCTGAAATGAATGTTTATTTGAAGCATGACAATGATTTCATATACATAAAAAACCCTATGTTGGGTTGTATAAACAATGAGTTGCGTAAACAACATGAAAAGTAAGAAAGCTATATTGGCTCTAAGGTTTTGTTTGAGTGCAAACTGACATAGTGAGATCCATTAGAGGCCCATGTTCTCAATATGATTGGGCATGTGGAACACCTAGAATGACTAGGATTTCTTTTAGGTCAAGACCTGGCAATGGATATGATTCTGCAACCATTTCCTGAATCATATAGCCAATTTATCAAGTGTTACCACTTTAATAACCTGGATAAATTGTATTCTAAGTTTCTTGGCATGTTGATAAATGTCAAAGCATAAATGAAGAAGGAAAAACCCATGATGGTGGTCAATGGAATAGAGTCCAAGCACAAAGGCAAGGCCAAGAAGTGTTCTTAGGCTAAGTTGAAGTCCAAGTCCTATGCACTCAAAATAAGTAGAGGAGTACGGAGAAACCTAGGAAGATGAAGCAAGGGATAAAGATCTCTACTTATTATAAAAACATAATTGAGATTAACTTCACTACTTATTCATCTTGGCTACTAGATAACGATTGTGGATTACACATTTTCTCAAATGTGATGGATCTAAAAAGAAGTAGACCTTTTAAGAAAAGTGAGGTTGAACAACGAGATTGCTAATGGAGAAAGAGTTGCTTCCAGTGTAATTGGAACCTATGAGTTATCTCAGCCAAGTGGAATTATAATAGAGCTAGAGCATTGCTATTATGTTCCTGCCATCAATAGGAACATCATATATGTAACTTGTTTGGACAAGAATGGATTTGAATTTCTTATAATGAATAGTCGATGTTCTATTAGTAAAGATGGGATCTTTTATGGTAGTTCCCCAATGTCTTATGATCTATACTTAATATATCTAGAGACAATCTTGTATAACTTAAATACCGAAAGACAAAAACATGATAATTCAAAGCAAACATACCTTTGGTATTATCGTCTAGGGCACATAAATGAGAAACACATCTCCAGACTCCACAAATATTACTTGGAATCTTTTGATTTCAAATCAATAAAGATGTGAATCTTATTTTTTGGGCAAGATGAGAAAGACTGCTTTCACTAGAAATAGTGAGAGGGAAAGTGATCTATTAGGAATCATACATACTGATGTATGTGATCCTTTTAGAACAAATGCTATAGGTGGTTATCAATACTTCATTACCTTTACTGATGATTTCAATAGGTATGGTTATGTTTACTTAATGAAACATAAGTCATAAACCTTGAAAAGTTCAAAAATTTCATGAATGAAGTAATAACCAACTTGGTAAAAGTATTAAGGTATTGTATTTAGATCGAGGTGGAGAATACTTAAGCCAAGAGTTTGAGGACCTTCTACGAGACTGTGGTATCTTTTCACAATGCATCACGTGAAGCTAATGTGAGGAAAATATTTCATGAAAATCTTGACCCTAGTTCTGATAAATGTTATTTTGTAGGATATCCTAAAGAAACCAAGGGATAATACTTGTATTACCCATCTGACAAAAAAGTGTTTATTTCCACAGATAATGCATTCCTATAAAAGGAATTTATTTCCAGAGGAATCAGTGGGAGGAAAGTAGAAGTCGAAGTGGTTCAAGAGCAACAAGAAAACATTGAACCTATAGAGGTACATGAGGAACAAGGAGACTCACAATCTATTGTGGGATTTCAAGTTCCTCATTTAGCGCAAGAGCCTCTTAGATCTAGTAGGAAACATCTTGAGCCTGAATGATTTAGTTATCTTGTGACTCAAGAAGACATTGATTTGGTCAGGGATGATGATTCAACAACCTACCTAGAATGTACTATGGGACCAGATTCTGAGAAATGGCTTGAGGCCATGAGATCTGAGATGGAATCCATATACACCAACAAAGTATATATGGACCTTGGCGGATCCACCTGAAGGGCCAAAACCCCTAGGGTGAAATGGGTATTCAACATGAATACCAACGTGGATGGTAATGTACAAAGCTATAAGGATAGATTGGTTGCAAAAGGTTTCAAACAAATTCAAGGTGTTGACTATGATGAAACGTTTTCACCATTTGCCATGGTTAAGTCCATCAAGATCATGCTTGCCATTGTAGCTTATTATGACTATGATATTTGGCAAGATGGATGTTAAAAATGCCTCACTTAATGGGAATCTTCTTGAGGATGCGCACATGACACATCCTTAGGGTTTTATAAATCCAAAGGAATCCAATAAAGTATGTAAGATACAAAGGTCAATATATAGATTGAAGAAAGCATCTCAGAGCTAGAAACTTGATTTTGATGAGACAATCAAGGAATTTGTCTTTAGTCAAAATGAAGATGATAGAATCTCATTAAGTCATGATATATATCAAACCAAACACATTGATACTTGTTATAGAATAGTGTATCAGACATACCCACCTTGAGAGTGAGCATGGAAACCATGATTGTTATTCAAAATCATCTCTCAGAGTGATGGTGGTTGTAGTTCTTAGACCTAAAATCACTACACTCATCACTTGTTGTTTGATGTACTCTGACATCATCTAATGTGACCTTAAATTAGGGTTACCATAAAGGTGATGTTGGGTTACATTGTTACACATGTGGAATGACTCTGAGTGTTGTAGATAGGATTTGTCCCTCCTATAAGAATTTGATATTCTAACCACTTGATAAGAAAGATTGAGAAATGCATGGACCTTATCGTGTGAGTCAATATATGATATTGAGCTCACATATATCTTAGACAATCTTCTGTAGTTCAAGTAACATAGATTGAATGTTGGAAATGATGATGATTCCATGTCGTGAGTTCATTCTGCATATCAGTGACAAAGGAATTGTATGATCATTGTAACACCAATTAGAGTCAGTAGGTTAAATTTTTTCTCCAACTATCCGATTACTTGGGTAATAATGATGTATTTCTAGATACCATTCCTTGCTTGTGATGTCATAAATTGGTTACAGACATTCACTATCAATGTAACTTGGAACCTATAGGGTCACACACATAGGATACACCTAGAATAGGAGTTTATTCACAAATATTGTTTAAACATGATTACTTAAGTGTTAGGCATTCAATTAAAAAAATAATGATTGAAAATTGATTGACATGACTGTGAATTGATTGGTTCAAGTGTTGAACAGATCAATTCAAGTGTCAAGTCAATTTGAACCAACATTGGCAATCAGAACTCTAAAATCACTGGTTCAATTTGTGAATAGACCGACTTATATTTGTGAACTATCCGGTTTAGGTTCTAAACCCACCATTTAGTGATCAATAAGATTGGATCAAGGTGGCATCATGTTGTGCATTAATCAAATATTAAATGTTAATACAACTACAAATAGGAAACATAGTGAACTGATTAATTCAAGGGTTCAACTGATCGAATCACTTGTGAATCGATCGATTATAGTGATCCAACCAGTTCATGGTTTACAAGTTCTGAAAAATTCATGAAATTCCATCTCGTCGACTCCCGATCGATTTGGAAATCCTGACACTGACCTCCTATAAATAGAGGGATAGTCGAGGCTTTCTAGAGACACAACAATAAGATTTGACAATTGTTGTCTTCTCAAAGTTGTAGTAACATGAAAACCCTAGCAAGTCCTACCTATAAAAGGGAGTGACAACAAGGGATAGATAATATGGAGAATAAGTCAATGCTAGCACATTGACCAGAAGAAACAACTCATTATCCATTCATATAGAAGGATATGAGTTCCTGATGGTCCATGTGGATTACTAAAGAGGCAAGGAGGCCTTTGCCACCCTCTAGAAGGACGTTGTCAACAATTGTCTGTGTTGATCAACCAGGAGGCCGCTTCCAAAATCCGTCCAAGTGAAACTTGAGAAATAAGCACATTGCAATAAGGGATAGTCATCGATCTTGCTCTAGGACCAGGTATATGACTTGCAATCCTCATTTCCAATTCATATTTTTTGACGCTGTCTACTGTTCAAGGAGAATATGATAGTAATTTTTTTTCTTCTTGCATATTTCCCTATAAGAAGACCTTATAAAGAGATATTTTGAATTTCTACATCTTGACCATAATATGACCCATGATAGAGCAGAATGGAAAAGAAGGACCCATGTAGCCGACCCCAACATAGTTGGGACTGAGACTTAGATGACGATGATTATGATGACGATGGCATACCCAAACATGCATGTTATTATTGTGTCACATTGGGAAATACTCCTCAATGGTGGCATTCAAGTGAAATCAAATAGTTCCATGCAATTTGACATGGGTTTTTGAATGTGTTCACCATTATGCAACAAACCACTTTTAGTAGCTTCTATATAACTCATTACTTTTGGTAGTTTCAATCACTGAGGGTATTATAGATATATCTCCACACCATTTTATTAATGCATGAGGTTTTTGATCATTTTATCCCCACTCGTATTGTAAGAGAAACCTAAGATGAAAATCATATCATATAATTGATCTTCCTTCAATGATGTCCTGAATTTGATCTTCCTTGAACAAATATCTTTTAAAAGGACATCCTTAAATCACATAAGTATATATTCTACTTATGATCCCTTAATATCAAAATTCAAAATGGCAATGCACAATATGATGGACCATATATGATCATACACTTATCACCACCATTTCGTAACATATAATTCACTGGTCTACTAGTTTCCTTGACCACCTCAAAATGAAGAACATTTGATTAAAAAAATTAAAATGTATATAAAGAGATATTCTAATGCCTATTATATGCTTGTTAGTATCTTGGATGGGCTTGCTTGCTTGTGTCTTGTTTGATGCTTTTTAGGAAAAAAAATTAGGATGGAGAGACTTTCCATTGGCATTAAGTAAATGAGCTTAGTAAGTCCTTACAATCCTCTTAACAAGATGAACGATAACAACATAAATAATCATAACTTGCAAGGACTGTCCTATTCAGTGGAGGTGTTGTTAATTAAAGGGAAGGTCAAATGTAGATTCTTCATGGAAAAATCTATGTATGCAAGGATATAGTGTATAGTTTTAATGTTTGGCTCCCCTAGCTTCAACGTGGGTACTTTCTAAGAGCCAGCCATGCTCCATTTCGAGCCTCTTGATATGCATGGAATTCTTTCCTTCTACATGTGCCCTTTGTTGGTTTGTGATAGCATTAGGTCATAGGCAAGTTACTCTGGTGCAACATGATCATGACCACACAACTATGGTGCTATTTATCCTCTTCATTCGTAAGCATTGAAATCCTATTTATGCACTAATTAAGCTTGAAATGTGGTACACCATGCATGTTGTTATTGTCACAAACAAAGTTCCTTCAAAATAGCCCCCCCTCTTGTAGTGGAATTCTTCTTGATCAAGAAACAACACATACATAGACCATTATCTAGCATCAAGTATTATTCCAAGTTACAAAACAATTCATAAGCATAATGGATATGACGTGAGCTGAATAATATTCCAAATCACGATCCACAATATCACTTTGGTACCGAACTTTGGTTGATTTTGGCATAAAGGATTAAATATTATAACTTTTATTCCAGTTGGAGGTGGTTGCCCTTGCAAGAGATACAAATCTCTTAGAAGCAGCCAAATGTTGTCATGCTGGGCTGCAATTTCCCACCAAGCATTTCTAAATGTAAAAGATGACCAGACAACCAAATTTGTAAACAGGCTACCTACATTGACCATCAGCTAAGAAGTAAATCTACTTGTCTTCACAAACATCAAAAAAAGGTTTTACACAAATTTGGTTTCTTAGTTTACTTGCTACTACACCTTGTCAGCCAGAAGATCCTAAAAAGATGTATTAGAATTGTCTAACCAAGACACCAAGGCATCGATGATAATGTTATTTGATGGGATTTTTTTTTAAGATAGTGTTACAGGGAACCTCTCCTATACTTGCGAACAAACTTGTTTCATGGGAACAGGATAGTAGGCCATGTGATAGGAACTAAAAAGAGAGAGGAAGAAATACAAAAAACAAAGAGAGACAAATTTATTTTCTCTATAACTTTCAATTCAGAATGAGTTTTTGAACGAAATAAAAATATGTAGAAAGTAAAACCATATAAAATAAAATTAATAAAATTAATATTGACATACTTTTGAGAAAAATAATATGCAATAAAAATGTGTATTCTATATTGAAGAAAGTACTCATTTTCTAAGTAACACGCTATTTAAAAATTGGGTATTGTATTTCGTTCTTTTAAAATAATATGTCATTGTATTTTAAAATAAAAATTAAAATGGGTATTCATTATAATTTTTTTAGACAATACTCATTTTTGAGTAACACATTAACTCAAAAATGAATATTGCATGCCATACTGTTGCAGATAGTACTCATTTTATGAGTAATAAGAAAAATAGGTACCACATAAAAAAACAGACATGTAATACTCATTTTTTACTTGATGTATTATTTAGAAAATGAGTACTATCTCCAAATACATAATATAATACACATTTTAATTCTTATATTAAAAATAATTGTACTATATCAAAAAGTGAAATGTAATACTTATTTTTAATTTAATATATTACTGAGAAAGTGAGTATTATCTGTAATTATGTAATAATAATTTCTATATTTGGTGTTTCTTTTTTTAGTATATATTGACATTAATCTTCTTAGAACGTATATTTATAAAGAATCAATCAACTTTTATTTTGTCAAAAATTTCACTATGCATTAAAAGTTTTTTATTTGGTCGGTCGAAAACTTGTGTTGCTTTTTTTGAATTTTTCTTTTGGTTTTATATACAATGCTGTCCACCTTCAAAAACTGAATATGGAAAAAAGTAACAAAGAACTAAAGGGGAAATATAGCTATACAAGTACTATCCCAAAAATAGGAGAAGAGGAGGGGAAAAGATCTGAACATCAGCAATGCGCCAACTCCTTTAGAGCTAAAAAAACTCCAGAGACCAGAGAATCATCCCCTTCACATGAAAAAACCAATAGGCAGCCAAAACAGAACAACGGACCAAGCATACTTCAGCAAGTCTCAACAGAGGAACTCCCTTGCCAAGGAGGGAATAGATTAACAGGCCAAACACCCTTCAGTAGAAAATAATAGGAAATCTCCCAAGCCGAGAAGCAAAGCCACCAGCGCAGCCAAGAAGAAACAGAAGGTCCACATCCCAAAACAGAAAATCCAGAGAAACTCAACCATCATTGCCAAAACAATGAGAGGGGAGCACAAACCCAGAAGAGCAAGCAACAAGCCAACATATATCACAGACCAGCAGTAGGAAGTCCGACCATAGCAGTCCAGCAACACAAATATCCAGCCAACAACAACCAGCCACCATAACAGGAAACTATTATCCAGCCAACAACTGGTATACCTTAACAAGATGACAGCTATAACTCCAGAAACCCACACCCACCATCAGCCGAACATCAAACATAAAAGCACCAAGCAGGCCCCAATCACAAAATAGAGGGATCCCAAACATGAAAAGGATTTGCTAGAGCATCAGGCAGAACAGAGAACAACAACTCAAAAGAAACAAAAGATCACAAAGCCAACCCAGCACCTCAGAACAGCTACCATCTTCAGAGAACCAGAAAAATCAATGAAGAATTAGGAAAATATCATGCTCAATAATCCTCCAAAGCGTATTCACATCCTTGCATATGTTATCATGAACCCTTCTGTTTCGTTCAAACCAAGAATGATAGAGGATAATAGGAATAGCAACACCAGCATTAGTACTCTTCATATTGATAATAATCTCCCAATTCATAGGAATAGAACTGATTAACTCTTTGTCCAGGGCTTTATTCCACAACTCCTTCATGAAACTACAGCCAAAACATATGTGAAAAGTGTCCTCATAATCATTCATGCAAAGATAACAGATCGAAGTAACAGGAATCCCCCTTCTTCTAGAGTAGTCAGTAGTAGGAAGCTTATTATGGATAGCTTTCCACATGTGAAACTTTGAATTCATACTGGAATTAGTCTTCCAAAGCCACAAGAAAATGTCTTTCTTCTCTCCTTTGGTTCTAATATGGTCCCATATAACATTTAGCCTAACCTCTTTCTGCCCTTTGAAGTAATAGCTGTCATCTTGCTCCTTGTCAATATGCACATTTTCCAGAACATCCAACAAACTCTTAGAGGACCTCGTATCCTTGATATTCCAGCAGCCATTTTTGATAATAGAATTCAACTTAGCACCATTTGGTAAACCAGCACGTACAGAATAACTATGCTCAACAAAATCATGAAGGAATCTCCCATTAAGCCAACAATCTTTCCAAATGTCAACACTATCCCCATTGCCAATTTTTATCTCAAAGAATCTCAACAACTCATTCTTAATACATATGAGATTATTAAACATCCACGAGAAATTAGTGGAAACATTCACACTCCAATAAGTTTCCTTCCTTAAATACTTCTCATTCACCCATTTCACCCACAACAAATCCTTTTTCCGTGCCACATCCCAAGCATTCAGAATGATGCAAGCTTCGACCCCCTCCTTGCTCTTCATTAAACCAAGCCCACCTTCAACTTTAGGTAAAGTGATACTCTCCCACTTAAGAAGGTGAAGATTAGATTTTAACTCAGAAATCCCCCAAATGAAATTGCGACAAATTCTATCAATATCCTCCAAAACAGAGCTAGGAAGGGGAAAGGATAAAATCCAGTAAAGATGTAGAGTAGATAGAGTAGATTTAACCAGCTCTACCCTACCATCCAAGGACAAGGTCTTCGATTTCCAACCTTCCATTCTTCTATTGATTCTATCAATGAGCCTGCCACAATAATTCTTATTGTGCTTGCCGGGAAAGATAGGAAGACCAAGATATTTAGCATCCTCTAACTTACCAATCTTAATACCCAAGATATTAGAAATATCATCCCCATCTTTGGTAGGATTCGTAAGAATCATACTCTTGTTTTTATTGATACATAGACCAGACAAAGAGGCAAAATTATCAAGCAATGACTTCATATTCTCAGCCTTATCTTTACCAATCTTGGATAACATCATAAGGTCGTCTGCAAAAATAAGGTGGGAGCAGCTCATATTCTTAGACACCTGGATAGGATCATAGTTAGAATCATTCTTTATCATCTCAGACAGACCCTGTATAGCAATGGTGAAAAGATAGGGGGCAATAGGATCGCCTTGTCTAACTCCATTCAGAGGGAAAATATTTCTGGTTACCTCTCCATTAATAAGAATTTGATACGAGGTAGTGCTGAAAATAACTTCAATCCATCTAATCCACTTACATGAGAAACCCATTCTTCTCATCATAGAAAAAAGGAACTTCCAATTCACAGAATCATAAGCCTTCGAAATGTCAACTTGGACACACATATTCTTACCACCTTTTTTAATCACATCAGTCATGATCTCATTTGAGAGAAGAATAGCATCCTTGATGTTCCTCCCGTTAATGAAAGCACATTGATTCTTATCAATGATGAAAGAAATACATCTCTGCAATCTATTGGCTAAAATCTTAGATATGAGTTTATAGAATACATTACACAGAGCAATAGGCCGCCAACTAGTAATCAATGATTTATCATCTCCTTTGGGTAGAAGAGTAATGTAAGTTCTATTAGCTTCCTTCAACAGAGAACCATTCACAAAAAACTCCTTAACGGCTTCAAAAACATCATCTCCAATAACCTTTCAAGCATTCTTATAAAAACAACCATTAAAACCATCAGGGCCGAGACTTTTATCCTAACTCAGATTAGAAACAACATCGTCCAGCTCCTTCCTGGTAACGAATTTAGTAAGAATCTCATTCTGACTTGGATTAATCTTAGCACTATTCCAATCCCCTTTCCACACTCCTCCAACATTCAACTTACAGAAAATATTCTCATAGTGATCAGCAATAACATCCTTTATCATTTGGCTATCCCTAACCGTAACACCTTCAATATTGAGACTTTTGATATTGTTCCTGCACCTTCTAGTTTTCATAGAAGAATAGAAATACTTGGAGTTTAGATTTCCTTCCTTCAACCAAATCGCCCTAGACTTTTGTCTATACAGGGCTTCTTCTCTGATGGACGCATCATGAGCTTCTCTTCTCAGATCATTAGCTTGTAACCTTAGCCTTTCATCTTCAGGGTTCATATCGGACTTCTTCTGAGCTTCAAGGGATTTAAACTTAGCTTCAGCAGCCTTGTCAAACACATTCCCAAAATTAGTTATGTTCCACTTTTTGAGCTTAATTTTCAAGTGTTCCAGCTTTCTAAAAAGTCTAAACATAGCATGACCATGAACTTCAATATTCCAACTCTCATCAAGAATCTTTCCAAAGTCTTTGTGATTAACTCAACTATTGATAAACCTAAAGGGGGAGTTTCTTTTAATAAGTTCACCAATCTTCAGGGAGATCCTACAGTGATCACTGATGGTATTAGAAATGGTCTCACCATGAAATTCATCAAACCCGACTTGAAAATCCTGGTTATACAAGACTCTGTCGATTTTAGTAGATATAAAATTATCCCCATCTTGGTTGTTTTTCCAAGTGTAGCGAGGACCAACAAGGTTCAAGTCTAACATGCCACTGATCATCATAAAGTTGTTAAAGTCTTCCATGGACTTCTTAGTGGGGGGGGGGAGAATACCAATTTTCTCATCATTCCTCCGAACAACATTAAAGTCTCCGATGATAACCAAAGGACCAGAAATAGAGTTACTACAATGCTTCGAATCAGAACAAAGCCGTCCTCTATCGTAATCCCCATTATGACCATAAACAGCAGTAATATTCAGGATAGCATCATCTTTCTCAAGCAAGAAATGCAAAGTTTGATCGGATTCAGAAAACTTAGTAATAGAGCAATTATCATTCTTCCACAACACAATGATACGACCAAGCGCATGAGACACACTATTAGATATCCAATTATAATCAGCAAAGAATTTTCTCATTGACCTTTCCAGTCTATCCTTTCTTAACTTTGTTTCTACCAGGACAAACACATCACAGTTTGCCCTCCTCATCTCCTCTTGAACGCTAAGGATCTTGTTACTGATTCCTCTAACGTTCCAAGAGGAGATAGTGCACGGAAGAGTCATTTGACCTTTTTGACTGTTGTACTATCAGCCTCAGTTTCAGTAGAAATTAAATTCAGTTCTCTTGGAGTCGGAGCAGATTGGAGATTTCCCAACCTCACATTGACATTCAGTTTTCCTTGGCATTTGGGAGGCTCCTTCACCTTTCCTTTTCCTTTATCATAACTGATAACACTCGATGAAGCCTGTGAACTTCCTTCACTAATAGGTGAGATACTAGGGAATACGATAACCGAAGATGGTGTACCAGGAACAGACGTAATACCATTGTTACAGCTAACAACAACTCCATCAGATTTTTCAATTTGGTCTTCTTCAAGATTCTCACCAACAAAGCCCTTATTAACCTGTTCAGATAAGAACTCATCTTCGACTATGATTTCAATGGGATAACTTCTGGCATTTCCTTTCCTTATCTCCTCCATATCTTCAATTTCCTCCAAGATAAAATTATCAGCAGCACTAGTATCCTTCTCAGGCATTTTGTCGAGCACAGAATCCACAATCTTCTTCTTGACTTCCCAGATCTGCTCACTCTGACGACCTCTGTATCCTCGTCCAAGAGATTTGTTCTGAACAGAGCATTCATCATGCCCTAGATAACCACATATGCCGCAGACATAAGGAATCCACTCATATTCAATCGCAATGCGATGCTCATTCCCGCATTCATCTTTCATAATGACCTCATCTGGAAACTTTGCATTTCTTTTCATTAGGACCTGAATTCATGCCACATCAAGCCTCTCAAGGTTCAGAGTCGACTCATCCATTCTTATAGGCGTTCCCAGGATGGATCCAATCCTGCTAAACATCTTTTGATCCCATAGATCAATAGGAACTTCCTTCAACTTAATCCAGACCGGAACATCCAGCAGCGACATCTTCACTTGTTTCTCGCCCGGCTGCCATTTCTTGAGAACAACAGGCCTGTCCAAGACATACCAGTCACCGTTAAGGACCCTCTCCAGATCCTCCGACAACTCAAACCTGATCACCTGATCAGAAAGAAACCGTCGCCTCTATTGAACACCTCAAAATAGCCATTGGCGCCCCAGATGTTGCTGAAGTGATTCGTTAAGAAGGGAATATGAGGACGGAAATCGATCACATAACCTAGGAGACAATTGCTCCATTTACTAGCATTCTCCACTGCCTCACTTCTTGGATAAAAAACCTTCCCATCCAACAGAATGACATCCACTTTCTCCAGGTCCGTAGCATAACCACTTCTTCTCGGCTTGATGCTTTCCCAGTTCCGAGGCTTTTCCACTTGATCTGAAGATTCCGCCGCGCCGTTGATCAGATTAGCAATCGGTTCTCTCTCCCTCCTTCTCAGATTTGACCAAAGACGTGGCCGGCGAGGATCCGTCGCGCCTCCAGTCGCCTCTCCAGTCGCCCGGACGGGAGCACGACAAGCCTCCATCTTTTCAAACCACTATGCATTAAAAGTTATAAGCAAAATAAATTTATCTCTCTTCTTTTTTCTTTGTCCTGCATTTTTTTTCTTTTTTATTTTTCTGAATAGAAACATCTTATTGTCTCTATCTTTGTGGGAGTGCGGGGTTTGAAATCAGGTACAGTTACGTGTATTATTTTCCTTTTTGAGTTCGAAGTACATTTGGTTTGTAGGCTGTTAGTATATGATGATTTGTCTTGCCGAAAGAAAGGCATGCTGGATCTTCTCAGTAACATTGGGCCTGCGGCAGCAGGACAATGGTTGTACGAAGTTTGAACTCATTTTAAGCTCTAGGATGGATGCTTTGTTACGAAAATTTTATGTTTATTTGACTTGTTCAAGGATTGCAGCACTCCAACCAAAATAGCTACGAGCTATAAACTGTGTTGTGCTCACCCTTGCTTCCTGCAGAAGCCAGGAAACTCTGTTCCCGATATTTTTCGTCAAGAGTAGTTGTTACGGTGTGACTAGTTGCAGGCCCACTCACTCATAACCAATTAACAATCACGGATAATGAGACCGCAAATGCATTTGCTGTCTTCTTCACATGTGCGCCACATTTCAAGACGCTTTGCGTTCAAGAACTGTAACCGGAGGTTTGCAGCAGCCATTAACGGCTTGGTTTCATTGGGAAGGAAGATAAGCTGGCAGGGTAATTTGTGGCCATTTTACAAGACTACACGACACACGCATTGCGTGCAGCTCCAAAGAAAAACAATAGAAAACGTTTCCCTCTAGCCAATGTTAGGTTTATTATAAGAAATTCAGGAACACGTGAGAATTCTATTCATCTTGTTTTCAACATAGTAAAACACAACGGAAGCAAAATACATGGGTGGCCCGAGCTCTGAAAAAAATGAAGGTTAGCAAGAACGCCAGGCTCTTAACCTTCGACATATGACACATCATTCAATATACACGCCACATATCATCGATGGTAATCTGAATTAGTTTATATGTTATAGATTAATAAGAATTTACACGTAGTCTGTCATAGCAACTTGGCCGCGGGAATTTGTGGTGACGCTCTCCCAGTAATGTTACGCCATGTAATACGAGATCTCATTCATAGAGAAACTTGTTTTTTATGTCACGGAAAGTAGTCAACTCTTCACGTCCACTATTCAACAAGAATAATTACAGAGAGAGAGAGAGAAAAGAAATAAGAAGAGGAATAAATAATGAATGAATTAGATAAACATGAGGAAGTATACAAGCAGGGAGGTAGAGAGAGAAAAAAGGAATATATGAGATAAATAAAGAGAGAGAAACAAGAAATAGAAAATTTTCTTTCTCATAACTTCCGACCCAATTTTTTTGAATTTTATTTTTTCATAATTTGTTTCCAACAAGACTTATTTTGACATACTTTAGAAAAATAAATATATATGTGAAAAATATAATACCCGTATTTTGAGATATAATTCATGTATTTTGAGGTACCAATATTTTAGAGTATAGTAAATCAACAAATAAGCATTCACATATACTCCTGAAATGAGAGTAATATACCCCAAAACATGGGGTGTACCCAAAAACACTGGTGCTATACTCTGGTATATAAATAAAAGGGATATAAGATCCGTGTTTTGAGGTGCATTTCTTCTATTTCAGAGGAGAAGCATGAATGTTTATTTGTTGATATACTATACCTCAAAATACGAGTACTATATCCATAAACAAGGTATATATATTTTCAAATTATTCTTTCTTCAAAGTATGTCAACATAAGTCTTGTTGATATTTTCTTAGAAATCTAATACTTTTTATTTTGATAAAAGCTTATTACCGATTGAAAGTTGTGAGAAAAATAACTTTATACTTCTCATTTTTATTTTCCTAATTCCACCCAATTTTATATTTAAATTATTAATAAGAACAACGTTCATAGTATTGATCCCAAATAGATTGTATATATTTCTCTCTCCTAAAATGAAATAATGGGAGGAATTAATCCTCTTTTTCTGTCGTTGGGAATATTTTTTTTCTCTTTTGAGGTCTAGATGAACGAATGGGGGTGGCACCAAAGCTGTGTAGAATTTTACATTTTTTTATCATTTGTAAAACCACTAAGTGGTGAATGATTATCTATGATAAAGTAAATTTTCTCCTATTCTTGTTCAATTCCAATTTTATCCTCATTATATTCACTCATGAACTCAATTTATGAAGTCCTTTGTTGCTTGATCAACATTGATACTCAAATTTGAAATATAATGATCAATGTGGATTTTATACACTTTGTGATACTAAGATACTACAAATTAGGTTAAGATATCACTTAATCCAAAGAAGTAAAATTGTGTATGTAATTTTATATTTTGCTTCTCAAACTTTTTCGAAAGGTTCTACACATTTTTGTGAACCTATTCTCTAACTATCACCTCAATTGGACATTCCTACTATTTTCTATAAATTCTTGAAGTTATATGCTAAAAATCCCTTTATTTCCCTTTTTATTTTACCCTTTTCGAAGTCAGCAATCTGTGGCTTTGGCAGGTGGGGGGTGAACCTCAACCCTTAGATTGGTCGTCCATAGATTGCGGCCCGATCGTGTAGCTGATTGGTCATCTCCTACCTCTCACAATCAGCATGGGGGGGAGTTAAGGGGAGCGAAAGAACAATTGACTCGATACGATCCCGATTTGAAAATTCAAGCAAATGAAAATGTTTGCCTTGCGATTTCAAGCCAATATAGCCCTTAATCTACTTCAAATAGACATGTTTCGAGAAAAATCAAGAGCACTCTCTCTCCGTCATAGCCATGGGTGTTGTGACCCATTCAAAGCCCTAAATTTAGCCCCCTCTAGCTATAAAAACCCCACATCCACCTTGAGCCTGCTCCCATGATCTTGATTGACACCCTCACCTCCACTCTCTTGATCTCCTCCTCATTTCCCCTTTTTGCACCGGTCACTTCTCCGTGGAGGCTCCGTCTTGCCTTGCGTAAGACATCAGCTGTGGGTGATAAAATCCCAGCCCTCGATCCAGGTCAGCGGTCAAGATCTGACCAAGATCTAACAGTTTCGAGCCAGCCAAGCCCGCCTCTCCCTGGCATGATCCTGAGAGGTAGCCACGCCTCACCCATCGATCCTCCACAACGGTCAAGGTTGACCATCAAGATCAATGACCCATATTTTTCTTCAGATATTCCTTTTCTTATAATTACCTCCTCTCTCCTTGGAAAATCCACTAAATGATCAAATCTTGCAAAAATGATATCTTTTGATTCGTAGCTCCAAAAACTATGAATAAATAGTCCATTTTGGTAAGAAAAATCCAAGGAATCGATTAAAATACTTGTGAAGCCTAATTTTTTATGGATTCCGATATATCCCTAGATTTTTATCTCTTGCTTATACTTTTTGTCTAAATAACTCATTAATAATGATTAATCTCTGGAAACCCTAATATATGACTCTAATGATTATCTTGAGACATTAAAACCAAACTTGACTAATTAAGAATCTAGATCTAACCTTAGTCTTATCTACACTTGAAAATGAATCATGTACCCTGATATAAAGATTAATCTTGATATTATGATTGCTTTAAATCTTGTGAAATCCTTGATCTTTTGACCTAATATCTGATTCATGACATTACTTTTACATCAATCAAAACTTGATCAAATCTTGAATACCAATGATGCTAATTTATCATTATGATTATCTAGAGACTTGATAATGACTTGGATAATGAGGATATTAATTAGGGTTAACATATGTTCCTAAAATACCTATGTGGGTCATTCATACATGAAATAATCTTAACACTTGAATAATGTTGGACACCTTAAAATATTGTTGATCATAACTTGACGGACTAACCCCAAGGTTAAATAGGAATGAGTAACCCTAATCTTGTGAATTGAAACATGATCATCAAATATCATGATCTTGACCCTGAATTCCTCCTTGGATGATCAGGGACTACACATAATAATGAAGGATGTCGACTCGTTGACTGGCGATCGAGATCCACCATTCCCGACCTCCCAACCATCCTCAGATCTGGAAGAGAAAGTCTAATGTTAATATTTCCGCTCCTTCCTTCTTCACAAGTGATCTGAAGGACTGGCCGAACTTACCCTATCTTACATATGAGGTCTCTCACTTGAAGTTGAACTCCACATATGTTGCTATTGGAAATGGACATATCATCTTTCTAGAATCTGAATCTATGGAAAATGCTCTCATATGGAAGCACTGCTTAGCTAGATATGTCCTAGGTTTCAATCTGCACATACCTACTCTTGAAGATTTCTTATACTGGTTATGGTATCTGGGAGGGTCATTGGAATTTATTGGCAAAGGAGATGGTTTATTCATCATTCATTTCTCGGATGTAGAAAATCTCAAAATAGTGGTAAACAAAGGTCCATGGTTTGTTAAAGGATGTCCTCTCATTCTTTCAATATGGTATCCTGGTCAAGATATTGCTAGATTAGCATTACATAATGTTCCGATATGGATTCGAATCTACAACCTTCCACTTGAGCTTTGGGACAAACACATGTTAGAATGGTTTGCTTCTTTTATAGGTACTCTCTTAAGTGTTGATAAAGCAACTAGCTCCTACTCTAATCTGGAGTTCATGAGAATTTGTGTTCTTATTGCTTCTTCTTCTACTTTTTTGGTTTCTATTGAGCTCTAGGCAGATAATGGATCTTCTTATTCAACTGATATCTTCTATGAATGCATTCCTCATATATTTTCTAGGTGCTCATTCTTTGGTCACAATGAATACGAATGCATAGTGTCTAAAGATCTTGTTGATCAAACTGTTCATTCAATTATTTCTACTACTTCCAAACAACCTATCGATGACAATGTTCAACTCCTGAAATCTTTGGGTTTACAACAAAATGACGAGCTAGTGGCTTATGTTGGGAAGAGATGTATCCCTTCAACTCCCTTTTCAATTTTCTATCAAAGCACAATTGGTGCTTCCAACTCATCTTCTAACATCCAATCGACTGTCATCTCTCCACCTGATAACACTAAGAAGATCAGTACTAGTGTTTTTCTGCACCTTGCTTTTTCTTCAAGTCAATTGAACTCTCTAGAAGTGATCAATGAAGACAATGATGAGGTAGACATATCAACAACCGAGGTTATTAAATGAATCCATCTCTACTCATCTCCTCCTGGAATGTCAGAGGCATAAGTAACAAAGTTGCTAGTGTCTAGGGGGAGATAAGGAGGCTGAGGAGTGACATTTTCATTCTCAACAAAACTAAACTTTGTAGGAATAAGGCTCCCATATTCATGAGCAAGCATTTTGATCAGTACAATTGGATGTCTAACCAAGATTCCCATGCGTTAGGCAGAGTTTTCATTCTTTCGAAAGAAGCTTCATGCAATGTTGTTAAAATTAAGGAAGGTGATCAATTTATTCATACCTTAGTCACTTTTAGTGACCATACTTTAAATCTTACTACTGTTTATGGTCATAATGGTAACAATGAGAGGGTCAAGATGTGGAATGCTATAGAGGATCTTAACAATGTTATTGCCGACTAGTGTATTATACTTGGTGACTTCAATGCGGTTGGAAAAGAATATCAAAAGATAGGTAGACAACCACCTATGAGGAAGTCGATGGATGATTTCAATGACTGTCTACTTGAATGTGGTTTATTTGTAATGGATTTGAAAGGACCATTTTTATAAGGGATAATCAACAATAGGGATCTCATTTTGCTACCACAAAATAGATAAAATTCTATACAATGCCAGTTTTCTTGCTGCTAATACGAATGTTAATAGCCATATTCTCTCGAACATTGTTAGTGATCATAAAATTATATCCCTTCATATTGGTGAACCCCAAAAGATTAGATCTCCCTTTAGGTTTGTCAATGCTTGGACTAATCATGAAGATTTTGTGAGTATAGTCAAGGATTCCTGGGATATAGAGGTTCATGGTTACACTATGTATCATGTTTATAGGAAGCTTTATAATTTGAAAACCAAATTATGTTCTTGAAATTGAAAAATTGTGGGTAATCTTTGTGATGTGGCAAAGGTTGATAATGTGGAGGCTCTCCATACCCAAATTGTTGCTGATATGGACCTAATTAATGCTACTCTTAGAGCGTGTGCTCTTGTAAAAAAAAAGCTACTGCCCAAGCATCTCTAAATGAAGAATCCTTCTTCAAGCAAAAGTCGAGGATTCAATGGCTTAGAGAAGGAGATTCAAATACCAATTTTTTTATGCGTCCATGAAATCCAGGAGATTCAGAAACTAGATTACTAAGCTTCAGATTGATGATTTTATTTCCTTTAGTATGGAAGAGATCAATTCCCATATTACCAATTTCTACTTTTCATTATTCAATGATCGTTCTTCAGATTTTGCTTGGAAGGGCCATTGGAATGGCCCTATTCTTAATTATGCTCAGAATATATTTCTTACTGTTGAAGTTTCTCAAAAGGAAATTGATGATATAGTTTCTTCTTCGAAGGAGTTCAAGGCTCTGGGCCCTGATGGCTTTAATGACCACTTCATAAAGAAGTCATGGTCTATCATCGGCCCTGATGTTATCTTAGCTATCAAGGAGTTTTTCTCAAATGTATCGATGCTTCATGAGGCTAATAAAACCTTTATTTCTCTCATCTCAAAAAGTGGTGACTCTTTCGATATCAGGAATGGGCGGCCTATAGCCTTAAGCAATGACATCTATAAAATTATCTCCAAGATTGTGGCTAACAGACTTCAATCTATTCTACCCTTTATTGTGGACATTAACCAATGTGCTTTTATGAAAGGGAGCCTATCAAAGATTCCATTTTACTTTCTAATGAAAATATTAGTGATTTTCAAAAGGACTCTAGCAAGATGTGTATACAAGTTGATATTTTGAAGGCCTACGATTATGTCAATTGGAAATATCTCTTTTCTATTATGTTTAGGATGGGTTTTCCTCTATCTTGGATTAACTGGATAGAGAATATATTTCTCTCTTCTTCTTACCAGATTCGTATCAATGGAGAGCCTTCTAGTTCCTTCTATCCCTCAAATGGTATCAGCCAGGGTGACCCTATTGCACCCTACCTCTTTGTGTTAGCTATGCAAGGTTTTTCTATCCTAATGAATGATTGAATTTCTAGAAAATATATATCTCCTATTCATGCTTCAAAAGATTTATATGTCTCTCATCTTATCTTTGTTGATGATCTTATGATCTTCTCCAAGGAAGACAATCATAATGCTTCTAATATTAAAAGTTTGTTATCAGGTTTTGGTTCAATGTATGGTCTTCTTATTAATAAATTAAAAGAGCTCTATCTTCTTTAGTGAGGATGCATATAAGGTTGACCTCTCAAGTATTCTTTCCATTGATGAGGGAAGGCTCCCCTCCAAGTATTTAGGTGCTCCCCTTTTTGTAGGGAAGTTATCTAGGCTTTTTTGTTCTGAACTTATTGATAAATTTAAGAGAAAACTTGATTGATAGAAATCCAAGCTTCTATCCATGGAAGCCAGGTTAGAACTCATTATATCCACTCTATCTAATATGAATCTCTACGGTTGTTTTCATTTCCCATCCCTTGCTCGATATTGGATGAAATTGATAGAATATACTAGAATTTCCTCTGGTCCTCCTCTAAGAAGAAAAGGAATGTTCATCTTATCAAATGGGATCTAGTCACTTTACCCAAAGAGGAAGGTGGTCTTTCTATAAGGAAGAGTGGGGATATTTCTCTTGCCTTCCTTATTCTCAATGTGTGTGATATCACAAGGTAGAAAGATTCATTGTGGGTGAAGTGGGTTAGTGAAAGATACTTAAGAAAGGATTCAATTTGGTCCATTCCTAAATTGCCCAATTTTTCCTGGCTTTTTAATAGGCTCCTGAATGTAAGGGAATTCTTTGTTGTATGTGTTGATTACAAAATTGGGGATGGATCTTCTATGTTTTTCTGGCTTGATCCTTGGGCAAAGGGTAAGACCCTATAAAGTTTTTTCAATACTGACCCTTTTTCTAAATTCGGGTTTCCTAGAGTCTCCAAGTTGAGATTTGTGTTATCAAAAGGTGTTTGGTCCATTCCTAATTCAAGAAATGCTATGGCCTTGACCTCTGTTATTAACGAACTGGGTTTATCCTTTGTTGATCATGATCAGTTTTTGTTCCTGAGCAAAGAAAAAATCAATTTGAAAGCTGTTTGGGATCATGTGAGATCCAAGAGGGACCCTTCTAACAATTTCAAGTGGATCTGGTCATGTAGGCTCCCAAACGCTGCATCATTAATTTTTGAAAGCTTGTCTTAATAAGCTCCCAACATCAGATTATGTAAGGAGAAGAGGCATCCAACTTTCTTCCACTTGTTTTCTTTGTAATTCGTCTTATGAAATAACTGATCACATCTTGTTCGAATGCACTTTCTCTAAAGAGATATGGTCCAATCTGAATTCAATATTTCCTTCTTTCCTAATTCGTAAGAGATAGAATTCCCTTTTTCTTACTAATGAGGGCAAGATTAAATATTTTATTTCCATATAAATCTCGCATGTTTCCATCAAAAAGGAACTTTAGGGTACACAATAACTTCTCAATGATATGCCATACTAATGAGTTCCATTAAGAATGATGTTGCGGTTTTCTAGTTGATGTCTTCCTCTACTGCTTGCTTCTAGTCATTCTATTTCTTTTGGCTCTATTTATGTTGGTGGGTATTGGGTCATGTTCCTTGCTGTTGCTTTTATATTGTGACCTGGCAATTTGCTGGTACCTCTATGCTATCCTTCATGGTATTAGTCTTGGGCCTGATGTTACTGATAAGACTTTCTTTTGGCTCTTTTTCATGTCTCCTTGAGGTGTTTTGTTCTAGGACTTTTATTTATTGATAGAGATGCTTTCTGTGATGATATTTCCTAATAAATAGGGTGCTCCTTTGAGTTGTCACTCAGAGCATCTTCCCTGGCTGGTTTTGTGGTGCCCTTATGGTTTTTCTCTTATGATTGTGATGCGGGTTTCTGTTGCAAAGTTATTTTCTAAATGGCCTTCTGAATTTTTTTCTGGATAGCCACATAGTTATCCTTCGTGCTCTCTGAACATTTACAAAGTTATTTTTACATTTTACATACCCCTTATATAGTTATCTTAGTTCTTGTCATCTCTCAATTTGGGAGGTGAATGTATTGTAAGTGTCATTTTCACAAAAATGAAAAAAAGCAACACGAGATTAGCTGGCCCAAAAAAAAATCTCCCCTTGAACAGACTAGTGGTATTGAATGATATTTGTATGTACCTCTTGAAAAATCTTGACTATGTATTTATTTGAGCTATTGTTCCCTACTGATTAGTCTTTTGATTTTCTATATTATAGTTTGCAACAAACTTGAAAATATAAATGATATTGCCCATTATGACTTCCAGTAATACTTGTTGATATTGAGTACAAGAGTCCTCCTGATTCGGAGGGTGAAACTTGTACATATTGATTGATGTTGAACTTGTACATGTCAATCGATCTTTTACCTCATATGGAGAGAAGGAGCTCCCCCATGTCGTTGGGGTGATGGAGCGACATAAAACTATAAGCATGCTTCTCGATATCAGCATACTGGGAAACTTGTAACAAAAAATATTATCGGATAACTATTTTTTAAAAATCACTTATTTATTATTTTTCTTATAAGTCCGGCCAAGTACTATATTTTTCTATAAATATTTTCAATTGTTCAATATTTTTTCTTTTCAATACTTATACATTTACATTGATTGGCAATTTATCTGATTTTAGATAAACCAAATGGATCCTTATGAAGAATTGGCTAGATCGCTTCCGCTCTTGATAAACTTTGATGACAAGGACAAATTTGCAAATTTATATTTTGGGTTGATTAGTTTTTTAAATAATTTATTTTATCAGTTATTATTTTTTATTGTATATACCAGTGTGTGAGATTATTTTGGGCTACTCTGAGACGGATGCTTCAATCCCTTTACCACGGTCTGGGCAATGGGATTGAGATTGGGGTAAGAATGGTTCAGTAACATTATCTTATCTTTATATAAATTTATAAAATCCACAAAATACTATGATAGTCTTCCTCACTGTAATTTATATTTATCGACAAACTCTTACACTCGTCTACTATTACCACATATAAAATCCAAATAATAAATATCTCAGAACCCGCAACTTACAAAGATTTCATAAAAGAGAGGAAGAAAAATAATTAAGGAAGAAAGAAGAAACAGAATGTTGATATATTTTTAGTCTATCTAACAAGAGTCTCTCAGTTGGTGGGCTTGAAAGAAGAAGATTTTATTGTGGGACATGCTGTCCTGAAAACTATTGCAGTCGAAGTGGTTAAGCATGAAAAAACGTGCATTGAGAATCATCTAGTATTTATATCTTTTGAGTTTGATACTTTTAGATTCTTAGCACCAGGAGTAGTGGGGCTCCTCAAAATGATCCAAAAAATTAACCACAGTAATGTTATGACTCCTAAGTATATGAATGTAGTATTTCAGATGATTGATTTTGTCATCTAAAAGAAGTTGACGACGCAACTTGTTGATTATGTTCTATTTTGTTGTAATTGTATTGCACTTCAAATGTTTCAATATGTCAATAGTAATGACATTACTGGTTTGTAACAATGGTTCCATATGCTACGAGTCCGTACTGATTATTTGTCTTATTCTTTTCCTACCTCTCTCTTCTTTATTGTCCATTGAAAGACTCTTGGTACTCCGTTTTTCTACAAACAAATCATGGACACAAAACTAATCGGTTTCTCAAGAAAGGAGAACAAGACAAGTAGGTGTATTGTGTGATGTTATTAATACAATCATCAAGACTTACTATCCAAGAAATTCATGGACATGCGACATACGCTTCGGTAAGAGACACGGATCCGATATTCTCGATTAAATACACTGATCCGGTACTCTCAATTAGACATGTATATCTTCACAAATCTGCTCTTCCATAACGACTGGGTAAAACCAAGACCCAAATTGTTAACGGCTACGAAGCGAGAACTTGACAAGCAGGATATGATCACTTTCAATATAACAAGTTCATTCATAATGTCAAGGCACGTAGTATAACTAGCAAGGAACACGTGCTAAACATGTAATTGGCATTGAAATCAAATGAAATAGTTATACACGAGTAAATTAACAGATTAAGGTACATCATTTTTGTGAAAAAAAATAAAAAGAATCAATCGCTCAAATATATATTGTCACTATTTTTGTAAAAAAATAATTAAAAGAAAACAAAGTCCGAACCAATGGGGGCCAAACAAGGGTGATGCCCACCCAAAAAAAATAAAAATTAAATATATATCTATACACATATATTTGCATATGTTTATATACTGAATTGATAATATATAATATCTATGACACATATTGGAGATAAAAGTGAAGCGGGTTTAGTGGTGAGGAGCCACACTCATGTGCTGGGCATCTAAAATTCGATTCTTGATTTAGCATTGTATTCTTTTTAAACAATACATGCAGAAAGTGACTATATATATCAGTTTTAGTGTAACAATCACTTAGTCAAAATTGGTGTATTGGTTTACTGATGATTCTTGTACTTGAGGTCAAGAGTTCAAATCTCATGTTGACCATTAAATTTTATTTCCCCCCCCCAACCATGATGTGACAGCCTTAATTTTAGGTTTAATGAAGTTTAATTTTCAACTGAGGTATAAGTGAATCAAATTGGCTTTATAATGAAGCATGAAATACATTATAGTCATAAGAAGTATTGTCTACTCATTTGATCAAAGATTCAATGAGTAAGTACATTCAACTAAAAGTTTATGCACCTGTATACATGGTTATTTATAGATTTTAATTTGAGAACCAAATGTTGAAATTTCAATTTCAAGCTTGATAAGAAGAGGCTAGGTGTAATTATAGATCCATGGTTCAAATCTTGTTTGAATTTGAGTACCCTACTAGAAATTACCAGTGTTAGAAGATACGAAAGAAATGCACACAATACATGTTAGTTTTTCTTTAGTGATATGCATCATGAAGTGCGTGTATTTTGGGTCAACTATACCCCTATTGGATATTATGGTTGTGGACACCCTTTTCAACCTCCTCCTACTAGGGGACTCAAAATCAAGAACTTATCTCCTCTCTATCCCTCTACTTCCCATCACCCTCTACATCTCTAGACATTTTGACTAATGCATAGCCCACTCATATCCTTTTTTCTCCAAAAACAAAATTCCAAAGAATCGAATGGTTCCTTGCACTTATTGGTCTGTGGAAGCCTCAACACCTTCAACTCAAACCACCTCTATGCTAATCAGTCTCACTCTGTGTAGGGGAAATTTCCAATTTTCTTTCACTATAAATATGGCATCCCAACAAATTGAATCGTTTCTACTCCCATTCTCGCTAACTTTGTAGACAATCCATACTAGCTCCATCATTACCTTGACTCCAGGAGCAAGAAGATTACATCTACCAGTGCCCCTGAAGTCGTGAAAAGTAATAGAGTGTAAAATAACTTCCTCCCCTCACACGATCACTCCTATCCGCCCACTATGCATCAATGATTTTGCAAAACACTAGATCAAAGTCCCTTTTTCCCTACCTCATCTCCAGTGCCCCTTCCAGATGTTGTAAAAAATGAAGGAATGAAGATGAAGATGAGGGAGGAGTTGGAAGAAGGTGAGATTTTTTGGATTTTCCCCTTTATCTATTGCATCGAGTCTGCCCAGGCATGAGTGAATCTGAAGGACGTAGTGCCTCCCATCCCTGAAACTCGACGCCAATGTCCCTCACAACATTGTGGAGGTGCTCGGCCATCATGGACGTGAGAAACATAGAGGATTGTGCCATCCCACTTTCCTCATCTTCTCGACAGTGCCATGGAGAGAGAGATTGCCACCCCTAGAGATCCAAGTATCTGCACAACCAAGGATCTTGTTAATCAACCTCCTATATCCATTGTAAAGATCCCTGAGATTTGGAGGTGAAGAGTACCCTATGGGGCTTCATCCATTGGCTTTTCTTCTCCCTATCACAACACACATGAACAGGGGAGTGGGAGGTGTAGCATTGCTTGAGAGACAGAGTCGAAACTCAGAAATTGGCTCCCAACTCACTTTTGGTTTATTGTAGTCCATCAGATTCCTCTGAATACTATATTTAGTTAATCTTGTATTGGATATGTAGTCGTCGGATTTCAATCATGAAAGACAACTGGAGTTTATGTTTGGTTGAAACAAGTTTGCTGGATGTGAAATAATTATGAATATGAACGAGTTAAGGATCCAATTGGTTTGGTGTAAGTCATAAGTTACGTAAAATCCATTTTCTGAGAATTCTAATTCAATTTCTGGAACTTAAGTTCCATTCACTTCCATGGATTGGTTTTTGGTAAATGTAAATATTAAAATCAATTAAAAATGGTTGTTGATTTTTATCGTGTAATATACAATAAGTATATAAAATAAAGAAATAAAGAAAGAATCATATTGGTGAATAATCATTATACTTTGTAACACTAATAACATCAACATCTGGTCATGATGCAGATGTTTTCTCCTTCAACAATATTTTAATGTCATATAATTGAAACTATAATAAAAATATTATGGTTCAACTCACATAAGATTATTTTTATTTCACTTTTTATAATCAACATTTTATGTTTTTTGTAAATATAAGTTTTGGTTCATCATTTTTAATAAAATTTACAGTATTAACTTTTAGTATGTTCTTCGCATAACATAATTTTTCACATCATATTGTTTAAACTTGAAGAATAAACATATGTTAGATGAATTTTATATTTTATCACATGGTGCGGTATGATTATTTTTCATAGAATTCATATATTTTTCATTCTATAGACCATAGTGATATTGTTAGTTGTAGTGTTAAATATTTTACATGGTGCGTCTTATAGTGTATAACATTATCATATTATGTTGTGATTTTGACAGTAAACCGTATCCACACCGCTAACATTCCTAGTCATAGATTTTTTTGAGGGCAAATGGATCGATTCATTACTTGTAAACCATACGACATCTACAATTTGAGTCAAAAATACAACAAGAGCAAACAAAGATCAATTTAACATCACTGCAACTCATATCGGAACGAGAATAGAACGCTTCCGTATTGATTCTTCTTCCTTGATGCTGTCTTAAGCAGCTTTCCACGAAGAATTCCTTCGACTTGAGCGTGTAGTAGTGATAGAGAGCCTGGATCTGTGCGTTGCTCCGATGAATCATCATCTCAAAGGAAGCCATATAACCAAGTAACAAATCAAGCCACAACAACATAGAGGCACAAGCAAACAAACGCTGACAAGCAGCGAGCAGACCAACGCTGACAAGCAGTGAGCAAACCTTTATTAAAAAGGACTGACAAAACGCCACCCCAGCGTAGTAACACCGGCAGAATAATTGCCTTAACCTAGGAACTCAAAACCTGCAAAGAAAACGAGAACACAGAAAGAGGGAAAGGGGCTCGAAGCCAGCAGAACTGTCGATCAGCAAGCCACCAACACTACTTCAGATCCAAAGACCCGGGAAGAGGTTGCAGCTGCAGCACAGCCGTCCCAAACCCCTCCGTATGCGAAACCCGCCCAGACCAGGGTAGGCGCTCCGCACAGACGATCCGGGCAAGAGGAGAAGAAGAAGACGCTGGGAGCCTCCGGCCGGAAGCAACTCGCAGGAATCGAGCCGACGAGCAGACCCAGGGGGAGAGGGGTTGCGGCCGACCGCCGTCGAGGCCCCCTCCCCCGAGTCCGTAGCCGCACAACGCCTCGCCCTAGATCGCGCTCTCAGTCGCCACATTCCTAGTCATAGATATTATGCATGTGTAGTCATAGATATTCTGCATGTGTCATTTATAAATGATTAAACTATGATTGTATATGAGATGTTATCATTTATTTTAGAACTCATTTAAAGATATTAAAGATAGAACTTAGAAACTTTATTTTGCATGTAACTTTGTAACTCGCCAGAAGCCATGAAACTAAAATTTCAACACTTACTTTAAACCAATTACGAAAAACTTCTTAAGGAACTCTACTTCATAAGTTGTTTGGAATAGTTACAACAAACTAAACAACAGTTATGAACAAAAGAGACGTTGCAGAAATTCCGTCAGAGCGGGACAACAAATGTGAAAAAGCTATTGGATATTGCTTATGCGAGTGGAACAGTCTATCTTCATGGGCTGACGCTCGTTGGACAATGATGTCCAGCTAATTTGAGATTAAAAGAAACATCCAACATTCATTGTATATAAAAAAGTAGGATTTTTAGCTTTTTACATCTTCTGCAAACCAAACATAATATTTGTGTTGCGGGATATGAAAATACAACCCAATATGGCCTAATCTGTCCAAACAAACATGCCCTAAGGGCATACAAATGTCTACGCGGCTGAGGCACCTGGGCTGGGGTGAGCTTCTGGACCACACGGGCCCAATCCTGTGAGACAATACAGATGCCTTCTCGGCCCAAATGGATGAACAAAGGTACTTCGTAAAACAAAAATCCAATATCTAGAGTCCTTTTTGAAAACAACCTATAACTTGCTAGCGTAATCCAATTTATACAAGGTTATATACTATTTTGATCAGAAAAATGAGACCTACACATCTAAAACCTTATTTTTGGGTTGTTAATCCATTTATACTCCAATATAAATAAAATAATGCATAAGAGATCATTTATATTTATGTTTCTATATGATCTATTTTTAAAAATTATTTCTGCCTTGTTATGCTAAGCTTGATTCGTCAATGATTAATCAATCATATATCTATTGATCAATAATACTTGAGTAATTTTTGATCCAAAGTGGACCTTGACCACCCTCATTCACTTATGATGACTATATCACGATGTGACCCTTATATGGACATTAATGTTAATACTTTGATATTAGCAAATATTAATCTATGTTGCATCAAAATTATTCCTTGACTCAAGACTAGTAACTTTTCTTACTCCATGAGACAAAGTATACTCTAATCATGAATGCCTTAGTTTGGGAGTATTTTGGCCTTAAAATGTACACTAATAATATAAACCTCATAATAAGCACACAAAATGAATGCAATCTCATAATGACCTGAAACATGGACCACACCTTTATGATTAACTATAAATCAGTATAAAATCATCCAACACATAATTAAGCAATTCAGAACCTGACTCAGAGAAAAATCTAAAATAGATCTAATCATGGTTCATGATGAGAATCTAATTCTTGTATACAACCTTGTTCTACACATGTATGGCTTGTGGCTAGATGGTTGCCTCTAAATCATGTACAAGCTTTAATAATTATATAACTACGATTTTCTTGCTTGCAACTTGATATGTATGCATGCTTGTTTACTTTCTCAAATATTTCCATGTAGTGTTGACTATTTACTCGATGATTTCTCTCATTGATTTTATAACTTAAACACATAATATAGATCCCCATTATACAAAGCTTGTACACCTTCCTGTAATCTCGGGGCAAAGACACAAGTTAGGGAAGACCATGCTGATATAAGGGTTAGCACCTGGCAATGACCTTGAGGTCCCTTATGAATAGAGTTAGCTAATCTTGAGTGCCCTCTAGGCCTTTTGATGGGAAGTTCACCAAAGACCTTATGATGAATGATATTATCAGTATAATTGGAGTAAATTGACCAAAATATGTGTTTTCGATTTTCTAAGTAATTAACTCATCTATTTCTTATTCGTTTACTTCTGAAAACCTTTTCAAATTATGCAAATCTTATATATATATATATATATATATATATATATATATATATATATATATATATATGCATCTTTAAGTCCTGTACTCAACACCTTGTGTGTTGACCCTCTAGTTTCATGTATGTTTTAGGTCCAGAGATAACTTTGGAGTTGATCCATTGTGAGCATATGTTGAGGTGTACGTGTTGTAAGATCCTAGCAGTGTACATGAGAAGACTTGTATAAATGTATTCTCAAATCGAAATTGAATCTTACAATATAGAATGTTTCTATTAATTATACTAGTTGAATGTTGGGTTTATGTCAGTGCCTTTATCATGTTATTTGTTCATGTATGCTAAACATTTCACGCTTCCACATGTTATCTTTGGTATTCATTTGGTTCACAGGGCTGCGATTCCAGTTCCATGACATGCCAAGTCCTAGTTCCACCATTGAAAGCAAGCTAATTGAATCACTCTGTTAGGGTGAGTTTAATGTGATGTTAT
This sequence comes from Alisma plantago-aquatica, assembly GCA_963693085.1. Classification (NCBI taxonomy): domain Eukaryota; kingdom Viridiplantae; phylum Streptophyta; class Magnoliopsida; order Alismatales; family Alismataceae; genus Alisma; species Alisma plantago-aquatica. Next base: position 1,002,274,363 of record OY856411.1, on the reverse strand, counting down.
GGATATAAGTTTAAAGAAGATAATGGCACATGTATACATTTTAGATATATTTCTATACCGATAGTTGATTTTGTACCCACTCTTAAAAAGTTACATGTCAAGTAAATCTAGATGTTCAAATAGCTTTCACTAAGAAATATATCACCATTTTTGATAAAAGGAATAAAAAGTACATCATGAAAAATGTATGAACAAAAAGTTATCAACACTTTAGTAAAAGTATCAAAACTTAGAAGTTGTTCATATAATCATGAAAAATGGTACATACACATCTACTTGCTCAAATAGATAGACCAGTAGAACTACATAAATAGTAGATTTCAATAAAATATAACACACAATCTAGGTAAAATTAGAAGGTGGATAGAAACTCTCTTAAACTACCTTTTTGTTAGACTCATGATTAGTACTACATTGATACTTTTAGTTGAACTCAATAAAATCAAGTAGCTCATTTAATAGCAAGATGAATCCTTCCAACTTTAAAGGATATAGATATACTTGATGTATTAACTTGCAGACAGACTATTAGAACATAATCGGGAAAGAGTGGTTCAACACAGTGTCTCCTCATGATGGGACTCATGTTTGAAATTCAACGACTGCCTCTGAAGTGGTACCCGTCGTGCAGGCTGGCCAACTGTGGGCTTTAATAGGTTCCTTGGTGGACGCCCGGGGCCCGAGAGTTTTACAATGTCTGGGGGGTAAAAATTGGCACTTCTACATGGGCAGTTTTCTCAATAAATAAAATGACTATTAGAACATAGAGTTAATAGACCAAAGGGCACACATCTAATTTTCTATAACAAACATATCTGTTCAGTTAACAACCATTTGACTGACTCCAACTTGTGGCTTGTCATTACCCAAATATAAACTGAAATTCATCATTTATTGGCTCATGAGTAGTATATAACAATTCATATACAATACACAAAGAGAGAGTAACTTGATCAACCACCAATTGACTCCCTTCAACCCTTAAGTAGACAAATATAATGGATTAAGTAACACTCAGATATAGTGTTTGAACACACATACAAACTATTCTAATGAGCACACAAAAGTTTGATGAAACTTTTTCTAAACCTAAAATAAATATCTCATCATGATATGATTAGTACTACAATGTCAAATACATAGACAAATGAAAATATTAGCATGCAAACAACCTGTAAGAACATGCAAATGGACTGGAATGATGGACATACAATTAAGTTATTGGAACACATGTATAGGTTGAACTGATGATGCACATTTCAAAAAGAAGCATCTCTATACAACTCCTTATTTAACTTAGAAATAAAAGTTAATTTATAAGTGAATTGGGAAAATAATGCAAAATGACTCACATTAAAATTGCATAAGAAACGTCGAGATGAAGTGGCTAAAAAATAGGAGATTAGTACTATAGTGTCAATGCACAAACAAGGAAAAATTTGAAAACTACTAGAGGGGGGGTGAATAGAGTTTTAAACAATTTTAAACAATTATTTAACTCAAACAACCAATCACAAAAATATTGGACAAGGGGACAAGGATTTAGAGTGGTTCCTACCTTAGCAAATACTAAGGCAGTCAGTCCACTACCCGGTTGCTTACCCAACCGGGATTTGGAAAGAATTTAATTTTATTACCTCGCAAGGACTTTACATAAAATTACAATTCTCTCCCTAAACCCTTCAAGCAGCCTTCACCTCGAAGTAATCACACCAACCTTGAAGCAGCCTTCACCTAGAAGCAATTGCACCAACCTTGAAGCAGCCTTCCTCCTGAAGTAGCTTCCCGTTGCAATAACCTTCTTGAAGTAGCTTCCCGTTGCGATAGCCTTCTTGAAGTAGCTTGAAGTCCACCTTCTCCTCCGAGAAGAACCTTCTCCAATCCGCAGCCTCCAACCCTAGGAGTAGCAAGGAGAATACAAAAGATACAAAGGAACAAGAAAGAAAACAGAAATTACAATACCACATGTAGCTCAAGGCTTGATTTCCTATATCAAGCGTTTTGATCTCCTAACCAATGTATGTAGAAGTGTAAGTGTTGTGGATAGGAGATACTAGCCTATAGGACACGAAGTTGGAGCAATGAGAATGAATAGCCAATGTAGGAATTTCTCTATTGCTCAAAATAGATTGCCAATGAGTATTCAATATCAAGTGTAGCACATGTGTAGCTTGGGTGTATTTAGGTGTCCTAAGGCATGTCCTATTTATAGGAATGACCTACAAGTACTTAAGGACATTCTAGACACTTTCTAGGGGGTTCTTAGTGCTCAACTAGCCGTTATGTGTCCACTAATTGCATTTGCAACGACTATTTAATTGACCCTGAAAAGTGCAGACAAAACTTTTCTCGATCGACAATTTGTCGACCGAGAGTCCTTCTCGGTCGAAGATTTGTCGACCGAGGGACCTCCTGGAGCAAGTGTTTACAACGTTCATTTCCAACTCCCAACCACTTTGTCTGCTGGGTCTAACGGCTACTAGGGTCTATTCTCGATCGAAGATTTTGTCGACCGAGAGTTTCTCGGTCGAAGATTTGTCGACTGATATTTTCTCAATCGACGATTTGTCGACCGACAATATTACTGACTCAATGTATTCATTTACTAAGTGTGTGTATCAATGTGCAATTGTGATACTATCTTGGGGAATGGCCTATCTAAGTGTTGTGAGTGGATAGGGAAGATCTAAACGCTTGATTTTACATGATATCTAATTACTTGTACATTATATACTTGTACAAGCATTTACATTTGATTACAATCATGAAAATAAAGCGATTTTATCAAATTGTTTCTTCCAAGTCTTTGTTATCCACCACCTTATATGCTTGTTCCTGAAATACTCAAATAGCATGTTAAAACCACAAGAATGAAATGTTTGTCATTATCAAAACAAAAGGGATTATGCTAATGTCAATTTAGCCAACAAAATTAGCATGCAAACAACCTGTTGAAACACACGTGCACTGAAACAATGGGCATACATTCAAGTTACTAGGATACACATATAAGCTTAACTGATGAATGCACAACTAAAAACACGACACGTATATGTAACTCTATTCTCTTTGTTTAAATGGCAACAAAAGTTAACTAAAATTTAAATTGGGAAAAATGACTTATAGTAAAATTGTAAGAAAAAGAAAAAAATTGTCAAGGTGAAGTAGTTGACAATGTCAAACACATAAGAAAATGAAAATTTTAGCAGAAATGAAAATATTAGCATGTAAATAGTCTGTTGGAACACACAAATGGATTGAAACAATGGGCATATAATTAAATCACTGGAACACACATATAGACTAAATGATGAATGTATCACCCAAAAACACATTTCTATGCAACTCTATTCTCCTTATTTGACATGACAACAAAAGTTAATTTAAAGGGTTAATTTTGTAGAAAGGCATCATGTTTTTACAACTTAACAAATATGTCTTGATGTTATATTAATTACATTCCTATCACAAATTTGAGTTATCTATTTCCTTTTTATCATACTCTATACTCCATTAACCAATCATCTACCAGTCTCTCACCTCATCGATAGAGCATCACCCCCTAGATTGGGAACTTTTTTTTGCTGAATAAATTCTTATGAGGAATGAGAGGGTGTGGTTCGGTCACCCCCTCCTATACCAAATCAGTGTGTATTTCCATTCGTAAAGTGTCTTCGGTGAGGTTCGAACCCCAGTCATTCATTGGGACTTACCGAGCTTGTACCACCCAGGTTACTATGGATGGATAGAACTTTGTTTCTTTTTTTTATTTTTTTTATGTTCTACAGACCTAGTTTGCTTACATCAAACATTCCTAGAAGGCAAGAGGATGGGAAAACATAATTGAAAAGAAATTTTATCTATTCCATAGCTCTCTACTAGGAAGGCCGTGTAGTTGCTAAAGACTAGCTCCTTTTTTGATTGATTTAAGCAGTGCTTCCCTAGTAGATTGGAAAGGGAGTTGTGGTTCCTTCTGACGTGATAGATTGAAGTTGGCTTGGTCCCGACTCTTCCCTCCCTGATGGTGTTCGTCAGCAGGTGATATTTCCCTAGTTCAGGGGTTTGGTTGTTCACCCATTATACAACTATCTTCGAGTCACTCATAACGACATAGTTCAGAAGGCCAGTTGTCATTTCTCGTTTAACCCCTTCAAGTATTGTGAGAAGCTCCCCTCTCAATGGGTCACTACCTCGATGGATTGTGGCTGCTCCTGCCATCCAATTTCCCTCGTTGTCTCTTACTACTAGGCTCGTAGAAATTTTATTTTTAGAAGAGTATATAGCTGCATCTACTTGAATGATGGTAGAGTGTTATGTAAGTGTGATCTCAATCACTATGGGTTTTGGAAGGTGGCACTCATCTTTCTCAGTAGTTGAGAATGCTTGGATTATCTCGTTTGCTTCTGCTCTACATGAGGTAGCTACAATTTCAGGTAGCTTGCTGGAGTTGTTGAAGATGGTTTCAGTTATGTTCTTCCATATCATCTAACATGTGACCGGAAAGAGAGTATGCCATTTGTCAAGGTTGCCTGAGGCTTTAAGGTTATAGTGCATCCATTCTGCTGTGGCTGTGGCTTCAAAGAAGGAAGTAAGATATAGGGGGACGAGCATGAGCCACGTTCTTCTTGCTCGGTTGCAATCTCTCACTACGTGCAACACTAATTTGTCAGTTCCCAAGAATATTGAACATGTACCTATAGTGGACATTTGCTTTTTAAGTCTTAGCATGTTTGTCAGGAGTTTGTCCCAATGTATCAGCCACAGGTGGGTTTTGATTCGGTGCAATATCTGCAAACCCCAAATCTCTTTGAAACAGCTTGCCTCGCCGTCATTCATAGGACCAGTGAGCAAATTGTAAGTTGAGGCTACTATAAATGTGCGGCCATTTGTGTGTTTCCAGATCCTTTTATCCATACCATAGCTTTCTAGAGGGGGCGACATGGAAAGGATCTCATGGGATGAGTCTTTATGAAACCAGTTGAGGATAAAATTGTGGTCCCAAGCACCATCATCTCTAACCATGTTGGTTACCTTGAGGTCTGCTAATTCTTTAGGGATTGTTTTTGTAGCCATGAGCTGAGGGGTCCAACCCTCTCCTATCCACTCATCAGTCCAGGCATTGACAAGGTTGCTTGAGGTCACTTCCCATCTGGAGTTAGAGTGGATGACAAGAAGAAGGGGCTTGATGCTCCGCCAGATGTGGGAGCCTGACTGGTTGTTTGGTCCTTAAAGAGTGTATTTTGCTTCCATGAGCTTTATCCACAATGTCTGTACCCCTTGCTCGTACTTCCAAGATGCTTTCATGAGGAGTGCCTTGTTCATAGGTTTTGTTTTTCGGATGCCTAGTCCTCCAGAGTGGCGAGCCGTGGTGACATGTTTCCATGCGACCAAGCTGGTCTTCTTCTGTGGTTGGGCTCCTTGCCATATGAAACCTCAGGTTATCTGATCCATCTTCTCCCAAGTGGCCATCGACAGCTATGTCACCTGCATTGTGTAGCACGAGAGGGACATAAGCACTGATTTTGCTAGAGTTAAGCAACCTACAAGAGGAAGGAACTGGTTCTGCCATTGTCCAACTCATGTTTGCATCTTGTCAATGAGATGTTGGTAGTGGGATTTACTTTTCCTTTTGTGCACAATTGGGACTCCCAGATGCCTGCCAAGATCTTTTGTTTCATTGAGCTTTAATTTCCTCATGATCCCGTTTCTCGTTGCCCTAGGGGTGTTTATAGAGAAGAACACTATGGATTTTTCTTCTGAGAGGAGTTGGCTGGAGGCTTGTCCAAAGAGGTTTAGATTGAGTTTTCCTGAACGCTCTTGCTTGTTGGATCGAAGCTTCCCTAAAGAACAAGATATCATCGGTGAAGCTGACGTGAGAGAAAGGGAATTTTTTCCTTGTTAACAGAATGGGCTTCCAGTTGCCTTTGTAGATCTCAGCTTCGATGTGTTGACTTAGCCTCTTAATGCAAAGTACGAAGAGATAGGGTGACAGGGGTTCACCTTGATTGACTCCACAAGAAGGGTTGAAAGAGTCGATTGATTCTCCATTCCATATCACTGAGGTTTTGCTAGAGGAAATGATCTATTTGATTATAGAAATGACATTTTCTAGGATAGAGGTTCTGTGTAGCGTGTCTTCTATTAAGGCCCAACTCATCTTATTAAAGGCTTTCACCAGGTTTAATTTCACCTCCATCATGTGTTTGCAGTTTTGTTTTGATTCCATTGAGTGTACATTCTCCTGGACTAGCATTATATTATCTCCAATCTTTCTTCCTGGAATGAAGCTAGATTGAAAAGGGGATATCAAATCCTTCAAGAAGGGCTTAATCTTGTTGGAGAGGACTTTGGAAAGAAGCTTTTTGCACACATTATTGAGTGAGATCGGCTGTAGATGTGAGCATTTTTCAGGTGATGAGATTTTGGGGATGAGTAAGAGTGTGGAGTTGGCCGCACCTTGTTCGAGAGGGAGTCCAACAAAGGGACCCATAACAAAATGTATAACCTGTGGTTTAATGAGGGACCATTATTCTTGGAGGAAGGTTGCATCTATGCCATCAGGGCCAGATACTTTGAGAGGTGCCATGGAGCTCATAGCTTCCCATATTTCATATTCGGATGGGGTTTTGCCTATTGCCGAAGTTTCTTCTGGCGTGAGCCTGGGGAAGGCACCTGTGAAGCATGCGCTCGCCTTGTATTTGCTGTCATGGCTTGGTTCTCTGTAAACTTTGGAGAAGAAATCAAGAACCCATGCCTTTAATTGGTCCACATCCTCGATCCATTTTTTATCACCGTCTTTGAGGTGGGTAAATTTGTTCTCTCTCCATCGTGTCTTTACCATGGATTGGAAGAACTTGGTGTTGTTGTCACCCAATTTCACCCAGTCACAGTGGATGCATTGTTGCCATTCCTCTTCTTCTCCTCTGAGAATCATATCCATCTCCGTATGTAGCTTAACAATCACCATGGCGGTGTGTTGGTTGAATCGGATCGCGAGTTGTGTCTGATTCCATCAGATTTTATTGCTTAGCTATTGTTTTTCATGCACTGCTTCTTTCTTCCTTTTCTTCTCCCATACCACCACTGCCTTAAGGAAGGTGGATGCGGCGGTGGTGAGCGAGGTATCTGTATTCCATGTGCTGGTGAGGAAGTCATGGAAGCCCTTGAGATGATGCCACCCGGCCGACGTACGTGGATGGTGGCTTTTTCTTCTGCCGTCTGATGATATGGATACTAGAAGTGGCACATGAGCTGAATGGTTGTGTTCAAGGACCTACACCAGGTTGGAATGAGGCATATTTAGCCATTGGGAGTTACCTAACACTCTGTCCAGGTGTTCTTGGAATAGGCCTCTCCTGAAAGTGGTTCGTGGACCATTGGCTCCTAGGTCATGCAATTGGCATTCTTCCATAGCGTCGATGAAGTCCTTATTGTTTGAGCTATCCGTGGTGGGACTACCGAACTTCTATGAAGGATACATAACCACATTGAAATCTCCCATCCCAATCCAGGGGGCTTGGTTCAAGGGGGCCAACAAATGTAGTTGGTGCCATAGGAGTCGCCTACTCACCCTCGTTGTGCCGGCGTATACAAACATGTAGAAGCATCCATCAATTTTGCTGTGGATGAATTGTTTGTGGGATAGGATCACTTCTAGATCCACATGGGATTTCCAAAGGAGCTAAATGCCCCCTAAGAAGCCTACCACTTGCACTCTGTGCGAATGAGGGAGGCCTATCTGTTTGATAATTCTGAGTGCCTTCTCTCCACTACATCTGGGCTCGAATATGGCCAAGATAGAAATGTTGTATAGGTCTATTAAGTTCTTGACTTCTTGATGGGTATCATCAGTGCCCATACCCTGGTCATTCCATGCTAGGACGTTCATTGGGTGGATGGTTCAAAGGTGGTGGTGCCCATCCTCTGTGCTTCATCTTCAAGGTCCTAAAGGAGGGTTTGTTTACCCCTTTTTCTGGTCGAGGCTCACCCTAGGTCACCTACGTTCACCACCTTCCAGTTGCGAAGGTGGATTCCCACTGATGATTTAGCTAGGCTTCTATAGGATGTGTATGTCGGACCACCACTTCTTTGGTTGCCCAATGAGAAGGTTGTAGAGAGAAAGGGATGGCCTTTTGTGCTTTGTGCCTCCCTGCCTCTTAATGTTTCATCTCCTCTGGGAGTTTCTACTGTATGATCTTGTGTAGCAAGTTATTTGCTCGTCAGAGGTTATGGTTGCTCTCTTTGGGTGTCCTGTGAGGTATTCATCCTATCTTTTCTTTGTCTGTTACTTCTAGCTCCTACAATCTATTCCTAAGGATACTTTGGCTGCGATGTCCTCCATGTCCAACACCTCTTGAATTTCTTCCTCTCCTTCACTTTGGTCCATCAGGTCTTAGAACCTATTGTAGTTATTAGTCTATTGATTTGGCTGGCCTTAGAATGCTAGATTCCTAGGTTTTCTTTTGAATGGCTGAGCGTGGATGGCTTCTATGAATCCTTCTTTTCTTGGTATCGAGTCTTGAACTATGGATCCCACCACTAGGGAGGTTGCGTGTGCCTAGTTTTCTGCTTCTATTCTAGATCTACAATCCTTCTCTAGGTGTCCGACTCATCCACAGTGGAGGCAGATAAGGGGGATGTTCTCGTATTCCACTTTATATCTTGTGTGCACAATGGTGACCGTTGGGATGAGAGGTTGAGACATGTCTAATTCGACTGCGATGCGGGTGAACTTTCCTCTTCTTTGTAGTTTTGTCTGTAGATCCACCTTGATTGTCTTCCCTAGATGGTCTCCCACTTCCTTTAGTAGGGCTTCATGGTACAGGTAAATCAGGAGGTTGGGAATTCTGACCCAAGAAATGAGTTTTGGGGGTGTCGCGATGGCCACAGAAAAGCATGGTGACCATCTTTGGACCATCAGATAGGAGAAAAAGACCGGACATGGACCTCCTGTGAGGGCATTGATATAGTCATCCTCCATCTAGAGTTGGACTATAAAGAAATCATTTTCCAGATCTATTAGGTTAAAGCTGCCAATAGGTTTCCACAACATCTTGATCCTATCTCGCAGGGTCATGTAACCAATCTCTCAACACAATAACTTGACTATTACCGTGTACTTCCAAGGCTTGAGTATCTCGGCTAAGGGTTCCTCTTTGATGTCGAAGGAAGGTTTGTCGTTCTCCAGAGAAACTGTGATGTCGGTGCTATTTAGTTCTATGTCGCAGGTATCTGTGTCTATCTTGATCCATCCTGGGCCATGATCCATCTCTATATCCTTGGATACAGAGTCCTTGTAGGACCTCTGGTTCAGTTGTGTTGAGCATGTCTGGGCGTTATTCATGTTTGTGTGGAGCAGGGGAAACTATAGCGTTGAGTTCCCAACGTCCATTTCCATTGATGACAGAATGGTGGTGCCTTGATGTTGGTTGTCCCTTCTAGATGTGTAAGACAGATGTAATCCCGTCATACCGAGTGTGACAATGCTTCTAGGATTTCTAGGGTCTCCATCGCTTTCATCTTCCATAGTGCTTGGGTTGTGATGGCGGCCGCCCGCCGTCGTCTCCCTCATATCCCTAGGGCTTCCCATCACGTCATTCTCAAGATACTACTTTTGTATCATTTTTAAAGTAGAACTTTGTTTGCTTCAATATCAACAAATGTCCCACTTCCTTAACTCTCAAATTAATCTTCTTCTCTTTAGAATTTTTGCTTTTTTATCTTTCATCACAAATGCCATGACAAAGCCAAACAGGGCAGGCGATTACCCTATTTCATATTTTTTGTCGAAGTCAACACATCAATCCCATCTCTGTGTTTTCCTTACGCACCTCTATGCCAATAGTGTGAAGGTCACAACAAGGGGGATCCATGTATCTTTGTTCCTATTTCTTTCTGGTGTGGAGACAAACGTCTATCCATCTTCTAGTGCCATGATGTGGGTTCAGAAACGGTGAAGGCAACCCCTTCTCTGTCTAGGCCTATAGGTGTTAAGTTGACCATGGCAATGACAGGATGTTGCATATTCGTCACAATCCCATATATGTGAGGATGGGTGATAACACTCATTTTATGGCTATTTATAACACTTATTTCCTTGTCAAAATTGCCCTCTAAAACTCTTTTTCCTCTAAATTTTGTCATGTTTTGCACAAAAATAAACTACGCTACTCCCTTAACTCTTTTTCCATCTTTTGTATAGATTTTCCCTATTTTGTACCTAAAAGGCCGCTAAAGGCCCGTCTCGGCCCATGAACAACACTCACCCGCATTGGCCCTTCGGCCCAACAGCCCGACACGCCACTCACCCGTCGTAGCTTCAACCCGATATACCAGCAACACGACACGGGCGTGCCGTGCAAGGAGGCCCTAACAGGTAGTATATTACTTACCTGATAGAGAGCTCTACCCGCCACAACTAATCAGCCCACTATGGCACGTCATGCGGTATGAGCCACTCGTCAACAGCGTCTGCCTGCCGCTGTCGCCGGATACACTTGCAACCCAACACATCGCGATGACCTGCTGTTCCGGGCGACACACATGCGTCGATCATCCCCAAAGCCACATGTGTGGAGCCGATCAAGGATACGTGGCACCCAGAGAACTGCAACCTCCTCCAATTGCTGCATATAAATAGCAGCTACAGGACTCTGATGGGATGGGTCGGGACCTGGCGAAAGCTAACTTCAGAAAGCTTCTGGAGCTAGTGTGTCGACAACCAAGGCGTGCCGGGCGACACTAGGTGAGCACACCCCCAACCCGAGAGGGGCGGGAGTGGTTTACTTAGAACCGTCTCGGTAGCCGCAGCAGACCAATATAACCAAGAAGGCCACCCAACGTGCCAGATCCCTAAATGGGCTTCAACCCAATACGACTCGCCCTTTACACCCGATACAAGGAACCTAATAACCTAAGTCCCTTCTAACCCAGTAGAGCACCGAACCCGATACAGATCATCATCATGGAGTGTTGCTCGGAAAGGTGGTCGCCTGACATGACCGTATCGGGTAGGAAGCCCTGACCGATATTCCTACCCATCATGGTGTGTCACCCAACAGGGTGGCTACCCGACATGGGCATATCGGGCAGAGCTTCCGCCCGATACCAGGTTAGTTGTGCCTTAGGGGTCGCTGTTGTATATCGCCCTCCTACATCAAGGAGGCGATACCTATCTTCCCTTTTTAGCATTTACTTTCAATTAATACACATTGTAACTGAACCCCTTTTGCACAATATCTATGCTTATATAATCTGTGGAGTTTAATACCTATTGTTATGTGGTTGGTTCCCTTTTTGATTGGATGATTTCTTGTTTAGCATCTGAGCCCTAGCTTGTATGTTTGGATCATGTTTTGACTAGATATCGAAATGTGTTTCCCGTTTCAACTCCTCCGAGAGAAGGATGTAGTAACTCTAGAGCTTGGTATGACCCTGTAGTACGAGAGTACCTAGGGTTGGAGCTGCTTCGGGTTGCTTTCCCACTCCAACCAATGTCCCCTACCCTTGAGAGAGGGTGTTGGCATTTGGTTGGAGGTACCCTTTTCGAGAGAAGGGGTGCAGGGTGTTTTCTACTGCCGCTTGTTATTCCTAACTTTTCTTCCTTCGTGCCTAACCTTGAAAATAGTTTTATGTCCTTGGAAGCTGGTGTGCAAAACCCCTAAAAACTGCTAAAACCCTAAAACCATCATCTTTCTTATAACTCTAGTTGGAGATAGTTTTTCTTTACTTTATTCCCTTGTTGCGGCATATCTATCCTTTCTTGTCTATTTATCCTTGCCCATATGAAAGTCACCTCTATCATCTTGCGATGTTTGATCATCAGTTTCTCGAGAGAGTAATATTGCTTCTATCCGTGACATAGAGAAGAATGAATGTACGAGAGTGTTAGATTGCTGGTGATTTAAACCATATGTTTTGCCGTTGGGATTTTGAGCTGTCTTCTCGAGAGAGAGACTTCTTTTAAGTCTTGTTCTTTCCTCATCTCGAGAGAGAGTGGAATGAGGCTTTGCATGGTTGCTCGTAGTTTTGATACATGCATACAGGGAAGAGGGATAATATGTTGGTTAAGGGAACGGTTTAGTTTATTCTCATTATAGTTTGTTTTCTTTTCTTTTCTTTTATCTTCTTTGGCCCTTTTGTTTTTGCCTTCAGTTTGTCATTCCTTGGGGAACACCTTTTATCCTCTTCTTTTTCTACTGGAGTATAGAAGTGTTGATTCCGTATTCTTGGCACTACCAACCTCATCTCTATGTTTTACCCCGATCGCTACATCAAACCCCGTTATCGTTGTGGGGGCCTGAGAGTCGGGTTATCTCTTTAAAAGTCTGACTACTTTAAATCTGCTCTTTTTGATGTGTGATTTAGGCCGGTCAACTTTTTGGCGCCGTTGCCGGGGACGAGGCAAAACGGTATTATTAAAGAACCTGAGTCCACTTACTATATTCCAGTGCCTCAATCTTAGCAATAAGCTTGACATCACTGCTACTTTAAGTCTTCTAAATCTAAATCTGCGTGTAATAGTTCGCTTTATCAAACATAGTTTTCTAACTTGATCTTACAATTCTATTCAGGTGCCAGGGGAAAGCATTTTGTTCAAATTTAACTTCGTTCATCATGCCACCTCACGTGGAGCCACCCATTTCTACAGACGAGCAGAATGTGAGAGTTGGACCACACCCAACTCTTCCAAGATACGATGAAGATAGACATGACCATTACAATGACGACCATCATTATGAAGAACAAGAACAACCTGAGGATGACCATCACCACTAAGGACATCGTCATCGCTACAGGCATAGAAGGAATCATCCCAATCAAGAGAGAAACTGCAGAGACAGCGGAAGTGAAGATTCTGAAGAAGGGGAAAAGACTCTTCGAGAGTTGGCAGCCACAAAAGCCAACAACTCTAGATGCCCCGTGGTAATTCTGAGGTTCGATGTTGCAAACTTTGAGCTAAAACCAGCTGTGATTTCTATGATCCAGAACAAGAGTTTTTGAGGGAGTCCCAAGAATGACAACCCTTACCATCATCTCGATGCCACTAGTACATAACCAACCTTTAGTGTCGGTTATTTAAGGTCTTTAGTGTTCGTTTTTAAGTGACACCTATGTGGGCACCGCTAAAAGCCCAACCGTTATGCGTCGGTTCTCAAACCGACGCCACAACCCTTCGCGCGCCACCGAAAACGGGCTAGCAGGGGGTATAGGCGTCGGTTATTAGCTTTGCAATCGACGCCATATACCTTCGCGCCACAGAAATGGCGCCATCTGGGGCACTATCGACGTCAGTTTAATAGTGATAACCTACACCATCTCACCCGCTGCCACGGGCATGCTAGATGGCACGACTGTGGTGTCTGGCCTGCTGCCACGACTGTGCTGGCCAGCATGACCGTGGTGTCTGGCCGCATTAGGGAAATCAACGTCGGTTACTAGTAGGGCAACCGAAACTGTAAGCATTTGTCGTCAGTTTTATAGAAATAACCGACGCCAATTTTATGTTTTTTTTTCTGTCAGTCTGCAAACCTACTATAGCTGGTCGCAGGATGAGAAACCTGCAGTTCAGTTATGAACTGCAGGTTTTATGAGATCCATTGATATCATCCAACAACAGGACACCAAAATGCAAAATTAACAACATAAATGTTCACACATTTAGCAACCTATAGTTCCATTCAATTTCACACATGTAGAAACATTCATGTAGCAATCTGTAGTTCCGTTCATTTTCACATTCACACATGTAGAAACATTCATATAGCAACCATCAGTTTCATTCATTTTCACTCAGACACATGTAGAAACATTCATACATGTAGAAACATTCATACATGTAGAAACATTCACACATATTATAATTCAGAAATTCATTTACAAAAGATCATTCTTTTGTCATTATTCGCTATCAACATCCCAATTACATGTTAAAACCCCCACTACTTGTATGGTTGTTGCCCATTCTTCTCTTACTTCATTTAATTCTCCCGTCGAATAGGGAGCATGTACATCTGGTAAGGCCTTTCCTATAGTGTGGTCAGTTTTAAATACCTGCAAAGATATTGATGTATATATATAATTAATGAGCTATAAATAAGAGTGATATATTTCATATTATCTAATTAGACTATATATAATACCTCATGAATGGTATCGATGTCCACTGCGGCATATTTGATAATGATGTGCATAAATCACATCACATAGTATGCACATGTCCATCCGTTGTCTTGTGTAGCACACTATAAATTGAAACATACACAATATTTAAAAATACAACTAATTAAGCATTGTTCACATAATTAAATAATATATACTTTACAGTCAGGAACTTACTTCCACATTTGTCCAAATTATTTGCTGGTTCTTTTTCCTAGGGACCTTTCCTCCAACCTTTTTGAACTCATCTAAACCCCTACATGTTAATGTAACACAGTACATTGCATAATTAAATAGTAATGTAATAACATATGTTAATGGATATGAAAATGAAATATCTCTCACCAAAATAATGCCATTTTCATTTTGTGTCCATATCTTGAATTCAAGTTAGTCCCCTTAGGATCTAGATAATAGACAGTGAACGTCTCGGGGACAATAACTAGTAACTCCCAATGCATACCATTAGAGGTAAAAAAGTTAAAAATTAATAACTCAAAATCCACAATAAAAATGTAATTTTTTTGAGTCCAAATTATAAGCAAAGTAAACTTACTCCACATTGAATGGAGCTATTATCAGCGTCTTCACTACTACAGAAACATCATTCAATGTCGCTTTTCTGGGCATCGGTTATTTAGGAAAACCGACACCTATACTATTCAATGTCATTATTTAGGAAAACCGACATCTATATTCGAAGACTAGCCAGACACGGGTACCGCTTTGTATTCAGCGTCGGCTGGGTATAACAAACCGATGCATAAATCTCTCGCGAAATCCAATTTTCGAGCAAAAAATTTTGCGTCACCTACAGCGTCGGTTTTTTAACTATTCACCGACGCCTATTTAAGATGAAAATTTGTGTGAAAAGTCCCACATTCAGTGTCGGTTATCCTTTGATAACCGATGGTGATAATGGTTCCCGCCAAATAATTTTGGGTAAAGATTGTGTAGTTGGACGTCGGTTTTTTACTGTCAACCGACGCTAAATAGTAATAGGCGTCGGTTTTGTAGATAACCGACGCCGTTGACCAACTTAATAGACCTGATCACCCGGCTCTTCCCCCTTTCTTCATGTTTCATCACGATATTTCTCTTCTGTGCTGCTGCTCGCTTCCGCTCTCCCAAAATCGCCCGACGTCAGTTGCTGCTGCTCGCCGCCGCTGCTCTGGTGCTCTTCTGCTCACCGGCGCCGCTGCCCGCCGCTGCTGCTTCTTCGTCTGCTGCTTCTCCGGCCGGCGCCTGCTGCTTCTCCAGCCGTTGGTTGCTTCTACCCGCCACCCACCCCTCTGCTTATTCGCCTGTTCGCCGCCACTGCTGCCGCCTCTCTTCTCCACGCTATCTCCAGGTTGCCTAGCCTCTTTGCTTCCTTCTCCCTAGCTCCTTACCAACAACAAGCATGGCCGTGCTGTCCAGCACGGCTGTGGTAGGCCAACACAACCACGACCGTGCTTGCTGTTGGTAAGGATATGAACAAATTTTTATGTAATGCATTATGTAAATCCTAGGATATGAAAAAATCTTTTTCTTGCATATATTTGTCATATATTTGTGCTTCTAATCATAATGTTTGGCCTAATGCAGTAAATTTTGATGCATGTTGAAATAAGATTTAAACTTGTCAATTGTAGCATCCTAATTTGATTTGATTAAACCTAACATTGATGAAACCCTAACATCAATTGTGATGAAACCCTAACATTAATTGTGATGAAACCCTAACATGTACATATATATTATTGTGTTTGTTGGCCTAGAAACCCATCCAAGATTTACTCATTAGAAGTAAATCTTAGATAGTCCCCGGTTTGGGACTGTTCTTGAACACCTAATCTCACTTAGGATGTAAGTGTATAATGTGTATTGGGTTTTCGAGAAAATTTTGGTAGTATTTCCCCGTTTGTTCTCTAAGTACATATGTACTTAGAGAACAGTAGGGAAATGTTGCCAAAATTTTCTTGAAAACCCAATACACATTATACACTTACTAGTGAGATTAGGTGTTCAAGGATGGGATAGGTGGTACACATTTATTATATATAAGAATGACATCACATGTGTTTGTTGTCCTAGAAACCCGTCCAAGATTTACTCATTAGGAGTAAATCTTAGATAGTCCCCGGTTTGGGACTGTTCTTGAACACCTAATCTCAGTTAGGATGTAAGTGTATAATGTGTATTGGGTTTTCGAGAAACCCGTCCAAGATTTATATAAGAATGACATCACCTGTGTTTGTTTGCCTAGAAACCCGTCCAAGATTTATATACTGTTTGTATGGAGTCTGGCTTCATTGTAGATAATAGGACTAAATCTTGGATAGGATGTAAGTGTATACCCTAATCTTGTCCTAATATATACTTGTTTTCTCTTTGATCATAGAATGGATAGATCATGGATGTCCATTCGCAATCGCTGCACCCCAGAGTTTATATCTGGTCTTGATCAATTTATTAGATTTGCCGAGGAACATAGGAAAAAACCTACATATAGGTTCTACTATCCATGTAGGCATTGCGGTAACAACTTGAAAGTTAGCACTGGTGAGGAAATCAAAAGTCATGTCATGTGCAACAGGATTGTACAAGGCTATACAGAATGGAACTGGCATGGAGAGATTTCAAACTTGAAACCAGTAGATGTCGATAGCAATGCTTGGGCGGAAGAAGAAATTGCCTCCGATGACGTAGATGTGAATGAACCAGTTCCAGTAGACATCGTTGATGCGATGCTGGATAGTTGTAGGGTAGAGCACACCGATCCACCTACTATCTTTAGAAACATTATGCATGATGCTGAGATACCGTTATACACAGGCTGTACGAAGTTTACGAAGCTTAGCGCTGTGTTGAGATTGTATAAGTTGAAAGCTAACAATAGATGGAGTGATAAAAGCTTTACTTCATTGTTGACTTTGTTGAAAGAAATGCTTCCTGAAGGAAACGAGCTGCCAATCTCAACATACCGGGTAAAGAAAATGTTGTTCCCAATGGGAATGGAGGCTAAGAAGATACACGCATGCCCGAATGATTGTGTATTATTTCAAAAGGACTATGTAGATTTGAAAGATTGTCCAAAATGTGGTGTGTCATGGTATAAATTGACGACTTCGGTGGAGTCCAAAACTGGTTCTCCTGCCAAGGTGTTGTGGTATCTACCTATAATATCATGGTTTCAATGCTTGTTTGCAAATCCAAAAGATGCGAAGAATTTGAGGTGGCATGTAGATGTTAAGAAAAATAATGATGGGATCCTACGACATGCGTCTGATTCCCCATAGTGGAAGAAGATTGATCTATTGTACCCCAAATTTGGTGAAGAAGATAGGAATCTAAGACTTGGGCTTTGTACAGATGGGATGAATCCATATGGGACATTGAGCATCCAACATAGCACTTGGCCAATCATGCTTGTTATATACAATCTTCCTCCATGGTTGTTTATGAAAAATAAATACGTTATGCTGTCGTTGTTGATATCGGGCCCTAAACAACCCGGAAATGATATCGATGTTTATCTTGAACCTCTGATTGATGACTTAAAGAAACTTTGGGCTGAAGGTGTGATGACCTATGATGCTTCAGGAAGAGAGACATTTTGTTTGCACGCTATGTTGTTTTGCACTATTAATGACTTTCTAGCATATGGGAATTTGTCTAGATATAGTGTCAAAGGAGCTAAAGCATGTCCTATATGTGAAGAAAACACTGATTCAATAAGACTAAAACATGGAGACAAGACTGTATATCTTGGTCATCGAAGGTTTCTTTCAAAATTCCATCCGTATCGTAGGAAGCGCAAAGCGTTCAATGGATGGAATGATGAACGGAGTGCACCTAAACCTATACCAGGGGATGTTGTTTATGAAAGAGTAAAATACATTGTCAATGAATTTGGTAAGAAATCACAATGTAGTATGGCCACACGGAGTGACAATTCTTCATTCAAGAAGAAGTCAATATTTTAGGATCTTCCTTATTGGAGTTCTTTGACAGTCAGGCATTGCATCGATGTAATGCACGTTGAGAAAAATGTCTGTGATAGCATCATTGGTACTCTGTTAAATATACCAAGTAAGACTAAAGATGGGATAAAATATAGACTGGGCCTACGTGAAATGGGAATAAGGTCATAATTAACAGAATTACATGAAATGGGTAATAAAAGAACATACTTACCTCCCGCTTGTTACACGTTGTATAGAAAGGAGAAGAAAGCTTTTTGTGAATGCTTGGTAAATGTTAAGGTGCCACGTGGTTACTCATCCAACATCCGTAGATTGGTATCAATGAAAGATCTGAAGTTGATAGGTCTTAAATCTCATGATTGTCACACTCTAATGCAGCAAATATTGCCTGTGGCAATTCGATCTATATTGCCGAAGCATGTAAGTTTTGCAATCACCAAACTTTGTTTGTTTTTCAATAGTCTATGCAGCAAAGTTATCGACCTTAATACTCTTGATAATTTGCAAAGATAAGTGGTTGTTACCCTAGGTTAGCTTGAGATGTATTTCCCTCCTTCGTTCTTCGATATCATGGTACATCTTGTTGTCCACTTGACTAGGGAAGTGAAAATGTTGGGACCAGTTTTCTTGCATTGGATGTATCCCTTTGAACGATACATGAGAATTTTTAAAGGTGATGTTCGAAACCGTTATCGGCCTGAAGGGAGTATTATTGAAGGTTATGTGGCGAGAGAGGTTATGGATTTTTGCAATGACTTTCTGAGTGGTAATAACACTCTTGTTAATGACAAGAATATTGAGGAGGGCAAAGGAATTTTGGGATCACGGGTGAAAGTAATCATCCGTGAGCAGTTGGAACAAGCTCACTTGTATATTTTACACAACATGGACGAAGTGAGTGTTTATATCGAGGAACAAACCAATTTCATCAAGAGACAACATCCTCGAGCAAGTTCAATGTGGCTTGCTAGAGAGCATAATAAGACTTTTACTAAGTGGTTTGAAGATAAAGTCTTACATCAATTATCTCAAACACCAAATGATATTACAGAAACTATCAAATGCCTCACCTTTAAACCAAAACCGAATGTTATGTCTTATGAAGGGTTTGACATTAATGGGTTCACATATTACACAAAGAACGAAGATGATAAGAGTGTCGTCCAAAATAGTGGGGTCACTCTTCAAGTGTCGACTATGTATATTGCAAGTGCAAAGGATAAGAGTCCACGTGAAGCTAAAATGTCATATTACGGTGTCATTGAAGACATATGGGAGTTTGACTACATACATTTCAGAATTCCGCTCTTTAAATGTAATTCGGTTGATAACACCAAAGGAGTTATAATGGATGAATTGGGTTTCACTTTGGTGAACTTTGAAAAGATTGGCGAGAAGGGTGAACCATTCATATTGGCATCACAGGCGAAACAAATATTCTATATCGATGATCCTGCAAATGATAAATGGTCGGTTGTTCTTCATGGTAAAAGACAATTCATTGAAGATCCTATAGATGAAGAAGAGTACTATGATAAGTATGATGACTCCAGTCCATTCTCAGTTGGGTTGCCAACTCCACAAAATATTGAAGCTAATGATGACTTATATGTGCACGGAGATCACAATGAAGGATTGTTAATTGATAAAAGATCACAATTTTATATGCATGTATGTTTATATTTTTTTATTGAAGCTAAATGTTTGATTTTTTAATATCAATATCATTTTTAGATTTGTTTTTTCATTATCTTCTAGTTAATACAAATTCTAAATGTTTGCCTTTTTCTAGTTAATACAAATGCTAAATGTTTTCCTTTTTCTAGTTAATACAAATGCTAAATGTTTTCCTTTTTCTAGTTAATACAAATGCTAAATGTTTGCCTTTTTAATGACATTTTCAGATGCCTAACAATGATGAGCATGATGTCCATGATGAGCATGAAGTCCATGATGAGCATGTTGTCCATGATGAGCATGGTGAGGATACCAATGTAAGTTCTAAAAACATATCCTATATTTCTATAAAATTCATTATCTTCTAGTTATGTCATATATCCCATATTTCTATACTGGGCTAATTTAGTGTGTTTATTTTTGTCAAATTTTAGGTTGATGATGCACATGTACCCACTGAAGCACTGCAAGAACTTGATGCGCATCACCAAAAAGTTAACAAGAAAAGGGGCATCACTCTGTTGAACAAGTTAATAGCGCTAAGTGGCAGTGGATCCAAATTGGTTGTGGAGTTTGATAATGGAGGAAATGCAATTGGAGTGAACCAGAATAATTTTGTAAACTATCTTGGGGTTGTCACTCGAAGCCATTGTGGTGTTAAGTATGATAATTGGCATAAAGTTCCTCAGGCGGAGAAAGACTTGATATGGAAGGATTTATGCGTGAGTTATTATTATTTGCAATTCTATTTTGTAGATTACAAATTCTATTATTTGCAATTCTATTTTTGGATACTAGTTAATAACAATTCTATTTTATAGAATCTGTTTGCATTGGATGAGAAGTTGCATCGTAAAAGCATGATGCAACGCGCTGGAAAGATGCTTAGGAACTATAGGAAAAATCTCAACAGAGAATACATAAAAGATGGTGATAAGAAGAAGTCAACCCTTGAACAGTGGAACTTCTTGGACAAAGAAGATTGGGACAATTTTGTTGCTTCAAGAAAATTTGAAGAATTCAAGGTATTAGGCGTCACTCCCAATTTAATTAATATACGTTGTATTCACCTATTCAAGATTAACATTTAGTGCTACTAACCAAATCATTAATGTGCATACTAACTAGGCCCTCAGTGAGGCGCAAAAAGCAAGGCGTGCACTGAATGTGCATGACCACACTATGGGTCCAAAGGGCTATGAAATCGTTCGCCAAAGACTACAGGCGGAGTCTGCTGCTACTCAGGAGTCTGCCACACCCATGCCTTGCCATGATATCTGGATAGCTGGGAGGCAAAACAAGAAGGGTGAAATAAAGAAGCCCGTAACTGCTGAGGCGGCTGTGAAAATGGTAAAATACAACTCTTAGAGAAATCGTTTGAATATTGATTATTTGTGGTGTTAACTTACCAATTTCTGTTGATGGTGATTAGCGGGAGCTGCACGAGAAGAGGAAACAAGGCACGTTCATACCTCAGGGCATAAGGGATGAATTGATAGTTGCTCTGGGTAACCCAGAGCATCCTGGACGTGTTAGGGGTGTAGGCACTGGTGTGGGCATCAAAGCATTCTTTGGGCCATCCCAGCGCAAACCCAGAGCGAGACTTTCATAAGAAGAGGTAACCTATTCTTTTTTTTTAGAATGTTACTGCAAAAGGGAATTCAATAATAAGAAGCTAATGTTTCTTTTATCCATGTATAGGAGAATAAGAGAGTCGAGGATATAGTTGCCAAGAAGATCAATGATATAGTTGCTGAGAAGGTCAAGGAAGAACTGCTGCGGTGGCAGGCATCTCAGGCTTCCAATCAGCCTATGGTGACCCACTCTTCTCCTGATGTAAAGACTACAAGTAATCCTATAGACCCACCGCCTAACATGTCTGTTGTAAGTATTGTTTATGACATTGTAGCTAGTCTTTTCAAGATGATATATTTTCAAGATGATATGTATATATGTATAATATTCTTTACGTAAATTTGTAGGCATTGAAGCCATGCCGCTTAAGAATGCAAGACTATGTTATTGCAGAGGCGCATGCTTACCCATCCCTTCCTGGGGCAACATTTCATGGGACTCCAATGCCGCAGGGCTACATTCGTGTGAGCCTGATATGTGTATTACCTGATTGGAGGGAAGCTGCATTGCCATATGCCCACCCGAATATTGATACACTTGGTGAGGAAAAAGGCGGGGTGATATTGTGGCCCAAAGCAGATGTCGTCTACACTACTGAAATTGTAAGATAAATTTGCATTACTTTAGATTGTTAATGTGTATATATGAGGTCAACTGATCTGAAATTATATATACAAGTTAAAAAGAAGACACCCAGAGCACCTAGGCCTCCACCTCCACTTCCTGCTTTACCAAGTTGGGTTCCAACTGACCTAAAATACCAGTTAGGTCCTGCTTGTAGGGGAATGGCAAGTTGGCAACGGGCACATAATATACATTTCCCTATAATTGTTTCTTTAGAAGCAGATTATGCAGGTCAAGCATACGATAGCTCTTTATTTATACAAGATATTATTGAGCTGTTTATGTATGATTGGCTAAATACATCAATGATAGAGACATGGATAAGGTGAGATCTTGTTTATACATCCATATACCTTGTGTAAGATCCAGTGATCTGGTGTGATTTGGTTTCTTATATATTAATGCATACGTAATACATGTTTTGCAGCTACTTAGTCGAAGATCAATGCAAACAATTTGCATTTGATCATGTGGGATTTTTGATTCCATCATTGATTAGTATGGTAGCTAAAGACCCTGATAGTGTTCAACAATACTGTATAGATGCTTTTACAATTTTCGGTCAGCAAAAGAAGACGATAATAATAGCTCCATTCAATGTCAAGTAAGTTTACTTTATTTATAATTTGGACTTAAGAAAATTCCATTTTTATTGTGCATTTTGAGTTATTAATTTTTAACATTTTTACCTCTAGCGGTAGACATTGGGAGTTACTAGTTATTGTCCCCAGGACGTTCACTGTTTATTATCTAGATCCTGCGGGAAGTACATTGAACACTAAAATTGCAAACGTAATGAGAATGCCATTATTCTGGTGAGAAATATTTTATTTTTATTTCCGTTAACATATGTTATTACATTACTATTTAATTATGCAATTTACTGTGTTACATTAACATGTAGGGGTTTAGATGCATTCAAAAATGCTAGAGGAAATGTCCCAAGGAGAAAGAACCAGCCAATAATTTGGGAGAATGTAAAAGTAAGTTCCCGACTCCAATGTATATATTATTTATGTGAACTGTGCTTAGTTGTATTTTTTAATATTTTGTATGTTTCAATTTATAGTGCGCTACACAAGACAATGGCTTGGCATGCGCATACTATGTGATGCAATTTATGCAGATGATTATCCGACATGCCACATTGGATATTAATACCGTACATGAGGTATTATATATAGTCTCATTAGTTAGTATGAAATATATCAATCTTATTTTTATATTATTACTTATATATATACATCATTCTCTTTGCAGGTGTTTAAAACTAACCACACTATAGGTAAACGCTTAAAAAATGTACATGCTCTATATACGATGGAAGCATTAAATGAAGTAAGAGAAGAATGGGCAAAAGCCATACAGGCAGTGACGATTGTAAGATATAATTGGGATGCAAATAGCGATGCTGAATGATATTTTGTAAATGAATATTTCTGAATGTTTATACATGTCTGAATGTTTCTACATGTATTTGAATGTTTCTACATGTGTGAATGTGAGAATTGAATTGATGTCTGAATGTATTTACTTGTGTGAAAAAATATTTGTTGATTTTGTAGGTTTGTGGCCTGTTTGTAGGCTGATATCAATGGATGTCGTAAACCTATAGTTCAGAAAACTGAATTGCAGGTTCTCATCCTACTGACCAGCCAGAACAGGCCTACAAACTGATAAGAAAAAAAATTAAAATATAGGCGTCAATTATTTATAGAACACCATCATCAAAGGCCTACAACGTCAGTTATTGGATAACAACCGACGCCTAATATGACAAACAACCCAACCGTGCAGGAAAGCACGACCGTGTTGGAAAAGGAGTCGCTTATTCGTATAAAACCGACGCCTATAGTACTAAACACAACCGTGAAGTGAAGCACGGCCGTGTCGTCTGGGAGTATGGCGTCGGTTGTTCAGTTGTTAACCGATGCAGAAAGTGTCCTAGGTGGTGCCCTTTTTTGTGGCACGAACCCTATAGACGTCGGGAAACTATATATAACTGACGCCTATAGATCATGTAGGCATCAGTTAGAAAACTGACACTGAAGAGTTCAACCTTTAGCGGCGCCCACATAGGCGTCGCTTGAAAAGCGTCGCTAAAAGGGGTTAAACAACCGACACCAAAGGCGTGTTCTGTAGTAGTGTTTTTTATTTTGAGAAAAACTTCTAAAAGCATCACAACAATATTGTTGAACTGACGGAGGGTCTTTAGCTACTAGACTAATCAAAGATGGTATAAAAAATCCTACATATTCGAATGAAAAATATACACATATCTTGTCTATGTAGATGCAAAACATGTATTACGTATGCGTTAATAAATAAGAAACCATATCACCAGATCCTACACACGGTATATGGATGTATAAAGAAGATCTCACCTTATCCATAGCTCTATCACAGATGTATTCAACCAATCATATCGAAACAACTCCAAAATATCTTGTATAAATATGTTGCTTTCGTATGATTGACCTGCAACATCCACATCTATAGAAACAGTTATAGGGCAATTTACATCATGTTCGCCTAACCATATTTCCATACCCCTACAATCAGGACCTAACGGGATAGGTAGGTCATGTGGAACCCAACTTGGTAATGTAGGAGGTGGAGGTGGAGGGCTAGGTGCTCTGGGTGTCTTCTTTTTAACCTATATATATATATATATATATATATATATATATATATATATATATATATATATATAATTTCAGATCAACTGACATCATATACACACACTAACAATTTAACGTAATGTAAAATTACCATACATTTTTAGTATAGAGGACAACCTCTTTTGGCCACAATATCACTCTGCCTTCTAACTCACCAAGCGTTTCGCAATCTGGGTGGGCATATGGCAATGGAAGATCCCCCCAGTTGGGGAATATATGTACCAGGCTCACATGAACCCAACCA
Organism: Alisma plantago-aquatica; assembly: GCA_963693085.1. NCBI lineage: Eukaryota > Viridiplantae > Streptophyta > Magnoliopsida > Alismatales > Alismataceae > Alisma > Alisma plantago-aquatica. The sequence goes on along the minus strand of OY856411.1, from coordinate 1,002,249,374 downwards.
GCTGGTAATGGAGACCCATGAAACATTTCCCCGGGTAGGGATGGGTAAGATGACGCCTCTGCAATGACATATTCTTTACTTTTTAGATGAAATGGCTTCAACCCCTACAAATTTTTGTGTAAAGAATTTTATATACATATATACATATCATCTTGAAAAGACTAGTTATTATGTCATAAAAATACTTACATTGGATGTGCTTGGTGGTGGGTCTACAAGATTACTCCCAACCTCTGTAGTAGGAGTAGAGCGGGATGCCATAATAGGTACTGTCTGCTGAGTGGCAGTCTGATGCCTGCCACTTGCTCAGTGCTTCTTCGAGTTTCCTATCAACTAGCTTATCTACCTATACATGGATAAAAGAAACGTTAGCTTCTGATTATTGAATTCTCTTTTACAGTAACATTATAAAGAAAGAATAGGTTACCTCTTCTTATGAAAGTCCCGCTTTTGGGACATGTTTGCATTGGGATGGCCCAAAGAATGCTATGATGCCCACACCAGTGCCTGCATCCCTAACACGTCCAGGATGCTCTGGGTTACCCAGAGCAACTGTCAAATCATCCCTTGTGCCCTCAGCGATGAACTTTCCTTGTTTCCTTAGCTCGTGTATCTCCCGCTAATCGCCAAAACAAAAATTTGTAATTAAGTAAACACCACAAATAATCAATATTTGAACGATTGTTGTAAGAGTTGTATTTTACCATTTTTGCAGCCGCCTCAACAGTTGCAGGCTTCCTTATTTCTCCCTTCTTATTTTGCCTCCCAGCTATCCAGACATCATGGCGAGGCAGAGGTGTGCTACCTATAGTAGAGGACTCCTGAGTAGAAGTAGACTGAGAATTAGCCTTAGACTATAGTCTTTGGCGAATGCCTGCATACCCCTTTGGGCCCATTGTGTGGTGATGCACATTCAGTGCACGCCTTGCTTTTTGTGCCTCACTAAGGGCCTAGTTAGTATGCACATTAATGATTTGGTTAGTAACACTAAATGTTAATATTGAATAGGTGAATACAATGTATATTAATTTAATTGGGGGTGACACCTAATACCTTGAATTCATCAGTTTGTCTTGAAGCAACAAATGCATCCCATTCTTCTTGGTCCATGAAGTTCCACTGTTCTGTGGTTGTCTTCTTCCTCTTGTCACCTTCTTTTATGTATTCTCAGGTGAGATTTGTCCTATATTTCCTTAGGACTCTCCCACAACATTGCATCACACATTTACGATGCAACTTTTCATCCAATTCAAATATACTCTGCAAAATAGAATTGCTATTAACTAGTATCCAAAAAATTAATAATCTAACAAATAGAATTGAAAATTAATAATAACTCACACATAAATCCTTCCATATTACGTCTTTCTTCTCCTTAGGAACTTTATGTCAAGAATCTATCTTACAACGACAATGGCTATGAGTAACATACCCAAGATATGAAACAAACGAATTGCGATTCACTCCAAGTGCATTTCCTGCATTATCAAAATCCACAATAAGTTTGGGTCCATTGCCCCTTTGCACTATTAACTTCTTCATCATAGTGATGCCCCTTCTCTTGTCAACTTTTTGGTGTTGCTAATCAAGTGCCTCAAGTGCTTAAGAGGGTACATTTGCATCATCAACCTAAAATTTGACAAAATAAACACAATTACAGGATATAACTAGAAATGGACATATAGATATAAATATATGATATATATTTTTAAAACTTCCATTGTGATGCAGTGCATTGATGTTCTCAGCCTCATGGTAATCATCAGCACAGTCATCAGGAGAATGCTCAGCCATCTAAAAGTTCACATTCACATTGTAAATCTCACATTGTAAAGTTCACATTCACATTGTAAAGTAATTCACATTGTAAAATTCACATTGTAAAGTTCACATTAACATGCAATATTGTAATTGACATTGTAAAGTTCACATTCAGAAAAATAAAACATATAAAAAATATAAACATGCCTCTAATATTGTGATTTTTTTATCAATTAACAATCCTTCATTGTGATCTCCGCGCACATACAAGTCATCATTAGCTTCAATATTTTCTAGTGTTGGTAACCCAACTGAGAATGGACTGGAGTCATCATAATTATCATATTACTCGTCTTCATCTATAGGATCTTCAATGAACTGTCTTTTACCATGAAGAACAACCGACCATTTATCATTTGCATGATCATCAATATAAAATATTTGTTCCGTGTGTGATGCCAATATGAATGGTTCACCCTTCTCGCCAATATTTTCAAAGTTCACTAATGTGAAACCCAATTCATCCACTATAACTCCTTTGGTGTTATCAACCCAATTATATTTGAAGAGTGAAATTCTGAAATCGATGTAGTCAAACTCCCATATGTCTTCATTGACACCGTAATATGACATTTTAGCTTCATGTGGACTCTTATCCTTTGCACTTGCAAAAAACATAGTTGACGCTTGAAGGGTGACCCCACTGTTTTGGACGACACTCTTATCATCTTGGTGCTTTGTGTAATATGTGAATCCATTAATGTCATACCCTTCATAAGACATAATAGTCAATTTCGGTTTAGAGGCGAGGCATTTGATAGTTTCAGTAATATCATCTGGTGTTTGAGATAGTTGATGTAAGAATTTCTCTTCGAACCACTTAATAAATGTCTTGTTATGCTCTCTAGCAAGCCACATTGTATTGGCTAGATGATATTGTCTCATGATGCAATTGGTATGTTCCTCGATATAAACACTCACTTTGTCCATGTTGTGTAAAATATACAAGTGACCTTATTCCAACTGCTCACGGGTGATTACTTTCACCTGTGATCCTAAAATTCCTTTTCCGAATTGCTCCTCAATATTCTTGTCATTACTAGGAGTGTCATTATCACTCAGAAAGTCATTGCAAAAATCCAAAACCTCTCTCACCACATAACCCTCAATAATACTCCCTTCAAGATGATAATAGTTTCGAACATCACTTTTAAAAACACTCATGTATCATTCAAAGGGATACATCCAATGCAAGAAAATTGGTCCTAACTTTGCTGCACAAACTGTTGAAAAAGAAACAAAGTCTGGTGATTGCAAACCTTACATGCTTCGACAATATAGATCGAATTGCCACAGGCAATATGTGTTGCATTAGAGTGTGACAATCATGAGATTTAAGACCTATCAACTTCAGATCTTTCATTGATACCAATCTACAGATGTTGAATGAGTAACCCTTTGGCACCTTAACATTTACCAAACATTCACAAAAAGCCTTCTTCTCCTTTCTAGACAATGTGTAACAAGCGGGAGGTAAGTATGTTATCTGATTTCCCATTTCACGTAATTTTGTTAATTCTGACCTTATTCCCATTTCACATAGGTCCAGTCTGGATAGCCCATCTTTAGTCTTACCTGGTATATTCAACAAAGTACCAATGATGCTATCATAGACATTTTTCTCAACGTGCATGTCATCGATACAATGCATGACTGTCAAAGAACTCCAATAAGAAAGATCCCAAAATATTGACTTCTTCTTGAATAAAGATTTGTCACTCCATGTGGCCATAGTACATTGTGATCTCTTACCAAATTCATTGACAAAGTCTTTTAATCTTTCATAAACAACCTCCCCAGGTATAGGTTTAGGTGCACTCTGTTCCTCATTCAATCCATTCAATGCTTTGCACTTCCTACGATACAGATGGAATTTTGTAAGAAACGTTCGATGACCGAGATATACAGTCTTACCGCCATGTTTTAGTCTTGTTGAATCAGTGTTCTCTTCAGATATAGGACACACTTTAGCTCCTTTGACACTATATCCAAACAAATTCCCATATGCTGGAAAGTCATTTATAGTGCAAAACAACATAGCATGCAGACAAAATGTCTCTCTTCGTGAAGCACCATATGTCATCACACCTTCACCCCCTAGTTTCTTTAATTCATCAATCAGAGGTTCAAGATAAACATCGATATCATTTCCAGGTTGTTTAGGGCCTGATATAAACAATGACAACATTACGTACTTATTTTTCATACACAACCAGGGAGGAAGATTGTATATAACAAGCATGACTGGCCAAGTGCTATGTTGGCTGCTCAATGTCCTGTACGGATTCATCCCATATGTACAAAGCCCAAGTCTTGGATTCCTAACTTCTTCACCAAAAATAGGGTACAATAGATCAATCTTCTTCCACTGTGGGGAATCAGACGCATCCCGTAGGATTCCATCATTATTTTTCTTAACATCTGCATGCCACCTCAAATTCTTTGCATCTATCGGATTGGCAAACAAGCATTGAAACCGTGATATTATAGGTAGATACCACATCACCTTGGCAGGAGAACCAATTTTGGACTCCCCCGAAGTTGTCAATTTATACCGTGACACACCACATTTTAGACAATCTTTCAAATCCACATAGTCCTTTTGAAATAATACATAATCATTCGGGAATGCGTGTATCTTCTTGGCATCCATTCCCATTGGGCACAACAATTTCTTTACCTGGTATGTTGAGATTGGCAGGTCATTTCCTTCAGGAAGCATTTCTTTCAACAAAGTCAACAATGACGTGGAGCTTTTGTCGCTCCATCTATTGTTAGCTTTCTGCTTATACAATCTCAACACAACGCTAAGCTTTGAAAACTTAGTACAACCTGTATATAACGATATCTCAACATCATGCACAATGTTTCTAAAAATGGGAGGTGGATCGGTGTGCTCTACCCCACAACTATCCAGCATCACATCAACAATGTCTACTGGTTCATTCACATCTACATCATCAGAGGCAATTTCTACTTCCACACAAGCACGGCTATCAACATCCACTGGTTTTGAGTTTGAAATCTCTCAATTGCAGTGCCATTATGTATAGCCTTGTATAATCCCATTGCACATAACATGACTTTTGATTTCGTCACCAATGCTGTCTTTCAAGTTGCTACCGCAAAGTTGACATGGACAGTAGAACCTATCTCCACGTTGTTTCCTATGTTCCTCGACAAATCTAATAAACTGGTCAAGACCAGATATAAACTCTGGGGTGCAGCGATTGCGAATGGAAATCCATGATCTATCCATTCTAGGATCAAAGAGAAAACAAATATATATTACAACAAAATTAGCGTCTAGGGTTAACATATTAGAGTTTTTGCATGGTTAAAACTTTAGGCCAACAAATACATGTGTTGTCATTCTTATATATAATAAATGTGTACCACCTATCCCATTCTTGAACACCTAATCTCACTAGTAAGTGTATAATGTGTATTGGGTTTTCAAGAAAATTTCGGCAGCATTTTCCCACTGTTCTCCAAGTACATATGTACTTAGAGAACAAACGGGGAAATGCTACTGAAATTTTCTTGAAAACCCAATACACATTATACACTTACATCCTAAGTGAGATTAGGTGTTCAAGAACAGTCCCAAAGTGGGGCTATCCAAGATTTACTCCTAATGAGTAAATCTTAGACGGGTTTCTAGGCTAATGAGTACATATCCACTACATGTATTTGCTCACTTACATTGCATCACCCACAATTAGAGAATTATTAAATAATAAATCAAGAATTCAATAGTTTCAAACATGCAATAATTCACAATTAGAGCAATAAGATTCACTTTGTACAAACATACATGGCATAATTCAGGCACAATAGCAGGTGTTCATTGACCTGATTCAACATTATAAGAATAATTTTAGAAGATTAATAATATTTCCTAATTGAGAGTATATGAATTGTCCAACAATTGGAACAAGAGCAAGGTATTGTAAAAATTGCCTCATTATGGGAAAAATTAGTCATAATAATGCCCAATCATGTTTAAATCAAACAAAATATCACCTGGGTTTGAGCAAAAATTAATATCTCAAAGATTAATATCACCTACACATGAGATTATGCTAGAGTTAATATTATGTCTTCTTCAATCATTTAATCTAAAAAACAACTCCTTTTAAAAAATCAGCCACAAATACACACAAATGTAGATGCATGTTCATCATTAAGATAATCATTACACACAAATGTAGCTATCCGATTATAATTGAGAAATATAACACAAAATTAGCCAACACGGCCGTGCTATGCAGCACAGCCGTGCTGCCCAGCACGGCCGTGCCAACCTGTGATTTCACACAGTTGCGGAGCAGGGTACCTGCTTGAGGGCGGAGGAAGAAGAGGAGGAAGAAGAGAAGAGCAGGTACCTTCGGCGGCGTCGGCGGGGAGAGTAGCAGCAGTGAGCGGCGGCGGTGCGGGCAGAGCAGGCCGCCAGAGCAGCAGAGAAGGCCAGCGGTGCGGGGAGAGAGGGCCGCCGGAGCAGGAGGAAAAGGCCGCTAGAGCAGCGAGCTAGGGGCAGAGG